>JADMNL010000022.1:491747500-492392500 GCA_016271365.2 Neoceratodus forsteri | reverse complement strand
CACACCCCTCTGTCATGTGTTCTCCCCATACTTATACAACCCACTGCTGACAGTCTGGCTTCTAGTGCTGACAAGGCTACTTAAATGGGCTGTTACATGAACTACAACTCTCAATGTGCTCACATTTTCTTATAAGTAACAGTGTCATCTTTAGCCAGTGGCTGACAAACTGATCATGTAGATGACTAGGGTGCTGATAATGGCACGTTATGGGGACTGCATATAGAGCTGGTTTTAAATACCAGGGAGACGCATCAAAAAACAGGACACAAAATGAGCAAATATGAGTTTGGAATTTTGCAATGCTTCCCTTCCTATTAATGACAAGAGATGAGATTTCCAGGCCCTCTGATCTGGATAAAGGAGTCCAGCAAAATGAAGACAGATAAGACTGTAGCAGTTATAAGCCCCTGCAAAACAGTGCAGGATGGACCGAGGCTGCAGTCCAAAACATCTGGAAATAAAATTCCAGACAGACACTAAAAGGCACTTTGGGAGGCAGTATAGTGCAGTGGTTTAAGGCTCTGAGCTGCAAATCTGGAGACCTGGGTTTGAATCCCACAGCCCCCACTTGCATACTGTGTGACCCTGAGTAAGTCAGTCAGTTTCCTTGTGCTCCCAGGCTGCACCTAAAAACAAGCTTTCAGCTTAGTGTGTCTCACCTGGTTAAAACAATTGGGGGGGGGGGGGACACGACAATACAGAAGGTGAAGAGTAAAGCTTTTACATCTTTGGCCCAAGGGAGGAGGTTTATACGAAATACATATTAGGGCATGGAAGAATTTTTCTAACTGCAAAGCTGAGAACAGTAAGGCCCTGTTCACACCAGGGCTTTTCAACCATTTCAGTTCCATTACACCCGTTTAAAAGTTCGGCATTCACTGGCCCGGTGGGGCTGAGGCACTGGACGCCACCTTACCTTGTGCTACACCAGCGATCTGGGTTCAGGAATTACCTTGGGTCATTGGGGAGCTGGCATTTGGGGGAGGGGAAGAAGGGTCATAGCAGAATTGACCTGTGTAGGCAGCTCTCCCCTCCTGGGGGTGGAGGTCCACTCTCCCCTGTAGTTCCACTCCCACCGGGTGGCGGTCCAGTGGGAAGTGCAAGTGAGGGGGAGTGGCAGAAAAAATGCCATGGGTGGGGTGGAAGGGGCCAAGCCGGTGCCCAGCGTGCACCTCCAGGCATGCACATATCTGCCAGGGTCTGGGGCACAAAAAAAAAAAAAAAAAAAAAAAAAAAGGGGAATAAAATGCATATAATAAAAATAAAGTTTTGCATCCATATTTAGCAGTCAAAAGCCTGCTACAACTGTTCCAAAACCATGCTCAAACCCTGGTAGGAGGTAGGCTTTAGCATGATCTGAGACAAACAGCTGTTGTGTATATGATACATGCTACATGATGCAACACTGATGAAGGCAACATGACGTGAAAGAAATTTTTAGCTTGCAGGAACAAAACAAGAAGCATTTACCACAATATGCACTGCCGCCCACAAGTCTCCTAGCATGCAGCACCCCAAATGCTTTGTGCTGGTGCCTCCTTAGAAGCATCTCCTCTGCATTCTTACCCTCCAGACTTGTGCATGCGAGTGCAAACATTTTCATACAACTCGTAACAGATGCCCAGTGTTTATGACTCCATTTTCAAGAGAGCCCTTTTGCACAGGCACAGCTTGGGTACTGGCAGAATTATATAGCTCTGTTTTGTAAATTTATTTGAAAAATTAAGAATTCTGTCTCTTAATCGCAAACATAATATTGTATGAAGTTAAACATACCCCCACACCCCACCACAACACACGCATACCTTGGCATATTCCATTAATTCTCCACGTCCTGGGAATCTATTGTAGAACTCTGGCAGTCTCCATGGAGAAATGATCTAGAAATTACAGAGAACCGAGAAAAGAAAACTGTAATTAAACTACTTACTTAGAGTCATTGTTTACAGAGTAAAACCCACTGGCAACCAGACAGTTTTCAGGGATGACCCTGAACACCAACAGTACATTTAAAAAAAACAGTAACATGTGCATAGAGAATAATACAGTTCTCCTCCAACCAGTTTTCAGAAGCATCAGGTCAGTAAAATGCAGCTGTAGTCATTTGTGCACCTTCTGCAACGTGTCTGAACAGGTCTTGTAGAAACGCAATTGCCAATTTCAGGTTGCAGACCCGGATCAGAGATTACAAAGGGCAACAGCGCCCTCTGCTGTTCAATTACTACAAATTGAAATTTACTATTTCCCCAACAGTGCAGCTTAAATAAAAAGCAACATAAGACAGTAATGAAATATTTTTTATCACAGACAATTGAGAACTAAATCCCACTCCTGGTGAAGAGATCCTACCAAGGATAATCTTTCCAATGTTAGACTATGCAAATTTGGTCTAAGACTGCCCCAGGCCAACTTTGGCCAGGCTGCATCCCCTTCTCCATTCCTTCTGTCACACTGCAACAGACTTCTTGCACTCACCATTCCCTCCCCCAGAAATTCCCTATCCCCTCAAATCTCTGCATCTCACTGTGGCACTTCCTTCTGAAATACTGGCTTGCCTTAAACTTCTTTCCAGCCTCTTATATTCACTCTTCCTACTCACTCCACTCCTCAAACTCTAGCTCATTTACCATTCCTTGCTGTGACACCTCCGCTTGTCAATCTCCCTTTTCTGTGCAACTGACCACCTTCTGGAACTTCTTTGCTCTCTTCCTCCACCACTTTTTCTCCTGTCCCTCAAACAATTTCAGAACTTGCTTCACTCTAGTCTACTCCTGCCTCCAGTCTTTGCTAGTTCCAAACCTTGCCCAAAATACCACATCCAGTATCCTCCCCATGTTCATTAGAAAAAAGAAAAAAAAAGTTATGCAAGAACTGGGCGCAATAGTAGATAATCTCCATTAGGCCACAAACTTAGTAACTAAGCAGTCGGTGCAGGACCACTCAACTTCCGCTAGCCAGAGGCCACACACAATGATGTGCAGTGTTGTCGTGTATACAAGGTGGGCAACTCCAACACTCTCAAGTTCCCCAGAGATAAGCCTTGGAGGGTCTCAGAAGAACCAGGAGACCAAACCAGTACCAGGCAAATGAGAGCCAGGAGACTGGAAACAGGATGCATGGAATAAGGCCTTCGACAGCATCAGACTTACCCCTCAGAAGACAAGAGGGAAGGAGGCAGGGTGCGGCATGGCCCACCCTCTAAGATCTATTAAAGTCTTTATCCAGGTGGACATAGTTGAGCAAAGCTCATTTACAAGATGGACCTGGTCTACCTTCTAAAGATCTAGTACTAAAGATCTACTTTAAGTTCTTATGCAACTGTTCCATCTTGGAGGATCTCTCCTCCATTAGGTTACACCTTTGGAATGATTCCAAAAGTACAAAGCAACCTGGGGGATAGCACAGTCATGTGATCAAGACAGGGGGCCTTACAATACAGCAAGTCCAGAACCATCTCATCTACAACAGAATGTCCAGACTGTAGTGCTTGGTTAAAGTGTGGATCATGCACCATGTGGTCAGACACTCAGACGCAAGCAACAGAAGTGGCCATACCCCTTGTGATGCGACCATGAATAGCACCAGGAAGTTCCTTACTGTACTTCCTATAACAAATCTTACAGTGAGCCAGCCATTTGGACAGGAGATTTAGATACAGGCGAGCCCTCTTTCCCAGGACCAAACGAAAAAAGCAGAGCAGTTTTGTAGCTCATTGAGAGAGTAATATAGTATCTAGGTACATCAAGAGTATGGAGCAATGCCTCACCCTAGTTAACATGCTCAGGGTGATAACAGAAGGTGGATCATTGGTTTCAGTGTAAATTCGGATACCACCTTTGGTAAAAACTTGGGCTTTTTACACAGACTGAAAAAATCAAATAAGGAGGCTCACTCATTAAAGTCTGAAGCTTGGAAATACTATGAGCAGAAGTCAGTGCAACTAAAAATAAGGTTTTTCATGACAGGAAAGTTAAGCCACAAGTCACAGCAGGCTCAAAAAGGTGCCAAAAGTAAATTGTTCAAGTATGAAATTGGAGTCCCAAAGCAGGACTGAATTACAGATAGGTTTCATATGAAGCACACTTTAGGAAAAGTACAGGACACTTCTCAACTGTACAGCCATCAACAGGGGTACAGAATGCTGATATGGCAGCCATATGCATCTTAGAGGAATACTGCAAGCCTGAATCGCAAGGAATTCTAGAACAGAATTCACAGGACACGTAAAAGGGTCCATATTCCAAAAAGAAATTATGTATGGTAGAAGGCCTCCCAGCCATGAGCAGGACTTCAGTAGCTTTTTTGTTAATAGTTTTTATTGATAATTTTACAATTCCAAAAAAAAAAAAAAAAAAAAGTAACAGCAGTCAGATATTCTTCATAATTCATACATTTGATCTTGTACAGAGCAGAATACATGGTGGGGGACAGACAAATACCTTTTACATAGCTTTACATATGGTGAGTAATCAAATACAATGTTATTTTACATTCCTAAATCCCGACACGATGACAGGCTTCCCTCCATCATCTCCCCTTTTTTTGCATTCTCCAATTTCCTCCCCTACCCTTCCACCCCTCAATGCCCTCGAGCAACCCCACTTATTTTAATTTTTGGTTATAATTTAATCAGGGAACAAAATTTGGGTCGCAAAACATAAAGAATCCATTTTGTCCATTTAAGTGCATAGATCGGCCAGATCATTTAATTGTTAGGAAATTTTTTTCAGCCCTATACATTTGTTTCACTATGTCTCTCCACACCATAATGGTTGGAGGCTGTGGTGAGAGCCACAGTCTGGTTAGTCTTTTGCCACCATGAGGGCAATCCCTAACAGGCATCTAGTGTGTGGGTCCCTACACTCGTGTGGGAGAACTAGAAGTAGAAAGCATTCTGCAGTTAACCTAAACATGGTGTTTAGCATGTCAGAGTTCTTAGTCTCTCTACAGCAGGAAGGGTTTTAGGACAGGGCAGGCCCAGAAAATATGGTTGTGATGTGCAGGTGTCACCCCACATTGGTGCCAACAACCTTTAGAGGTCGTGGGCGAAAATGAGCAGTTATAACTGGGGTAAGGAAGAATCCGATCATAAATTGCCAAGAGAATAGCCTACAGGTGTGTGAGCAGGTGAGCTTTGTTGATGGGCACCAGCCCGTATTCCACTGTTGTGCAGAGATGTCAGCACCCATCTCTCCCTGCCACTTATCCGGTGTTCCAATGACACTAATGTTAGCAGCATCATTAAGTGCTTTGTAGGAGGAGATGGCATGTGGGATCTGACTTGCTGAGTGTCGATTGCAGTAGTAATATTAATGAGGGTATATTATCGGGACACTTGTTCAGCAGGTAGGAGTTTTAGAAATGCCCAAGTTGTAAGAACCTGTAAAAGTCCGCCTGCCGGAGCCCATAGGTCTGTCGCAGCTCCTGAAAAGACAAACTCATTACCTCTGAGTAACAGAGAGAGTATATACATAGCCGGTCCCAATGTTTAAAGGTATGGTCGAATCAGGCTGGGGTAAAATTTTTTCCAGGAGAGCAAGCGGGCACGAATAGATTAGAAAGGGTGAGGGGGCCAGTAGCCTTCTAATCGCCCTCCAGGTTCTGAGCGGATGTGCAATCCATGGGCCAGAGTTCACTTGAGGTGACAGGGATGAGGTCTGGTGAAGTTGCCCTCACCAGGTCATTAAATGGGAGTAAGCGTTCCTCCATCTCCCTCCATTTAGCAGGGCTGTTGCATGCAAAGCGAACTGCAAGGAAAGAGGTGGGAAGCCCAGCTGTACATATTTTTAAATTCAGCAGGGCTAGCCCACCTCTGTCGGGGGAGGCAGAGCACAGAGAAACTTACTCTGGGACATTTGCCTGCCCATATGAATTTTACTATTTTATTCCAGGCCTGCAATGTTTGCCAGCATGCATGAGGGGACATTTTGAAAGAGGTATAACGCCTGGGGGAAGAGTCACCATCCGGATGACCTCTACACGTTGGAGTAGTTTGAGCAGTAGTATGGCCCACCTGTTAAGATCTGCCTGTAGTTGGGTTAAAAAAAAAAAAAAAAAAAAAAAAATGAAAAATTATAGTTGTGTCTGTCTGCTGGGAAGACTGGGATAGGTAGATACCCAGGTACTTTATTCTATCAAGGTTCCACTGGAATGGGTGAGATTGCTTAAGTGCCTGGGGGGCGCAAAGTGAAATGTAAGAACATCAGATTTCTAAGCATTTAAATTTGTACCCTGAACAGCCACCAAATTCCTCCAGTATCCGAAATACCACTGGGTCAGAAAGTGCTGGGTTGGTTAGAAACAGCAGCACGTCATCAGCATACAAAGCTATTCGGTGCTCCTCACCCCCCCATCAACACCCCCGATACCTGCAAGGAGTGCCCAATTGCCTCTGCCAGGGGTTCAATGAAAATGGCGAACAGTCCAGGGGACAAAAGGCATCCCTGTCATGTGCCCCTGTGTAGTGGGAAGTATTCTGAATGGTGACCTGAAATTTTTTTTACGCATGCCTTTGGGGAGGAATAAAGGGTCCCAACTGCAGATACAAACAGTGGGGGGATCCCCATTTTAAGCATGGTGGTAAACAGAAAGGGCCATGAGACCCTGTCAAATGCCTTCTCAGCATCAAGACTGAGAAGGACTGATGGGGCTGCACTGAGTTGCATCTCGTGAACCAAATGCAAGGCCCTTCTGGTGTTGTCAGTGGTAGACCTAGAGCTGACAAATTCCGTTTGGTCCAGTGCTATCAGGCATGGGAGAATCACACTGGGGCATTTAGCCGAGATGGACGAGTGTATTTTATAATCCACATTTAACACATTATTACACATATTACACAAACTGGAGAATATGGGTGTGGGCAGGACAGTAGTGTGGTGGGTAGGTAACTGGCTGGGTGGCAGGACACAGAGGGTGGTGGTAAATGGCTGTCACTCCACAGAGGGAAGAGTAACCAGTGGGGTACCACAGGGATCAGTGCTGGGACCGGTCCTATTCAACATCTTCATCAGTGACATTGCGCAGGATCTAGAAGGCAGAATTTCACTGTTCGCTGATGACAAAGCTCTGTAACAGAGAAGACACACCAGAGGGTGTAGACAGAATGAGAAGGGACCTGCAGAAACTTAAAGAATGGTCAAGGGTTTGGCAGTTGAAATTCAATACAAAGAAGTGCAAGATAATGCATATGGGGCACAAAAACCCTGGCACAATATATCAGTTGGGGGGTGAGGATATAGCATGCACCAAGCAGGAAAGGGATCTTGGGGTTGTCATCTCTGATGACCTCAAGGTAGGGAAACAGTGTGACAAGGCATCAGGAAAGCAAATAGGATGCTGGGATGTATAGGCAGGGGCATCACCAGCAGGAAAAGGGAGGTCATAATTCCGCTATACAAGACACTAGTGAGGCCCCACCTGGAGTACAGTGTACAGTTCTGGAGACCATACCTCACGAAGGACATAGACAGGGTAGTGAAGGTTCAGAGGAGGGCAACAAAGATGGTGCATGGGTTGCATCACAAGTCCTATGAAGACAGGTTGAAGGAACTGAACATGTACTCCCTGGAGAGAGGAGGGAGAGAGGATATGATAGAGACATACAAGTATCTTACAGGGAGGAACAGGGTGCAGGAACACACTATTTTAAGCGAAAAGATGTTTCAGGACTAGAGGGCATGGGATGAAGTTGGAGGGAGGACGATTCAGAGGAAACATGAGAAAGAATTTCTTCACAGAATGGGTGGTGGACAAGTGGAACACCCTGCCAGAGGAAGTGGTGGGGGCTGAAACAATCACGGGATTTAAGAATGCATGGGATAGACAAAGAAATTCTAGAGGGCAGGGGTAAGGGGAAACAGACTTCTAGGAAAACAAACTGAACTTACAAGCTCAAATGGGCAGACTAGGTGGGCCATAGGCCCTTATCTGCCGACACTGTCTATGTATCTATGTAACACTGAAATAGGGTGGTATGAGCTGCACAATTGTGGGTCTTTGCCTGGTTTTGGGATAACGGAGACAGTAGCGTATGACCAGCTGGGGGGGCCTGCCCCAGTCACTGTAGTAGTTTGTTAAAAGTTTGGAGCATAAGGGAGCCTACCCTGGATTCCATACATTTATAAAATTCTGTCCCATAACCGTCAGGACCAGGGGCCTTCATGGTCAATTTTGAATTCAGCGTGGGTGATGGGAGCAGTAAGGCCTTCCTGCTGATTCTCGTCTATTTTGGGAAGATCCAATTGAGAAGGAAAGGCCTCAATGGAGTTCTGATCACTCAAATGGTCAGGGGTATAGTTTTTTTTTTTTTTTTTTTTTTTAAATAGTCCATGAAGGCCCCTGAGATTTGCCCCATCCTTGTGTGGGTGACTCCCGTCCCCGGGTCTCTTATGGTTGCTATCATGGAGAGACCTTTGTTTCCGCAAGCGGAAGGTTAACAGGCGAGGCGCCCTGGGTCCCACCTCCTCATCTCTTCCTAAAGAATGCCAAAGCTATCTCAGTACATTGTAAGCACAACTTGTCTAACTCCTGTTTGGTCTGTCTAAGCAGACTGTCCACTGTTAAGTCCCCTTGTTGTTGGGCAGCTTGGAGAAAACTAAGGGTCTGTTCTAATAGTTTGTCTCTCTTGGTGTTGCCTTGCTAAGGCGGTGGTATACTGCATCACATGGCCCCCGAGGACTGCCTTCAGTGTATCCCACCTGATGGCTGGACTGCTATCTTGCTCTCTGTTGTCCTCCAATATCTCCTGTATCCTGTCCCCCATGTGGTTCCTGAAAAAGTTCTCTTTTAAGATGTATTGGGTTAAGTTTCCAGAAGGTATTACATTTTTCTAGGCCCAGGTCCCATTGTGTATTCACCGGGGCGTGGTCTGAATGGGCAATATCCCCCATGGTGGCGTCTGAGGAGCCCTAAGCTCTCTTTTTGTGTGCAACAGTGATCAATCCTAGTATACGTGCCATGTGCAGATGAGTAGAAAGAATAACATCCATCTCTAGGGTGGAGGGCACACCACACGTCCAGCCAGCCCACCTCCTGGACAAATCTTTTACAAAATTTATGGGGAGCTGGTTGCCTATTCTTGGCGACACTGGTAGAGTCCAATGAGGGGCTCAGGGCTATATTGAAATCCCCTGCTAGAATCAGAATACCTCTGGACATTTCCAGTATTTTCCCTAGCAGGCCACCAATTGTTAAGGTAGATGATACCGGGGTGTGTGTGTGTGGGGGGGGGGGGGGAGAGACAGGTGTTGGTGTCACCTCTCTACCCTCCAACATTCCCTGGACTATCACCAGGCAGTCTTCTGCATCTGCCTACTCCCAAGTAGCCTGAAATGGGGTCTGGCTGGAAATCAGAGTGGCCACCCCCCCTCCTCCTGCCCCAAACATATGAAGATGAAAACCTGGAAAAACCCTTTGATGCCGATTTTTTATGTTCATTAGCATCCATGTGCATTTCTTGGATATAGATAATTCCTCCGTGATTGTTCTTAAACAGAGCATTCTGGAGTGCTTGATTGAATGTAAATGGACTGAGTAATTCCAAGATACAACTTTTAATGCTTGATTAGCCATTCATATTTCTCCATTGTACTTAGGAGTTATAGTAGGCCCTTCCGCAATGCCCTATCCTGCATCCCTGCCCAAGTTGACCTCTGTGTTAAGTGACTGCCTGCAACACTGTGAGAGGGGCAAGTCTAAAACTCTAGCTGTATGAATAGGGAAGGGGATATACTAACATTGGAGAAAAACCTGTAACAAACTATAGCAGGTCCCTGCCAACTGGACTTGGGCTGCTAAACTATGGGTGATTTCCATAGGTCCGAGGGATAAAGGCTCTCAGGCCTAGAAGTGCCAGTTTGGCCTAGTCCACCACTCTGGGAGGACACAACGTAATAAGTCTATTCTAGGGAGGGGAAGGGTAGTCATGCCTATGCCCCCAACCTAGCAAAAGCATTCCTTATTCTTTAGCTTCCATTGTACTCAGCTGATGGTTTTATTAAATCTGGTTGTACCTGGCTATTCATCGTTAGGTGTCCTGGGTTAATCCTGCATCTGTCATTGGTCTATGCCAATGTTGGTTGTGTATTCTTTTGGGTCTCTCCAGTCTCAACCCCACCGTCATAGCGCTGGTGAGGCAATGGAGACAAGGAGATAGGCCCACATTAGGTACAAATTTGTGCTGGGTCATGGCCTCCCATCCCCCCCCCCAGCCTGGGGAGAAACAGTCAAAGTGGGGAGATTTGCCAGGCCGTCCTGCATTGTTTACTACCCAGCCTATGATGTTTGATGCCACATATCGATAAGAGCTAAACCCCAAGAGTCTGACGACTCAGGGTAACAGAAGGGTAAGGAGAGGAAACAGAGGGCAGGAGGGGAAAAGCCATCAGGAGGCTCAGGCCTAGTCAGTGCCCCCAGCAACCACCTGCATCCCGTCCCTCAACCAGATGCCCCACCTCACCACCCCACCTCCTCTCCATGACATCAGCAGCCTTAAGAGAAACTGGAGATGGGCTATTTCAGGAGCTATGCATGCAGCTGTAGGGACTGGATCGACCAGAGACTTCCTGTCCTGTGACAGACACAGGGAGTGAGTGGGAGAAGAGGATGCTCCACTGCCAGATGTAAGAGTGCAAACCAAATCTGGCAAGGTCACAGAGAAGCAGTGAGGATGAGAGAGGCACCCTCCACCCTTCGCTTGAGCAAGGCCCTCAGAGGAATGGAGGGAAATGCATATAGGATTGTCCTTTTCAATAGGGAGATGACATCTCACTTAAAAAACTCCAGGACCTGGAGTGAGCAAGCAAAAATGCAGCTGTTTTGCATCGTGTGGGGACTCAAAAAGGCCCATCTGTGAACACAATTTTGTGAAGAGGTTGTATACCACAGAGATCAGCAGTTCCCTTTCATGAACTAAAGACAGGGACCTGCTTAACCTGTCTGCCAAGACACTGAATATCTGAAAGAAACACAGCCAGCAGCTGAAGGCCATGAGACATTGCCCAGTATCACTCATTGCTTCCTTGCACAGGGCACAGGAGTGAGTGTCCCTTCATGTAGTGCACGACATGGACATTGTAACTCTGGATTAACAGAAGGACCGGGTCAGAGGATTCTGAAATGCCTGCAGGTTGTATAGGACAACTCATTTCCAAGACACTGTATGTGTGGTTCGGCCTCCATTCTGTTCCAGGACCATTGAATCTGAAAAGAGCAGACATAAGCACCTCAACTGGAGCCCAAAGCATCTGTGATGAAGATCTATACAAGAAATGGTCCATCCATCATATCAGTGCTCGAAGATGGGACATGACAAGAACCATTTGTTCCAACTCATCTATAAGCTGATCCCACAGTACCCAGAGTGTTCACTGTGGGATTCACATATGAAGCAGAGCAAATAGCACTGTTACTCCACCAAAACCCCCATTGAGGGGTGTACCACAAGGTTCCATTCTTGGTCCCTTGCTCTTCACCATTTATATTAACGTAGATGCCCCCCATCAAAGAAGCAGAAATACACCTATTCGTGGATGATATGGTACTCTGCTAGTAGCCCCACACCTGAAGTGGCCCATAAAGCCCTTCAGAATGAATTTAATCTGCTGCAACATCAGCTTATAAACCACAAACTGCTCTTAAATGCAAAAAACAAAGCAATGTTCCTCTTGCACCTTCAAAATGCAATAAATCCTGCAATTGCTGGGACACTCCCGCAGATCACTACCATTCTAGGTGAGCGGTTGGACTACATACCAAAATTCAAGTATCTGGGAGTCTGGTTAGACCATAGGACTTCCTTTCACAGATCACTTAGAAGAACTGGCAAAGAAACTTAGACAAAGACTTGTCTGTTCTTTAGGATTATTAATCTCCTCACAAGAGATGCTAAACCGAAACTGGTTCAAACTATTTCTCTCTGTCTCTCTCTGTGTCTCTCTCTCTCTGTGTCTCTCTCTCTCTCTGTGTCTGTGTGTCTGTGTCTCTCTCTGTGTCTCTCTCTCTCTGTCTCTCTCTCTCTCTGTGTCTGTGTGTCTGTGTCTCTCTCTGTGTCTCTCTCTCTCTGTGTCTCTCTCTCTCTGTGTCTGTGTGTCTGTGTCTCTCTCTGTGTCTCTCTCTCTCTCTGTGTCTGTGTGTCTGTGTCTCTCTCTGTGTCTCTCTCTCTCTCTGTCTGTGTGTCTGTGTCTCTCTCTGTGTCTCTCTCTCTCTCTGTGTCTGTGTGTCTGTGTCTCTCTCTGTGTCTGTGTCTCTCTGTGTCTCTCTCTCTCTCTGTGTCTGTGTCTGTGTCTCTCTCTCTCTCTGTGTCTGTGTCTCTGTGTCTCTCTCTGTGTCTGTGTGTCTGTGTCTCTGTGTCTCTCTCTGTGTCTGTCTCTGTCTCTGTCTCTCTGTCTCTCTGTCTCTGTCTCTCTGTCTCTGTCTCTCTGTCTCTCTGTCTCTGTCTCTCTGTCTCTCTGTCTCTCTGTCTCTCTGTCTCTCTGTCTCTCTCTGTCTCTCTCTCTCTCTCTCTCTCTCTCTCTCTCTCTCTCTCTCTCTCTCTCTCTCTCTCTCTCTCTCTCTCTCTCTCTCTCTCTCTCTCTCTCTCTCTCTCTCTCTCTCTCTCTCTCTCTCTCTCTCTCTCTCTCTCTCTCTCTCTCCTCTCTCCACTCTCCCTCTCCACTCTCTCTCCTCTCTCCCCTCTCTCACTCTCTCCACTCTCCACTCTCTCCACTCAGGGACCTGCAGGTACCCTAGCCAAACTAGATACGCTTTATCACAGAGCCATAAGATTCATCACGGGTCTTCCATACTCAGCCCACCACTGTGCATTGTACACAGCAGTGGAATGGTCATCCCTTGCTTACAGACAGCAAATAAAATGCTGCGGTTTGGACATACAAAGCTATCTCAAATAAACTGCCCCAGTATATCTGTTTACCTTTGTGCACTCTGGGGAAGTATGCCCAGAGAAGCACCTCATATATCTACCTTTCTGTTTACAAAGGTAAATCTTACGTTGGCAGAGCTGCCTTCAGCTTTGTGCTCCCTCAGCTGTGGAATAAGCTGCAAAAAACTTTGAAATTAACTCACCCCATCAGCCTAGCAGCTTTTAAATCTCTATATCTATATCATAAGGAGTCCTGTGCCCGTCTACCCTAAATAGTGACTCCTATAAGTCCAAGCACACTACCTACTACTGTTAAGACACTGATCACATCTATAAATAGATTTTTCCCTCTCCCCTTTTTCTACCCCCATATCTGTCCCTTCACATTCCTTTGACCCTGGTTCCAGCTCAAAATTCTCCATACTGTATCACTATATATCTTTTTATATTAGGTTTAAATTGTGTTCAGTGCACTTTGTATGTATGTTTCTTTACTTTATGAAAACTTGTGTCCTATCCAAAACTACCTGCATCTTCTGTTCCAAAACATATACTACTGTCAATGCTACCTGCTGATACTTCGTATATCCTGTATTATTGCTTCTCATTTTATTTGTATTACTGTTTTCCTGTGTGTTGCATCCCATGTACATCGTCCCTTGTTAAACCCAGGTCCACCTCAAAAATTAGCTTGCTCAACGGTGATCACCTGGTTAAATAGACATTGATCGATTGGTCACTAGGGCAGCTACCATCAGGCCCAGGAGGCCAACTGTCCTGGCAGACATAGTGGCTACTGTGAACCAAATGTGCCTAAGCAATAAGTGAGTCTTCCTTGTACTGTGGCAGGAATGCACACCCGTTTGCCTTGTTCAGTACTGCCCCAAATGTACTACAGGACTTTGGCACATTCAGCGTTATCCTCAAGGCCTCAAACAGTTGTCTTGTTCAGGAAAGGGTGAAAAGGAGAGCTTCCCTGGAACTGGCCTTCAGGAGCCAATCATCCAGATAAGGGAAGATACAATTCCAGGGCATGTCCCTTTACCATTTCCAGGACCCACTACTAGAGTGGGCACCGGGGGGGGGGGGAACCAGAGAGGTTACCACCACCTCTGCCAAGGCCCTGCTGACAGCATGTATGGTTACCCCTGGCAGAAGGCATACAAGATCCCCTACCTTGTCTTCTGATCAGTGTTTGAGGGGACTAGAAAGGGCACCCCCCCCCCACCTCTGCCACAGCCCTGCTGACAGTATGTATGGTTACCCCTGGCAGAAGGCATACAAAAAGATCCAACTTGCCTTCTGATCAGTGTAGCACAAAAGGCATTCAAAACCAAAGTCATTTAAGAGGACTGAAGGCCATGAAGTGCATCTCAACATCACCTTCAAATGGTTTGAAGCCCCCAAAAGGACCATTTAGAACAGCCTGCTGCACATCAGTGGCAAACTCAGCTACTCTAAGCCAGTCATAACATCTAATGCAAATACCAGAGGCCACAGCCCAGGAAGAGGTATCTGACAAATCATATGTCGAACATAGCAGGTGTCTGTCAACTTCAGAACAGTTGACATGGTTTTAAGCAAGACCGTCTTGGAAGGACCATTAGGCAAGGCCTGAGCTGCACTATGTGCAGCTTTGCAGAGGCCATTTTGATATTTTATCTTGTGGGCCCCATTAATTAGCAGTTCTCAGGCCCAAGGATGCTGATGCATAAGTGCGCCTTGCCCGTTACCTCCAGATTCTTTAATCAGGTGCTAAACTACTCCTGTGTTTAGGTGCTTTAGAGCAATCATGAACAGCCATAAATGACTACAGTGTCAGTTTCAGGCTGTGCAGCATAAGCCTAGGTTAGAGGAATGAGGTGTGAACAAGCTTGATACATCCAGCAGACCAAACTAGAGTTTGATCTCACAACCTCCACTTGCATACTGTGTGACTGAGCAAGTCACTTAACCACCCAGTGCTCCCAGGTTGCCCCTGAACCTTTACCCAGTTACCAAAGACCAAAAAAAAAAAAAAAGCTTAGATGGAGTATGGTACTGTTTTATCAGCCTTCCTTGGAACCGCAGGCAGGGTGTTGGGCCTATTCCATGCAGCAAAGGCAGCATCCTCTAATGCAGGACATACAGGAGGAACTATAATGGAAAGTGAGCAGGGACCTCCAAAAATGCCATAAGATTCCTTTTAGTGGAATCTTCTGCTTCCACAACAAGGCCCATAGTAGACTGCATTCACTGACGCATAGCCTGAAGGGAGATCCCTCAGGGGGAGACCTGGGTGTGAACCCAGAGTTCCTGCAGCAGGATGAAAAGGTGGAGCTGAAAGGCTAGTTCCCTTCTTCAAAACTGCCCCTCACCCTCATTCCTCCTCTAAATCCTCTGTTTGAGGTTAGGATTATACTCCACTTCGTCATTACGACCAATGATAGAAGCCACAGAAGGAGCCGGTGACGCCAGTGCCAGCCGAGAAGGAGGAATCACTGGCGTGCATCAGTCGAAGTTCTGGTAGAGGCAGCCTCGTTGGCTGCTGGCAGCATGGGTGGTAGAAGGAAACTTATTTCAGAAAGCAAGGCCAGCACAGTCTGGGAGTCAATGGTGCCCTTAAAAACAAGGTCCTGTTACCTGCCAAGGGCCAGAGCCAAATGACGGCAGTAACATACCATCCACAGTAGCTACAGCAATGCCCGAGCCAAGCCCCAACCTTGGTGGTCTTAGCAAGAGTCATGGGGGCTGTAGCAGATGCCACCGGAGTAGGCGCCAACAAGGACAACCTCATTTCAGTGACAACCTGGGTCTCAAAAAGGAGGCCTGTGACAAATGACCACTTTTACTACCCTTTCTCTGTAGACAGAGAGGGAGAAGCAAGAGCGGAACTTGCAGCTTTCTCCATGGCTTTCCAATGCCTTAAGAGAGAAGTTCAAGGCCTCTAAGGAGTCATCTTGCAGACCGGTTGAAACTCCATCAAATCTCGCAGGCCCTGATGAGACACACACACTTTGTAGCCTCAGGAATATTGGAACAGAGTCTTTCGGTGACATACAGAGAAAATGAATGCGTAAAGAATAGAAAATAAACACCAATGGCTATTTTAACAGTTTCTCAGCATGTCCGAGGAGGATAAATTGATGGTGGGAGAAACTGAGGAGTGTTAGCGCTGTCCACCATATATACGTGACGATGCTGCAAGTTGCTGTGGGCAGCCCCTGGCTAGCAAAAGTTTACAAGTGGTCCAGATGCTGATTGCTTACAATTCCAAAGGTATGGCTTAATGAAGGAGAAATTATGAAGATTCAGGATTACTCATGCTAAAGTATCAGTTTTCTAATCATTTGCTCATCACAGCTGCATGTTTCGATTTTACTGCCACACTGCGACTTGGACTACTTAAAGGTAAAGGTGCCCAGCTGCTGTTTACTACTATGTTGCCACTGTACCGTCTCCACTTTGCAACACCCCCCCCCTTCCCCTCCCTGGAAATGAACCGTGCCTCTCCTGGTCACCAATTTTCTAAATAAACATTATACAGGGATCCCCAAGTTTAAACTTCTGCGATAGGCAAGTCAGAATTCATTCTCAGCCTGGGTATTCTGGATTTTGTTGGGTTACAATGGGGTGGGGGGGTCCAATCGGCATGTTAACTTCATGCCCAGCAGCCCTCTGATATTGGTGGTCAATTACCAAAGTGGCAAGCCAAGCTTTGCTAGTTCTAACTGCTGCTGCATCACTCTGGGGAACCCTACATTAGGACTGCAGTTCCTTCAATACCAGTGGGCTTAGTCACTGGTTTAAGCAGCATTCGTGCATTTCTGCATACTGAGATTGGGGGGAGGAGAGCTGACAAGGAAGGAACCTCAACCACACACACACACACACACACACCACACACACACACACACACACACACACACACACACACACACACACACACACACACACACACACACACACACACACACACACACACTGGATAACAAAGGTCCAGAAAGATTTCTTATAATTTTCATGAACAAACAAAACATTCAAAAGATATAAAAAAAAAAATTATGAAAAAAAAAACTACAAAGAGGTGAAGGATTTATTTTGGGACGTATATCACCTGCCTCCGTATAGACTGAGGGATCTGAGAAGAGGGTCTAACTCCATGATTAACAGAAGGCTAGTTTGAAAAAGTTAATTTGCTTATGCAGTTCTTACCTGGACCTCAGGATACAGAGCATAGCAGGCCAGCTCAAATCTGATCTGATCATTTCCCTGTTTGGGGGAAGAGACAAGTCAAAATAACTGAAACAATACACACATTTTTTTTCCTCAAATGGTTACAAGACTAAGTACCTAACAGGAATACTATACTCCTTATTGGAACAATTTATTCTCAGAAGAAGCATCTCATTTTTAATGGGGTTCTGAAGCACAGGGGTTTTCCCCCTGCTTATTAAAATTTATTTAAAACACTTTTAATCTATAACAAAGACAGTCCACAACATTTCAAACAAAAATAATATGCAATACATTCAAATGAAATGGAAAACATTCTACATTAGTAATACTGTAGCAACACCACACAAGTCTAGTTTAAAGATAAAGGATTGTAGTGAGAAGAAAACTTTATATTCGTGCACACAGCGAGCTAGTGACATTGGTTGCATTCTAATCTGGGATCTCCTGGTTCACATTTCTGGGCTCCAAGCTATGGGTCACACTACCATTCCCACAGCTCTCTGAGGGCCCAATGTACTCCCATTTATGCCAAAGCAGATAGAGCAAGACGAGACCTGGGGCCCCATCATTGGACAATCTAGTTTTAGTCGCCCCACTCCAACCAACAATGGCACCTCTGTACCAGACAATTCAGACTCCGCCCAAGTGAAATTTAGTATTGATCAACTCAGCACTGCATCCAGTCACTGGATAATCTTATTTCAGTTAACACAGATCAACCAGCATAGGACTCCTAACAACCTGGTAAACCAGGTTGCTCCACTCAACCTAACCAATGCTGGTATCCTGCCCGAAACCACCCAGTTTTAGATGACAGCCCAAGTCTGAACTTGAGCTCCAAAATTTCTGTATAAAGGCCTCGGGGCTAAAGCCCCATGATTAAGATTTAGCCTGGAGCCCATGCTTCAGAGGGAAATGTGGGTAAAGCCAGGGGCCGGGGACCCAGAGTACATCCCTGATGGATATAACTGAGGAGAAACCGCTTTATTGGTGGTGGGGAATCCAAGCCTTCACACTGCAGTTTGTCCACTTATGACAATTATAATAAAATAGAAGTATGTGTGTGCAGCGTGGAACTTTCACAGTATGAAACTGGCTCTCTAGATGTCACATTCTTCTAAGAGAAGGGGGAACAATTACTGCATCCCCCCCCCCCCCCAATAATGCTGAGCAGTTGGAGTGGCTTTTTTTTCGTTATCACTGTACATTTACCATTCCACGTTCCAGTTAGCTTCATGTACACAAGGTCCCAAATATTCATTTTAGGGGATTCTAAAAATTCAACCAGAGAAACAGCATGAGTAATACTATAGTTGTGTCTTTTCCTTCCAGATCCCAAAACAATCCCATCTGCTCAAATGCTACTAGCAGTACAGATGGTATCGTTTTTAGCATCCAGCCCTGCTGCTGTACTGGCCTCAGGATAGCCTGTACACTACTCATATTACAGAAGGGGGTGGGGGTCTATATCCAGCCCTCAGTCAAGATCCTGCAATACTATGGGATGCTCCTGTTAGCATTTCCAATTAACTAGTTAAATTGGCACTCCAGAAAACTGCTCCAATTTTAAAAAGCATGTGTTGCATCAGTATCCTACTGTTGCATTCTCAGAAGGCAAACAATCCAAGGGGATCAAAGAAAATGAGCAAGAAAAAGCAGTACAGTAGAGTTACCAAGAGGGAAGCAGGAACGGTTTTCGACTAAGGTGCTATACTCTATTGGTCTACAGTGCATTGTTAGAAGACATATTCCAAAATTTTACTTTTACTTTTCCAGGACACCCCAGTCACCACTCCTTTGCTAAGATTAAGTAGTAACAGGAATTTAAGCTGGGGGTGAAAGGCAAGGGTTGACCACTTCTCTCCTGCTTGCACCCGTCCTCGCTTAACAGATACCAGAGTGTTCTCATCCAGCAATAGCCTTAACCGAAATGTTTGATTTTGTGGATATCATTGCCCTATACAGTTGACATCAGCTCTGTTACCAGGTTTGGTTGTATACACCACTTATGTTATCTCCACTCTCCTGGGTGTCACCTGGGAACAAAGTTTCGGATCAGTGTGCATTTCCTGGTTACCAATTTCCAAATAAACACATTTTTGCTCAGTTCACATAGCAGCGGCCAGTAATACTTTATATTTTTATTTAGCATGTGGCCTGAGGTGCCAAGCTACCAGAGATCACTGTGACATCACTTACAGGAATCTTTAACAGACTGCATTTAATAAAATGCTTAATTGTCTTGATACTTATGCAAGCCCCTCTTTTGCAGAGGGGCTTATGCTCCTATTAGGGGCCCCCCTTCCAACTCCCCCCCCCCCCCAGA
This sequence comes from Neoceratodus forsteri, assembly GCA_016271365.2. Taxonomy (NCBI): domain Eukaryota; kingdom Metazoa; phylum Chordata; order Ceratodontiformes; family Ceratodontidae; genus Neoceratodus; species Neoceratodus forsteri. Next base: position 492,373,094 of record JADMNL010000022.1, on the reverse strand, counting down.
GCTTCAGGATTTTTAGTGCTCTGGGGGTTAATCCTGTTGGATGCCTGAAGGTGGCAGCAGAGAGCACTTGAAGGGGCATAAATAGGGTTGGAGCAGGAAGTTCTGGGTCTTTTCCAGCCTGGGCGGTAGGCCTGTGGCTGGAGGAGTAGGAGAGGCAGGCAAGGGGGGAGTTATAGGGTCCAGGATGGGCCCGAGGGCCCCCCAAAGTCAGTAGTTGGATGGCTGTTATTCAATGACGAGACAGATCAGGGATGGGTGCACCACAGGAGGATGGTCAGCTAGCCAGTACTGAGTCATCTGGATGGGGGAGGCCTGGATAGAAAGGAGATGGCAGGGCATGTAGGAACCCCTTAGATCCTTTACGTGGGGTACTTGGGCTGCCAGGGCTCCCACAGGGGAGGGGCCGGTGGCAGAGGTACTCTTCTGTACTCAATGTGGCAGGGCAGCCCAGGCTTAGTGATGGCACCACTTCATCCGCTTAAGGGGCCTGCTCGTAGGGCTGGGAAGGGGGGCTGCAGGTCTTAGCGCCAGACTGCTGGTTGTCTAAACTTACTCCCCAACACACTCCCACTCTGCCCTCTCAGCTACACATCCATCTAGTGGCCAAGAAGCAGAACCTTCAACTAACTGGTTGAGGGATAGATTTAGAGGGTTTTGGTGGATGGGCACTACGAGTGGAGAAAGGTATTCAGTGGTGGCCCTTTGGGATCAGTGCTGGGGCCACTGCTGCTAAACATTTTCATCAAGGATCTGGAAGCTGGGGTCTCCACCAAGCTACCTAACATTTGCTGATAGTAAGCCGACCTGGGTGGTAGACTCCCTTGACAATGTGGACAGAAGCAATAGATGCTGTTAAGAAGCCTGGAAAAATGTTGGGATGCATCGGGGGGGTGACCAGCAGAGCAAATCTGGTCACTTTATGGTCCTGCTCAGGCCCCACTCGCAGTACTGATTAGTGATGAAGGGAGGCTGGGGGAGGGGGAGAAGAGTGACCAGCAGAGGAAGTAATCTGGTCACTTTAATAAGGTCCTGCTCAGGCCCTACTTGCAGCACTGATTAGAGGCAAAGTGATTAAGGGAGGCTGAAGACCCATAGTATGTCACCTTGCAGAAAGTGGCTGTGAAGGGACAGGACTTCAGTCTGCTACACTTAAGTGTGTCAGCAAGATTTCTGTACAAATTAGTTCATCCCTTGCATAGCACACATTACAATCCTGCTAAGGGGGTGGACCTGATGGACACAGAGTCCCTTCAGAAGAATTAGTATGTTAATGAGGCTACTAAATCATTTTGCATCCTGAAGCCAGACGACTGGTTTAAAATCTTCAGGTGGGGGGGGAGGGAAGAGATTGCCATAATTTCAAAGCACCTATCTGCCAAAACATGTACACAAGCGGGAGAGGGTACAGATTACCCCACCCACAAAAAGAGATCCCAGAGTCCTACATGAATGGGGCAGCTGGCATTCCTAAGGGTTTATACTTTTTAAATCTACAGGCTACCCAGGTTCAGCCCAGCTGCTTTTGTCCCAGTGCTGCCTATGCCCAACTGCCAGCAAAGCCCCTTTTGCTTCCTCCCTCTGGCAGGGCTTCGGCCAGCCCAAGCCAAGTGGGCAGAAACAGGCTCAAGAAATGTGCCTGCATGATGCTGCTGTTAAGGGGAAGGCAAGGACAGAGTCATGGACTTGGATATCGGATGAGCATTTTAAGTTTAGGTGGCTGTTTGCTGCTAGTTTTCTCCCTCCAACCTCCAAAACTGCTGCATGTACCACCCACTATGTGCCAGTCATGCGGGGTTGGGGGGTTGATGTCACCCAACCAATCCCAAAACTAAGCATACCCTACAAGTGAAGTAGATGGCTGCTCCTTCCCCTCAGCAGCACCATCATTGCTCCACAGCAGGATAGGGCAGGAGGGCATTCGGAGCATATGATATGAGCCAGGGTCACCCGGTCACCTGCACCACTGGGCCAGGAAAAGCTGTATCCGCCGGATCAGTGCTCATCCAGACAGGCAGACCAAATAAGCTCAGAGAGATCATCCCACGTACTCCCAAGATCCTGCTCCCCCATGTATTATTCCACATTTATCTTTTATTTTTTATTTGTATTTATTTAGTTCTCATTGACCAGGAAAGGCCATATAGAGGACTGGTTTCAAGTCCTTTGGGGGTACACACATGGCCACAGCCATAATTTTAAAGCACCTGACAAGACATGTACACAAGTAGGAGAGGGTACAGATTACCCTACCTGCACAAAAAGGTGCCAGACTCCTACATGAATAGGGCAGCTGGCATTTCTAAGGGTTTGTACCAGCTTAAACTACACTGCTACCAATTCCCCCCAAGGCAGGAGATTCCTCATCCTATTTGTGGCTTCAAAGTGTTCAGCCAAGCATCACCTCAGGCACCACACTCTCCGATGGAGCTCCATGCCTGCTGAAGGCAAAAGGCACAGTGTCATTAATACTGCCCAAAAGAGCGGGGTGGAATGTGGTCGGCTATACTGAAGCTACATGTATGCCAGTAACATTCTGGAATGGGGTCCCAAGAACTGTACTGATCACTCCTGAAGGGAGCAACTACCCTAAGGAATCTACTCTTAATTGTGCAGTAACATGGGCTGCAAAATGTTTCAATATCTGTGCATCGGAAATCAGATGCAAACATGGCCGCAAATAAATAAAAATGATTAACAGCAAAAGAAAACAAACATGGCTGTAGATGGGAATTTCTGGTCTGAAACAGACGTTAACCAGTAACAGATCAACCTTCTATTATATATTCTTCCACTAACAAGCAACTCACTGCCACAATATAAATATAGCACTCAAACTTCCCAAGCATGATGCTAAAACATATCGTTAGAGTCAGTTTTTGTACATCTAACAAGAAAGGCAGTATTCAGCAATTAGGAAACTGAAACAGGAGGTTCCAGGTTTAAATCCCACCACAGACTCACCGACCTCTGCCAAGCTATTGGGCGGTCTTATGCTTCAGATTTTTAATAAGAAGAACTCCTCGCACATCTTTGTGCATGATTACATCTGTTGTATAAAGTATGCCTTCACTGCTGTAATCATGTAGATAGGACCAGTATCATGTACCAAAACCTCTAGCTGTACATGCAAGCCGAAAAGGGCAATGACTGTTTATTTGGGGGGCACTGCAGGGCATTACTAAACAATGGATTAGGAATGTTCACCAGGAAAGCACAACAATCAAGCTTGTTCCCAGATTCAACCAGAGGGTTCCTGACCAGTACTGCTGTTTCACAAGTTCTGCTGGAACAAATATCTGGTGTGCGCGTACACACACACACACACACACACACACACACACACACACGTGTTTGAACTACACAGCTGCACCTTTGGGAACCAGGAGCATTTCCCCTTTAGTGCATCCTGGTTCTGTTTCAGATCGGGTGCAGTGATAGGGATAGGGCACTGTATATAGAAAGTAGTGCAAAAAGTACAATTCAAATGCATCAGTCAGTACAGTGTAAACATGGTAAGACAAGATTGCTTCATAAACAAATGTATACCTACAGGGAAGCATGCATGCATGGCAAGCTTGTTATTCTGTGCATGTCTGCAACAATGGAAACCAGAATACACAAAGCCTCCCAATGACCCAGAGAGTAGCTAATTACACTCCTGTGCCGGTAACCAGGGGTCAGGAGTGGCTGAAGGAGCTGGGTCAGGGTAGCAGCACTCCCAGTTGAGAAAGGATGGAGCTGTGGTTCCCAATGCCACTGTAACCCCTGTGGTGGGTTGAGGGGCTTGCCTCATCTGGCATTAGGATGAGAGTGCAAGGCCTGACAGGGCACTGCCCAGCAGTCAGGGATGTGGGAGAGTCAGTGGGCTGGGAGAACAAAATACATGCCTCTCAGCTGCCTGTATGACTGCCAGTGGTACTCTGGCCCCACACTGTATGGCTCGCCACTAGCTCAGACAGTGAGAGAGAGCAGCAGATGGCATGGGGAGGTCAGCAGCACTGGCAAAAAGCCTGAGGTAGTGGTTCAGAAGATTTTATAGGGTGAAAACAAAAAACACCCACAACACACATCAGTAGAGAAAACCTATAGGTAAGTGCATTTTGTTTCCTTCCAGCATGCAGATCTCACCCAGATGGGCAGGTCTGGGGCAGTACAGTGGGCACCAGGGGGATCCTTGAGGACCACTCTTGTACTCCTTTGGGGGAGAAGGGGAGACCAACGGCAATTCTGGCCCACCAGTCATAGGGAGAAAGAATGTTAAAGTAAAAAATAAAAATCCATATTAAGTAAAAGGTTCAGAATCTCCAACTTTTGCAAAATCATAACTTGTTTCAATAATTAAAACTCTCGTTATTCACACATCTCACCTATATGTTGGAAACCTGTAAATTCGTGACCCATTTGCCTAAAGGAGTCACTGTTTTAGCAAAGTTTTGCAAGCACTAGCAGCTCATCTCTTATGAAAACAAGCTGGTAAGAAACATTTATGGTCCCCCTCCCATGATTTGTCTTTACATTTTGGGGTAGGGCAGTAGATAGTTTCTAGTATACACAAGTTCTTTGATTACAGGGCCACCAGGCGGGCCAGACGTAGTGTGTTCTGCTTCCATGTGGATGACCCATGTTTGGAAGGAAGTGGACAATCCATGTTTAGAAGCAGACCGTCACCTGCGGTAAGGCATGGAGACTGAAAATGGCACTCTATCACGTCCCAGCCAGGGAGGGACAACATCACAGCTCACCACTGTTGCAACCCCCCTCATAGTGGGCAATAGAGCATGCTCCATTGTGAGGGGCAGGCGCATGCTGCCATTACTGCAGTGAACATGGTGTGTGGGGGTACTCCATAGATTCCCCAGAGAAACAGACGTTGATGGTAGATTAGGACCACAAGGCCCATCCAGTCTGCCCATTTTTTTCTACCTATTGCTCGGTCAATGGCCCATCTATTCATACTCATCTGTATTGCTCCCTTATGCCTATCCCATGCCTGTTTGAAGCCCTGCACTGTATTCATATCCACCACTTCCTGAGGTAAGCTATTCCATGCATCCACCACCCTTTCTGTGAAAGAAAACTTCCTCACATTACCCCTTAATCAGCCTCCCTCATGCTGTGTCCTCTTGTCCTGCTACTTTTCTTGTATTGAAATGTGTTACTCTCACCTCGTTAATGCCCTTAGGGTGTCTGAATACTTCAATCATATCACTGCTCTCCCTCCTTTGCTCTAGAGTATACATATTGAGCTCAGTTAATCTGTCCTCATATGTTTTCTGATGTAGTCCCTGAACCCTTTTGGTTGCCCTTCTCTGGAATGCCTCAATTTGGTTAATGTCCTTGTGAAGGCGTTGCCTCCAGTACTGCATGCAGTACTCCAGATGGGGCCTAACCAGTGTCTTGTAAAGAGGGATTACTACCTCCCTCTTCAGACTTGTGATATCCCTACTAATACACCCCAACATCCCTCTAGCCTTACCTACCACTTTACAGGTCTGCTTGGATGATTTCAGGTCATCTGTGATGACACCAAAGTCCTTCTTCCCTTGTGACTGTCAGCAACTCCCCTCCCAGTCTATAGGTGGCTTCAGGGTTTCTCTTCCCTATGTGCATGATCTTGCACTTTGCGTTAAACCTCAGTTGCCACTCTTCCAGCCATTTTGCTAGTTTATCCAGATCTCTTCTCATTCTGCCCACTCCATCTGGATCATCTACTCTGTTGCAGATCTTTGTGTAATCTGCAAACAGACAAACCTTACCCTCCAGTCCATCTGCAATGTCACTGATGAAGATATTGAAAGACTGGCCCCAGGACTGATCCCTGAGGTACGCCACTTGTGACTTGCATCTGACTGTATACCATTTACCTCCACTCTTTCCTGCCCATCAACCAGTTTGCCACCCAACTGACCAATGTCTGAACCACCCCGAGTCTACCCAGCTTATTAATCAATCAATCTTCTATGTGGAACAGTATCAAAAGCTTTGCTGAAGTCAAGGTAGGCAACATCAACTGCTCCCCTTGGTCCACCACTCTGGTTACCTAGTCAAAGAAATCTAAGATTAGTTCAACAGGACCTTCCTTTTGCCAACCCATGCTGTCTTGGATCCTGTGCTCCTATCGTTTCCAGGTGTTGCACTATCCTTTCCTTAAGGAGTGTCTCCATAATCTTGCCCACTACGGAGGTAAGACTGACTGGTCTGTAATTCCCAGACTCCTCTCTGCTACCACTCTTGTGGAGTGGGATCACATGAGCCCTTCTCCAGTCTTCTGGGACCTCTCCTGTGCTGACTCACTAAACAGTTCTGATAATGGCTCTGCTAGTTCCACCCTTGGCACCCTGGGATGTATGCTATCAGGTCCCATTGCCTTGTCCACCCTGAGCTTACAGCTCTTGTAGGACCCTTTCTTTTGTGAAGGAACTAGTGCACACCTCCCTCCCCCCTGTGTCCATGGTGCAGAGCTGTGGGCCCTGCGCTACCTTCTCTTCAGTTAATACTGAGCATAAGTATCTATTTAGGATAGATGCTTTTACATGGTCCTCCTCCTCATGCCCCCTTATCCCCTTTGATCTTAGCAATACCCCCTTTGGACTTTCTCCTTTCACTAATGTATCTATAGAAAAGTCTTGTCACCTTTTACAGTTTGTGCTGTTGTTTCCTAGGTTTGGGCCTTTGCCTGCCTTACTGCCTTCCCTGCTTCCCTTAGGGAAGTTTGATATGCCTCCCTACTTTCATCCTGCTGCGTTCCCTTATTTCTTGAAGGCCAGCCTCTTGGCTCAGACCTTTTCAGCTACTATGTTTGAGAACCAAAGTGGTTTCCTTCTTTTGTACTTCCTTTTCTCACTAACACAATGGGATGTTGCTTCAAGTATTGCATCTTTAATGCTTGCCCACTTTCCTGTACCCCTCACCTGTATTTCTTTATAGATAGTTTCAACTCTGTTGGCCATCTTATCAAAGTCTGCACCTCTTAAGTACCTATTTTTTGGCTTTAGATGGGATGATTGGTCTAGTGGCTAGAATTGAACTACCATGCAGAGAAGCTCCCAGGGTGACCTACCACCAGTCATAGTCCTACCCCTTTTAATCTAGATTAGGATAGCACACTAATTATTCTTTGAACTGCTTGGGAAGCCTCTCCTGCAGAATACCTGTGGATAGTTCTGGCAGTGCCCAAGTGATGCAAATCGCATCATCTGCCCAGCCCACCACTAGAATGCATTCCTCGGAGGGGGTGGAGCTTTTTGACCCTGCCACAGGGGGCATGCTGTGGAGCATGCAGACCAAGGGCTATTGGCTGGGAGGTCACCAGAAGGTCAGACTGGGGGAGGGAACAAAATGGAGAGCCAGGTAATCACCACTAACCCAGTAAAGGACAAACCATGGTCATGGGAATGTTGGCTGCAGCATCAACTTAAGACCATGGTTAATCAGTAGCAGCATCCACTCCCACTGTACCCTGGAAGTGGCACATGGCTGAAATTTCATTTTAAATCCTGTGCTTCAGAAAGACTACCAGATTTCTAATTTCAATACTATTCCACCTCCTCAAAAAAAAAAAAAAAAAAAAAAAATACCTTGCACCACCATCTCAAGCCAAATAGTGTTACAAAAACAGATTAAACTAGTATTCTGCACCAAAGTTTTGGTGTGCTCGGAATACCAAATTTAAAATTTCGAGCCCCAATACAACAAGGCAGTCTAAGATACAGACCTGGACATAAATCAAATTACTTAGATATAATCTACTGTATGCATTTATTTTTCTTATATTCTCCTTAAGGCAGAATTAAATCAACTGCCTAAACAGTTGGTACATTTACAGGTGTTTTGACTACATTAGCCAAGTATTCCAAATGTTCATTGCTGTTAAAAATGGTGCTCCAGACCCCTCTTGAAAAGGTGGGGCTACTACTCCAGCATGCAAAAATTCAAATTAAACTAAAATGCGAGTCACAGAAATGGGCTGACCCACATCTTACTTTCAGACCACTAATTTAGCATTTAATTTAACTGTACTGGTTTAATTTGATAACTGGGCAAGACCACTTGGAACTACCTAGGCCTTTCAGAGGTGACCAGATACAGGAAAGCACAACATTTACCCCACACTCAGCAAAATAAATTAGAAATACATCAGCACTGCAATAAACAGTATATACACCACACATAATATAAACATCCACAAATAGGTTTTACATCTGAAATCACAAGCTATGCCAAGAACAAAGCTGCATCACACAGTTTTTCAGAAATCCTCTGTACTGCAAGGGATCCAGCGTGCCTTGACCAGGCCATGGACCCCTCGGTTTCTGGAGCCTAAACAGTTTTTCAGAAATCCTCTGTACTGCAAGGTACTGGCCCTGACTTTTGGATTTGGTACCAGTGGAAGCTGATTTCCAAGTGGCCCATACTATCTCCTGCTGAACACACCTCTAGCTACTGTATCTCCCTCTGTGTCTCTAGTTGAATTTATGTGCTAGGGTTTAATGATTTATTTAATCCTTAGTCATTTTAAGTTCTGAGTTGATATTAGAAGTGAATTTAGAGCTTTTTTTTTTCCCCATTAGATTATATCCTCTCACCACTAGAGGGCTATATCTCTATCTCGTAATCTAGTACGTAAGCCATGTGGTCTCTCTCTGCCTTTCTCTCGCCTCTCCTCCTCCTTGCCCTGGCCCCCCTCTTCTCTCTCTCCCTGGTCCTAGCCACCCCCACCCCACCCCGCCACCCTCTACTCTGGTTTCCCTGCAACTCCAAGGGAACTCTCCACTTCCACTCGAGACTTGTGTTTGGTGCACAGTTTGGATATTCCTGGTTACTTAACATGACCACTACTCTAAACAAGTGTGGCCACCTCTCTACACTGTACCACCTTACAGTCCATATGGGACACCGCCTGGAACCTTGCAACTTCTACTCCAGGAAACAACAATCAAAACTATCTCTCAAAGAGCCGAGACTCTGCTCCTTAAAACTCCTGCTCCTCCTCCTCATCTCAGGCAGCGTCCATCCCAATCCTGGTCCTAGAAGTTCATGCCACACACAAACTCCAGGTGCCCTTATCCTTGCAACCATTAATATCTGCAGCCTACTACCAAAGCTGGATGCAGTCCAAGCCTTCATATGCCAACACAACCCTGACATCCTTGCAGTGGTGGAAACTTGGCTGACACCTAAAGTTCCTGACTCAGCAGTAACAATACAGGGCTACAATGTTCACAGGCTGGACCGGATATCCAAAAAAGGCGGTGGTTGCACAATCTATATCAAAGACTCCCTGTCTTGGCACCCTGTAGCAAATCCATCACTTTCTGCCTCAGCCCAGATTCTGCCAATAAAAATCATCCTAGGTCCCAACCATAAAGCTCTGACTATTGTCTCCGTATACATCCCACCCAGGGACCCTAAACATGGATTCAATGATGTCCTAAACTTTATCAACTCACATCCTCCCGAAACTGAACTTATTCTACTAGGGGATTTCAACATAAACTGGCTAGCATCGAGTGCCAGTGCCTATAAAGACTCCCTCAGCTGCTAACCTCACGCAGATGGTAAACTCCCCTACTAGGATTAACTACAAGACTGGCACCAGTACCCTCTTGGATTGGGTCCTCACCACTCACCCCACAAGGATTTCTCGTATGACCATTCTCCCAGACTCACTCAGTGACCACTCCCCAGTCATGTGTGCATGGTCTAACAAATTCCTTAAGCACCCTCCCAAAATTATCGCTAGCAGAGTCCTTTCTCGTGGAAAACTTCCACATCTCAAACACCTGCTTCTACAAGACTGGCTACCCATCTATGAAGCAACAGATGTTAACTTGGCTCTTGACCACTTCATCTCAATTTTCAACAAAGCCTGCGACCTCTTTGCCCCTGCTAAAAGGCACAAAACAAAATCTCTCTCTAACCCATGGGTCACTGCGGCTCTTCTCTCACGGCTGAAACTAAGGGATCACCTCTGGGCAGTTGCCAGGGCCACTGGCAAACAACTGGACATCCAAAATTACAAACGAGCACGAACTGCGTTCACAAAAGCCATACGGCTAATGAAATCCACCTATTACAAAGACGCTCTCACCAATACATGGGGAAATGGTCGTGCTTTCTGGGACAATATCACGGATGTGTCAGGGAAGCAGCCAAAAACCTCTCCGGCCATGTTAATGGTTGATGGATCCTCAACCCCTTGACCCCAAGGTGATCGCAAACATCTTTAACCACGGCTTTTTCAGACTTTAGTGCTGTTCTACCCATGACTCTGAAACAGGGCCTACTCCCCAAATACCTTAGCCCTCAGTCTAATCCATCCCCTCTACTTCAGGAAGGCAAGGCTGAATGAAGCTCACCGCTATATTACTGCAGCTATCTCTAAATCTAGATCTAGTAGCGACACCCTGGACCTTAAGCTTCTTTTGCTCACCCTCGATGAGGTAATTCATCCATTAACAAAAATCCTAAACCTCTCTCTCAGCTGTGGAAAATTCCCGGACCTATGGAAAACAGCCACTGTGACACCCATCCATAAAAGTGAGGACAAGATGATTCACTCAAATTATCGCCCTATCTCCATATTGCCCCCACTCTCAGGCACTTGAGCGCATTGTGGCTGATCAACTTACAGACCACTTAGATAAATACAATATACCTTGTCCACAACACGGCTTCTGGAAAGGTCACAGCACCACCACAGCCCTTTTTGAGTTCACTGGAGCTTTGCACAAATCCCTTGACAACGGCCTTCTCACAGGGGCAGTTTTCGTCGACCTCTCCAAGGCCTTCGATACAGTACACCATGGATTATTATTACACCAACTACTGAATGCCAGGCTATCACCAGACTCTTCTCTCTGGTTTAAAAGCTACCTAGAAAACCGGTCAGAGTAAAAATTGTGACGCTCTTTCTAACACCCTGCCTGTTCGCCTGGTGTCCTGTATAGGATCCATACTGGGACCCCCCTCCTTTAGCTCCTTTTCAACCTCCCTACCACTGCTCTGAGCAGATCATACTATATGCTGAGGATGCTATTGTATTCTCCACTCACAAAGATCCTGCAACTCTTCAACACAACCTTCAACTTGGTTTCAGTTCTGTAGAGACATGATTTCTTAATCATAAACTGGTCCTCAATGACAAGAAAACCAAATCTATGCTCTTCTGCAGTTCTCATAACCCACACAAGCTACACCACTTGGCTATCTCCACCACTCAGGGGAACACTCTAGATCAGGTGGGGTCCTTCAAATACTTAGGGATACAGCCTGACCCTAATCTCTCTTATGGACTTCATGTAGATAGTGTAGCTAGAGCTGCTAATACACGGCTTGGTCTCTCTACAAACATAGACACACCTCACGCCAGAAGCTTTGAAGGTTGCAGTCCTGAGCTCTGTGATCTCTGTAATAGACTATGGTCTCATCATTATGGCTCGCCACAACCACAACCCTTAGATGCCTCTCAACTACCTTAAATAAAGCATGTCGGCTCATCACTGGTGCTCACCGTCTCACCCACACATGTGACCTGTACACTCAGACTGGCTGGCTCCAACTATCAAACCGCATAAAGTTTCTCACCTGCTCCATGGTGAAAAAAATCTACCTTGGCCTTGCACCTTCTGGGGTCTCAACTCTGTTACAACACCGAATTAATAAATGGCACCTTAGGAGATCCACGCTACAGCTACTGAAAGTCCCCCACTGTCACACTTCACAGGGACAACGCTCTTTTGCTTATCAAGTGCCACTCTGGTTCAATGGCATCAGCCCAACCATCTCCTCTGCCCCAACTATTGATATGTTTAAAACTAGGCTCCAGGACCATCTCACTACCAACAGCTCCTGTGACTGCCCAACTGAACCTTGTTTCTCCACTCCCTTTCTGCTCTAGTTGTCCCCCCACCACTGGATTCTACCCTCACATCTTGGTATACCCAATACTGCACTTTTCACCCTCTTGCCACCCTTCCTACATTCCTTCCCCCCTTCCCTCTCCCTAGGACTCTGGCACTTCTTATCTGTTGTCTATTTTCTCTGACAAATGCCGCTGGCTGCCTTGTTACAATGCTACCCTTGAACTGTATTAATCTGTACTGTTTGCAATGTCCACATTGTTGCAATGCCTGTCTTGATGTTCCCCATAATTTGTATTTCTCTGACGTGGAATCTTTGTAAAAGCCATGGCTCAAAGGTATTTGTAATCCTAGACTTGATAAATAAATAAATACATAAAAACAATAAAATGATCTTGGGTTTCAGATTGCAATGTCCATCTCCCTCTAGTGGGTTTCAGACTACAATCTGTCTCCCTCTAGTGGCTAACACAAGCGTAACCAGACCAGTGAAAAATTCAAAATAAAAATTAGTCCTGTGCTTGGCTTAAAGGCTCGAGTGTTTGTGAAGATCAAAAGGAAGATGGCTAATGTTGAAACAAAGTGCTCTTTGCACAGTAATGAGGTCTCTAGTTGGGTACAGTCAGTTATACAGAACTGAACACTTAGTGACCACTGCATTAGACCTGTTTTAAAAAAAAAAAACCTTCAGGATGGCAGCTCTATAGCAACCACCAACTTTAAGGTAGAAAGATGGACTCAAGTCAAAGAACTGCAGATCATGGGTCACCTATGCAACTCTTATGCAAGTGTGCCTTTGCTTTTGAAATCAGTAATGCAGGTTGTCCCAAAAGCAACATCCACCCCAATTTGTTTTCCATGTTGGATTTTTAAGGAGGCCTTTTGGTGCTTTCCAGTCATGTTTAAAGCATAGCCAACATAAAATTCCTTAGTGGTTTGCATAGGTTCCCCATGATCCTTGCTTAAAGGGACACTCAACCCCCTTAAGCCTCAAATTTTCCCCAAGTTAAGAAAAAAAAAAAATGTGTGATTGCTCACATTTTGTAGAGATTGCTGATGTAGCTAGTTTGTTTTTAAAAGAAAAAAAAAAGGAATACGAATTAGACTACCTACCTTACTAGTGTTACCACACTAAAAACATTTTATTTATTTCCATTTAGGATTCTAATACCTTTGAGCGCAAGGCGCCCTTTTACAAGGGTTCCACATCAGTAGGAAGATGGAGAGGGTAACAGACAAAGGAATACTAAACAGAGGTAATCTAAAAATGACAAACGAACAGTTAAATACAGGAGAACAGTGGTAGTCTAAATGACAACTCAAAGGAAAATGATAGGTAAACACAGTAATTATACCAGCAATTGAGAGGTAAGGTAAAGAGCAATTATGGGGGGTAGGAGTAGCAGCCCTGTCCCTTGTCAAGTTAAGCAAAGGGGGGGAGGAAGAGGAGAGTGGAAAGGGTAGACTAAAAGGGGAGCTGAAATGGGGCACAGGAAAAAGTTGAGAAGGGACAGGGAGTGTAGGAATAGGAACCAGAGGAGGAGGAAGATGGAGAGGCTGAGGCAGGAGAGAAAACAGAGGAGGGGGAGGAAGGTGAGAGTCTAGGGGAAGCATTTGACAAAGGGTGAGATTGACCGAGGCAGTGACATATGCATGATACAGGGAATCGCTGGAGGAAGCAGTCACAGGAACTGTTAGATTATTTAGCTTTTGTTAACCAGGTAACTACACTAGACAAAACACATGCCTATTTTCAGGTACAACCCAGGAGAATACAGGAAATCAAAGAACATACGGAGTACAATTTGAAGCAAGTAGGGCAGATACACACTGGTACCGTTTTAACAGGTGCTTGAATTGACCAAGTTTCGGCAAAGTTCCATCAGATTGTAAGGAATTGAACCAGAGGGGAGCTCTGTAGGAGAAGGATTGCTGACCTTTGCTAGTCTGTCATCTGGGGACATGTTTTATGTTCTATGATCAACTCCAGTTGCATCTTTCCTGGACTTGAGAACACACCCAACACTGTATAGTCATTTAAGATGTAGTGGGAGGAGAGGAAACTATTGCATCCAGGGTGAGTGCACGGTTGGTGGAAGATTGTCTCAAAATAAGGCTGGGTATAATTACACCATTTGCATGCACTCCAGTTCTACCAAGAAAGCAAGGAGATAAAACCACTAGCAGCAATTAATTTGAGAGGGTACGCGATTAAAATATGGGTTTTCAGCTTGAAGTCACAGGATGCAAAAAGGGTTGACACTGTCCCTTTAAGGGGCATATGTATAATTTGGTGCAACCCTTGTTTGTGCTTTTGCATTTATGTTCTTGTATTTTTAATCCACCCCACTCTTAATATTCAGTTTTTGTAGCATTTAGTCACAAGTCATTTAAAATTAGTGATGTAGACTCTGTATACCTTTCCAGTGGCACCATGCGAGACAAACTGTGCACCCTCTTTTTTCGCAACCTCCACCATGCGGCGTGCAATGCAAGGTCTGGCGATTGAGGTCCCAAGCAGGTATCGGTCGTCGTAGATTGCATTGGCCTGCACTGCTGGCCAGATGAATTCTTCCACAAACTCCTGTCGTACATCTTCAACATAGATCTGCAGAAATATACATTTATCAAGTGGGAAAGGAACAGGTTCAAATATAAGCAAATGAGGTCCAAATACATGCAAATTACCCTTATGTATCTGAAAGTAGAAACACTATGCCAGGGTTTTATTGAACTCTAAAAACAGATTAGCGTTTTGCTCATAAAAGTGCTAAAACTTTGTGAAAATTAATAGCTCTCGTCTCACTGTGTTTAACAAATGCAGCACTTCTAGAAAATCTATATAAATACTTTCTGTACAGTTAGTATTGTCCCAAGAAAAAACTGCTAATCAATTATTTAAAACCCAGTTATGCTTTGGGAAGAACAAGGTGGGAATAAAACTGATGCCAATACTGCCAAGTGTCAAGTGTGTGTGTGTGTGGGGGGTGGGGGTGTTAACAGTAGGATTAGAGCTTTTCACCTCTAGGTGTCACTGCTGGTTCAACTATAGCCCAGGTCACTCTTGGCTGAAATCCCCCCCAATCTAGTGACAGTTCAGTTGCCTGTGCTAAATGAGCTGTGCTGGCACACGTCAGCATCAAAAATAATGGATGGGTACCCACAAACACCATCACAGCTGGCACCATTTAGCATCCTTGCTGACAGCCTTATAGGATTATCTAAAATGCACAAGACGAGTCTCCACTCACCCAAACACATGTAATGGAATTAAAGACTTTATTCAGTAGCTTATAACATCCACCCATCAACTCATGCCAAATAATCAGGACAGGTGGATGGCTGGTTTATAAAATCATGATACATACAATAAAAACAACCCGGGTGATGGGGTCAAACCTCCATGTTAAAGACATGCTTACAATGTAGCCGAGCTGGCTAATGCATTTAATGTTTTACTCACGGAAGTGGGAAAATTAGAAGAGTGATAAAGATTCAACATCTTCTGGGCACATGCGAGAACCTTCTTCCAACCATACCTGTGCCACCTGCCAGATCTTCAGAGCACCCCCAGAGGTGCTTCCACAGAGCTGCTCAATCTTCCATTTGGCCAGCATACCCCCCTCCCCCCAGAGCTCTGGTAGTAGACGTAGCACTACTGCAGCATTGCCAGGCTGACCATTCCAGAGGACTTGGCGGAGATGCAAAGCACATTTACTTACCGTAACAGTAAATCTTTGAGGGACTCTCCTCCAGCAAGCCACACCTATGGAGGATAGATGCCATTGGCAGTGGACCCCTCCACAAACTTTTGCCTAGCAGGCCCCCCACGATGACTCAGTCGGTGCCTCTATAAAGTGGGTGACCCCAAACTTCATCAGTTTTCCTGTCCAGAGACCAGATACAATGTCATGCCACTGGCTGGTAGCGATCACTACAGTGTGGTTCTCCATCAGTTTGGGTAGAGATCCACAACACAAAAACAAAGGTCCTGGACTTCAGAAAGGCAGGATGGGGCAATTAATGAGCACACTAATGGCATCCACCCTGACATGGACACAGAGCAGAAATTGGCAATCATGAAACTAGGGCTGATTGAATCCACCAAAACTTGTGTCAAGAGCCAGCAAAAGAAATCAAGGACCAAGCACCCAAGCTGGATGACCAGAGAGGTAACAGAGAAGGTGAGGGATAAGAGAAAGGCCTTCTGAATCTACAAGAGAACCAACAGGACAAAGGATAGGGAGAACTATGAGGAAATCCAGGGAAGTGAGCAGAGCCGGTCAGGACTGCAAAGGCAGCCAGGAAAAGGAAATTAGCACAGGGGATTAAGGAAGGAGAAAAGGATTTCTTCAGGTATAAAAATCAGGGAAAAGAGGAAGTGCAAGGATCAAATAGGATCAGGAAAGGCAGTGGATGGGTAGACAAGGGTGCAGAGAAGGCAGAAGTACTTAATGAGTACTTCTGGTCAGTGTTCACAAGGAAGAGGGATGGGCCTGTTTCTGCAGGGAAAGGGGTGCAGGCATGGGGGAGGGTGTGAGACAACCACAGATGGGATCATCATGATGGAAAGGGTGCTGGAGGTCCCTGAGGGTAGACAAGGCTCCTGGCCAGACGGGGTACATACCAGGGTACTGAGGGAGCTGGCAGAAGTACTGGCAGAGCCACTGGTGGATCTGTTAAACACCTTGCTAAGTATGGGATGTGTGCCCAGAGATTGGAGGCACATGTGGTACCTCTCCACAAAAGTGAGCCCAAGGATGAACCAGGGAACTACAGACCAGTAAGCCTCACCGCAATTGTGGGGAAACTGATGGAATCTAGCCTCAAAGAAAGGCTGGTTCAGTTTCTTGTGTATAAATGATCTGCAAGACAGCATGGGTTCATCGTTGGCAGATCTTGTCAGACTAACTTGGTTGATTTTTTTGACTGGGTCACAAGGGCAATGGACAGGGGCCATGCAGTAGATGTAGTCTACCTGGATTTCAGCAAGGCCTTTCATTCAGTGCCACATGGAAGGCTGACCTGCAAGTTGAGTCTTTGTATAGGATGGAAGCTAGCCCAATGGGTAGAAAACTGGTTGAAGGACAGGCAAGAGGGTAGTTGTGAGGGGGGAGAAGCATCGGAACCCAGGGCAGTAACAAATGGTGTCCCACAGGGATCAGTACTGATACCAGTCCTGTTTAACATTTCCATTGCAGACATAGTGGTTGGGATCAAGAATACGATCAGCCTCTTCGCCCATGACACCAAGATTAGTGCAGAGGTGGATGGGGAGGAGGGTGGCAAATTACTGCAGGAGGACTCTGCAAGTCTCGAAGAGTGGTCACACCTGGCAGCTTTGGTTCAATGCCAAGAAGTGCAAGGTGATGCAATTCAGAGCCAAAAACCCGGGATACAGCTATTGGATGGATGGCATCAAGCTGTTCACATCCGATGAGAAGGATATCGGGGTGCTGGTGACCGGGGAAATTAAACCACTCGGCCCAGTGTAGGAAGGCAGCGGCTAAGGCCAACAGGATGCTAGGGTGCATAGCAAGGGGGATTACATCCCGATGTAGTGAAGTCATATTGCCCCTGTACAGGGGCCTGGTGAGGCAGCACTTGGGAGTATTGTGTGCAGTTCTGGAGCCCATACTTGAAAAGGGATATCAAACTACTGGAGGCAGTGCAGTGAAGAGCAACAAAGATGATCCAGGGGTTTGGGGATAGAACATGAGGAAAGACTAAAAAGAGCTAAACATGTATACCCTGGAGGAGAGCGAGCGAGAGGGAAAGGGAGAGAACATTAGACCTTCAAGTACCTGAAGGGGATGAACAGAGTAGACTTCCACGGTGGGTTCACTCTCCAGAATGGAAAATATACTAGAGGACACTGGGAGGCACTACACTGAAAGAGTGGCAACAGGGTGGAATGCACTGTCTAATCAACTTTCATCAGTGCAGACTGTGGGCCACTTCAAGAAGGGGCGGGACAAATTCAAGGTGGAACTGCATACCGGGGCAGCAGGGGAGGGAAGAGTTAATGGGAGGAGGGGCAGCTGCCATTTAATGGGCTGAAGTGCTGCACACTCGAGCAGACTAGATAGACCATATGGTCTGTATCTGCTAGCAATTTTGTATGCTCGCATGCATGTTCGCATGCCAGACCAAAACAGTAAAGACAAGCATGTCAGAATCCCCAAGGGGAGCAGTGATGAGGACCAGCAAAGAAAACTTAGTACAAGGAAAACGGTAAAACGACGACCCCCAAACCAGACCCCACCAAACCAAGGGGGAAGGTGGGAGGGTGCACTGCAATTCACTGGAGTGGACGCTCCCTTACAGAGCTACTGTTACTAAATCTTCGGGACCATTTCCCACCAGTGAGACAGAACTATGAGAAAATTTCCAAGCAGCACCCCAAACAGGGAAGGGGGAAAGCCAGCAGGAAGGCGCATGAACTAAGCAAGATGCAGGCCGATGTCTATAGACAAAGACCAAGGGGGCCACAAAAGGGCAACTCCAGAGCATGGGGCATGGATAGCAAGATAACCAGAAGCCCCAGCCAATTCTTAAAAGTGTCAACAGCAGAGGTGTACCATGGCCAGACAGACGGAGCATAAACAAGGGAAGTCGATGGGGCCTGGGCCTGCGAACAAACCACAAAGTTTACAGGAAACCGGACAAAGAAGGCTGCCAAGGCAAAGCTGGACAGTGACCAGACATGAAACTGTCAGTAAGACAGCCACACAACCAGGCCCAAGAGCCACAGGCCCTACAATCACAGGGGCCAGGCCAGAGATAATGGGCAACAATGCGAAGGGCATGCAAAAACAGCCAAACCACAGCAGACAATGGTGCCTGGAGAAGCAGAAATGGAAGAACCAGAGGGGATGTCAAGGAGGTAAAGTCAGGCAATAACCAGCAAGAAGAGTGATGCCAACAGTGATCCTAACAGCAAAACAATGAGGCAAACACAGGCAACACAGCCACTTCCCACAACCTCCACTTGCATATGACTGAGCAAGTGACAACCTCCCCAGTGCTCCTGGGTTGCCCTTGAAAACAGACACATGTGCCTAGTAGGCCTTACCTAGTTGACAAAGAATAAATTAAATAAAACAAAAAAAGGAAATCTGGCACTCAGTCAATAAAAGAGAATCCACATTTCAGACTGCTGTAATCCTTTATCAATCCGAAACACGTCAGGCGTGCACAGTATTTATTGTGGGGTCTTTATTTTAATAAAGGTTTTAAACTGACATTTCAGCTGTTGATCATTTTATTGGCTGGTGAGTGCCAGATTCCCTTTTTTGTTTTTCATACTCATCCTATATTGTGAGCACCACCACCACCCCAGTGTGCACTTCTCTGCCTTGTGTCCAGAAGGAAGGCTGGACCAGGCACGAGGTCAAGTCAAATGCAAAGCCGGTGACAGGAAAACATAACAGCCATGCACAAAGCAGAAGACTACTACACATGTAGTGGGTTTGATGAGGCAAAGCTAGACAACCAGCAGAAAGGGAGAGCACCAAACTGCAAACCAACCCAGAGACTGTCAATAGCGCAAGGACAAGTGTTGATGGGTTCAACAGGAGTCATGGGCTCCACGAAACCAAGAGGCTAGGGAAGATGCCTGGAACTGACAGGTGCCCGGAAAGCTGCTGGATCGGGCATAAAGCCAAGTCAAAGGCAGAGCCAATGATGGAAACATAAACACAGCAGAGGACTAGAGACAGACCAGGAATGTAGATGAAGCAGAGCCAAGCAACGACCAGCACAAGCAGCTCTGGTCAGTGCAGGTAAGTCTGCAGCTGAGGAATTTGGGGTATAAATATTGAAAATTTGTTTAATAATTCCCCTGACACCAAATTTTCAACATAGCCTTGTTATGACCCTGCCTCGTGAAGAAGGGCAGAGAAAATGTTCGACACTCGGCCTAAAGGTGATATTGCACAGGGAATGCGAAATCAACTTTCAGGATGCAGAAACATTTTGGGCAGGTCAGCTGTCACATACATGAGTTGCTGTAAAGAAATGGCTATGTTGAAAAGTTGGGGTAAAAATACTGAAGACTATCAAAACTGAGCCTGCATTTGCAAAATTCAACAGAACTTTGTTTTTAAATTAGAACTTTTTTCATTCCCCCCTCCGGTTTTCTCCCAAAGATCCTGGGACCCAGACAGACAGCAGTGTGTGCAAACATTGAGGTGCACATGCACTCCAGGTACTGGCTCTTCCCCTTCTGCCCCACCCCTGGCTGTTGCTGGGCTCCCCATTACCCAAACTGCCATCTGTCCTCCAACAGGTGGAAACCCCTCATCCCTCCCCAGGAGAGGAGAGCCACCTTGTGGCAGCTGAATCCAACTCCACACCCTCCCCCCGCTGACCCCCGACAACCTGGGCTTGTTCCCAAACCTGGGTCGCCAGCATGGTGCAAGTTGTGGTGTCAAGCCCCTCAACCCCCAGCGCCACTGGACCACAACTTTTTAAATATTGTTACAAATTAAAAAAACAGCCTTCTTATTACCCTGCCTCAGGAATAAGATCAGAGAAACTTCAACTCCTGTCCGAAATGTGATTTTGTGCAGGGACCGCAAAACCACTTTTTGGGATAAAAAAACATTTTGGCCAGGACTTGGAAAAAAAATGACAGCTATCACACTCATAAGGTGCTGTAAAGATATGGCTAGGTTGTGAATTTGGGGGGGAAATACTGAAAACTACCATAGTTACGAGCCTGTGTTTGCAAAATTCAACATAGGGTCATAGGCTCATTTTTCAACATGGCCTTATAACACCACCTCATGAACAAGGGCAGAGAACATATTCAACTCCTGCCTGAAAGGAGATTTCACAGAGAACACAAAAGCACATTTTAGGACACATCTACCCAATGACTGTTCAATTGTTCATGAGGTAACATCCCAAAGAAGGCATGTTGCAAATTTGGGCCAAAAATATGCAAGTATGCCCAAGTTAAGTCACTAAATTCAAAACCCCAGTAAAATGCATTAAACTGTATTCCTGTTTCTTTAGTTCGCTGTCCAGCTTTGAAGGCTGAAGACGTATCTGCAGTGGAGAGGATTACGGCATTGCCCCCCCCCCCCATGGGTAAGTAAGGTCTTGGGGGTGGGTGGGTGGCTGTTTCAGTCACAAAAAAGGACATTGATGGAGGTTTTTCTTTTGCAGGGTTTAAAAACATGCATGGAGGATTCCTCACTGGGAGCCATGTTTCTGGTGGGGGCGGTCAGTCATTTAAACAAAAACTAGGATTCCACATCAGAACACTGGGGATTAGGCACCACCAGTGTCACTTACATTTTGGGGGGAGAAAGCAGTGTAGTGGGCGCTGAAAGGGAGGACTGGGTGGGGAGTAATTTTAAAGAAACTGCAGTCACAGCAGAACACGGCACACACTGTGTGCAAGATGGCTGCTGCACTCTACTGCACATGCAAGACTACTAGTGTATGCCCAGTAGAGTGCGGCCATATAGCACATGGTGGAGGGTGCCATGTTCTGCTGCAACTGCAGTTTCTCCTAAAATATTACCCCCGACCTGATCTTCCCTTTAAATCAACCAAACACCATGCCCCCAGTACACACCACACCCCAGCACCCACTACACCACAACCCCTCCCCCAACATAAGAGTGACACTGAGGCGCCCAATCCCCAGTGTCAAGATCAGGACCTCCCCCCGATTGTTTGTTCCCCTCCCAAGTAAAAAAGAAAAAAATAGTACAGTGCGACCGGAGTGCTCCATGGACGCAGAGGCGACTGGGGCAACTCCCCAACGTGTTGTCACAAAGAATGTAAGGAATGTGGAGTTCTTTTCTGAAAGCAGGAGGTCTGCAGGGCTCTGTCCAATACAGCCCTAAAAAGGAATGGGGGAAAGAGACAAAGAACAAATCCAAAAAGGTGACCCCAACCCAAACAGCAAAGCCAGCACAGAGGCAAAGCCAGGTATCAGCTGAAGGTAGCCATAAGCCCCGCAGTAATGAGAAACAGACCTAGGCATCCGAAGACGGTTGGAACAGCGGTAAAGGCCACACATAATCAGCACTCGCCACTTTAATGCAGGAATGCAGCTACCAGCAGAGACCCATACCAGAAATGGTGGGAAAACAAGCAGGCAGCAGGAACACAGACTGCAGCAGGGGACCAGCAGGGATCCATGAACGGGGAGATCATCAACAGCCAACATACAACAGCGATAAGACAGCAGGCAGCATTAGCAGCACAGGAAGCAAGGCCCATGCAGGAAGCAGAAAAACAAGCCCACATCAAACACTGGAGAGAAAGACTGGTGAAGCACATCAACGAAGTCCAAGAAGGGAGTTCTTCAGACATGAGGTAGATGGTAGAAAAGGAAAGAACAGAGGGCTGCCAATGTTATGTAGGTGCCGATGATGCCAATCATTAGGGATGGCCTGCTAGGCAAAGGTTTTCAGATAGGTCAGACACTGATGGTATCTATGTGCTTTATAGTTGTGGTTTACTGAAGGGAGTCATCCCTAAAAGATTTACATAATTCCTGCACCAAGGCGGCTCAATAAAATTTACTTTGCTAACAATCTTCAGAAAAACTTTTGATCTCTGGATAGGAGTGAATAACCTTCCAGAACTTCTTGACCCCCCACTCCCTGGCTTCTTCCCCCATCCTCAAACTAGGAAATTTACTTCTCTGACCCAAACTGCCAAAACTTTCAAGAAATCAATCCACTTTCTCATTGACCCCCACCCACTTCACCACCCCAACCCTCATTAGATGGCCCCATTGTCTCAGACCCTGCCTCCGTGTCCGATGCTCTAAACAAGTATTTTACCTCCTGTGCACTCAGCCTCCCCCTTTTTGGCCCACCATGACCCTGACCCCCCACCCTGCTCTCTCCTGGTGGTCACCCCCCCTTTCTACAGTGTACTTAACTGGTTCCAGACTCCTGAGGAAAGGGCGAGACAACAGCTTGAGGGTGAATATGAAGAACAGTTTATGACCTTTGGGTCAAGATATACTCACTCACCCTCCCCCATTTTTCCACTCCAGATGCCCCCAGAAATGCTCTGACTACAAATACTTTGGTAAATGGCTGGACAGTAAGCTAAATTACTTAGTCCACATGCATACCTTGCACTCTAAGCTCCGCCCTAAACTAGGTGTAATGTACTGCAAAAAGAATTGCTTCTCCCTTCCCGTGTGGCGTGAACTGATCACAAAAATCATCCCTGTGCTTGATTATGCAGACAGTTTATGGCACTACACCCACCACTCACCCTTGCCAGACCACACCCTCCTAAATTCTTTTTGCCGTTTTGCAACTAAATCCCCTTTCTGCATCCACCTCTGTTCCCCCTACGCATCACTGTCCATCCCTCCCCTTTCCCACTGTCACTGGATGCACTCCTTGGTTTTTATTGCCAAATACTGGTTTGAGCTTCTTCCCTCCTATCTTACACCTCCATCCCATCTCCAGCCTGGCCCTCCCCCTACTCACTCCACGGTGTCCCGATCTTTCTCCCTTTCCCGCCATCACTCTACAGCAGACCAGATATTCTCCTTCTTCTTCTGTCTTCCCACCCTCTGGAACCAACTCTCACCTATATTCCAGTATGCAGCCTCATTCCCAGCATTCAAACACCTGCTCCAAAGCACTCAGTCTGCTCTGTGCTTGTGCCCCTAACCTCTCCTCTTACTAGCTCAGACTTCTTTGCCCAGTCTCCCATTCTATTTTTTTATGCTTATATCAATTGTTAATATGCAAATGTACGAACCAACTGCACTTCTCAATATGTATCTGGCTGTACTTCATGTTTTTATTTGAATATCATGGTTCATTTACACTTTGTTCTTATTGTGCCTTTACACCAGGTCACACCTGGAAACAAACCCTAGCTCAGTGTGCCTTTCCCAGTTACCAAATGTTTAACAAACCAACAAACGCCTCCTGTGCCCTCTCCCGGCTTCCTCAGACTTAAACTAGATCCAGCTTAAAATAGCACCAACAGCTGAATCTGGTTCAATTTCAGTTACTTACCATCTGTATTCCCCCTCCCCCCAGTCGCCCCTGAAAAAGGGACTTCTATGCCCAGTGGGCTTACTGGGTCAACAAAATTCGATATTTTTATTTATTTTATTTTTTTATTATTTATTATTATTATTATTATTATAAACTTGAAAACAGGATCACTGTTGCATTTCATAGTCTAGCTGTAGGTCTACACCCGACAATAAGGTCCACAGGACTGACAAGTATTTTCACAGCAACAGACTGAAGTCACAATTGGAGGACTGCAATGTCAGGTGCAGAGAAGTAGCTTAAGGCAGTATTTCTGTACTCTGATGATGTGCATAATTAGAAAGTAAAGTGGAACTTGTGAATTATAAACAAATAAATCTGTAATTTAGGGTATTAAAAAAAGCCAAAAATATCAACATTAGAAACAGAATTTTATGTTAGATAAGGACCACTTGGCCCACCTAGTCTGCCCATTTCCCTACCCAATGGATAAGCTGCAGATCCTAGTTAACCAACAGCCTACTTCCTCCTACCCCCCCCCCGAATTGCCTTATGTCTGTGCCATGCATTCTTGAATTCCCCACTGTGACTCCACAACCTCCTCAGGAAGGCTGTTCGCATCCACAGCCCTCTGAGGAAAAAAAAAAAAAATATACATATACATATACATATACATATATATATATATATATATACATATATATATATATATATATACATATATACATATATATATATACATATATATATATATATATATATATATATATATATATATATATATACATACACACACACACACACACACACACACACACACACACACACACACACACACACACACACACACCCTCCCATCATCTCTGAGCCACTCCTCCATCTTCAAATTGTGCCCTTTGTTCTTGCACATCTTTCTGAAAGATGCTACCTTCTTGGACTTTGTAGATTCCCTTGAGGTACTTGAACGTTTCTATCATGTCCCCCCACTCCCTCCTTTCCTCAAGGGGTATACATATTAAGCTCCTTTAGTCTCTTTGTAGGTCTTCTGGTGCAGATGCTGCACCATTTTGGTTGCCCTCCTCTGGACAGCCTCCACCCTGTCTATGTCTTTGCGGAGATGGGGTCTCCAGAACTGCACCCAGTACTCCAGATGGGGTCTCACCAACTGTCTGTACAGAGGGATAACAACTTACTGTTTTCTACTGGTGATGCCTCTCCCTATGCATCCCAGTATCCCCCAGCCCTCCTTACTGCCTTCTCACATTGCCTGCTCACCTTTAGGTCATCCGCTATAATTACCCCCTTGTCCCTTTCCATTTTTGTCAGTAACCCACCCTCCACTGTGTACTCTTCCCCTGGGTTTTTGTTTCCCAGGTGCATTGCTTTGCACCACTCTGCGTTGAATCCTAGCTGCCATACATGTGTCCATTCCTCCAACCTTGCCAAGTCCCTTATCCTTTCCACCCCACCTTGTGCATCAACCCTGTTGCAGATTTGTGTCATCGGCAAAGAGACACTTTTCCTTCCAGTCCCTTTGCAATGTCAAAGACATTAAAAAGGACCAGCCCCAGTACTGAACCCTGCGGTACTCCACTAGTAACCCCCCTTTCTTCACTGTGGACTCAGTTTATTACCCTCTGCATCCTGTTGTCTAGCCAATGCTTTACCCAGGCTACCACCGTGGGACCCACTCCCAGGCTGGCTAATTTGTTTATTAATCTTGTGTGAGACTGTGTCAAAAGCCTTGCTAAAGTCTAGGTAAGCCATGTCCACAGCCCCTCCCTGGTCTACTACTTTGGTCACCCAATCAAAGAAAATCTATTAGATTCGTCCGACATGACCTTCCCTTTAAATTCCATGCTGCCTTTGGTCCTGTGCCCCACTGGCCTCTAGGAATTAAACAATTCTTTCCTTCAGAAGTGATGCCATCATTTTCCCTACCACTGAGGTCAAACTGACAGGTCTGTAGTTTACTGCCTCTGTATTGCTCCCACTGTTGTGAAGGGGAATCACATCTGCCCTCCTCCAGTCCTCAGGTAACATCCTCCCATGATTTGTTAAAAAGGTTAGTCAAGCCGGCTTGTCGGCGCAGCGGTTGGATTTCTGCTTGTGACGCCAGCGACCCGGGTTCGGGAAGGGACTCTGGTAGCTGGAGAGCCCGACCAGGGGAAGAGAAGAAGGCTTGGCGTCCCACAACTGCTTGCCTTCTCGGGAGGGAGGGCGTGGTTACTGTCTGCTGCCCCTGAGGCGGAGGCTGGGAGAAGCAACAACTCAGCGAGCCCCACTGTACAGGGGCGTGGTGAGCGTCAGCTTGGCCTGAGCGTCCGTGGCGACCGCGCCCCAGGAAAAGCGGAAAACTGCCTCCGGTTAGCCGGACGACGCCCGCCTCCCGCCGCCTCAGATGCCCAGGCGCCCGGAAACCACCTCAGCAGTGCCTGGGGACTGATTGAATAGCATGCTGGTATCCCCCTCCTGGCGCCTTCTCCCTCTGAAGAGAGGGACCCATCCGGCGAAAGGTCATGCCGGGCCACCCCTGGGTCAGCTGCGACTTAGGTGAGTGGATGGGGTCGGGCCGGGGAGGTCAGGGGAGTCATCAGCAGCCGGAAGGAGAGGCAGGCCAGGGGGCAAGTAAGGAGAGGGTGGGAAAAAAAAAAAAAAAGGTTAGTCAATGGTGTTACTAGTTCTCCCCTTCGTTCTTTTAGAATTCTGGGGTGAATCCCATCAGGCCTCATTGCTTTGTCCACCTTCAGTTTTAGGAGTTTTCAGAACCCTTTCTTCTGTGAAAGGACTGATATTGACCCCCTATCCAGAGTGCTTCTATTGACTGGATTAGGTATCTCCCTCCTCTTCCTCTGAATACTGAGCAAGTATTTGTTCCAGTATCCCTGCTTTTTCTTTCACTGTCCCCCCTCTGCCCACCCACCCTCTATTCAGCTTCACTTTCCCCCCTTGGTCTTTCTTAATGTACCTATAAAAAGGTTATCCCCCTTTTAACCAAGTTGGCCTTCTCTTCCTCGTTTTGGGCCACTGCTATTCTGACTGCCATCCCCACTTCCTTCTGCTTTAACTGGTACAGTTCTGTCCTGCTCCTTCCATTTCCTTATACTTCCTGAATGCTATCCTTCTCCCTAACCTTCCCCGCCATCTCTTCTGAGAACTATAGTGTTCCATTTCATTTTTATTTATTTGCTTCACACAAAGGCTTGTTGCCTCTGTGATGGCAGTTCTGATGTTTCCTCATTGTTGCTCCACCCCTCCTTCTTGCCAGTTTGCTAGTGCTTTTCTGAGGCACTCTTCCAGTTGGACAAAAGATAAATAAAAATAAAAAAATAATTCAGCCTTCCTCAAGTCCATTACCTTCACTTTTGTATGGCTCGACTCTTCAGCTCAGTTTATCATGAACCACACTGTTTGGTGGTCACTTGTTCCCAGATGGCTACCCATTTCTAGATCAGAGATCCTCTCTCCATCCCCATTTGAGAGCACAATGTCCAAGATTGTGCCCTCCCAAGTGGGTTCCGACACTAGCTGTCGGAGGCATGCCCCCTGTAGGGCAGAGAGAATGGCCCTGCTCTTGGATGTGGCTGTAGCAAAGGTGCTCCAGTTAACATCTGGCATACAAATCTTCCCCCAATCAGCAATATCTCCCCTTTCAATGCCATCCTAAGGATGCCTTCCATTTCCTTGTCCATTTCCTCCCCCGGGATGGTGGTCTGTATACAACTCCTTGAGGACTGTGGTGCCATTTCCAGTCTACAAGGTGACCCACAGTGCCTCCTCTCCTCTGTTTATCCTTTAGTTCAGTTGCCTTGATCCCTTCCCTTACATAGAGAGCTACTCCTTTTCTACCCTCCTTGTCCCTCCTGTAGATTGCATACCCTGGTAGGCTGACATCCCAGTTATGGTTCTCTGTGTACCATGTTTCTGTGACTGCCACAATATCCAGGCATCCCTCTTCCATCGAGGGCCACCAGTTCAGGGAGCTTGTTACCTAGACTACAGGCACTGGTACTCTTTACCCTCCATTTTTTGATGGCCTTACCCCTTTTAGCCCCATCCCTGTCCTTACTGCCCATGTCCTTCTCCATTTACCCCTGCCATTCTCCCTATCAACTTCTCCATCTTGGTGTTTACCTCACTAACTGCCCTAATTTTTTTTTTTGGGGGGGGGGGGCGTGCTAGGATTTCTCTTCTCAGTGTCTCCCCCCCTTGACAGATTTAAATGCTTGCCAATTAAGCATTTAGACCCATCACCTAGGATCCTGGTTCCCCTCCTAGACAGATGCAGACCATTGTGCCTGTATAGGCCTGCATCCTGCCAAGTGGACCACCAGTCCCCATGGATTAGCAGTTTGATATGTGAAAGTGCTAATCAGCTGTGAAATAAAAGAATGGTTAAAATAAACAAAAAGTAGTTTAATTTTATCTACTGCACCATGAAGTCTCACAAAAAAAGGTTAGCAGTCTACTGCTACACATTTCTGGAGTGGTAACGGTTAGCAATACCCCTTGTTTTGTTATGCTATAGCAGCTATATTTAACACCCTGTAATTAACGGTTTGCAATGTTTATACTCCAGTGCCACTGGGTCTTTAAAGTTTCCAGGCTCCAATGCCTTCTCCAGCATGAGGCTGTTTGCATAGTGCAACTGCAGACTTAAGCAATAAGCCACGAGGGGGTGTGGGTTATCGGGGGATTTACCATGGCTGGAATGGTTTGCCCATGGAGGTGCAGCAGAGTGGGTAAATCCTCACCAGCTGTGGTAAATTCCCCCCCAATAACCCACAGCCTCATAGTGGCTTATTGTGATTATACCAAGGTTCATTTTTTTTTTTTTTTTTTTAACCATAATACGAGAAAAATGTTGCTTTGTGTTTTTATTTTTATTCTATTTATTCCTGTGTTGCAGAGGATTATGATGTAGATCTTTTGTATTTGCTCATCAGCCAGTGATCATAGGATTTACACTGGTAGTAAACTGCCCGTCTGACCATTTAATTGTCTGTTCACTTATGTCCATGGTATAATTGTTTTTAACCAGGAGAATACCCAGGACTGATTGAGGAATGGATCCAAATCACGCTGGAGCAGCAGACATCTGTGTGGCGACTTCACGCAAACACGTGATGCACTTGGCACTGACCAAACTGTGGTCACTGCTCAGACAGTGTGAAAATATCTGAAGATGGAAACTTAAAATCTCAGTAGGAAATTGGACTTTTAACTGTCATTAAGGACTTACGACAGGTAGTAAGCCATGAAAGAATAAGACTGCTTTCTAAAAGGCAACAGGTTCCCATGGAGAATATTAAGACAAATATTAGTGAAACATTTCAAGCTGGCCTAGTGGACAGTACGTCCACAGAAGATGGAGCATGGGAGCATGATGCATCCTCACACGTCTCCAGGAATGGGAACGACATGTTGGTGCATGACGAGGGCAGGGGCCACACAGAAAGACCCTTTTTTAAACAAGTCTACCAACATGCACAGAAGCACACTTCATGCATTATGGATGTACACCACCAAGTATGCACATTGCTGAGTCATCACAGAACCACCACTACCAACAGGTTACACCCACACAGACCCACACACTGCCACCTGGAGTGGTAGTCCCATGGGGAGACTAGCAGGAAAGAAACGCAATTGGTGAACATTCTTAATCCCAATTTAAAAACTGTTTAATTCAGTTTGTGGATTTGCTGGAAATACCAGGGTTAGTTTCTCCCCTGTATGACCACCACATTTGGCAGACTAGCAGAAAATGACAATGGCCTGCAGCAAGCCAGGTTAGCTTTAAGGAACCACAGGGTGGTTTGAGGATAAAAATGGGGAAACAAAATGGTTATATAGTGATGTCCTACAGATCTGTTCTCCCCCGACCTGCCACTTCAAAGACATACCTTTTTAGCTCCCAAGGTTGTGGCTTTCTTTTTGGCTGCCTCAAAGTCTTCTTCTTGTCCAATGTTAGCCTGTTGGTAACACAGAAGAAAAAAGTTTAATGCAATTGTTCTCAAGTTGCCTTTCATTTCTCAGTTTGTGGCTTTGCTGTTTTGCCTGCATATACAAGTAGACAGAGGGCGCACTGTGCCTTCCAATGGAATGGCAGCAGCATGCTGCAGTGAGACTCCGACTGGGGAACCAACTCAGATGTCCAGGTTCTTGGCTTCTTACACATGTTTTGCAGTAGTATTTATCTAAACAGCCTTTCCAAACAATCCTAGCATACCAAAGGAAAAGAAAGACAGCTAACCACATGTAATGCCACAAAATATTAGTCTGAAACAATTAAAAAAAAAGTCAGTTGAAAATTGCGAAGTCAAAAAGAAGTTAAGGCACACGACCAAACATATGGGCTATTAAAAGCCAGATAAGAGTCGACTCAAGTGTTCACACTTGTTTTGATCAAGCTGGCCCACTGACAACAGTAGTGCTACCACTTGTGACACTAGTGATCCAAGTTCAGGAATGACCTTAGGTCATCGGGCTGGTGGTGGAGGAAGAGTGAACATCTCAAAGGATGCTCTCCTCCGGGGGAGGGAGGGCTCCATTCTCCGCTGCAATACTGCCAGCTGGGTGACCACAGATGGCAGTGCAGCTGAAGTAGGATATGGAAGACTTCATGGACGTCGGTGTGTAGACATGCATAATGTGCCTGCATGGGTACACCAACATCAATGCACATGTCCCAGTGGCAGAAATCCGAGGGGACCTACAACATGACCCCACCACCTCCATGACAATAGCTCAGTATATCAGCTAACCCGCCTCTGTGGCACAGCACCACCTGATGAGAAACAATGTGACCAGGGTGTCCCCACTACTCTGATCACGCCGGGGAATAGGCAAGTCAAGTCCCATGAAGGTAGGTGGCTGTGTCGGGAAGGCGGGGAATATTGGGATTTGCCTGGAGACACAGAAGGGCTGGAGATCAGGGGCCAAAAAACAAAGTTCAGAAAAATTCAAAAAAAAAAAAAAAAAAAATCTCTGAAGGAAGATCACAAAGAACAGAAGCAGACAGCAAATGTTCTCCTTCCCTCAATTTTAGCAGTGATTAAGGGACCCAAAGCAGCCCCTGACCCATGAGCTTGGTTCTTCCACCATGGGTAGAAGGGGTCAGAAGCTCAGAGATAACAGAAGCCTAGATTCTTTAGGGTTTTAAAGATGTTAGACTTGCAGGCAGCAGAACCTTTTTTCTGCTGTCAGTTTTTATGTTAGCAAAACCAACCAACAGCACTATAGTCAAATTTGCTGCCAAACAGACAGCTAGAATAATATTTTGACCTTCATAGTCTTGACATCATGTGTCAGTCTTTACCACCAGGCAAGCTCATGCAGAGTGCAGCACTGTAGTACTCCAGCCTTGAAGAAACAAAGGCCTACACCAGTGTATGCAGAGCAGTATGATCAAGAAAGGGGTGCACTCTGGCCAGGTTTCCAAGATGATAAAGTAGCCGCTGACTACAGCAGACACCCATGACTGGCAGCCATTCTTGAATACTCCCAGACTGCAAACTGTACTCACCCTCCTTAAGATGTACCCACCTCAGGTGGTTAGACAAACTTAAATTACTGCTCATCTGAACCCAACTGCAATGGCTCCATCTTTCCTAGGTTGCATGACAGCCAATTGGAGGAAGCACAGATTCGGATATCCAACAGGCATTGTTCCAACAAGAGCACAGATGCTCTTATCAGATACTACTGGATATCACAGGCACAGCAATGAAATCTCACCATGTCCTTATGATCCCTTTTAGTGGAAGTATGAACTGCAAACAGGGGAAAAAGGAAAGATCCAAGACTCAATGTCCAGCAAGAACTGCACCATCAACCAGTCCCTTTCTAAAAGGGGAACCAGAATCTTTGGAGAACAGTATCCAGCCGCCCCAGTGCACCTTTATCTACCAACACACACTGTAGTAACAGACCATGTTGAAGATGACAACAGGTTGAGAATAAAGATTAAGACCTCTCCCCAATCAAGCAGAGGGCATTGCAGACCTTTTACAAGACCTGTCCCTGTGCTCCATCACTATCCAAACCCAGACTGGAATTACTAGAAGATGCTGCTGTTCTTATGGTGAACAAGCTGCTCCCCACCACTCAGTGCTTCTGCCAGGCATGGTAGGTGTGACACAGGTCAACAAGTTGCAGGTCACAGAAGTGATCTGTCCCCATTCTTTCTGAAGGTAAATGAAATGAAAGGGAAATGGGGTAAGGTGGTGGTGTCATCAAAAATGAAAGAAGGAATGGCAAAAAGAGGCCCTTAGGCAAACGTGGTAACAGTATGTTAGTGTCAGAATTCATATATCATGTCCATCAAGTCCACCCCACATGCCACTTCACAAGCAGGAATTGAATATGCTGTATAAATGTCATTTATAGGAATATCCCCACATTTTGCTACCCAAGGTACCATGTAATTCCCTTGGTAATCAGGACATTTTCTAGGTTTACCATAAAGCCTGTACAGTCTTCATATCCACCACCTCCACTGGCCAATAGGTTCACTGTCCTCTGGAACAAGTGCCCAGTTACCCTGTATTTACCATCTGTGAACTTCCAGTGTGCCCCCAAATCTTGCTTGGGCACACCAGATCAAATATCTGTCTGTTTAATCTTGGGGACCCTCATGTGGAAGAGGATAGCCTCAAGTAGTGGAAGACTGATCATATCCCCATCTGACCTCTCTGAAGAGTGAACATGTTAAGAGCCTCCAGTCTCCCCCATGTTTATTCCACCATACCCCTGTTCATTCTGGAGGCCCTGCAATGTACCCCCCAGCCTTATTGTCCTTTTGTATCGAAGGGTTCAGAACTGCAAGCATTATTCCAGGTAGAGCCTGAGGGAGGCATTGTAAAGTGGGATTAATTCTACTGTGCAGGGCACCACCTTTTTGATGCACCAAAACATTCTGTCAGCCCTCATCCTGCTAGCCTTCCCCACTGCTTTATCACACTGCTTGGTTATCTTCTGGTAAAAAATTACCCCTGGGCCCTTTGTTTGGTAGTTGCCAGTACATCCCCCTCCCAATTGTCACGCAGCCCTATATTTGTGCTACAAGTGCACGATTTGCACTTTTTTGCACTGAAACCCACCTGCCAAACCCTTAACCATTCTTCCAGCTTTTTCAAATCATCCCTCATTTTTCCCCCTACCCCTCCCTGTGGTGTCTATTCTGTTGCAGATTTGTGTCATCCACGAACAGGCACTCTTTTCCCTACTAGCCTTTCTGCGATGTCGCTAAAAATATTGAAGAGGACCAGGCCTAGTACTGAGCCCTGAGGCACCCCACAAGTCACCTTGCCTTCTCCAAAGTGGACACCATTTACCAGGCTCCTGTAGCTTAACCAACTTCTTACCCAGTTTATAATGGACCCACTCCCAGATAGAAGACTGGTGAACAAGCTGGCCTATGTGGAAAGGTGTCAAACGCCTTACTGAAATCCAGGTAGGCCACATCTACCACTCCTTGATCCACTAGTCTGGTCACTCAGTCGAAGAACTCAATCAGGGTTGTCTGGCAAGCCCCCTCCCCCCCTTGAAACCATGCTGCCTTGGATCCTGTAATCCACTAGTTACAAGGAATTCCACTATTCTTTCCTTCAGTAGTGTTTCCATTACTTTGCCCATTACTTAAGTCAGGCTGACAGGCCTATAATTTCCTGCTTACTCCCTGTTCCCACTTTTGTGAAGTGGGAACTCTTCAGCCCTCCTCCAGTCCCTTGGAACCTTCCCGGTTTCAAATAAGTTGAACAGAGCTTGTGCAGCCAGCACCTATTTGAGCTCCCTCCCGTGATCCTGGTGTGCCCCCACCCAGGGGTGTAGCCATGGATATCAGATCTGCACACCAAGTGGACTCACTGCTACCCCCCCTCAGGGTTTTAGCAAGACGATATGCATTTTCTTTGTCAGTTTTCATGGAAAAAGGAAGCCGTTCAGAGCCCATTTGCTACCCCCCTAAAATAAAATTGCACACCATGGAGTACTTGGAGTATGCCTGCTGGCTACACCCATGCCCCCACCCAATCAGGTCCCACTACCTAGTCTACTTTTAACTGTGCTAGTACTGTGATTCTCAAAAGAGACTTGTGTCCACCTACCATTTATGTCCTAGCCCCTTATCTTTAGCCTATCACCTACCCCTACCCCTTATGTAAATCCTGACAAAAGTACGTTCAATATGTCTGCCTTCTTTTGGTCCTCCACAAACCCCTTCTTCCCCCTTTATCCTTACTATTCCCCTTTTTCTCTCTTTATTAAAAAAAGTTTTCCCCTTTCACAGATTGGGCAAGATTCTCCTTGGTATATGCCTCTGCGCATCTAACTGCCTTCCCTGCCTCCCTTTGTTTTTTCTGGTAGCTTTCCCCATCCTGTGTCTTCGTACTTTCTAAAACCTAGTTTTCTTGCCCTTACTTTTTCTGCTATGTCTTTAGAGAACCATAGCAGGTCTTTTTTCTTGCTTTTAACCTGCTTGACAGATTTGTTGCTTTTTCCAATGCCCCCCCCCCTTTATTTTTGCCCATAGTTCCTTGATTCCCCCAGATCCTCCATCCCTCCCAGAGGCGTCCTGAGGCATTCTCCCCATTCTCTTTCAGACACTTAATTCCATCAGCAATGGCCAGCTGAGTTGGAAGGTCTGTGCCAGTTGCCCGCAAAGACCCTATATACACTTTTTTTTTGGGGGGGGGGGGCCAGTAGGGTGGATTTTGGAATTTGTACCAATGGGGGTATTCTAGCAACCAGTTGCCAGTGCAGTTAACCCAACAGGGGGAAATGTGCCATTTGCCCTTTTTCTCTCTGAAGGGCATAACCACATTTTCCATTAGTTAGTAATCACTTTTACTAGGATGGAAGAAAGGCACAGTTTGTGTAGGTGCGTCAGTTTACACTTAGTTTCAAAATTATGTAATTTGTATCTTTTTTTTGCCCTGCAAGACTGATGTAGCTCACCTTAAAACTGAGCCTATACTTTGTTTACAAAGTAGAGCTTTTTGGGGGAGAAGGGTTGCTGTGGCCACTGATGCCAGATTGAAAATAAATAAATAAATGAATAAATAAATAAATAATAAGAGGGTTACATAGGCAACCCCAGGAAGGACTGCATGTGTAGGACATACAACGGTTACACAGGCAACTGTGGGAAGGATGGGATGTGTAGGACATATGACAGATGTTTAGAGCATTCTCATTATAGAGGGTCGCTTGCAAACTCCATCAATGTACACAGTTACTGCCTGCAACCAATACTGTAGTCTGGTTGTACTATGGTACAAATAGTGACAAAAATAGAAGTTCAACCACTCATTTTCCCCAAATAAGACAGTGTCCCAACTGTATGCCTACAGCACAGCAGAAACTTCCTGGTTTCTAGAATAGGAATGGGTGGTCTGCTATGCAGAACAGCCATAAAAATAAAGATGGTCACCAGATGTCCATCTGTACTCCAATAATGCACACCAGGAACTAAATCAGCACACTTTTATATGAAATAATGAAATCAAAACCAGACATACTGCTCTTTTAGAGATGCCATTAAAGGTTTGGACCCAAAATCCAAACAAATCCACCACAAAGTGATGTTTCAGGAAACCAAAAGGGAATAGAATGGAAGGAGGAGAATTCGAGGAGGAGACTGGAGGACAAGTTTCTCCTGCATGTTAGCCACAGCAAGGAGGAGGAAGATTAGGTGGCAAATCCCAGAGAATGAGGAGTCTCCCCTTTTTGGAAGGAGAAGAATTTAGCCGCTTCCAAATCTGAAGGACAGCCGAGTTGAAAGGAGATGGCAGTAGTGAAGGAATTTGGTATCCAAACCATCTGGGGTTGTGGGGTGGGAGGAGACAGGAGTGGGCATGCACATCAATAGGAGTCTCTTCTGGAGATTCAACAGCAGATGCTGCCAATGAAATACAGAACGGCAAAATGGGAAGGCGAGCCTAAATAGGCTAAGCTCATAGGAACAGGGGATGGTAGCCCTAAATACGATGTAGCTACTGCAGCAAAGACAAGTGTAAATCATACCACCACCACTGTGCCTTCCTGTTCTGCCTCCAGACTGCATAACCAGAGATCCCAACTTTTGCATTACCAACCTGGGAACAAAGCTAAGACTCCATTATAGCCAGAATGTGAAGTAATGCAAGTCCCATGGCATTTCATGGCCTAAGTTGGTCACTCTTAGGAAATAGGCTCCTGGCATCTGTAAGAAACACTCAGTCCTTTGGGGGCCAAGAGGTAAACATTTGTGCTGGCTGATGCTCAGTAGTGAAATCAAAGCATTTTGCCGGCCTGGTGGTGCAGAGGGTTGAGGCGGTAGTGCCTTACCTCAAACCACACTGGCAACCTGGGTTCAGGAACAGACTGGCGCTGGAGGGTCGACAGGGGAAGGAGAAGGATAGAGTGTCCTGAGGACTGCTCTCCTCTCCTGGGGTGGGTTAGGGAGAGGCATTGCTCTGTAGCAGCCCCCGGCGGAGACCAGAGACAGTGCAGTTGCGATGTGCAGGGAACTGAAGGAGGAAAACAGAAAATTGCACCTCCACACTGCCAAATGATGGCTACCTGGACCAGTGCCTCCTCAGAACTCCGAGAAGCAGACCTGACTTCAGCAGCACCCAGGGCCAATGCCTAGGCTGCCAGGCCATTCCTCCTTGGAAGAGAACCCATCCAATGGAGGGTCACATCAGGTTACCCTGAGGTGGATGAGATGTGGGGTCTGGGAATTGGTGGAGCCGTGGTGGAACAGAGTCCTTGGCAATGGGCCTGAAGGAGTGGTAGTTGGGGGCGCAGGGGAGAGAAATAAAGAAATAAGAGCATTTTGCACTTTTAGACCACAGACCATCCAAGATGAACAGTTTGAGGTGGAAGAGAAGAAAACAAATAAAGTTACTCACCTGTAACAGTAGTTCTAGGAGTGGTATATGATGCACACATGCACACACGCACCCCTCCTTTCCCTTTAAGATGTGCTGCAAAGTCTTTAAGCCATCTCCTCTCACCTAATCTCCCTCTGCTCTGCCCCATGCCAGATCTTGGCTGCTGGAAGCAGTGGTGTGCTCCAAAGCCAGGGGAGGTTGGGTGGGTTCGTGTGGATGATACCACTTCTAGAAAATGCAGTTACAAAGACTTGCTGTAACAGTAGATCTAGGAATGTCTCTTGCAGCAAGAGACTACTTCTGTGAGTTCCCACTAGGTGGTGCTTCAGCACAGAAGTTTCTTCCAGCAGTCTCCACACCAGGGACCACCCACATAACCTCACTTCCTGGGCTGCACCTATAAAAGTTGGTGGTCCCTGGTAATCTGTTCCCTACCGGTTTCAGCTTTCAAGCTAGGGATTGAGGAGAACAGAGGTACTAAAGCTTCCCAACCCTACATTTGTTTTTCCTGTAGCAAAATGGCAGGGGTTTTGAGGTAGGGAAACTACTTACTGCAATGGACATTCCTAGAAGTTCTACTGTTACAGCAAAAGTCTAACTGCACCATCTTCCACGGAATGGTCTCTTGCAGCAAGTCATTACTTCTGGGATATTCCCAAGCAGTTATCGAGCAGAAGGTGGCCATATATGGTGTTTTGCCTTGTATCAGTGTGGTCTTAGGATTGCAAGGGGCTGAAAACAGTATCAGCATGTAAAAGGGGATTTAAGTAATCTGTTATAGCATTAATTATAGAATTATGGCTGAAAAACAAGCCAGATTGGCTATTAGTTGGCATTAGATGAGTTCAAGCAGATGTAAACCCGATTAGGGTATGGCATATCAGATACTGTAAGATCATAAGAAAGTCAGTCATATAATGGAGTAATTGGTAAATTTCAGTGGCATGCACTGGAAAAAGTATGTCAAACCTACTGGGTTCAGAGTCTTGGATAGTATGCCAAATACAATGTTATTTTGTAGTGCCACAATGTAGCAATTTAGTACAGTTTTGTTTGCTGTGAAACAATGCAACTGTTTCATGAAGGAATCCAGACAGTGGCAACATTGTGCCTGTTTTAGGGTACAGACAGAATGCAACAGAATGATGTATTCAGTTCCACATTGCGTTAGTAATCTCATTTGCAAGGGGTCCCAAGAATGCCAGGGTCTACCACCTCACAAGGCATAAATCCGAAATGTTGGTATGATGGACCCTTTGATACGGTCGGGTGAACAGACATTAAATAATATGGATACTTAGATTTAGGAATCATGTGATCTCATGAGATATTTGAAATGTAAGAAGATCACAACTAAGGTTTGTAACCTGTCCATAGTTTGTTGTCCAAGTAGTGTGGATCAGCAAGTTTGATAAATCTTGCACTTTATACAGGTTTTATGTATTCACCACATCCTGTCTGTCCAGACAGTAGAAAATGTAACCATTTAGTATAAGTGGTATACAAAAGAAGCAGACAACATTGCGAAATGTAACAATGTATCAGACATAAAGGAAGTCAGTGATTCTTAGAATCAGGAGCTATAATAACCAATCTTGCAGGTGGTTTAGAGGACATGCAAGAGTGATGTTGATATTACCTTCTTGTATTACCTTACTTACAAGGGGTTCCCAGGCATGTGAGGGCCTGCAAGCTTGTTGGGCGTAAATTTGAAATGTTTGTATGACGAGTCCATGTGTACTGTTTGGACAACAGAAGCTAAAATAATGAATATAAAATCGAAATCAAAAGGCAGCAGGTTTCATTCTTGAGATAACAGAAACACGTTTATGTACACACTTTGACCAAGCAAATAAGACGTAGAATTTTTGGTTTTTTAGACTTATAATTTGTGTATAGGAACTCACCCTTGGTTATATGATCTACGTTTATGATAAAGTGAAAGCTGCTTATAGCAGTAGAATAATATAACCCATATGAGGATATATTGACAAGAGTCTCAGCACATTAGTAGTAGCAATAGTAGTAGTAGCAGTAGCAGTAGTACCACCTGTACATGGCAGGGACATGGAGTCCAGCGCACAACAGGCCAAGGGCATACGATGGAATGGCTGTAATGGTCCATCAGTGTTACCTCTGAAAATGTGGCTAGATGTATAGAGCCTGTTAAAAAGACCTCAGTGTTCAGTTGAAGTCTTTAGTGAGAAGAGGTGCCCAGCTGGCCAGAGGGGTGGTCACGGGTTTAGAGGCATGTAGGCTATCCAGTATCATTTGAGACCAGGGCCAAAAAGATGGTGGCCTTCAAAAGGAGCATTAGCCACATTCTGTTGAACATCAGGTGCTAGCCCGGAGAGTCTGAGCCATGCCAGACAGCGTAGAAAGACAGACTGCAGAGGCTCAAGCTGAAGCATCGGTAACGTCGCATCCTGATTTTTCAGCAGATGCAGGTCGTATATTTATAAGGTCACCAGCAGAGGTACTCACCAGACTCTGGTTAGAGTACTTGCATGTTCAGGTATGACAGTGCGGTCTTGAGCAGCTGCAAATCCACAGAATCCATAGTGGCCATGTTTGTTACATACAGCTAGTCAAAGAGGAGCCTGACTGAACCAGTGCGCTTTTCAAGGCAACTCCTGTGCCATTATGGGGTTAACTCCATGCTTCAGTAAATTGTATTTCTGAATATTATAGTAGTCGGTCATCCCAGCTAGATGGCACATCATAATGGGACTCATTCTCCTGAATATTCATGAAGAGGCATGACAGGTGGGCAGTCCAGCCATGTGCATGCCAGTGTCGATGGAGGCCGAGACAGTCTGATAAATGGCATGCGAGTATCATGCATGAGAGCAGATGAGGCTGGTATGCCCCTGCATTCTGTAGCATATCATTATTTTGTGCTGATGCAGCCCCATAGCATCTTTTGATGCATGTTGTTGAAAGTATTCATGGAAGTCCATGGTAAACTTGTAACAAGGATCCTCCATAATTGTATTATATGCAGGTAAAGGTGCTGTTCTATAATGCAGGGGCTGCTCAGTAGATGGTGGTGCAGCCTCGATGGTGTACTTGGTCTTTATAAAATGAAGGGTAAGTAAAAGCATGCTCAGTCGACAGTGGAATATACTCAAAGATGAGGAAGACAGTACATGCTCAGTCGACGGCGGGACATGCTCCATCGACAATGGAATAGTGAGTACATGCTCAGACGATGAAAAGGTGAATGCATGCCCCGTCGACTGTGGTAGGCTTCTTGTCGGAGCTTTGGAGCATGTCCTGTCGATGGGGGAAGCAGCTCCATCGAAGATGGATTAAGCAGAGTGTGCTCAGTCGAGGAAGGTGTTTTCATAGATGAGGATGTCTTGTAGAGCCCTCCCGGACAGGTGAGTATGCCGCGTCAATGGGGAAAGTAGAAGGACCTCCGTCAGACGGTGAGCTGAAAAATGAAGCTCAGTCAATGAGGAATGTTCCTTTGATCAAGAAGAGCCTGCCATCGACAAGGGTGAATGCATGTCTGCTCTTTTGATGAGGTAGTGCCAGTCATTGACAGGGGTGAATGATGATTGTCTTGATCTCTGTTTCAGTGGTAGGACTGTTGAAAGGTGGTCAGGTAGGAAATTAGGTGAAGGGATTTCCTTCCTCCATGTTAGTCGTTCGATGGGACTCTGTTCATGAGACCTTTAAAATTAGTACCCAATGTGTATTTTTGTCTTCTCTTTTTGTGACAGGGAGACATCCATTGTAGTAGTCTTATCTAGTATAGGAACTAGATGCCTTGTATGAAGTCCAGGCACCTCAGGCTACATTTTCAATCCATTTCATATACTGCTGTAGAAGAGATGCTGCCAGAGCTGAAGCTGGTGGGAAAATGAATGGAGATTACCAGGGACCACCCACTTTTATAGTTCCAGCCAAGGAAGTGAGGTCGTGTGGGTGGTCCCTGGTGTGGAGACTGCTGGAAGAAACTTCTGTGCTGGAGTGCCACTTATCGGGAGCTCCCAGAAGTAATTACTTACTGCAAGAGACCATTCCATGGAAGATCTATGGTTACATGCGAGTTACGGATGTGGATGATGTTCTATCCACACTTTTAGACAAACTCCTAGCAGTTCTCCAGGAGGGAAGCAAGGCATGCCATCCCCCATTTAGGAAATAGATTGGAGAACTGAGGATCTAAAACCAGCATCCCGGCATGACTAGGTCAATGTGGTAATAGGAAATTAAGGTGTGCTGACCTCCAGGTAGCAGCCCGGCAGATTTCCTGGATAGGATAGTCCCTGGAAGTAGCCACAGACACTGGTATGGCAGGTGGAATGAGCCCTTAGCCCTCTGTGAGGCTCCTTACCCACCAACCTACAGCAGATATCAATGCAGGATGCAATCCACCTGCCAATGATCTACTTGGCTGCAGGTCTGCCAAGTGCAGCTTCAGAGTAGTAAACAGTTGGCAAACCTCTCCCTGAACTCCGGCAATGTGCTCTTTGTAATAAGAGAGCGCTCGCCTCAGGTCCAGAGTATGGATC
Organism: Neoceratodus forsteri; assembly: GCA_016271365.2. NCBI lineage: Eukaryota > Metazoa > Chordata > Ceratodontiformes > Ceratodontidae > Neoceratodus > Neoceratodus forsteri. Next base: position 492,331,833 of record JADMNL010000022.1, on the reverse strand, counting down.
CTGTGCTCTGCCTCGGAGGTGTGATTGATGAAGTACACCGGGAGAGCAATCACTTGGTTAAGGTGAAACTCAGACACAAACTTTGTGAGGAACTTCAGGTTGGAGTGCAGGACAACTTTCCTTGTTGAAGACCAAGTAAGGAGACTCCAGCAAAAGTGCCTGGAGCTCACTGATCCTTCTAGCCGACATGACAGCCACCAAGGCGGCAGTCTTCCATGACAGGTGGGACATCATACCTGTGCATCGGTTCGAATGGCTTGCCCATGAGCTTTGCCAAATCAAGTTGCAAGTCCCATCATAGTGGTAATGGTGGTGGCGGTTCACACACTGGAGGGAAAGTGTGGTCAAGGCCCTTGACGCACCAGACCACCTTCTCCTGTGCCAGACACTGCCAACTAGCCCATGCCCGGTAAGCAGAGATGGCTGCCAGGTGTATCTTAAGAGTACATCAAAGGCACGACAGAGGAACCAACGATAATTTAGAATGCCAACCAACCACTGGACAGGACAAAGGGTCCAGCCCATTGCCCAGATACCAAATGGAGAATCTTTTCCATTTGAAGGCGTAGTACTTTCTAGTAGACTCCTTCAGAGATGCCTCCACAACAGTGAAGACAGCTTTGGAGAGACCCAAGGCCTGGAACTCTAACCACTCAGGATCTAGGCAGTCAGGTGCAGGGACTGAAGGTCTGGGTGAAGTACATTCCCTGGACTGATGGAACACAAGTCCAGGCATAGGTGAAGAGGTCATGGGAGCCTGCTATGGAGACCAAGGAGATTGGGGTACCAGAACTGGTGTGGCCAGTCCAGAGCCACCAGGATCACTGTGCCTTGTCCCTCCTGGCCTTGAGGAGCACCATGTGGATCAAGGGAATTGGAGGGAAGGCATAGAAGAGGCCTCGTGTCCAGAGCCTCGAGAAGGCATCCCCCTACAGTGTTCCCTGCTGATGAAGTGGGCACAAAATGCCTCAGCCTTGCATTATCCCTGGAGGCCAAAAGGTCCACTTGAAGGGTGCCCACCGTGAGAACAGGCTGTGTACTACATCTGGGTGGAGAGATCACTCAAGATGCCTCACCCACCTGGCTGAGGGCACCCGCCAGCTGATTAGAGGCTCCAGCCACATGGATGGCTAGGAGATCTGCCTCCAGGCTGTGCACGAGGGTCCAAACATTGAAAGCTTCCCTGCACAATGGCAGGGAGTGCGTCCTATCTAGTTTGTTGAGATAGTATATGGTCGTGGTGTTATCCATCTGAACTTGGACCACCTGGCCCACAGTATGCGGAGTGAATTCAGTCCACACCTGCCAAACTGCCCAAAGCTCCGGTATTTGGACTCATTGGGAGTCCTGGGCCCATGGACTCCGTTCCCCCAGGTGGGCACCCTAGTCCATAAGAAAGGCATCAGTCATCAGGATGACAGTCTGCTCTGGGCAGACAAACAGGATCCCTTCCTGCAGATGTGCTTAGACTAACCACCACTGGATGGCGTCCCACATCTGCTGGCTCAGTGACTCTTGCTCTGAGACTACTGGCTGGCCAGCTCCCACTGCAGGGAGTGCATTTCTCCAGCAGGCCCAATGGACCATGCTGGTGCAAGCCGCCATGCAGCCCAGCAAGTGCAGGAAGTCCTGGGCTGGGCACTCTTGCCCACCCTGTCCGCCAGGAGCTGGACTCTGCCCTGATTAAGTTGATCACCTGCAAGGGCATGAGTTCAGACTTGGCCTAGTTGACTAGGAGGCCAAGGGAGACAGGTCTGGGGGGCCAGGTCCCTGGACTGCTCCACCTACTGTCTGGATGGACCCACAGCCAGCCAGTTGAATAGGGGGTAAACCCAGACCCTCTGTGACTCAGGTAAGCTGCCACCACTGCAATGCACTTTGCGAAGTGCCTGGGGGCTAAGGAATGGCCTGGAGAGTGTTCCCTCTGCCCGAAAGTGGAGGAAGCTTAGACGTGAAACTGATCAGGACGTGAAAGAATGCATCCTGAAAATCCAGGGAGCAAAACCACATGTATTGCTCTACAGATGGCATGATCAGACAGAGTTACCATCATGAAGGCACACAACCGGAGAAAATTTGTTCAGGTTGTGCCGATCTAGAATGTGCCACCAGCCCCACCCTGCCCCCCATCTGCTTTGGCACCAGGAAATGCCTGAAGACAAACCCTGGGTGTTCCAAAGGATCCATGACTCCAAGAACCACAACCTCCTTGCAGAGGAGCTGGGCTATGTTGTCAGAGGCAACAGCATGTCTGCGGAAGCCAAGTCTTCTTGTGGGGTGCAGGCTCAGCAGGGAGGGTACTGCTCAAATTCCAAAGGCAGACCTTGACCCACCACTTCTAAAACCCACCCGTTCATGGTGACACTGGACCAGGCAGAGAGTGGCAGAGCTGGCCCCCCATGGTGGACCCAGGGGAGGTGCGACTGGCATGAGGGAGCCACCCCTCATATCATTGGGCAGGCTTGGAGGAGCGCCCAGCTGAGGCACTATGGGAGCCCCCTCCCTCCAGGCTTATGGGCAACCAAGGCCACCAGGCCAGAGCCTGCTGCCCCAGGCTGGGCCAATTTGGCCACGGGAGTGGAGGCAGACCAAAGGGTTTCCTCTTTTGCTGCTGCTTTAATGATCAGACTAAGTGGGCCAAGCAGTCCTTATCTGCCATCACATGCTATGTTTCTATGCTTGGAGTCCTTTAAGGGTCCTTCTGGGCAGATGTCAGAGTACAAGGTAGCATTGGATTTTTCCAATAAGGGTGAGGTGGCCCTTGACCCCAGGTCCCAAGTCTGCCCAATGAAGACATCTGCCAGCTTGTGCCAAGTGTCCACCATAAAGGTAGAGATCCTCAGCCAAGCCCTGTGGCAATATGGCCATTGAGGCCCCCCAGAGTGGGCACAGGAGTCCTCAATGTCCATGATTGTCTGGAGTAGTTTGGCTACAGCCAGCCCTGGTCCTGTCAGACTGTAGTCTGGAGGTCAGCAGGCAGATGAGAAAGGACCTCATCCAAAGTGCCAAGCAAGGCATGGGATAAATGGGCCATAATGAAGGCCAAACCCATCTGGCAGAGACCAAGCAAGGCAGCAGAGCATAAACATTTAGCCGCATGGTCCAACTCCTTGTGCAGTGGCTTGTCAACATCCAGTGTTGCCAGAGTGCCTAAACACAGAGTTTGCCACTAAGCTCTTAAGCAAGGGGTGTTCTGTGAATTCCAAAAGGGAGCCAGTGGGCACCATGTATTTGCAGGCCATTTGGGCAGAAGGTGGAGAACATGAAGCAGGGCACTGCCAAAGCTCCAGGGCAGGGCCAATGATTGCTTCTGCCACCAGGAAAGCCTCCAGAAACTCTCCCTGGTCAAGGATCTCTGTCAATGGGTAACAAGCCTGCTTGACAGACTCCATTTGCATACCTGTCGACTCAGATCAAGCGGAGAAGCCCCATGAAAGATGGGCCTTCAGTCGATAGATTACCACAGACTCAATGGCGACTGGACTGGAGTGCAGGGAGGAACCCCTCTGACTCAGGAGTCAGAGTGGTTGACTGCCGGAGTCCCCACTTACCCTCCAAACTGTTAGGTGTGACAGACAGCCAATGGGGAAGCCACTTGGCCAGTCAAGACTCCCTAGTTGGAGCACCGGCTGTTGGCTGTATAGGTAGCGGTTCCACCACGATCGGCAGAGACTCTGGGCTCGGCCAAGTCAGAAACGTTTTGGTCGGCCCTGTTGAGGGAAATTGCAGCCTTTTGGGGGATGGCCAGCATGGCAACCTGGGATGGTTTAGTGCCAGTAAGCACAAACGGTTGCTGCATCAAGTTCTCATAGCATCGATTCAACTTGTGCCAAAACCTCTCCTCACCCGAGGAGGATGAGAATGAAGAGTAGTGGCAGTGCCATTTCCTGTGGTGCTGAGAGCAGGAGCGCCAATGTCAGTGATACCAGCTCGACCCATGGGAGGAAGACCTCTACCACTGGGTGTGTGGGGGGAACCAGCAGCAGGGCTCAGAGGGAGTCTGCAATTGCCAGTCCACTTTCAGGACTGGAGGCGGGTCAGTGGACTGATCAATCCTGACTGACCACTGGAGGGACAGGAGTCCTAGACAAGGAAGTGTTGGCCTCTTCGGTCAACAACTGGTCAGACTGCTTGAGAAAAATCTTGGCTGGGACTTCAACCAGTGTCTTAGCAGACAGGCCTAAGTGGGTCACCGTGGAGCCTGCAGTCAAGGCTGAGGATTCGACCAAACTCAAATATGGAGAACAGAAATCTGAGGCCTCAAGAGCGCTCCCAATCCCACAATAGAGGAATCTTCTTTTTTGGACTCTTGGACTGATTTGCTGCTGAAAGGTCCCCGACAGAGGGTCCGCACAGACTGGTAGAAATTCCTTGAAGGAACCTGTGAAGGTAGAGCCCAGCTGAAGTAGCATGAAAGCAGATGCCATGGAGGAATGGGCTGCAGCCTGGGCCACCTCCTCTTCAAAGGCTGCAAGCTGCTCAGCATACCCCACAGCCACAGAGACTACCCAACAGGCATCCCTAGATTTGCCCAGAAGGTTCTGTTGCGCCAGGTGGCCCAACTTTAGGCGAGCAAGATGGTCCTCCAAAACAGTGGGGTGAAATGAACAGCAAATGTTGCAGGCCTGGGGAACATGGTCATTCCCCAGGCAGTAAATGCATGTGATGTGTGGGTTGGTCCTGGACATCTTCTGCCCACAAGGGCACCAGCAGAACCTGGGAGTGGACTTACTGTCCATCGCAATTGAAGATAGAACTGAAGATTGAACTCCAAGAGTTAGTCTTGGAAGTAAATCCAAAGACTAAGCACTACAGCCTACTCAATGCAGGAGCGTTAGGGAGGGAACCTGCTTCTTCCTGCAGAAAGGAAGATCCGGCATCATGGGGTGAGCAGAGGGAGTTGCCACCAGGGTGGGCGGAAAGAACCAGCTTGAAGACTTTAAAGCAGATCTTAAAGGGAAAGGATACTGCCTAGAAGTGTGGCTAAATCATATCCATGTCCCTATAAGTATTTTATCCCCCCCCTCCTCACCACCACCACCCAGGGATTTCATTAACACTGGCAGAAATGCATCCATTTTATCCTCTACTCCCAATCTGGAGGTCAACCCAAATTCTTTAGTACCAGACATCTACCAAGCATCCTTATGGTGCATTACCTAGCTTTTATTATTAATAAATCTTCACTGAAGACATCTCCATTGGGAGACACCATTAAGACTGCAAGCTGTCAGCATCAGGACCACTCAAACTTGTGCTACCAGGGGCCACCCATGAAGATGTAAAACTGTACCTATATAAATAGTGAGCAGCCATCTTTTTATACTGCCATCGAAAGAATCTTTATTTAGGTTTTGCACCTGCAGTTACAAGATCTACAAGGAAGACGCACACACTGTTTGGACCTGTCCCAGAAGTCAGGGCCTGTAAGATCCGCCAGGGATTTAACCAGGCCACAAGGACATGCTGAAAGGTGGTGCTAGAAACCTTCACCATCAAGGCCATGGAAGCTCAACCCAAGGACACAGGTTCCATACTGGCATCTCATCTCACTTCATCTCCAGGATGGCAGGTCAAAGATGGCGATAAGCTGCTGAAGTCCTCTTCCAACCATCATCAAAAGCATAATGATAAAACTCATGCTTCACTGGCAAGAGTGAGATCCATTGAAAGAGGGAAAGTCCTCATCTGCTCCAGCAGTGACTACTATAGCCGCCGCCCCCCCCCACCCCCAAACAATGAGACACCAATGTCAAGAATCTAGTTCTGGTGCTGCCATATCTACTATGGATATTTTGCAGCCCCCAGTCATCTGGATCTACCCCTTTGGCATTGCTTGTCCCAGGTTTGGCCCTTACAGGGTGCCCGTCTACTCCCAGGCTGTGCTGGGGTTGTTCTGTGAACTATTTCAATCCAGTTACCATCACTCTCAATGTCTATCCCATTGGTTGGGTTGGGGCCTCCCTGTTGATGGGATCCAGAAGCACAAATTTCATCCCTCCATCAAAGCCACTGCCACCATTGCTGGCTGGCAGTGTCAATTATATCCACTGTCATGCCAAACGAGGTAGACTATAATCCTAATCTCCTAAATATGGGAGGAGTATTTAGAAGATTTTGAAAGGGACAATGATCCTCATGGGTTGGGGGTTGCCTTCCAGTTCTACCCTCATGCAGCGAGGGCTCCTGCAGAAGATCCAGTTTTTGGGGCTTTGCTCAGACGAGTTCAGGATGTCATGGAATTTGAAGCAGACATGGAAGACTCCACTAAGAAAAATTAAATGGTGTTTTTGGAGGTTCCCACTGCACCCTCCAGTGTAATTAGTCCTGTATATCCTGCCTTAGAGGATGCTAACTTTGCTGCTTGAAACAGGCCTAATGCTTGGCCTGCAGTACACAGAAAGGCTGTTGCAGTACCTTGCTTAGTCTGTTAAGCCTCATTATGCTTTGCAACCAGAAAGTCTGAATATCATGGCAGCTCTTCAGCACTCAAGGGCTCCTAGACACATGGGCACTTTGCCTCCTGACAAAGAATCCAGAAGGCTGGATCCTCTAGGTAGATGATCTTGTACCTTCGCATCCTTAGGCCTCAGAAATGCAAACTACCATACATGATTAAATATCAGGATAGCCTGTGGAAATCTGCTATGTCCATCATTCAGGCTCTGCCCGAGGGTGCTGCCAAGACTAGTCACCTCAGCTGCTGTGGATACTAGAAGGAAACTGTTGCATATGCTGCTTCTCCCAGGACTGCTGCCTCAGGCATAGGCCTTAGATATCCCCGTCTTCGGGTGGATGGATTTGCTACTGATGTACGACAGGCTGTGCTGGATGTCCCTTGCTCTAAGCAAGCATCAATCCTCCAAAATAACTAAGGTCATTCAGTTCTGACCTCAAAGACCTGCTGCACATGGCGGCTGTGCATCCCGTCAGCAGCCTTGTACACACAACTGTTGTAGTTGTCCCCTCCTACCCTGAGGGTGCTCAGGCAAAGGCACTAAAAAAAGTTCTCATGGCAGTGCTCATGCTGCCCCTGGTACTCGCAGACTCCCCACTTCCTCCCCCCATTGCTGCCTTCAGGGGGTGCAAGTGGAAGGATGGACAGATCTCCCTTCATCTGTCAAAGTGGAGGGAGATCACAACAGATTAGTGGGTCCTAAAAACAGTAGACAAGAGTTATGCTCTGGAGTGGCTGTATATCCTCTGCCTCCTTGTTCTTATCCTTTGGGCCACTTGTCCCTTCTGCTAAAGAAGGTTCAGTCGCTTATACAAAAGCGGGCTACTGAACCCACTCCTGAAGAAAACAAAAGGTTAATCTTCCCGGTTTCCAAGTGGACATTACTTGCTATACTGGATTCAAGACCTAAACCTGTTCATTGAATACAAAAAAAAAAAAAAAATTTCACTGGTGTCTCTTCAGGCTCTTCTCTTGTTACAAAAGACTTTGTGCCCTGGACATAAAGGACACATGTCTTCACATCAATATTCAAAGTGCCACAGGCAGTACCTCTGCATCATGCTGGAACGCAGCCATCATCAGTTCAGAGTCCTTCCCTTTGGTTTATCCTCAGCACCATGGATATTTACGGAATGCTTAGCAGTGCAGCAGCAGCCCAGTGCATGCAAGCATATGCATCTCTCTCACACACACACACACCCCACCCCACACACACCCCACACACACACACACACCCCACACACACACACACACACACACACACACACACACACACACACACACACACACACTCTTTCTATATCTAGAGGGGCATCCAGGGAAGTAGTTCTAGATACAATAAAGTGAATATACTGAACTCCATACTAATTCCTTGTCAGCAACTCCAATATATTGATGCGGTACTGGACACAGTGATGGCCAATGCCTTCCTGCCTGCAAACAGGCTGGAGGCTCTTGTCCAGGCCCAGGCAATCTTGAAGTGTCAAGCTCGGATGAGGTAATGTCTTCTGGGGTTGATGGCTACTGCCATTTTGCTTCCCTTTTGGGTACAATAGAGTCAGCTGACGAACAAGCTGAAACGGACTGCCCTTGTCATGTTTCCATTCCCCTTCTACCACACTAGTATGGTGGGTGGACCACCAGAAACTGTTACAGGGGGTTCCGTTCTCACCCCCACTCCCATGCAGATCCTCACAATGGATGCTTAAGATCTGGCTGAGGAAGCCTTCTCAGATCCTGTCCATCCCAAGGATCCTGGAGTGATCTGGACTCTGCTCTCCATATCAATGTACTGGAGAGGAGGGCTGTTCTGCTTGGTCACAGTTCCTTGCCAATTCATGAAGATAATGTCAGTGTCATCCACCACATTAACTAGTAAGGGGGCACTCCCTCTTAGCCTATGTGGAGAAGTGATGAGTTTATGGTACTGGGCGAGATCTCCTGGCCTTCAAACAGCAGTGTTTCTCCCAGGTGTACAAAACATCTTGGCAGACAGGCTCAGGTTTCAGTCCCTAATGCACAAATGGGTCCTGCTGACCTCCATAGTAAACCATCTATTCACAAGATGGGTGCTGTCCAGTTTCTTTTTGCATCAGGGTGGGTATAGACTGACGGCAGATAAGGACCGCAAGGCCCATCTAGTCTGCCCATTTCCCTACCTACAGGATAGGCCGCAGATCCTAGTTAACCAACAGCCTATTTCTTCCTACCCCCCCACAAGAATTGCCTTATGTCTGTCCCATGCATTCTTGAATTCTCCCACAGTTTTAGACCCCACAACCTCCTCCTCAGGAAGGCTGTTCCATGCATCCACTACCCTCTCTGTGAAATAATACTTCTCACATTGCCCTGAACCGCCCTCCTATCTTTAAATTGTGTCCCTTGTTCTTGCAAGTCTCTTTTTCTGAAAGATGCTACCTCTTGGACTTTGTTGATTCCACTGAGGTGCCTAAAAGTTTCTATCATGTCCCCCTCCCCTTCTTTCCTCAAGGGTATACATATTTAGCTCCTTTAGTCTCTCCTCATCGGCTTCTCTTGCAGACCCTGCACCATTTTAGTTGCCTTCCTCTGGACTGCCTCTATCCTGTCTATGTCCTTGCGGAGATGGGGTCTCCAGAACTGGACACAGTACTCCAGATGGGGTCTTACCAACTGTCTGTACAGAGGGATAACAACTTCCCGTTTTCTGCTGATGATGCCTCTCCCTATACATCCCAGTATACCCCCAGCCCTCCCTACTGCCTTCTCACATTGCCTGCTAACCATAAGGTCATCTGATATGATTACCCCCAGGTCCCTTTCCTTTTTTGTTGCTGTTACTACCTCCCACCCATTGTGTATTCTTCCCCTGGGTTCTTGTTTCCCAGGTGCATTATTTTGCACTTCTTTGCATTGAATCATAGCTGCCATACTTCTGACCATTCCTCCAACCTTGCCAAGTCCCTTTTCATCCTTTCCACACCTCCTTGTGTATCAACCCTGTTGCAGATCTTTGTGTCATCTGCAAAAGGCATACTTTCCTTCCAGTCCCTCTGCAATGTCACTGATGAAGAAATTAAAAGGACTGGACCCAATACTGAACCCTACGGTACCCACTAGTAACCCCTTTCTTTCAGAGTGGACTCCATTTACAATTACCTCTGTGTCCTGTTGTCCAGCCAATGTTTACCCAGGCTACCACCCTGGGTCCCACTCCCAGGCTGGTCAATTTGACTATTAATCTTTGTGTGGGACCGTGTCAAATGCCTTGCTAAAGTCTAGGTAGGCCATGTCACAGCCCTCCCTGGTCTACTACTTTGGTCACCCAGTCAAAGAAATCTATTAGATTCATCTGACATGACCTTCCCGCTGTGAACCCATGCTGCCTTGGGTCCTGTGCTCCACTGGCCTCTAGGTACTCAACTATTCTTTCCTTCAAAGTGACTCCATCACTTTCCCTACCACAGAGGTCAGACTGACAGGTCTGTAGTTTCCTGCCTCTGTCTTGGTCCCACTTTTGTGAAGGGGAATCACATCCGCCTTCCTCCAGTCCTCGGTACCACACCATCCTCCCATGATTTATTAAAAGAGTAGCCAGTGGTTTCACTAGTTCCTCCCTTAATTCTTTTTAGAATTCTGGGTGAATTCCATCAGGACCCATTGCTTTGTCCACCTTCAGTTTTAGGAGTTCTTGCAGAACCCTTTCTTCTGTGAAAGGACTGGGATCGACCCCCCTATCAAGAGTGCTTCTGTTAATTGGATTATGCACTTCTCCCTCTTTTGTGAATACTGAGCAGAAATAATCGTTCAGTATTCCTGCTTTTTCACTGTCCCCCTCTGCCCACCCACCGTTCATTCTATTTCAGCCTCACTATCCCTCCCTTTGTCTTTCTACACTCGCTGATGTACCTATAAAACGTTTTATCCCCCTTCTTAACTGTATTGGCCATCTTTTCCTCAGTTTGGGCCTTTGCTATTCTGACTTCCCTCCCTGCTTCCTTCTGCCTTAACTGGTACAGCTCTCTGTCCTGCTCCTTCTGTGTTTCCTTATACTTCCGGAATGCTATTTTTTTCTTCCCAACTTTCACAGCCACCTCTTTTGAGAACCATAGTGGCTTTTTCTTTCGTTTTGATTCGTTTATTTGCTTCACACAAAGGCTTGTTGCCTCTGTGATGGCAGTTTTGATAATTCCCCATTGTTGCTCCACACCTCCTTCTAGCCTGTTTGCTAGTGCTTTTCTGAGGCACTCTCCCATCTTGCCAAAGTCAGCCCTCCTAAAGTCCAGTACCCTCACTTTTGTATGGCTTGACTCTGTAGCAGAGTTTAACGTGAACCACACTGTTTGATGGTCACTTGTCCCCAGATAGCAACCCACTTCTAGAGCCGAGATCCTCTCACTGCCCCCGTTTGAGAGTATGAGGTCTAACATTGCTCCCTCACGAGTGGGTTCCGAAACTAGCTGTCTAATACCTGTAGGGCATCAAGAATGGCCCTGCTCTTGGATGTGGCTGCAGCAAATGTGCTCCAGTTAACATCTGGCATATTCAGGTCTCCCATCAACAGTATCTCCCTTTCTCTGCCATTCTAAGAATGCCTTCTATCATATCCTTGTCCATTCCTTCCCCGACATGGGGTCTGTACCTAACCCTGTGCGGATTGTGGTGCCCTTTCAGTCTCAAGGTGACCCACAGTGCCTCCTCTCCTCCCTGTTTACTCTTTTGTTCAGTTGCTTTTATCCCTTCCTTTACATGAAGAGCTACTCCTCCCCCTCTTCTCCCCTGCCCATCTCTCCTGTAGATTATGTACCCTGGTATGTTAACATCCCAGTCATGGTTCTCTGTGTACCATGTTTCTGTGACTGCTACGATATCCAGGCATCCCTCTTCCATTAAGGCCATCAGCTCAGGGAGCTTGTTGCCCAGACTACGGGCATTGGTACTCATTACCCTCCATTTCCTGATGGCCTTACTCCCTTTTGCCCCATCCCTGTCGATATCGATATCGATATCGATAGAGAGATAAAGATGACCTGGACACCCTGGAAAGTTGGTCCGTCACATGGAAGTTAAATTTCAATACAACTAAGTGCAAGTTGTTCCATCTTGGGTGGGGAAAACCCCAAACACAGGTACACCCTGGGAGGGGTGGTGCTGGAGACCTTGTCTGGGGAAAAAGATCTAGGGGTCATGGTGGATGCATGCATGAATGCTTTGCTAGCTGCTCTCCTGTACTGTTCAGTCAAACAGAATGTTGGGATGCATTGTAAGGGGGGGCGGGAAGAGAGAATCACCTTTAGGAGCAGGGAAGTGATTCTACCACTGTAGAATGGGCTGGTGATGCCTCACCTAGAGTACTGTGTACAGTACTAGAGACCACACTTGGGACATACAGCTCCTGGAGGGGGTACAGAGGAGGGCTACCAGGATGATTTGAGGACTAGGGGAGTTGATATAAGAGGATAGACTTGAGGAGCTCAGACTGTTTACTTTGGAGGAGAGGAGAGGAGAGGAGAGGAGAGATGAGGGGGGAGAACATGAGAGATCTTCAAGTACCTCAAGGGAATAAACAGGAAGGGGGATCTTCAAACTAAAGGAGGGAGACAGAGGGCATGGTTTGAAGTTGGATGGAAGAGAGGGAAAAGGAGGTTTTCCCACAAAGGGTGGTGGATCTTTGGAATCCACTGCCTGGCAAGCTGGTCCAGATTTCCAATGTAAAGGGCATCAACAGAAGGTAGGACAGATACCCCTTTTTGTATCTGAACACTAGGGCAGGCCTCTGTTCCCAAAAGGGGATTGGAGGTTTGAGCAGACTATAGACCATAAGGCCCAATCTGCTGGCATTTAGTATGTTAGTAGGTCATCCCTACACAAATTGCCACATTTTTCTGCTAGACCGCTCCAGGTCATGGAGTTCTGGAGAGATTAGTTGTCCCAATCCTGGGAAGGGAAGCTCCTGTACAAATGTTCCTCAATCCCTCCCATACAGAGGGTTCTGCTCAAGCTACAGGAAGAGTATGCCACCCCAATACTGGTGGCTCCCTTCTGGCCTCGCCAGATTTGGTTTCCACTTCTGCAGCATCTGGAACTCTTATTTAGCTCCCCCTTTGTCTGGATCTGCTGTTGCAGGCTCAGGGGGTCTCTGGTCCATCCAGAACTGTGGTCCCTACATCTACATGCATGATTCCTGAAACAGTCGTTCCCAAAACTGGCAATGGCCAACTATGCTTTGCATGCCTTTTAATATGCTAGATATATAGGATAAGGAATGGAAAAGCGAGATGAGAATTTAATGCACACCTGAGGTGTGAGGTGCCATATAAGTGGGTTTATTAAAGCATCCCACACCAAGGGTGTGCACCAAGTCCAAGATACTGGCCATGGGCGAGTGGTAGAGCATCAGGACTTTGGGATTCACACTGAATGGAACCAGATTAAGTGTGAGCAGCTCTGCATTTTTTAGATAGAGCAGTGTTCTGTGAGCAGGAGGATCAGGGAGATTTTGGATGACTCTGTTTTAAGCTATTTTTTCGGTTAGGGGATTGGGGAGATTGTGTAGCTTACTGTGTACGTTACTTTTACTATTGAGGGTTGGGGCGATTGTGGATTACACTGTTTAAGCCAAGTTACTGTTTAGGCTACTATTACTGTTTTGAGGATTGGGAATACTGTGGGGGTTCCCTGTTCCTACTTTACTGAGTAGGCTACATTCACCGTTTAAATACTTCTGTCCCCACAGTGTCAGCTTGAAGCTGCTGGAATTTATTGTTTAAACAGTCAGTCAGAGAAGTAGGTAGTTTTGGGGGAAACAGCAATGAGGTTAATCCCTCCATCCACCAACCCACCCAACTTGAGTTCATCTGATTTTATAGGAAGATGGCTGGAGCTCAGAGGCTTACTTCCTGCTTAGGAACTGGGAGGGTGACCCCTCCATTGTACATCCTGCTAGTGCACAGCTACCAGGGATAGGTATCATGAGGTAGACCAGGACATAGGAAAAGGGTAAAGGTGGGAGGAAAAATTAAAAGGGAAAGAAAAGGAGGAAAAAAAATCCAACTTCATTAAGGGGCACAAGGAGTACAGGGGTGTCACTGGTAGCAGGGGGCATATTTAATACAGTCAGAGAAGATGCAGGGAGTGGTGCAGTGTAGTGGGTGCATAGCCACAGTGTACAGAAGAACATTCTGGGTCATGCGGTGCTGCCCCATCTGCAGGCACCTCTGGGTTCAGGAAAGAGGTTGTCTGAGCAGAGCTGGCCAGGATTCAGGGGGGGATCTTCACCCCCCCCCCCACCTAGAGGCCACCGTGTCCAAAGGACCTACCATGAGGAGGAGTGGTTACACCAAAGTAGGCTCAGGGAGAGGGGTCAAGCATATCCCCCAACCAGTCCAGCTGAGTAACTCCTATGCTGCCTTGGAGGAGCAGGAAAGCCCCACAAGGGCACCCACAGCTGATACCAAGGAGAATGGGCGGGTCCTCTGTGATGGAGCCCCAGGAAAGTGGGCACAGGACCCCAGAGGAAGAGGAAGCTACTGTTTGCTTCGGCTACCAATTGTCCAGCGAGTGAAGTTAGAGGCATCTAGCAGTGGGGCGAGGGAGGGCAAGTGCCTCCCAGGAGGCACTGCATGGAAGAATGGGAAGCAGATCCATAGGATCGCAAGGGCGATAGTAATGAGGGAGGAGCTGGATGTCATTGTCCACCCAGGGTCAAAATGACCTCACAGGGGAAAAGGCAGAGATTGCCAGAATCCAGGAGGATCTCAGTAAGTTGGGGGAAAGCCTAAAGCAGATAGTACCCTCAGTCTCCTCCTTGGAGGTACTACCCATCTACGGCATGGGGAGGCTAGGTCACTCAGCATCCAGAAACTCAGCTCAACTCCTGGCTGAAAGAATGGTGCGGAAAGGATGGTTTTGGCTTCATGGGGAACTGGGGCCTCACCTGGAGGGATACTGTATAAGGATGACTGCCTCCATCTATCCAGAAAGGGGACCTTAATGCTCAATGAGAAGTCTGAATGCTTCTGCAGCAAGTATTTTAACTGGCTGGTGGGGGTGGGGGGCAGAAGGTCAGGAAGTTTAGTATCCACCCCCGCACATGTTCTACACAAGTACTCAGAGGGGATAGTCAGACAGAGGTCAGAACTCAACACAAGACCAGAAGACAGGGAGGACTGGGGAAAAAGAATGCCCAGGAAGGGGGGGGGGCTTAGGACAACAAAACAGGAAGGAAGTCGCATCTTGGAGAGCCACGTGTGCCAATGCGTAGAGCCTTAGTAACAAGATGGAGGACCTGGAGACAGCCATGGCAGTCGGATCTGGACATTGTGGCCAAAGACCTGGTGTAATAACTACAACTGGGAAATGGCAATACCAGGCTACAATCTATTCAGCAGGGACAGGACGAGCGGGGAAGAGAAGGAGTGTCACTTTATATGAAAGTGAAGTGCCAGAGAGATGCAAGGGGAACGGGGGAATACTGTGGGTTAAGTGTGAGGAAAGAAAAAAAAAAAAACACACAGACACACACACACACACACACACACACACAGTCAGCCATCCACACAGGGGTAATTTAGAGATCACTAACCCAGGGGGAAGAGATCAATAGGGAGAGGATGCTGGCTATCCAAAGGATTATGCACAAGGGGGAGGTACTGCTGGATGGCGACTAATATTCCAGACATGGACTGGAGCCTCCCAGCAGCAGTGTCAGCCAGGAGTAGGGTTATACTGAACTCCCTTCATTGATCCTTGTCATGGAGCCCACACGGCAGGAGGCACTACTGGACCTGGTGCTCACCAACAGGGATCACAGTGGGAGAGCACCCGGGGAACAGTTATCGTCACTGTGGTTTAGCATAACGGAGGGGCAGAACCCAGCCACACAAAACACGAATCCTTAACTTTAGCAGGGCAGATTTTGGGAACATTGGGAAATGCTTGGAAGAGGCAGTAACTAGAATAGTAAGGAAATTAGGTGTGGAGGAACAGCGGGTAGTCAAATTGGGAACAATAAGGACAACAATTATGTATAAAACATGTTAGTAAGGGGAAAAAGGAAGAGGAGACCATTATGGTATTCCAAGGAGGTATATCAAAGAAAGTGAAAGCCAAAAAAACAAAACAATCGCATTCAAACAATACAAAGACAGGCAGAAGGGGACAGGAAGAGGTATCCAGAGAAGCAAAGGGAAGCAAGGGAACCCAAAGCACAAAGCAGCACATTGCAAAAAGTCCGTGGTTAGAGGGGAAAAAAAAAAATTACAGATATGCAAGTGAAAAAAGGCGGAGGGATAATGAGGCTGAAAGGGGGAGGATGGGAGCAGAGATAACAGTGAAGCAAAAATATTGACTAACCTCATTGAATTTTTCAACTGGGTGACTAGGGAGGTAGATCAAGGGGGTGCAGTGGACGTGGCCTACCTGGACTTAAGCAGAGGCCTTTGGCACTGCCACATAGGCCATTAAATAAGCTGGGGAACATGGGAGTGGGTAGGATGGTGGTGCAGTGGGTGGGGAATTGGCTGAATTGCAGGACAGAGTGTGGCGGTAAATGGCCGTCACTCCAGAGGGAAGGGTGATCTGTGGGGTGCCACAGGATCAGTCCTCCAACATCTTTCAGTGATGTTACAGAAGACCTTGAAGGGAGAATATCCGTTTGCTGATCATACAAAGCTCTGCAACAGGGTGGACATGCCAGAGTGTGTGGAGAGAATGGAGACATCTACAGAAGCCTGAGAACTGGTCAAGGAGTGGCAGTTTAATGCGAAGAGGAAGAGGAAGAGGATGAGGATGAGGATGAGTTGGGGGGGGGGCTATAGAATGCTCCAAGCAGGAAAGGGACGTAGGGGTTCTCAGATGACTTCAAGGTAGAGAATCAGTGCAACAAGGTGGCAGGAAACGCAAACAGGATGCTGGGTTGCATAGGGTGGGGTGTCACCAGTAGGAAAAAGGGAGGTCATAATTCCACAATACAAGACACCAGTGATGCCACACCTCGAGTACAGCATCCATTTCTGGAGGACTTCTCTACATAAGGACAGACAGGGTAGAGGCAGTTCAGAGGAGGGCAACCAAAATGGTGCAAAGACTACATCACAAAACCTAGGACAGGTTGAAAGACTTGTAGATGATTGAGACATACAAGTACCTCATGGGGAGGAACAGGGTGCAGGAAAACACAAGTTCTCATAGGAAGAGATGTTCCAGGCCTACAGGACATGAGATGAAACTGGAGGGATGGAGGTTCAGAGAGAATGTGCAGAAGAATTTCTTCATGGAGAGGGTGTGGACAAATGGAATACCCTGCCAGCAGAGGCAGTGGGGGCTGAAACAATTACAGGATTTAAGAATGCATGAGATAAGCATCAGGGGATCCTGGTAGTCAGTGGAAGGGGACAACCTAGTTCCAGAAAAACTTGAAGCAGCAAGTACATGTGCAAAGGAGGCAGACTATGTGGGCCATAGGCCCTTATCTGCTATGAAGATCTATGTATCTATATAAATTAGAGACACACACACACACACACACACACACACACACACACACACACACACACACACACACACACACACTTATTTTAATACAATTGCTCTAGAGAATTTTTCTTCCAGCCAGAGTCCCGTGATCCTGTGACACCTACCCCTCCCACCCCTCCCCCTTTTTTCAGTTATGGTTTTGTCTAACCATTTATTTTGAAATAACAGTTTTATTACGATCACACTTACAGCACGGAGCCATTCCCACGCAGTCTACTGCCTGAAGCTGGCGAACCGTAGATCAACCAGATGATTTTAAAGGAAAGATCAACCAGACAGATAAACATTATGAGAAGGTGAGGAGTCTTGTAGTGGCGGCTCCTTGTTAATGGAGATTCAGAGCTGCCATGTTTGAGGAACTGTCCAGCCCACCCACAGGACGAGCGCCAATGAGGGAACACTCTACTGACCGAGCGCGTGAATGCCACAATAACCCACAAGTTATTACGGCAAATAACTGGCTGAGCCCATCGGAAAAACTGCTCCAGTTATACTGTAGCTTGGAGACACGATTTTCTGCAACTACACCATTAAGTACAGGGTAATTATGATGCACCTTCATGGAAACATGCAACTACTTTTCCACGCAATTACACAGTACTTACTCTGCAGTAACACTTTACATAAATTTCTATTACGTAGCTTAAATGGTATTTTTGTTCCTTGACATTCTGGTAGACTGCTAGTTCTCATGACTATTATTCCGTATATGGAACAAATTTCTAAACGCATCTATACAAGTGTAAGCCTTTAGCCCAGTTAGAGATTATGAAAACATGATGAAGATCCATGTACGGGTAATTACTTTTAATTATTAAAAATGTCTTTCTATGAACTCTGGTACCCAAGTGGCCCAAAATTCATTTTTAATTAAGCATCCAAGAGCAGCGGTTTTGAGGCACAGCCTTGTCAACATTATTCATGAATATTTCATCACATGGACTCTGAGAAGCACCTCTACTCTGCACATTAACATTCATTTAAAGTGAAATTAATGCCATCTGCTATCAATTCTGAAAAAGCCACAGAATCCTCGACTAATTCTTCATGGTGCTTTGTTCCAAGCATCCATCCAGTTACTGATTTTAGCTTCCTGAAACAATAATGAGGTCTGTTGACTCCAAATACAGAGCAATTTCATATGAAGAGAGACTTAAGGAGCTTAATATGTATAGCCTCGAGGAAAAGGGGGAGACATGATAGAAACTTCAAGTATCTCAAGGAATCAACAAAGTCCAAGAGGGTAGTATCTTTCAAAAAAAGAGGTGTGCAAGAACAAGGGGGCACAATTTGAAGATAGAGGGGGGCAGCTCAGAGTTAATTTAAGGAAGTATTTTTTCACAGAGAGGGTTGTGGATGCATGGAACGGCCTTCCGGAGGAGGTTGTGGAGTCAAAACTGGTGAATTCAAGCATGCATGGGACAGTCATAAGGCAATTCTAGGGGTTGGGGGTAGGAAGAAGTAGGCTGCTGGTTAACTAGGATCTGCAGCTTATCCATTAGGTAGGGAAATGGGCAGACTGGGTGGGCCAAGCGGTCCTTATCTGCTGTCAAATTCTATGTTTCTATGTAATTACCCACTGCTACACGTATCCATATTTTACATAGAATCCAGTTACTGCACCATATCAAGTCCCTGGACTGATCCAATGATCTACACCTTCAGAAGGGGACTGTACAGGAAACAAGTGATTAAATGTTCGAAGAGAAACAAATGAACTCTTAACCAGACTGATGAGATGCAAGATGGATCTACTATAAAAGTTGGCATACCTACCAGGAAGTTGTTTTACTGAAAAATAGCTATGAATACATGCCATCAGTGTTCCTGTACAGGACCGGTGGGGAGAAGAGAACTCCACCAAGCTCAAATGTTTTTTCCTTAAGATTGTGTCCCCAACATAATGGTTACAAGTAAAGACAGGATGCAGAGACATGTAACAGAATACCTGCAATAGTGACTCTGGGGAAATCCCCTTCCAGTTTTAAGTTCTGACAAACCACTATTTACATACAAAGGTAAATTCCCAGCTATTTCCTGCATTTCAAGTCCAAGATTAAGCACCACAATGCAGTCTTGCAGAGTACAACTGACCACTAAAAAGGCAAGAGAGGCAGAGGGAGAACAAGAAGAGGAACGTAGCTGGATTTATACACCCTCCTAAACAGCTTTACAAAAAAGCCCATTAAGGTGGTTTATACAGAATTAAGCAATAAACCTTGCCATGGTATGGGTTATGCTGGGATTTACCCATACCTGGTATGGTTTGGTCACAGGGCCACAGGCAGAATGAATAAACTACACCAGAAGTGATTACATTCCAGCATCACCAACACCCTGGAGTTTATTGCGATTATAAAATGGCACCCTTCACTTTGAGACCAAAAAACAAAAGGAAACACACAGTTCGCCACTTTAAATAATTTTTATTGAATTAACTGTTGCACCAGAAAAAAGTTCTTCTACTGGATAGCACCAGGCTTCAGTGTTCGATTCTCCCCCCCCACAGGCTTCAGTGTTTAAGATCCCCCACCCCGCAACCAAGTATTTCTCTTCTTACAAAATTAACAGCCTAGCAGATGTGACCACGTGGTGAGGCCAACAAAACGTTGCTTCAGGTTCAGTTTGCAGTCAGAACTGAACAATGTGACTGTGGGGGAGAGAGAGGGGGTTGTTTTCATGTGATCAGGGAAACTGGCATTTTATAGGAGGGTATCAGGACATTAATGAGTGAAGGTGTGAACCTATTCTAGACATGGCAGGCAGCCAATCATGGAAATTGCCAAGGAAAAAAAGGTTTGAGATCTGAAGAGGTCAGTTTCGATCAAGTCAAAAAGCGGCACTCCATATTCAAAAGTGGCAATTTCTCTTTTTGTTGCAGTTTACCAGGATGGCAATATGGTTTTACTGTGCATCTTTTTTTTTTTGGGGGTTCTTAGTGATTGATATTTGGATTGAACCAGCCAACTGGCACCTTTTGTGTGGGCTATGCTGGGATTTACCATGCTAGAAAGCTGCCAGCCTATCAGATTTATTTTAAAGCCCATATATAATAGTCTTTATGCAACACTGCATACCCAGGACTCTCAGTAGTCAGTCATTTGCCCCCCCAAGAAAAACAAACAAAAAAAAAAAAAAGACAAAGAGCAGGTGGTTGTCAGTCAGTGGCTTCCACATCCTGAAATGTCTGCCATGTATTTCAGGGAAGCAAGATATTGAGCACAGCGTCCAGATGGGCAGCCAGTGTGTAAATGACACAGGGCCTCCAACCATTATAACTTGTATGGAGAGAAGGAAAGCTTGGACAGATCAGGAAAATGTTTGGAGGACATACTCATTACAAAGGGCTACAGGATCCTTAAAAATTGCCAAACTGCTCCTGCTATTGGAGTGGACCTTTGTCCTCTGCGCTGTACTCTACACCAACTTGTATAGACCCCGTCATCCAGCTATTTGTACCCCCTACTCATTTTCATTCTGCAATTTACTGTGTCACTGTGTTCTTGCTCAGAACAATTACTGTAAGTCGATTAGTTGCACTGGACTTTACATACTGCATTTTTGTACACTGTACATTTTACAGTGTATTTGTACTATTCTCTCCCCTTCCCCAGGATGCAACTGGAAACAAGCCAACAGCTCAATATGAATTTCCTGGTAAATTGAAATAAATTACCCATTGCAGTAGAAGGGAGGAAGTGGGGGTCCTCAGAAGGGGAAGCCCCAAAGAGGGAGAAGAGGCCCCCAGCAAAGGAGGAAATCAGCTACTCATGGGGGACTATTGTTCGGGGGATAGACTTGGGAGCTGGGAAGGGAAGTAGAACAAGATGAAGTGCCCAAGAGGTGGTTTGGCTTAGAGGGATGCAGAGCAGATCCAGAGGATTGCTCAGGCAGCAGAAGATGGGTGAAAACTAGGTCACTGTCCACTTGGTGACAAACGACCTGGCAAGGGAAGTGCAGGGAATTTCAGGGACCTGGGGAAGATTCTCAAGCAGGTGGCATGCATGGCAGCTTTTGCCGAGGCATTCTGTGTACAGCCAGGCAGAGGAAAGGACACTGCATCAGGCTTTTAACAATTGGTTGAAGGTATGGTGCAAGGAAGAGGGCCTCTGCAGACTGTCTGCATCCTTCCAGGAAGAGGATCACAGTCCTGAACAGGAGGTTTAAATGCTACATGGATGAGCTTTTAAAAGCTATCCTGTGAGGCGGCTATAGAATAAGAGGCAATAATCTCCCCCTCCCAATGAAGCAGCAGGGAGGGAGGGCCAGAGGTGAGCAAACTCCAAGGACAGTGGTGCAAATAAGACAGGCGGGGACAAGACAGATAAGGGGGTCAGGAAAGCAAGAAGTAGTAAAGGAGACTGGCAGAGAAGATAAAGGGAAGAGGTTGATCAGGGGGAAGTGTCGGAACAGCACAGCCGGGTAGGGAGTTAACAAGTTACTGTGAACCAAGTAAGCCAATGAAAGGATTCTGACAAATTAAGGAAAACTACACCCTCATCTTTTACATTTTATTTATTTCCATGTCAGACACTCAAGTAACTGTTAGATGCATGCAACTGCCTTAGTATGTTTTCACACTTGGCCCTGTAACTGTTCTGGGAGGCTCCGTTTGGTAGTTGTTGCAATCTCATGATCCCACAAGAGCTGCATTAGCATATGAGAACATGATGCATAATCAATCCTTAAAGTCCCCAATATACCTGTCTGCTTAGTCTTCAAAGAAAAAAAGCTGCAAGAAGGTATGAAATACCACTTACCTTCAGTGAGGCTTTGTAAGCTATCCAAACTGTAATGCAGTCTCCCCCTTTAAACTTCAGTATGAGTTTCCAAAGAGTTTTTGCAGGGTATTTGTTCTTTCAGCATAGAGGTACAGGATACAAAGGGTTGTTCTGACATAATGTTCTCATATGCTAATGCAGTTCTCATGGACAATGAGATTCAAACAACCATGAAATGGTGACCCCACAGGGCAGTCACAGGGGCCTCCATGAGCAGTGAAAAACGTAACACACACAGCCTTAACAGCTACAGGAAAGGAGTGGTCTTTTGGCATGGAAACATACAATTTAAATGATGAGGGTATAGTTTCTTTAAACGCCAGAACTAGAGGCCATCATAGCAGAAGCTAGCCTGTATATAGTGGTCATAGTGGAGTCATGGTGCACTGACAGCCACGACTGGGACATGGCCATACTGGGCTACTCTGTCCAGGAGGGAGACAGAAGGGAGATTGAGTTGTACCATGTAAGGGAAAGAATCAAGGCAATGACGTGCTGGGGCACCTGGAGGAAAAGTAAGGGCTGAGGGTGCTGTGGGTCACCTTGAGGTCAGGCATTGGGGCCTACATCTGTATAGGGGTGGTATACATCTCCACCACAGGGAGGAGAGTTGGATAAGACACTTGGGTAAACCATCACGATGGCAAGTAAGGGGGAGGTACTTTAGTTGTGGACTTCAGACAAGAATTGGAGCCTGCAAGATATGGATGGGAGCCTTCCAACTGCAGCTTCAGCAAGGAGCAGGGCCATCCTATGCTCCCTACAAGGAGCTGTTCTCAGGAGCTAGTCAGTGAACCAACCCACAAAGGATAGGGTAGTGCCAGGCCCGGTGCTTATGAACAGGACCAGCACTGCAGATCTGGGCAGTCCCCTACGTACCGGTGGTAATCGCACAGTGTGCATTTATTAAGCTGGTAACAGAGGAAACACACAAGGACAAGGGTCCTGTACTTAAGGGTGGATTCTGAAGAAATGGGAGACTGCCTCATAAAGGGGGATTGCCAGGGAAGGGTACAGCACAGTGGTACGAAAAACAATGAAGGGCATAATGGAGTAAAAACCACCACGCAGTTCTGGTTCTCTAGGGAACCAGCCAAGGTGATGGGAGTGAAAAAAGTGAATGACATTCAGGAGGTATAAGGAAATGCAGACAGCATAAGACAAAAAGGCAAACCAAGTAAAAAAAAAAAAAAAGAAGAAAGTCAGTGAGGGGAGCAAAGGCACAGAAAGAGGAAAAGATAGCCAACTGGGTAGCTGAAGGGGATAAGACTTTCTTCGGGCAAGTTAGAAGCAGAAGGCATGAGTAGTGAGGATAAGAAGGGTAGCGGTGGGAGCACACTGTGCAGAAGACCAAGGAAAAAAAAAATATCCTGAACAGGTACGTCTGCTCAGTCGGGGGTGGGGGAGAAGAGAAGGTGGACAGGAATCCATTTTCAGAGGAGAGAGTCCTGAAGGGACTTGCAGCTCTGAAAGTGGACTAGGCTGTTTGACCAGATGGGACACTCAAGCATATTAAAGAAACTCTGGGAGGTGTTAGCTGCCCCATCCAACAGCTCTCTAGAAACAGACATGGTTCCAGAGAACTGGAGGCAAACAGACATGAGTGGTAGCAGGCTAGCTACTATAGACTAGTTAGTCTCACCTTAGTGGAAACTGAAAAGAAAGGCTGGTGAGCATCTTTAATCCACTGGGCTGCAAGACCACAGGCAACATGGATTCACTGGTGGGGGCAAGGATCATACCAGATGAATGATGGATTTGACTAGGTGACCAGAGAAATCAGGCGAGGGCAGTGGATGTGGCCTATCTGGACTTTAGCAAGGCCTTAGACACTGCTGCACAGGAGACAAAGAAACTGAGCAGCCTAGGGGTGGGATCTAAAGTGGTGAACTGGGTTAGAAACTGGTTAATGGATAGGAGACAGGGTGGTGGTTACGAACACTAATTTTCCACCCGGCACCCCGACTGGCTAGTACTGAAAGTGCCAAGCCTCTGATTGGCCCACCTCTCAAGCCCTGCTGGAGTGCTTTGTTGCCGGCTCTCCGGCACTCAAGCTTCAAGTAATTCTGGATTTTATTTTCTTTCTGCCCACCCCCCAGCCTCTATTAAATACTTGCCAACCACGCCCCCTCCTAAAAGATCCCTCCTACATTAAGATTCCGTGTCATATCGTGGACCTTTAAAATGGTACCGCCACTTAAACTACCCAGTCCCCAGCAGTACTTGCAGGATTTCCCCATGCTAGCTGTGGCTGCTCTAACATGGGCTACACTCTCCTCCTGCTCTTTGTAACCTCTCTTGGTGCTACTGGCCCTTGTGACCGAAATGGACCACTGCCCCCTCTACCAGAACCATATCTTGGTAACAGTGGGCTGACAACTGCGTCCATGGCAACTGCCTTGCTTGGTAACCAGCTGTATTCCATCTATATACCACAAATAAACCCTGGGCCCCCTATGACCAACCCAAACGTTGGCACCTTAATGATTCTTTCCTCTATAAGAGTTAGAACTGGTAGCCACCCAGCTTTCTCCTAGCAAAGTTAGGCAGTGGAAAATACAAACCACAATGAGCATCAGCCTCTCAGCCAGGAAGTTGATATTCATGCTACTGCTCTTATCTGGAAATATCCATGCCAACCCAGGCCCACCAATGGTATCAGGCATTGGAGGATGCAAGATCAAAGGCCTGAGAATAGCAGCACTGAATATCTGCAGTATAATTGCTAAATTCAAACAGCTCCAGGCATGGATGACCCACCATGCTCCCAGATATTCACCACCCGGAGACCTGGCTGTCAAGCAAGATTAAAGATACAGTAGCACTTTCTGGGTACGAAGCCTTCAGGATTGACAGGAAGGGTAAGGAAGGTGGAGGATGCCTCATCTATGCCAGGGAATCCCTACACTGCTCTGTCCTCCGCATTACCATTGTGGCAGATGATTATGAATTATTAACAGCAAAAGCACAGGTCAGGCAGCATGGCTAGACTTATTGCCTCTTTCTACCTACCACCCCAAAAAAGCCAGATAAGGCCTCCCTAAAATTCTGGATGCATTTGCCACTCTCCAAGGGCACAGAACTCACAGGCGACTAACATTAACTGGGTTGGCAAAGAATCAACCCCCCTCAGGGATATGGTCGCTACTTCTCACCTAACCCAACTTGTCACCTGTCCCACCAGGTGTAACTACAAAAACAGGCAACGACACCCTCCTTGGTTGGTTCCTCTCAAGTTCCCCTTCTGCGATCAAGGTACTACCCGACACCTTAAGTGACCACTCCTCGGTCACATTCCTGTGGTCCAACAAATTTAGTAAATCCCCACACAGCCTAATTGAAAGTAGGGTCCAGAGGAAGGGCAAACTTGGGTCTCCTCAGCCCTCTCCCTGCACGACTGGTCCACTGACCTAGCATCAAATGTCAACCAGACCCTTACCTTCTTTATTAATGGATTCAATAGCTTCTGTGATCTCCTTGTCCCACTGAGGAAAAGGAAAATCCAGGGGTATAAAAATGACTGGATTGCAGGGGATCTCCTCACCCAGATGAAGGAAAGGGACAGCTTCTGGGCAAAAGCCAGGTCCACCTGCAGCAAACATGATTACCAGTGCTACAAAGCCACAAGAAAATCACTGCTTTAACCTCATCCAACAGGCAAAAGCCAACTTCCAAAAGAAGTCAACAATTCCTAGGGTGACGGTAAGAGGTTCTGGGAGAATGTCAAAAACCTCTTTGGGAAGGATGATGAGAAGCACCCTCATCTGCACAACAGCTCTTCTATAACGGACCCACTACTTATTGTGGATTCGTTCAACACGGCCTTCACCGACTTGACCTCGGTACTACCCAGACTAGCTGCTCCCAGCGGATAATCTACCCAGCTGCAAGCCACACAAGAGCCCCTATCCAGACTCCTACTTCTGGAGGGTGACGGTGAAGGAGGCTCCAATTGTAAAAGTGCTAGGCAAGACCAGAATGGGCACTGATTGAGTAGACATGAAACTTCTATCCCTCACACTATGTTATTGTGCCAACAACAAAATTTAATAAGAGTCACTGGCACTTGCTAAATTCCCCAGAGACCTGGAAACATGCCCTTGTGACACCTGTGCACGAGAATGGAGACAAGACATGTATAGCCAAATTATAGACCAATCTCCATCCTCCTCCCCATCCAAGGCACTGGAAAAGACAGTGGCAGTGCAACTCACCCAATACCTCAACAAATACCAACTATTAAGCCCCAACCAGCATGACTTCAGGCAGAATCATAGTACCACCACTGCCCTGTTGGAGCACATGGGCTATGTGCACAAGGCACTAGATGAAGGCATATTGGTGTGGGGGCAGTGTTTATTGACCTCACCAAAGCCAACACTGTTAACCACTCCCTTTGCCTGGCACAGCTGCAGAACCTGGGTGTGGCAGTCAATACCACATGCTGGTTCCTGAACTACCAGACTCATAGAAGCAAACGTGTCAAAGCTGGACAAACAGTGCCCAGCTCTGGAGAAATATTAGGGGTCCCCCAGGAGTCAATACTGGGGCACCTACTTTTCAGCCTTTTTCTGAACAATCTTCCTAAAGCATGAGATGCTAAAATTCTTACATGCAGACGATGCGGTACTCACACACCATGACGCTCTCCAATACGAACTAAATAATTCTTTCAAACTAGGTTCTGTAGGAATAAGCTTCCACTAAATTATAAAAAGACCAAGACCACGCTTATATCCAGTCCCCAGCACAAAAAGAAGCTCCACTCCCTCAAAGGTCAGCGAACCATTGGATCGACTTGTTCAAGTACCTGGGGGATCACCCTTGATGACTCACCTTCACCCATCACATCATCAATTCAGTGGTTAAGGCAGTAAACACCAAGCTGGGTGTCCTCTATAGACAGGAAATATCAGAGGCCCTCTGCCTCAGTCTCCAGCTCCATCCCATCAACCATTGATCATGGCCTGGTGGTCTACAGAGCAGCAATGGATACAGCACTAAAGTGGGTTCATATTGCTCTCAAAGCTTGCAGGCTCACCCTGGTGGCAGATTGACAAACACTTGTCCTCTGTATGAATGGACTAATTGGCTGCCTCTAAAGAACAGGATCAAGTTCCAAACCTGCCTCCTTGGTAAGAAGCAGTTAATGGGCAACACATCCTCCTGTGTATCCAATATCCTCTCCCTGACTGCTTCCATCTATGACACCAGAGGTAGGATGAGGGGGGCCTCTAACAATACCTTTGTTGAACTGCACTTGGACAACATGCCTTCCGTCAATAGGACCCCCCCAGTGGCTTAAGGAAATACCTGCGTCTATTCAAACCTCCACTTGTCTCTCCCACTTCAAAACTGGCCAAAGGCAACACCTTAAAATTAAGCACAGCGTGCGACTGCTTCTGAAGGCTTGTCCCTCCCCCTTCTTATGCTACCAGAGTTGTTCACATGGCAGCCTTGCTGCACCCCACGCCTCTGAACAGCAAGCAACTGCTCTCAGCAGAGGTTACTATTCCCCTCCATTAACCTACACTTGCCCCCCAGCTGACATTAGGCAATCCCTCTGTTCCCCTCTTCCCTAGAATCCCCCAACCTGGTCCTCCTGCCCCCCCCACCTCCTTGGACATGCCTAGGGCCAACTTCACCCCCGCATGTGGCTTTCAGCATGTCACTCCTGCGAACCTCCTTTTACATCATAACACCATCCCCTCACCACTTCCTGCCCAGTTTCCCTTATGACCATTTCAATCTTGCATATTCCTCCCCCAGCACTCCCCAGCCCCTATTTCACCCCCCCATTTGACAGAGCCCCTCCCCGAGGCTGCTTACCCTTTTCCCAAGTTTCCCCCGTCAACTCAAGAGGGGGTTCTCCCTGCTCTCTCCATGCAACTCACCACTGCTTTCTTAAATCATGTAGACGCTTTACTAAGCCCTGGTACTGGAAAGGACATTGTAATACTGCAACTTAATGTAGGTTCTATACCTGCTTGATTATGTGTTGTAATATGTCCATCATCCTGACGTGGAACCTTTGTAAGAGAGCCTGTGCTCAAATGTCTTTTCCAAATTCTTAAATAAAAAAAGTAAAAAAAAAAATAAAATAATAAGTCAGGAGTGACCAATGGGGTGCCACAGAGTCCAGTACTGTGACCAATCCTCTTCAATGGCTTAACACTGCAGAATAACTGCAAGGGAAGGTATGCCTTTTTGCAGGAGACACCAAAATCTAACAGGGTAGACACTTGGGAGGAGGAGAAAATGCATAAGAATCTTGGGAAACGAGAAGTGATCAAGTATGACAGCTGGAGTTAAATGCCAAAAAGTGCAAATTTATGCACCTAGGACATAGGAAACCAGTAGCAGAGTACAGAATGGGGGAAGAGAAGGGGGTACTGACAGCCACAAAGCAGCCGAATTACCTTGGGGTTATACTGGACCTCAATGTGGCAGGGCAGTGTATCAAAGCAATGGGTAGGGCCAGTGGGTTGCTGGTATGTACAGGGAGAGGCATCTGCAGCAGGAGGAGGGAGGTGCTGTTGCCACTATATCACTCACCAGCAAGAGCCCACCAGGATTGCTGTGTCCAGTTCTGGAGGATGCACCCCAGAAAGGTTATAGACAGGGTGGAAGCAGTCCAGAGGAGAGCAACTAAAATGGTGCAGAGGTTGCACCCAAAGTCCTACAAGGGAGAGAGGGATCTCCGCATGTACACTGGAAGAGGCAAGTGAGAGGGGGCAAGATGGAGACCGACAAGTACCACTCCGGAGTAAGCAGGGTGCAGGACGGGAGTCCCTCAAAATTCAAATGAGAAACAGCACCAGGAACAGAGGACACATGGAGCTGGAGGGATGTTGAGCAAGTACTGCCACAGAGAGTGGTGGGCACCTGGAACACACTGCCAGAAGAGGTGGCAGCAAAAACAGTAGGCGGCTTCAAGCATGCATGAGGGACATAGGTTATTAAAAATAGACAAGGAGGGAGGGTTGCACAACACCAGTTAAGATCTGCAGAGACAGACTATACAGGGACCATCTGGGCAGATTGGGTGGGCCAAGTGGTCCTTATTTGGTATCAGTTTCTTAATACAAGAATGAACAAATTATGAGTAGTATACTAGCACAAAAATCTAGGTTCCTCACCTATAATCATAGCCACACTTTGGAAGTTTCTGGGAAAAGGCCAGTTCATCTTTAAACCAAGCTTCTCCCACCACCTGGGCAGTATATCCTCTGCCCATGCCCAGTGACATCACATCTTTGCAGGCTGGAAGCATGGATCTGGGTGAAACATTGCCAGAGGAGGCTGGTTGGGTTGTGTGGATGTGAACTATACCACTCCTACAGGTGGAGTAACCTATATAACTATGGGCATGGATACAGATCACTCTCCTCACTTTGCTCACCAAGTATGGTGGTGTGCCCTGCCCACTCCTCCCAGAGAACTGCTAGAAGTCTGCCAGAAACTGGAGAACAGAGGACCCAAATGCAGCATCCCGACAGGACATTACTTCAGTGCTATAATCAGGGTCCCGTGTTTTGTGATTCTGCAGTTGCAGCACTGGCTGCAGAATTCAGGGCCGACCACAGAAATCAGTGCTTGCTGCAGAAATCAGGAAAACCAGCCACAAAGTCACAGAAATGTTAACTGTGCTATGTGATCACACAAGGCAAGGGCATAGCTACTAATGTTAGTTATGCCATGGCATTCATGCTCATTAGAAGGGGCAGCAAATTGATGCTGTCCACTACAAAGCCGAAAAGCTAGTGGCCACGTGACATCTCGACTTGTACCAACTTGTTACATAACTCCATCCAGTATTGCGTATATGTGCATATATGTGCGTATATGCACACACACACACACACACACACACACACACACACACACACACACACACACACACACGTAGAAGAGTTTGATTAGGTCCACAGCAGTTATGATTTGCTGCTGTGTAGGTGTAGGTGTGGGTAGCTCAGCCACGTTAATTTTTCATTGTGAGGCTGCTCGTGGGGCACACTGAATCCTTGGAACATGGATCTGGATGGAAGAACTGGAAGGCGAGCAGTAGTCAATAAGTGAGAAGATTCAGAAGTGGAATCGATCTTGGTGTGGTGACAAGTATCAGAGGAGGATCAGAATGCAGAAACATAAGGCTGGCAGCAGACTGAGCAGAAGACTCAGTCTCCACCAGCGGACATTGATCAGTTTTGATTTGTAGGCTGTAGATCTGTACCTGCAAGTGTAAGTAATTTCTTGGCAGATTTGAACCTGCAGCCCAAGTGGTGGCATCAAGCTCAATTCTTAAGGAGGGTCAAGTTTCCCAGCTGCAGCAGAGTTGGGGACCAGGGTATACTAGAACTGGAGCAAGCAGGTATGGAAGTAAATTGGAATGGAGAGTTTGATTGCTGCTATACATACTGTAAGTGAAATGAGGGTCACTGACTGAAGACCACCACAACCCCCTGTTGTGAGGAGACGAGAACATGCTAACCAAGGTAACTGCAGCTTAAGAATGACATGCTTGCATTTTTTTAGTGTGTCCCCAAAAGAAAAGTCAGAAGTCAACAAATCCTACAGACACTGCAAATTACACCCTCCTTCACTGTTATAGGAAGACAATCCCCCACCACACAGATTAGCACAATGCATTCAACATGATTGTTGCAAGGCAGTTGGGGTATTCCTAGTTTAAAAATAAATAATCTCAAAGAACATCAAAATCAGAACAAAATTGGCTTTCAAGTTGGAGTCTCTATATCTACCAACTGTAAATATATATACACACCAGAAGAAATCCAAGCAGATTTTTGTCTTCTGTGTAGTTTTAGCCAAGTGTGTATGTCTACCTCCGATTATAACCTAAGAGAATCGGAAAGGCCACCAATTTCCAGCACAGGTGAGCCTTCATATTCAGGGTGGGAGGGAACATTCATTAAATGAGAACACCGATGGCCCATGGCTGCACCAGGTTTGGGTTACTGCAGTTTAATATTTGTGATAAGATGACTACATACTGTTAAATGGCCTGCTGTTCCATTTTCAATGTAGCAGAGTGGTTGCATGAAGGCAAAGGGTTAACCAAGACTTAATCCCATTGAAAGTATGCGGTTTAGCCACAATTTATATGCCGCAGAATCAGCAGTTCTGCCGCAGAAAGTATGAGGTCCCGCAGCAGAATGTAGATCCACTTTGCCGCAGTAAACACTGGGCCCTGGCTATAATGGGATACAATGGTGTGTGCTTTACTCCAGGTACCAGTATACAGAGATTCTGAACTGGAATGTTCCTGTAAGCTGCCACTGAGGCAGCAGTATGTCTGGTGGAATGAGCCCTAAAGCTCTTTGGGAGGCTCCCTAGCAGAGATCAATGCAGGATGCAAGCCAACTGCCAATCCTCCACCTTGTTGCTCATCTGCTAGGTGTGGCTTCAGAGTATGTAACAAACAGTTGGCAAGCCTCACCTCAAACTCCAGTCAT
Organism: Neoceratodus forsteri; assembly: GCA_016271365.2. Classification (NCBI taxonomy): domain Eukaryota; kingdom Metazoa; phylum Chordata; order Ceratodontiformes; family Ceratodontidae; genus Neoceratodus; species Neoceratodus forsteri. Next base: position 492,300,604 of record JADMNL010000022.1, on the reverse strand, counting down.
ACAACCCCCCTACAGTAAGTGCTCTCCGTAGGTCCAAATTACTAAGCCTATGGTCAGGTTACAAGATAAACTCAGATATACTTTCCAAACCTATTACCCGGTTAAGGTGAAATTCATAAAGTATATCAGAGTTTATTACGTGGTTAAGGTGAAATTTTGATATGGTGTTCGGGAGGAACTATGTATGAGGGCTAAGGATGACCTTGTCCTTGTGGAAGACTAGATATGAAGACTTGGAGCAAGTGCTTGGAGCTCATTAATCCTTCTGGCTAACAGGAAAGCAACCAAGATGAGTCTTCCGACAGATGAGACTTTTTGCACCACTGCAAAGTCAGCACCAGGAGAGAGTACCATGGTGGAGAAGGCTCACACACTAGAGGCGATAAGTGGTCAAGGCCTTTAAAAAGAGCCTGACCACCTTCATCTGGGCCATCATCAGCTTATCAGCCCACACCCAGTAAGTGGAGATGAGTCAAGTGCACCTTAAAGGTCACTCATAGGCCAGACAGACAGGGACCATAAATTGAGGATTCTCTCCATAGGACAGGTAAGGGGATCAAACTCCTTGCCCTGACCATACAGAATCCTAGTCATTTAAATGCACATCATTTACTATCTGACTACTTTTGCAAAGCCTCCACAATGTGCAGCACTTTTTCTGAGAAAGACTGAAGGACTGGAACTCTAGCCACACATGATCCAGGCATAAAGGTGCAGGGATTGAAGATTCGAGTGCAGGACCTTCGCCTGTTGTCTGGTCAGCAGGTCTGGGCTGAAAGGCAACTGCTGTGGAAGACTGCTGCTGAGACCGAGGAGATCTGGGTACAGCAACTGTCTGGACCAGTCTGGGGCTTATGAGGATCATCTGCAGTGTGTCCTTCTTGGCCTTGACCACTACCTTGTGAATCAAGGAGAAAGGAGGGAAGACTACATAAGACCTGGGATCCAGGGCCTCAAAGGCATCCCAACAGTGTTCCAGATGGGGGCGGGGGGCGGGGAGCCAGCACAAAAACAGCCTCTGCTTTGTTATTCCAGGAGAAGTCCAGAGGGGTGCCCCACTGGGAGAACAGGTGGCTTACCACATCCCAGTGCAGGTACCACCTGCACAATGTCTCACTCATGAGGGCATCTGCCAATTGACTGAACTCCCAAGACATGGGCAGTAAGGAGATCTGCACGAGTGTCCAGGTGTGAAGATCCTCCAGACACAGGGGAAGGTAGTGAGTTCTGCTTTGCCTGTTAAGGTAGAACATTGAAGTGTTATTGTCTTTCTGGACCTGCATGAACAGACCCCTGATCAGAGGAGCAAATTCTGTCAAAGCCAAACACTGCAAGGAGCTCCAGCAGGTTGATGCTGTCTTCCAGGTGTGTTCCCACCGTAGAGATGGTCAGTTGTAAGCACGGACTGTTCCGAGTGGACAAATGGAATTCCTTCCTCCAAATGTTTTTTTAGTCCAGCTACCACTAGATGGGTCACAATGACCAGCTGGTCCAGGTGACCTAGACGTGGAGACCACTGGTGGCCAAGTTCCCACTGTATGTGGTGCATCCACCAACAGGCTCAGCAGACCACACTGAGGATGACATGTACCCCCAGCAGCCTCAGGAAGCATCCAGGCTGGCAAAAGAGACCAACCAGAAATGATTTGGCAAAGGAGGCAAGCTCCTGAGCCTGGTCTGCAGGGAGACTGGCCTTGGCCCACAGGGAATCTAGTTCTGCCCAGATGAACTTTTTATCACTACAAGGGGACCAATTTAGACTTGTCCAGGTTGATCAAGAGGCCCAAGTCTCAAGGTTCAGAAGGCCACATCTCTAGTCTGCTCAGCCTCTCTGGAGGGACCAGTAATCCCGACACCCTTACACTTCAGGAAGGTGAGTACGTATTAGACCAAAGGGCATGACCTGGATGCAGGGACATGCTTCATTATAGCCTATGGGACTGCGCACAGTCACATAATGATGCAAGGCCAGAGAACAGGGACGTGCTCCATTATAGCCTATGGGGGCTACTTTCCAATCGATTTTATACATTTTGATGGTCAATTGGTGATCAATCAAGGGCACTGATTGACCAACAAGGCAGAGAGGGGGTGCCAGTATGGGTGGGTGGATGAGGCTGAGATGGCTTCTGGTGTGCATGCGTGTGTCAGCGCACATCCTACGCCTTAGGGTGGGGAAAAAAAAAAAAAAAAAAACACACACACACACACACACACACACACACACACACACACACACACACACACACCACGAGAAACCTGCAGAAAAATACCATACAAATCTCAAAAAAAAAAAAAAAAAAAGGGTGCTGGGCCAATCAGGCCAGCAAAGTAGGACATCCTCTGGCCTGCCTTCAAATTGGCTGACCTCTGCCCACTGCTAAAGTAGACCCCTGCCTAGCAAAATGCCCTACTGAGGAGAATACAACTGGCACACATGGTTTGGAGCTAGCCAACCTGCAGATACCCATTCTGTATAATTAAAGCTTTTTTTTTTTTAATATAATTACAGTTTTGCTGAGGGGGGAGGGAGGGTGTGTGTGTGTGTGTGTGTGTGTGTGTGTGTGTGTGTGTGTGTGTGTGTGTGTGTGTGTGTGTGTGTCCCCATCCCCAATTTCCACTACAGACAAGTTTCCCAGCCACTATCACTAGTGATCCTTGTATAGATCACTAGGAACCAGAGAGGTCTCTGGGCCAACTTTAGAGGCTACCATAGTCCTTCAGGGTCTCTGGCCAGGAAACTAAGGGGCATGGCCAGCTGTTTGAGCTGGAAGACTCCAGACAATTGGAGGAAGTCCTACCTGGAGAGTTGGTGAAAGGGCAGCATGCTGCCTGCTGTCCTCTGCAAATTCCCAGCTCCAAAATAAAGACTGCAGATTTCCCAGATTGTGGAATAAACCACAACACAGCTACGCCTACTGGAGCTTTTGTCCCGTTTTCCTTTATACTCAAAGTATGACTTGGGGTAGAAGACAGTTGTGAACAAAATGTGTAAAGGAGAGCGATCACCCAGTGCTTTCCTCTATTGCTTTCGACAGGAAGAATGTATATGGGCTTTAAACTGTAAGTTTTCTTGGTACCCTTCATCTTGTAGTGGGCTGGTGATATGTAAGGTGGTGGATCAAGTCCAGAGTCAGTTGTGGTCCCCCAGCAGGATCGGATCCCCCAATCCCAAAAAATTAAGCAAAGCTCAGTCCTGAATGAACTGTAACTACCATCTGTTATCTCAGACTGGAGCATACTGGAAAAGAGGAAATGATTCTCACACTGTCGACTTCTATCTAAGTGGGAGTTGGAGAGGAGGAGGCTCTTCAAGGTGAACTACACTGAATCCAAGTCATTTTTCCAAATTCTGTTAGTTCTATACAAGCTTTTCAGTTTGTTTCCAACTTACACAATGCTGTAAGGTTGGGCATGAGGGTGACAAGTGAAGGTGGGGGGAGAAGAACGGAGGGGGAACTTAGAAGGGCTTGGCAGCCAACGCCAAGAGCTTAGAGAATAAGATTGTGGACTTTGAGGCCATGATGGGGAACGAAGGAATAGATATAGTAGCAATAAGCGAGACCTGGTGGACAGAGCAACACACCTGGGAAACTACTATTCCAGGTTACAGTCTGTTTAGAAGGGACAGGGAGGAGAGGAGTCATTTTATACATCAGGGAAGACACAAGTGTAACTGAAGGACAAGAGAATGGGGAGAATGAGCTACTGTGGGTAATGCTAGGCAGGACTGGAAAAATCCATGCAACTGGGAGTGGTACACACGTCACTTACGCAGGGGAAGGAGGGCAACAGACAGCTAATTCAGGCAGTCACAAGGCTGGCCCTATATTATATATTTAAGGAGCAGGGAGATGCTAGCTGTGCTGCAGAGGGTATTCCTTCAGCTAGTCAGGGAGCTGACAAGGGGGCAACAACCTGCTGGACGTGGTCCTGACACATGGGGAGAGTGTGGAGGAGGTGCAGGTAGGAGAAACCTTGGGCACCAGCCATCACAGCACTGTAAGGTTCAGGGTTAGAGCAGGGAGGGAGACAAGTAAAACCAGTACTACAGTCATGGACTTCAGACGCACAGACTTGACAAGGTGAGGATAGTAAGGGAAACAAACAATGGAGAGTATGGTGACTATAGGGGCAGTGGAGGAGTTATGGGAAGCTATCATGGGAGGGGTACTGGAAGCCATGGAAATGTGCACAAAAAGGTTAAGAGCAAAAGGGGGAGGAGACAGCTTTGGTTTACAAATGAGGGTGCTGGGCAGTCAGGGAAAAGAGGAGGGCTTTCAGGAAATTTAGGACACTACTCAGTGATGAGGATATAGAAGAGTAGTTTAGCAAGGAAGATCAGATGTGCAAAAGCAGATACCAAGGAGAAAACAGCCAAAGTCAAAAAGGGGGGAATAAGACTTTTCAGATACGTGAGGGAGAGGAAGCGAGCAAGGCAGGGAATTGCTAGGCTGGGGGGATAAAATGGAAGAGACTGAAGAAGCTGAAGTATTAAATAAGTACTTTTGCTCGGTGGTGGAGGAGGGTAGAGGACCTGAGCTAAAGTCAAATGGGAAGAGGGCAAATGGGTGGATCGGAGTCTGTTCACTGTGGATAGTATTAGGATAGAGCTAGACAGATTAAGGGTGGAAGGCAATGGGGCCAGACTGGTTACACCCCAGAGTGATCAGGAAATTGGAGAAGTTGGTGCACCCCTGACGAGGCTCTTCAGCTTGTCCCTGGATACAGAAGAGTGCCGGAGGACTTGAAGAGGGTGGACATGGTGCCTTTGCACAAGGGAGGTAAGGAGGTGAAGAACTACCAACCCGTCAGCCTCACAAGTGGTGGGGAAGGTAATGGAGGCATTAAATCAAGGAGTGGTGGATTACCTGGAGGACTGTGGCTTGCAGGACAACAGACAGCATGGCTTCATGAAGGGAAAGTCATGCCAGATTCTTGGATTGGTTGACTCAGGTGATCGACTAGGGAGGGGCGGTGGACATGTCCTATCTGGGACTTCAGCAAGGCCTTCGACACCATCCCACATAGAAGGTGGGTGATGGAAAGCCTGGTGTTGGGTGAGAAAAACAAGAATGGTGGAGGCCTGGCAAGCAGGAAAAACTCTTGAGGGTGGTGCTAAAAGGGGTGTACTCCAGGATGGTGAGGATGAAGAGCGGAGTGCCACAGGGGTCATTTTTTGGTCCACTTCTCTTCAACATCTACATCAGCAACATTGCAGAGGGTGTGCCTATTTGCAGACTACACAAAAATCTGCAATAGGCAGAACACCCCGGGGGAGGGGAGGGGACATTAGGGAAGACCTCAAGACACTCAAGGAGTGGTCTGGGACATGGTAGCTGAAATTTAATGCCAAAAGGTGCACCCTGATCCACTTGGGGAGTAGAAACACATGAGCAGGACACACCCTAGGAGGGGAAAAAAAAAAAATCAACGAACAAGAACAGGAGAGGGATCTGGGGATCATAGTCACCTCAAACCTGAAGGTAGGAATCCTATGTAGCAGGGTGGTGAGAAAGGCCAATGGAATGTTGGTATGCATAGGCAGGGGCATTACTAGCAGAAGGAGTGAGGCAATGCCCCCTTTTACAAAGCCATGGTGAGGCCGCAACTGGAGTACGGGGTTCAGTTCTGGAGACCACATCTCCACAAGGATATAAATGCATTGAAGAGGGTTCAGGGAAGGGCAACCAAGACGGTGCAGGGTATGCAGGGGAAGACATACGAGCAGAGGTGTAAGGAGCTGGAGACAAGGAGGGAAAGGGGAGACATGATTGAACTTAAATCTGTAAAGGGGCTCAAAGTAGGAGAAGGAGGTTTACTTAAGGAGTTGGCCAGAACTAGGGGGCACAGCCTCAGACTGCAGGGAAAAAAAGATACAGGGGTAATGTGAGACGGTGTTTCTTCAGAGAGAGGGTGGTAGCATAGCTGGTTTTAGTAAACGTGAACCCTGCGGTTTCTGGGGGCCCCTCCTTATAGAGGGACCCCCAGTCAGAGCAGCATCTTTATTTTTAAATTTCCTACATCTCATCTTCTTGAAAAACAGCAACAAAGGGCTGTGCAACACCTGATGAGGCATCATGTCATGAAATGCCTTACTAAGCTATGACCCAGCCAGTAAGAGGCAGATGGGTGGCAATGGATGTGATGGAAGGAACCCCATGGACGAACACTGCTGTCTCCCTTAAAAATTTTAGATACCCCTGGTTGTACCGACAAAATAAAATTGTTGGTGTTGGGTACTGTCAAACATATGGTGTGAAGGCTGGGCAAGTAGGGGGCCCCACGACTTCAGTAATCCTGCTGCCCCCCCAAACCATAAAGCTAGCCCTGGAACAGACTGCCAGGAGCTAAATTGGTGGAAGAATTCAAGAGGGCCTGGGGACAGGCATATAGGGCAGACTAGATGGGCCAGTGGGTCCTTTTCTGTTGTCAAGCTTCTATGATTCTATACTACAACTTGAACCAGTACTGAAAAAACAGTCAAATGACCACCATTTCAGCACAGTTCTCTTATGTCACCCTCTAGGCCCTGAAGGGATGAAGGCTTGACAATGCAACAGGCAATGCCCCTGGAGTACAGGTTCTGTGGAGTACAGAGAATCCTTCAGAGCAACTGCTAACTTGCAGCCTGCAATTCCTGGAGTCGCTCCTAAGTGAGGACACCCCTCTGGCCTGGGCCCAGACATGCCATGTGGCTATTGAAGAAATACTTATGTTATGCCCCTTTCCAAGAGGATTATCTAAATGAAGCATGAGGCATAATATTGTGCCCTAGTCAGTGCCCCAACATAAGAGTCCAACTACAATGCCACTGTATCCGTTGGGTTGCAACCCCACCCCATGAAATTAGACCTGAAATGAATGGTTCATTCTAAAGGACTTGCCCTGGACATGGACTAACCACTTATACAGCACAATTTGTGATTGGGCACTGTAAAGAGGAATGTGCTTGTGATGACAAACTGCAGGGTTAACTGCTTGTAAGTTTTGGGATAAATGGATACATCCAACCACTGTGAACCAGTTTGTGATGTCACTGGTCATTTTACCAGCTTCTGCTTTTTAGCACTGTTCCTGCAACCAAAGTAGTCAGTTGTCTGGCAAGTCAAGAGTGGTTTGGTTCTGATGCACACCACCACAAGAAACAAAAAGCAGCAACCCAAAAAATAAATAAATAAATAAATAAATAAAAAACACGACTAAAAAGTAAAAGATACTAGCATAACTCCTAGACTGTGGATAGGGTCACATCTGGATGCAAGCTCAGCCAGGAGCAACTTACAAGGATGCATTTGCCCACTAGGAAAAACGTAAATGCGCCATCACACCATAAATGCAACTCTCAAGCAGGGGAGGACAAATTAGGCATTTTCCACTTAGAAAATGGGCTAGACACTAAGCTCAGATAGGCTGACCACCCTAATGGGGGGGGGGGGGTACATTAACTTTCGACAGGGCCCAGTAAAAAAGACCCAACTCTGGGTGCCCCATTACTCGGGGTATTATTCACTGTATTTGCTCCCTTATTTTATGTTATATACTATCGTATTTACCGTTTTCTCCTGCCTACACTGTATTACTATTGTCTAAGCTTTTGTTTAGGATTACTTCTGCCTTTGTTAAACAAATGTTTTGTTTCTGTAAACTCCCGTGTCATGCCTGAAAATAGTCATTGCTATGGCTAGTGCACCTTACCCAGTCAACAACTGAAAATAAATACAAGTTAAATCTTTGGGACACCCTGAATTTTCAAAGTTGCTAGCCATTCCCCACATGAGTTACCAGCAAGCTGGCAGCCAAACAAGCCCCCCCTTTTAAATTTAAATAATGTAACGAGTGTACCACACAAAGAATGAGGGTAAGGCAAAAGGAAGCAGTCAGTCTTCATGCCAGCAGCAGTCAACAGCACGGGTTTCAGAACGCCAGTGCGTGCCTCTGTAGAGGCGAAATTCACATGTGTAGCTTGCCTATGCTCCCTGCCATACCTCCCACAAGTAAATTAATATTCAACTCTCTCCCTAGGTGCTTCCTATACAAGACTGACTGCCTCCACGAAAACCTCTTCACAGGCAGTGACAAAAAAAAGATACAAGTGGCACACCAGTTTGCCAACTGAAATAAATGCTTCTCTTTATAACTAGAACTCCGTCCCCACAGCGCAACTCCGACTGCAAACACTTGCCACTTGAACAGATGTGGCACACCATTTCATTAATTTAAACCATATATTTTTTATAACTATCCACAGCACAACTCTGACTGCCAACACTTGCCATACCCCCCCCGTAAATAAGCGGTTAACAGTATTCAGACATAAGTCCAGCCTGTACAAACTGGCAGTATCACTTCACCTCTCCCACTCTATTCAGTTCTCTCACCAACAAAAGAACCTGCTTGGCTCCTGATGTGCTGGGGGGGAGCTAACAGCTGGCAAATAACCCAGCTCTGCCATCTCAGTCCTAGATCCACTTACTGTTCATGCGCCCATCTCCCAACTGCAAAATACAAGCATTAAGGGCACAAGACAGACAGACACCCACACCCTGCCAAGAGACAGCTTGGGAAACTGGAATAAAGACTCCCATCTTTTCTTCTAAATGACTAGACCTGGTGGTGTGTGCGCGGGCACACCACAGATGATGCAACAGCTCAGAAACCAGAGACTACTTTACCAAACAAAGTAGTTTTTTTAGTTTATATATTTTCTTAAAAGCATTCTCTTACTTCCTTAAAATGAACAAAGATGCCCATTTTCTAAGTGCAATACTCTCCAGGGGCTATAAGGCCCGCAGCCTGTGGCATCGGGCCTCATTATGCCCCTGGGTGGTCCAGTACTGGCCAACACTGCCAGCCATCTCAGAACTGCTTACTTGCATCATGGTGGTGGTAGTAGCAGTATTGGAGGTGTAATCCCCTTTTACCCAGGGTTACTAGAATCCCAGTAAGACCTAGTGGTAGGCAAGGAAGGCAGCTTGTGAAACTCCAGTTAAATGGATTTCACACCGTATCACTCTGTTCAGTCTCAGCTGAGACTGAGGGATGACATTTTGTAACCATTGCAGCTGCATAAGCCACACTGGAATGTTGCAGTTGGAGGTTAGAGTAGAACGTTGGGGAATTTGAAGTCTCTGTGAGCTGACTAGAGTCTACAGTCAAGAGGGGAGGTGCTAAGCAGGCCCTCAGAGCTCTAAGCCCTGTCGAAGAGCTATTTTTTTGTTGCACAGGTGTGTTCTCACCTGAAGAAGAGCACAATGAAGTGGTGGAGACCGCTTTCAGTGGTTCAAGGCCCCCTGCTGGGATTTGGGGAGAGAATCAGCCTGCTTCCAGGGGCAACCCCCCTGGTCCAGCTAGGGAAAAGAAGCTGCCCAATTTAAGTTCATGCGGAGGCACCAGAAACTCTGGACAAGAGTTTGTTGAGGAGAAAACGCCTGTGGGGCACCTGCAACCAAGGGGTGAGTTCACTCTGCTAAAGGGCCATGTGTTTTCACCTGAATCGATATGAAACTAAAGGGACCGTTACTGTGAGGTCAGGAAAAGACAGCCAAGTACAGTTTGGAAGATGTGGGGATTGGACTGCTTTACTCTAAACCCCCCAGAGTTATGGACACAGCCTCTTAAGTATGTTCAAGTTCAGTACTAATGGGATGTAAAGACGGTAGACAGAATGTGGCATACATTTAAAAAGAATCTACACAGCAAAAATGTTTTAAAGGATGAGGTGTTACAGTCCAGAGATTGGCCGGGTATGAATTATGGGAGTGAGAGGTGGGAGACACCCCCCTCCCATCAGTAATAACCAAATTCACCTCTACGGATTTGCTCTGGGACACCTGTTGCTTTCTCTCAGGTACTCGGCCAATGCCTGAGGAAAGTACCCAGATGTGAGATTGATGAGGTAGATTCCCTTATGGAGCAGACGTGCTCATAGGTGGTTTAGGGAGCCACCAGTAAAATGTTTCCATGCTATATGGAAAGTGTCCAAGTGGCTGGCAAGGGAGCCGAGCCAGGGAAAACCCAGAGCAGCGTACAAGTTCGGGCTGTGTGCCCAGTGTGTTCAGAGCCTGAGGGCTAAAGTGATGAGGATGTGTTCTGGTCTCCTTAAATCTGCATTACCAGGAGTGTAGCCCCGTGAGGGTCCATCTATGTTTTGTTTATTCTGTTGGATATGAATAAAAGCCACACTTCAGAATCACACTTCTGGTATTGGACATTACAGTTTTTGCTTCCTTTGTCCGGAGTTACTTGGGTGCCCCTGTACAGAGTAGCCAAACCTAGCCAATGTGCAGAGTGACATATTCCTCTCCGAACTCAGCCCACCTGGTATTGCTGTCAAGATGGAAACAGCATACCTGGGTTGGGGTTACAGAGGTAACTTTATTAACAGGGTGCCCTCTCCTGAAGGCTCAGGGTGCCATACAAGCAAGACAGGTAAAAGACACACTCAAATAATCTAACAGCATTAAATAAATAGTTCTGTAATTAAACTCTAAAATACTTGGATTATAACCTGGGACCAAAAAGTAAATGCTTTTCTGAACAGGTAAGCCTTCAGTCCAGTTTTGAAGGCTTCCACCAAGGGGGGCCTCCCTTAGTCCCCTAGGCAAGGATTTCCACAGTAAAGGGCCAACAACCTCAAATGTTGAATCCAGAGGACTTAAGCCAGGCCCTTAGGACAGAAAAGGCCCTCTGAAATGGAGTGAAGGGGACGTGAGAACCAGACAGGATTCAAAAGATTTGATAAGTAGCCAGGGCCAAACCCATGTGGAGCTTTGTAGGTTGTCAGTAAACAAACCCTGAAGGCAAGACAGCCAATGTATATCACAGGACCGGGGTCACAGGACAACCTCAAAAGGCTAGTCAGTAACATGGCCGCTGCGCTCTGCACCAGCTGCAAGCAGCATAGGGTATCTCCACTACCTGGTTAGAGTGCATTACAGTTTCCAGCCTGGACATCACAAGCGCATGTACCAGTGTCAGGTCTTCAGCAAGGATAAGGGACAATCTGGCTGAAGTTCCTAAGGTTGTAAAAGTCACTTCCGACAACCAGACACCTCAGCCTCCAGTGTCAGCTGATCAAAAATTACTCCGATTGTTCCTTTGCAAAAGCAAACAGCCTGGATGACCCAAGTCAAAGTCCCATCTCTCCCAAGACTACTTCTGCTCCTCCTGACCCAGCACAACCACTAGTACCACAGTCTTGTCCAGGTTTAAGTCTCAACTAGATTCCATCCATTTCTGAATCTCAGACTGGCAAATTCAACACTTTGACAAGGTCAGGCATCCCTGGTGCAAGAGACAAATACAACTGGGTATAGTCCACATAGCAGTGGAAGCCCAGACCATTGTCAAATGATCCTCCCCAAGGATAGCATGTACACCGATAACAGTATTGGTGAGCGGCCCCAACCTTGTGGCATGCCACAGAGAAGGGCAGTCATGAGAAAGTTCCCCTCATGACTCTGCATCCTATCCCCGAGGCAAGACTAACCAATGAATGACAGTACCAGTGAGTCCTCCGTAGCGATGGGTGAAATTGTTCTGCCAGCAGAATTCTGGTGAAATGCTGGTTTTGCTTCTGTGAAATTGACATTTCCATGAAAATTTCACAAAATTCTGCCAAAATTGTGATTTTGGTCATTTCCACTGAATTTAGAAAGTATTTGTCCAGCCTAAACCAAATGTGGTATGTGGACTGTCCCAGTGCCCATACAAAAGTGTACCAAGCTTCAGATCTCTAAATGTGAGAGAGTTATAAGCCTCCAAACTTTGACATTTTAAAAATTATAGTCAACTATGTAACTAAAAAAAAGAGTTTGTGCAAATTGCACCAGATTTGGTGTGGTGACATTACTCACGCCCATACATGTGGGCAAGTTTCAGAACTCTAAAAGGTGACAGTTATAAGCCGCTGAACAGTCAGACATTTTAAAATTACTTTTCTTTATGTAAACTGCTGAATTTTAAACCCCTATACATTTAAAGCTAGAGACATAATGTTAGGTTCATGGATCCTAAATATTAGGCTTTAAGGCAACCACCATGGTCCAGCATCAGAAAGTTGTGCTGCCATGCTTACGACCCAGGTTCAGAAGAGAGCCCCTGGAAGTTGTGTCAGGAGGCAGGTCAGAAGACCCCCTTTAAAAGTGAGCACCAAACTATTGCAACAAGCACATACTCCAAAGATCCCATGCAACTCACTAGTAGATGTGTGGGGGACTTATCTACTTCAAATGGGGTGTGTGTGTGTGTGTGTGTGTGTGTGTGTAGCACAAAAAATATTGTGTTTTTCCACTTGCCTCATCATGGTTACTGATGACGTTCCTCACTGAAGAGGTCCACTAAGACAACCCCCCCCCCACCCCCACTGCACCCTGGCTGTAGCTGAGGGGGATGGGTGAGCAGCTACCTTAACAGCCAACACCAATGCCACTTTAACTGGCAGGGTGTCATGCATGTCCCACACCCATCTCACATATACAATAGTCAGTCCCATTTAGCACCAGTGTTTGATTCTAGGAAACCAGCACCCCTTCCCCCGAATCTCCCATGTGGCAGCACGATACACTGCCATCTCCCCACTAAGCCAGCCCTCAACCTTGCATTTTGTTGTAAAAAAAAAAAAAAAAAAAAAGTTTCCTTCCTGCATTTCAATGGCAGCAAGTGGCTTTTTTTTTTTTTTTTAAAGTTTAACCAGGAGTAGCACACTAAGCTTAGTGTTTTTACAGGAGTGACCTGGGAGCACAGGGAAGTTAAGTGACTTGCTCGGGATCACACAGTAGGGCTTGTGCTCAACTTACCCTTTGGCTGAACACAGCATTTTTCGAAACGGCCTCGTCTCTGGTGCTGAGCAACAAGATTTGTCCAGCCAGATTGGGACATGAGCAAATTTCAGCAAAATTAAATTTTATTCTTTATAATCAGGACAAAAAAAAAAAAATGTTCTTACCAGGTAAGCGATGACCTCATAGCCTTGTTCCTTCAACCACATCAAAATACAGGAAGTGTCCAGACCACCACTGTAGGCAAGAACCACTCGGCCTTTGATTTCTGACATTTTCTCTGGTGTAAAGAAGAAATTAGTTTTAAAACATGGGACTTTCCAGAGAACATGGCTCTCAGCATGATTTCAGAAAATCAGTATGAACACATCTTTAGTCATCCCAACAAAGAAGGCTGTGTACTTGCCAGAGACAGAAATAATTTTAAGTTGGCTATGCAAACAATTCATTCATTGGTGACTGGGGAAAGGTAGATTAAGCAAAGGCTCATTTCCAGGTGTGATTCAGTGGAGGGGTACAAGTGGGAAAGGCAAAAAGTACAATGGTGCAAACAAAAGTAGTGTGCAACATAACATTTCAGGCGGCAAAACAGAGTGTAGAGAACCAGCAGCAAGATGAAAAGGGAGAAGCAACAAGTTCAAGTTTATTGCAGGAAAACTCCATTGAGCAAGCTCATTCACAAGGAGGTCCTGTGACATAAACACTTAAAGTACAAACACAGATAGGTAATAACAGTACATACATGAAATACACGTTACATGATACAGGCTGGATATACATACAAGGGTACCACATAGGGTGACCGCAGGTGGTAAACATTGATATGAGACAGGGAAGCGACTTATAGGTCGCATACTGAAATGAAACATGGACTGGTGTGATTTGATTTAATCAAATCAAATATACAGTATTTTGGCAGCTAGAACAAACAACAGTCTACAACTGATATGGGAGGGAGGAGAGATTTGATAGAGTAGCAGTGGAGCGTAAGCAAAGATAAAGCCAGGAGTAGAAGGGAAAGGGAAAGCAGTTAATATGACAAACAATTATACCTTACCAGTGGATAAATATGGCACACATGGGGAAGGAAGAGACTTAATGACAGTTACAGGTGTCTTATTTTGTCTGAACTTAGCGATTTGTAGAAGTTTATTGAAACTGTGCTAGTTAGTTTCAGTATGGTTTGTAATTGGTTCCAAATGGAGGGAAGGGCATATGCAATAGCATGTTTACCAAAGGAAGTCCGCGTCCTTGGTATGTCAAAGCATAATAAAGTCAGATTTTCTTAACAAGTATGCACTATGTGAGATACTAATAAGGGAAGAGATAGCTTGGCAATTTCTGCAGGAGCAGTTTAAGAGTCCATAGCCCAGCATGGAGCAGGCGTCTAGTAGTAAGGGATGTCCAACCAACAGCTGCATATAAGTCACAGTGGTGCGAACGGTAAGGGGAGTTGGTAATGAACCGTAACGTACGGTGATAAAGGATGTCCAGTTTACTTAGATTTGCAAGTGTGGAGGAATAGATTACATCGCCATAGTCGAGTAGGGGGAGAAAAGTGGCCTGTACAAGCTTGTTTCGAGTTTCAAGGGGGAAAAGGGGCCTATTTCTGTAAAAGAAACCTAACCTTCTAGAGACATCTTCGATGTGGTCACTGACAGATAATTTGTCGATCCAGATACCGATATATTTAAATTTGGTTACAACTTCCAGAGGCTCGCTTAGCATGGTGACAATGAAGTCTTGGGCAAGAGTATTGGGGGGGCCTGAGACAGCACTGCGGGAGAATATCATCGCTTTAGTCTTCTTGGCATTGAGCAGAAGCTTTGTCTTTATTAAATTATGCTCAAGTTGTGCGAAGTCCGCTTGAAGCACTCCCTTGACTTCAGATAACGATGAGCCAGAAGTATACAACACAGTATCATCTGCAAAAAAGTGCAGATTGGACGTAGATATGTTAGCATCTAACTCATTGATGTACAGAGAAAACAAGATAGGGCCCAAGATGGATCCTTGGGGGACTCCTCTTGCAACTGGCAAGGCAGCAGAAAAAAAGCCTTCCGCCTTTACTTTTTGGAATCTTCCAGTTAGGTAGCTAGACAACCACTGGGTGGTATGGTATGTGGCACCCAACTTTGCAAGGCAATTGACTAATAGTTTGTGATCAACAGTATCAAAAGCTTTGCTGAGGTCCAAAAAGACTGCACCAGTTACCTTCTTAGCATCTATGCAGAGATCCAATCATTGGTTACTTTTGCTAGTGCAGTGATTGTGCTATGAGTAGCCCGGAAGCCAGATTGAGCTGGGTTAATGAGAGAGAGGTTTCAAGTGAGATCTTAACTGAATATGGATCAGTTTTTCGAGAACTTTAGAAAGGATAGGCAATATGGAGATAGGCCTATAGTTGTTTACATCGCATGGGTCACCAGATTTAAATAGAGGAGGATATGGCGATTTCCAGCAGGACGGCACAGCAGCAGATGTAATGGAAAGATTAAAGATGTGGAGAATTGGGGCAGTGAGATGGGCATAGCCTGACCTTAGGAAAAAGGGTTCCAAGCCATCGTCCCCTGTGCTTTTTTTTGGTGTCTGTTAAGAAGAGAATCTTCTACTTCTTTATAAGTTATCTCGCGCAGTTGGAAGGGACTGGGTGCAGGACTAGATGTGGTGGGAGGGGTATGCTGGCTCACCGCAGCACCTGCATAAGGTGTGAGTCAAAGCTAATCCAGCTGTGGCAAAGTGGGAGTTAAGTTCCTCCAGGATTAGGGACTTGTTTTCCACAATCTTGCCACTGCGACTATCTTTGTTGGGACAGAGGGGCCATGGGCCGACCTTCTATAGCTTTGATAGTCTTCCATATTTTATGAGGGTTACCTTTAGCTTGTTTGAGAGTAGAAATATAATAGTTAGCTTTAGCAGAGCGAAGTTTTTTCACACAGTTATTCCTGGCTGTTCTGAAGGCCTGCCAATCCGAAGATTCTTTGGAATGTCTAGCTTTAGCCCAGAGCTTCTAGAGCTATAAGGGCTGCCTTGAGATCCGAGGTGAACCAGGGATTGGAATTGTTCCGTACCCTTACTTTGATGAAAGGGGCATGCTTATTTATTATTGTAGTGAGTTTGTCATTAAGGATGCAAGCTGCCTTGTTGACATCTTTGGCTAGGTAAAGATCTTGCCATCTGATCATGCTCAGGTCAGATAGGAAGTTTACTGCACTGAATTTGCAAAAGGATCTTTTTGTTATAAAGATGGGTTTGTGGCTGGGCCTTAATTTGAGATCTTATGCAAGCAACAATTCCATGATCGCTCATGTCGTTGTGAAACACTGCCAAATGAGATATTTTGTGTGGATGGGTGTTAGTACCACATCTAGAATGGAACTGTTGGCAGTATTTAGAGTGTTGTTCCTAGTAGGTTCTCTGACTAATTGCCCAAGACCTAGCTCGTCACAAAGGGATTTGAGGCCATGTGATTTAGGTGACAGCCAGTCCATATTTAGATCTCCTAGAAATATTGTTTCAGTTTTTGCATCTCTGAACATGGATTTCAAAGATTAAGGACTTCATCACCACCAGACGGGGGTCTATAGCCACCTAGGATAGTGATACATTCAGAGGAGGGGAGATGAAGGCTCAGCGAAACTAACTCAAATTCCTTGGCTAGAGATTTGCAACTAATATTGGTGACCAAGTACTTAGATTTGGCATAGATAACCACACCCCCGCCTCTAGACTCTCTATCTGTTCTAAATAAATTGTAGCCCTGCAGTGATATTTGTTGATCAGTGTTCGTCTTTTTTAACCACGACTCAGTAATTATGATAAGGTCAACAAGATTGCCCAAGGAGTAAACATGGTTTAAACTAACCCGTGCTGGACTAGTAGTGACTGGGAAAATCTACTGTTCCTACAGAAATTCCACCATAACAAGAAAAATCTCTTTCTGCCAGAGTGTTGCCATCTGCCTATTTCAGAAACAAGCCAGTAGAAGGCACTGTGCTCTATTTAGCTTTCCAAATGTGGGAGTGCTTGTCCTTTATATGTCCAAGTTACATCACATTGCATCAGTCCCACCTCTCTCTTAACTCCAATGGATTATGCATTAAATCCTCTCTCTGGCAGCTTGTTCCATCCCTCCGACCCTTCATCAAGTAAATACTTCTTGGCACCCCCTCCTGAACAGACTCCCATGTCAGCTTGATAGCATTCTCCCCCCCTCCACCGCCAATATGTACATGTAATATCTCTGGGTTTAAACAATTCACTGGAGTTCACCTTATTACTCTTCATGTATCGAAGGTTTCAATCATATCCCTTTACCCTTTTGGTCCCAAGTACATGTTCAGGTTTTCCAGCCTTTGCTCATATGCGTTCCCCCCTCTCCAGATCCTGCATCATTGTAGTGCTACTATTCCGAGGAGGGCCAAGAGAAAAGGGAGCACTCTTAGGCCAGATGGTAAGCTTAGTAAGGCCTCCAAAAAACACTCTCAGATAGGGATCCCAGAAATTTACACAATACTCCAGGTATGGGCATACAAGGAATCTGTACAGCAGCAGTAGTACAACCTTACTGCAAATGCTACAGATTCCCCCACTTATACATCTCAGCATTCACTTTACTGCACTCCGCCACTACGGAGCTTGTGACTGCTACCCACAAGTACTTCTCTTAAAACAAACTCCCCCAGCTGGTACTCAGTCCTCAGAAGCTTCCAACGTGCTTAACTACACTCCTTTACATTTAAGCCCAGATGCTAAATTTTAGACCATCTCTCTAGCTTTTCCAAGTTCTCCATCAATTCTCTGACCTCCTTTCTCAATCAACCCTGAGAGCACATGACATTGTCTGCAAAACAGCAGGTGTTTTTCTTAAGCAGTGCTCTCTTCATGTATTCATGCTCCTCTTAGTGTCTGGACACATCCACCCAAACCATGGTGCCCCTGATCTACCTCAACCCCCGGGTCTCTGGCTTCCATGACTATATGCAGCATATTAAAACAAACATGCTGCACTTCAATGCTGAATCACCATGCACCAACCAGACGTCCTTGCACTGGTTTGAGACTTGGCTATCCAAGTCCACCCCTGATGCCTTAGTCTCCTCTTGTTACTCTCTTCAGAATGGATAGAGTGGGCAAACGAGGTGGTGGCTGTGCAGTATATCGGCGCAACACCTTACCAGCCCAAACCATAGCCCCACCAGCTCTGGAGCATGGGGCACAAGCCATGTCCATTAAGATCCCCCCCCCCTCAAAGGCCTTGCTCAGTCACGGTGCCCTATATCCTGCTGCAAAAACAAACCCTTGTGCTACACTCCCTCACAGAATACATCACCAGTCTCTCTCACAAATCTGAACACATACTACTGGGTGACCGCAACATAAACTGGCTCACCAACACTACTGCCTCAGCCAAGGATGCACCAGCAGCCCTCAGTCTCCACCAGGTCATAACCAACTAGATGCAACCCCACTACCAGAACGTGTACCTTACTGGATAGTATACTCTCCAGCTGGCCCCATAAAAAAAAAAAAAAAGATTGCTGGCATCATGGTATTACCAAACTCCCTCAGCAGCCACTCACCAGTAATATTCTTGTGGTCCTGCAGGTCTCCAGCACAAAAACTTAGTCATTTTCCAACTATGCCTCTGCCTGGGTAATATCGCAAAATTTAAGCAGCATCTCACACACTGGGACTCGTCCCCAATATACCAGGCTACCAGGGGTGTAGCCAGAAATGTCTGTTTTGTACACACAATCTCCAAAGTTACACCCCCATTAAAAAAAAAAAAAAAACAATCCTCTCCAAACGGTACCCTCTTCCAAACAAGTCAGATTGCTGTCAGATGATTCCTCTAATCTCTAAAGAGGCTATACATGTATCTGTCTCCTGAACAGCAGAAGTTTAAACCGAGACACTCCTTAGTGGCCTACACCAACACAAATACTACAGATTAGAATGAAAATGTTAACAGAAAGACATATGGTTTGTGACAGGCACTCAGCAAAACTGTACACAGATGTGTATAGTGAGTATGTCTGCCTACACCCTTGCAGGCTACCAGCATATATGTGGCACTGAACTATTTCGCCAGCTCCTTCGCTCTGGCCTGCAATACCTTTGCTCCCCTAAAAAAACAACAAACAGCAAAATGTGTCCTGGATTACACCACCCCTCAGACAGCTCAAAGATAGAGAATCTATGGCACAGAGCCTCCAAATCTGGCAAACCAGCAGACATGCAGGCCTACTGTGCCGGACACAATGAATGCACATGGGCTATTCGAAAGGCAAAAAGCAGACTACTACAGGTCCACCCTAACCACCTCCTGGGAAGTCATCCCACAAATTCTGGGATAACAAAAACCCTGAATGGCAAATCTCTGGCCCACCCCCTCTCCCAGATAAACTCCAACAGCACAATCACCACCAACCCAAAAGAGATAACAGATGGTCTCAACACCAACTTCAGACCAAAGCTCCATGCTCTCCAAATATTTTTGGCCCAATAACTGCTGCTGACTCACCTACCCTCACATGCCCACCTTTCTACCTCCAGACTACCACACCCCAGGAAGCAGAGCCTCACCTCTCCAAAGCCCTAAATAGGTCCAGCCCCATAAATGACCCCCTGGATACAAGGCTCCTTCGCCTGGCCCTGGAGTGCTGCTCCTCCTGCTCACCGGCCTGTTTAACCACTTCACCACTCCCTCTGCCTTGGACAGTTTCCCCAATGACAGGAAAACTGCAGTTCTAACACCCATCCACGGGGGGGGGGGGACAACCTCTCCCCTGTGAACTACAGGCCAATTTCCATTCTCCCACCCCCACCCCCACAAAAGCACTGGAAAAGGCTGTGGCACACCAGTTAAACTACCTAGAAACCTACAACCTGCTCTGCAAAGAGCAACATGGTTTCCATTCAGGCCACAGCACCACCACGGCCCTCCTGGAATTTTCCAATTTCATCCACTCTGCACTGGACAAAGGACTACTGGCAGGAGCTGTGTTTGACCTCTCCATGGCCTTTAACATGGTCAGTCACCCCCTCCTACTTTCCTCTCTCCAACAAACGGGTTTCTCCCAAGGACCTCCCTTGACTGGTTCACAAGCTAGCTGTCCTCCAAGACAATGTGTGAATAGACTCCATACTGGAACCACTGCTATTTAGTCTGTTCCTAAACAGGCTACCCACCTCCTGTCCAGGAAAGGTCCTGTCTATGCAGATGACACCATCCTCTCCTGTGCCAGCCCCTCCAGTCTTCAGACCTCACTGCACTCCTTCAGCCTAGTGGAGCAATGGTGGTTCACAGGACATAGACTGGTCATAAACCTAAAACACCAAGTCAATGGTTTTTGCACACCACCAGAGCAAACAAACAAAAAAAAAAAAAAAAACACACACACAACACACACCACACACCACACACCACACACACACACCACACACACACACACACACACCACACACCACACACCACACACCACACACCACACACCACACACCACACACAACACAACACACACAACACACACAACACACACAACACACACAACACACACAACACACACAACACACACAACACACACACTTGCAGATCCTCTCTAGTTCTCCTCCACCCCCTTGAACAGGTCTCATCGTATAAATACCTGGG
The DNA here is from genome assembly GCA_016271365.2 of Neoceratodus forsteri. Classification (NCBI taxonomy): domain Eukaryota; kingdom Metazoa; phylum Chordata; order Ceratodontiformes; family Ceratodontidae; genus Neoceratodus; species Neoceratodus forsteri. Next base: position 492,280,168 of record JADMNL010000022.1, on the reverse strand, counting down.
TATAACCTTCGACCCAGCTCTCACCTTTCATGCACACTTCACCCTCACCTCTGCGACTGATGTGCATATCAGCTTCCTATACCACCATAAAGACTGCCTACCACCTGAAGCCCTTAGACTAGCCATCACCTCATTGGTCATGTCCCTAAGACTATGGCTTAGTGGTATACGCTGCTGCAGATGCCACAGCCATCAGCAAAATCAAAGTGGCTATTACAGCACGCAGCCAGCCGGGTGGCACCGAGGGTTGAGGTGCTGGATGCTACACCTCACGCCATGCTGGTGACCCAGGTTTGGGAGCACACTTTGGCGCTGTGGGTTGGCAGGGGAGGGACTGGGTTGAGCGTCCGTCTGGCTGCTCTCCTTTCCTGGGGTGGATACTGGGGATGTCCAGAGCTCTGGCAGCCCCTGGTGGAGACCAGGGGTGCTGCAGAGCGTTGGACTGCACCTTCTCAGTGTGGCCAGATGCTGGCAGGGTTGCTGGACAGGCAACTGCTCCTCCAGTGCCACTGCCACACACCCAACACTAGTTCCCCATCACTTCCCCTTTGATCTCCCCGGAGGCTGTAGGGCCCAGTCCCTGAGGAGTTGTAATGTCCTTGAAGAGGACAGGGGACAGCAGGCGGTAGAGTGGTTAGGCAAGCAGGGTAGCCAGAGAGTTCCGGACAGGAGGTAGAGAAAAAGAATCTAAAAGAAAAAAGCATGCAGACTCCTTTCTGGAGCAGATCAAAAAATGCACACCTGCACTCTATTCCCTCACACAGATACTCCGTTCCGAGGAAACACTCCTGTACCAATCCTGCATCATGGCCAAAAAACCTTCTCAGCAAACCACCTGGGGTTTCATCCCCTCTCCACCCCGCCATACCCACAGTCTCCACCCACAGTGCTGATAGATCCACTCAAACCATCTCAAGGGCAAGGACCTCCATAGCCCAGAGATCCTTCCCCATCAGAGCCCCTACCTGGTTCCACTCCCTACCTGTGACTGTCACCAATCTGCCAAAATGTGGTGCTTTCAGAGTGGCCCCTAGAAACCACCTTCTCACTACCTGCTCCCGTGTGTGCCCATGACAATGAAACATCAGTACCCAGGACCAGCAGGGGACACAAAACACCTCCACAGAAACAGATTAGGCCACCTGTGAAAGCCTCTAATAGACAGCCCCTAGTTATACATCAGCTGTGATGTATACAGTGGTGGGCCTGTTGACAAAGTCTGCCTGCCAGACTGCCTAGATATTACAGTAATTAGTGACGTGCCTCTGCAATATAACAGTTTTGCCTAGTTAACATCCTGTATAGGCACACTGCCTCCTCTGTAACGGTTCTACGTTGTACAATTAATGGCAGTGGGTTCGTCACATCACTGAAGCAGTGGTGACGTATTGTAAATATAAGTAATCGGTCTTCTCTACTCTGGTATATGTTATGGATTACTAGGCTGTATGTTTATGTATTGTGTTAGACGTGGAGCCTTTGGAAATTAGTTCATGACTCAAAGGATTGTAATTCTAATATCTTGCAAATAAATATTTGAGATGGCATTAAGGAAATGGGTTTTCAACACACTGTTACATGGGACAAGAGTTACTGTGGGGAAAAAGAAAGGCAATAAAAAGCAGCAAGCATGGAGCTCCACTCGGTGTATAGTATAAGCAGACAAAAAAAAAAACCCCAACATAAAAACAAAAGGAAAGGATGCAGTAGACGCATGTAATTTGATTATACTGTAGTTCTTTACAACTGGAGCGATGGCTTCACACACACACACACACACACACACACACACACACGTGATGCTAAGCCTGTAACTTCGGTGGCTTTTAGTGCCACGGGAAAGTAGGAATGTGAAGCATTCCAGATTTTGCCAGCTTGTAAGAACTAAAAAACAAACAGAGCCATAGACTGGTTTCATACCTCACTTCCCATAACAATCCCCTTCCCGTGATCTGGGTTTTTAAAACTCAATTTTCCATTCTGTGCCCTAATTAACAGTAAGCATGAAGTATGTGATCAAAATTCCTCCCCTCCCAGTCAGCATTAAGAGAAGACCTATTCAGGTTGCATTTCCATTGCCCTTACTACCACTCTGCGGAGAATCATTTCAAGACTGCAAGACAGTTGCAGGAAAAAATATGTTTAGCACTTTGCACAAAATCTTGTAAGAAGCACAGGTCTTATTCAGAGGTGAAAACATGTGTTGCAAGTGATTGGCTGCCTGCTGCACAACAGAGAGCAATGTGCAATACCAAATAAAGGTGCAGTCCCTGTATTAGCAGTTTTGCAAGTGGTTGGAGCACAGAGCCAAGACCCTGGTTTGAATTCCAGTCACTTGTGCAATAAATAAACCCAAGCAAGTCATTCAACCTCCCTCAAGCTTCATTCAGCTCTACAGTCTCTCCAGTCTCTTTTGTATCTCCCAGTATACCATACGTAATGGTATCAACATTTTTCTACACTCTTGAAATGTATAAAAATACTTTGGTATACTTTGTGAGAAAGGAATCTTGTAAAACCAGATTCCATCCTCATTTGCCCCTCCACTAAATACAAAGTTTTCAATAAAACACCCACACAAACCACACACACACACACACACACACACACACACACACACACACACACACACACACACACACACACACCACTATTCAAACCTTCCAGGAAATGTTTACTGAACCCAGAGCCTCTTCTCAGCAGCATGAGGATTTCTAGCCAACTACCAGTTCAAATCAGATTTAGGAAGCAGAATAAAATAGGATTGGGGTATGGATTCCTGCTCATTTTCACAGAAATAAATAAAATTGATTTTATTTCATTAGTCTGCAAAACCACCCAGTTTTATTTTATTTAAATCCATTGGGGAAGAATGAGTCATACTACAATTTCCACAAAATTCAATTCTAATTAAGAATGTCTGGAATGGAACTGAACTGCCCTGATATTAACCTCCACCTCCTTAAAGTCTTCATGAATCTCTGAAAGCAAAGCACTCTCGTCTGCACTGACATTTTATTGCATTTGAGGGAGAAAATTTGTTTAACCACCTATACCAACCATCCAACATTTAAAAAAAAAAAAAAAACACACACACACACACACACACACACACACACACACACACACACACACACACACACACACACACACACACACACACACCAAGTTATACATTACAGCATTCGTGAATTGACAGTTATGGCCGATTACTGCTGCTTAGGGCTGCCAAGAGGGAATTCAGAATCTAGTCAAAGACAGATCCAGCTATCATTTTGTTAATCATAAGTCAGCCCTTCCCTCCCCAGCAAACATTCTAGTAGGAAGTTAGTTTGCTGCCAAATGCCACCCACCCACTCCAGGAGTCTTGGTACTAGGCAAACCACCAATAAGGAATCAAATACCAGAGACCATTTCAACTGTGGTTAGTCAATGGCACCAAGACAGACAGGGGAAACAACCAGGGAACCCTCACCTTTTAGTCTAGTAGCCAACTTATAAAGGCTGCCAGTCCGAAGCTATAAACTGCACAAAACACTAGTGCACTACATGAAGCCAAGTTAAGTGGCTTACTGCCCACTCGGTCTTCCTGGATTTCTAGGAAGTGGGGGGAGAAGAGAAAAGGGAGAACTCTATGGTATCAGACCAGAGCAGAAGGAGGAAACATCCAATTGAAGAATTTGCATTTATATAGCACTATACATTGTATGAGAGGGAGAGAGAGAGGATTGTGCAAGGTCTGTAGAGGCAGCTAGTACTCCAAATAAGGAGAGTACCAACCTATTCCTTTTAGGAAACTCTTCAGAAGACCAAAAAAAAAAAAAAAAAACACCCACACACCACACACACACGGGTACTGATACTCACCCAACATTTGTAAATTCTCCACACTCCAAAGAATAGTGCTTCATAACATAACTGGTGATTCAAAAGGAGCATTCCACCCCAACCCCCAGATTTACAGCACTTGTACCCATCCAAATTTTGTTTTACTCACTATATTTTAAAACTGGCAATTAAATTACTCCTGCCAACATTATCTGCAGCATTGTTGGCACCTGATCAGGGTCGGTTCTTATTTAGAAGAAAAAAAAAAAAAAAAAAAAAAGTTTTTAAAAATGTACTCCTCACTCCATTCTGTCCAGACATTTGTACGCATCAGAATTTGTTTTTACTCACTTCACTTTCAAAATGAAGAGTACAAGTACTCATCCAAAAAAAACAAAAAAAAAAAACCACTTATCTGGAGCCCTGGATGCAGCTATGCTACTCATCAGTACCCACATAAATCTGACCATTTCCTGAACCATTTGACAGAATGTTGGCCAAAATGTCAAAAAGATCCCCAAGTCCTACCAAAAGTGTTGCCACACCTAGACACCCATCAGAACAGAGTGGTCAGAAGGCACCTTGGTTCAACATTTAATTCAAAAGATGGGGAACACACACACACACACACACACACACACACACACACACACACACACACACACACCACACTGGAGTGCCAGGCATTTGGGTCATGAGCCCAACCCACAACCATCTGGCTCAAAGGCAGATATGCTGCCTACCACATGAGCTGTGCAAACAGATGTCACTACAAATACACTGTGGCATACAACAAGCAGCAAGACTGTAAGCAGAAGTAGAACATGCTGTGCCAAGGGGCAAGTAAGAGTCAGACGGAAATCTTGTGCAGCCTGCACAGATCTGGGTATGGACTGGATATCATGGGCAACAATCCGAGAAACCGGTATGGGGGAGAATACAAATGTCATACCTGCCAGTAGGGAGCAGTAGAGTGCACTCAGGAGTTTACCACAATAGACAAGGTAGTACTGGTTAAATAAGAGCCAAACTAGGACAAGTGGCATTAGAAATCACAGCAAAATGTTTTGAGTTTGTCTGGAAACTCAGAGCTCAATAGTGTAAAACCAGTACTGAAGTGCAAACTCTAGAATCCTGCAGTAGGGCCAGCAGAGGCACACCTAGCAAGTCAGACATAAGGCACTTGGTGACCAGGGAAGAGGAACCATGTGGGCCACCAAGCTTTCACACCCTTTCCCCACCAATCACTGCTTAGTATGGGTGCTGCTGGCTGTGACGTGAACTGTGCCACCCCCCATTACCAAGTAGAACTGGCACTGGCTGTGAAGTCAGTTGCTTGCCCTCCTTCCACAAATGTAGTACAAGTGTAGCCATGTTGGCCCATGATCGTGCTAGAGGACAATGACAAAGTACTGAAAAATGCTGCCTTTCTGGGGTTTGATATTTATTTCAATGCATTTTGACAAAATGATAAAGATGCTGTGTTCAACTGAAACAGTGTGTGCAGTGCATGTGGCACAGGATTGGGAGGCAAGTGGAGGATAATTCTCTGTAAAAGAATACATTTTAGTGAAGACAAGAAATATGAATACAAATACGCCCATTTTCCTCTTAAGGTGAAAACAGCATTTAGTCTACCTTAGTCACAAGACAATGCGTTTTAACAATGGATCTTCAAAACAGCAGAGGATACGGATGGAAAGGTGGACCTATCCATACATAAAAAAAAAAAAAAAAAAGTGAAATTCAAATACCTGTAAATGTTCTTTCTCAGACAGCTGGTCTCCAGGCTTCCATAATGATGGGTTGTACCTCCTGATGCTGTTATGCAGGCAGGAACCAAAACTCTGCAGCCTGGATATCCTCCCCACCATTTCCTGTGCACATCAGTTCTTCCTAAAGCAGTTCAAATCTGGTAGTACTATAAAAACTTGGAAACAAAAATGAGAAATATTATCCAAACATTCGGCCAACTGGACACATTTGTACATTCTGGGACAGAAGAAGCCTGGAGACCAGCCGCCAGAGAAAGAAAATTTACAGGTATTTAAATTTCATTCTCTCGCTCCCTAAGCTGGTCTCTGGGCTTCCATACTGATGGGATGTATTAAAGCAGTACATCCCTAGACATCCCAGGTGGGAAGAATGCAAACTGCCCTGACGGGTCAACCACCGCCTAGAGAACTCTAGGGATAAAAAAGCCTAAGCAGAGGCAGTTTCATTCAGTTTGTAAAACTTTGTGACTGTGTGAATAAACGACCAGGTAGCTGCCCTGTACAAGTCTGCTGGAGAAACTTCTCTGAAATCCGCCCACAAGGTGGCCATAGCCTAGGCTGAGTGGGCCTTCACTGGCTCAGGCAAAGGCAGTCCAGCCTGATTGCAGGCTGTGGTAATGGTTGAATGGATCCATCTGGTTAGTCTAAGCTTTTTTGCCTATATTTTGACCTGCAGGGAGAATGAACTAGGTTTGCGCATGGACTCTTCCTTTAATGTAAAGCTTTACTGCTCATCTGGGGTCCAGAGAGTGAAATTCCCTCTGCTCGTCATTTTTTTTGGGCGACAACAGAAGAAAGGCAGAATCAACTCCTGGTTGCAATGAAACAGACAGTACCCCAGGCAGAAACCTGGATCCATTCAGATGACTACAGAGTCCTGATGAAACCCAGCACAAGTTTTAGTCAGAGCTCCCAGCTTGCCAATTCTTCCGACTGAAATAATGGCTATGAAAGGAGACTCCTTGCGATATGTACAAGGGATGCCTCCTTGAGAGGTTCAAAGGAAGCCTTCGTCAATGCTTTGAGGACCAAACAGTCTCCAAAGGGGTACACCTTTGGTTTAATTGGTGGGCATTTTAGAGTTGCTGCCTGCAAGAACCTTCTAACATGGGATGAGAACCCAGAGACTCTCCTGAATCTATTAACAAGACTGCCCCCAGAGCAAAAACATGAAATCATAAGGTGGCCAGTTACAGCCCTTTGATGAATCCATCTTGAAGGATTTGGAGCACAATAGGCAATGATATTAGTTGGTTTGGCATTTGTCTGGATTGAAGCCTGAACAGAAATCTCCACCAAATCCTGTAGTACACTTGGAGATATTCTAGTAAACCATCTCAATCACAGGAGCTGTATATCCTAGCTCTGAGTGTTTTCCTGCTCAATCTCCTTGCAGAGAAGGACTGGCTGTGCAGACTGGTATGTAGCACAGGACCTTGATGAAGGTCCGGGCCGATGTCGAAAAATTATAGGTTGTTGCCTTGACTGGTGAATTGGAAGGGGGAACCATGGACGACATGGCCAGTGCAGGCTGACTAGTATCAGCTCTGCCTGACAGAGTGCTACTTGTGGAGAAGTCTTGATTGGGGGGGTTCCCAGAGTTTTGCCAGCAGGTGAAAAGATCTACACAAAGATAGCCCCAGCGTTCTGCGAGGACTTGGAAGGCACTGTCCTTCAGCTCCCATTCCCCCAGTAGAAGTCCTTGCAATTGAGCCAGTCTGTTGTGAAGTTCTCCTGACCTGGAATGTCCACGGCCCTCAGGCTAGCGAGGCAACGTTCTGCCTACTGAAACAGCAGAAGAGATTCCCCAGAGCATCCACAAGCTTCTTGTGCTGTCCTGATTGATGTATGTCATCGATTCTCATTTGGTGTGAAGCCCCAACTTGCGACCTCAGTCCTCCAGTGAATGGAGATCATCTGGTGAGAAATTGGATCTTTTGGTCCCGACTGTCCAGACTAGGACCAGTCTGAGGAGGTTTGCCTGGATGGTTTGCATGTGAATTAGTGCCCAGGGGACTGTATCGGCCAGAGAAACCATAGTCCCCATGAGCTGCATGAAGTCATGAGCCAGCAGCAGGTGGGCCATCTGAAATTTCCCGATGAGCTTCTGTAGGTCCTTGAATTTTGTTTCTGTGGGAAATGGCCAGTTCACTTGTGTCTTGAAATCTGACCCCAGATGGTTCAAGGTCAGCACTTTAATTAAGGAGCTCTTCCAGTTGTGACCAACTAGTGCCGAGAAGCACTGTACGACCTTTACCACTCTTTGTACTGCTTGCCAAAATGGGTGCCCTCATGAGAACTGTGTACAGATAAGGGAAAAACTGTAACCCTTGGCTCTGAAGTCAAGCCATCACTGTCACTAGGACCTTGGAGAAGACTTGTAGCAGATGAATGCCCAAATTGGAAGAGCCATCCCCCCACTTTGAATCTAAGATTGCCTGTTTGCTGCTTAGATGGGAATGTGTAAATTGGCATCTATCAACTTGCAGGAAACTCTGATGATGGCAGGATCTCCATATGAAGGATCTGTTTTGCACAAGAGCAGTTTAGAAATCTCATGTCCCAAAGTAGCCTGAATCCCCCTGTGTGTTAGGGAACAAAGAAAAGCAAGAAGAGGCCCCAGTTGAATTCTGCAGTGGTGAACTCACTTGATAGTCCCAGATGGTAGAGGGTTTGTAATTTCCTGAATGGCACACATTTTATGCAGAGTTGCCCAAAATGGGCAATGGTACCACATGAGGGAATGGTGGCTCAGAGTCTATTAGGTATCCCTTGTGCAGGATGTCCAAACCCATCTGTCTGCTGTGGTATGGATCCATTCTTCATGAAAACTGGAAAGCCTGCCCCCATAGTGAGAATGGGGCCAGACTGTGCAACATGCAAGGCTGAGCCTGGAGCCAGTCAGCGATGAGCCCTACTCGAGGATGGGTTTGAAGTGTTTCATTGATGTTGCTCCCCGAAGGCCTGTCAGGAGACACTTCCTCTGAAGCTATGCTGGTTCCGGGAGGAGAACCCCGTTTGTTTGCCAGAGAAGTTCTGTTTTGCTCTTTGATGCAATTTCGGCACAAAAAATTCTGCCGTGACCTGCTAACCTGGACTTGGTCTTAGACTGCGGCAAGCACACCATAGCAGTTCCTCTCCTCTACCCCGATTCTTTCACTGCTTCTCTGAAGGCAGAGTCAGAATATATGCCGCTGGAGGCCTGCTTACCAGGACTTCTCTGGTCTTTGTCTGCAGCCTGCACTCCAGTGGTTAACCCAGATCACACACACACACACACACACACACACACACACACACACACACACACACACACGAGTGGAATAGTAGATAACCTTCACAGGCAGCACTGATCTAGGGAATCTTGGGAGAAGCATCCACTTGCAAAGCATTAAGCCAGAGGTTGTGCTGCGCTGAAGTTTGATAGAACATGGTTCTAGCAGTGCATCTGGCTGCTGCCTCCGACATCTGCTGAACAGAGGTGAAACCAAAGAGCTGGAGCTGCTGCAGTGCCACCTCGTTTCTCAGAATCTTCCACCAGCTGGAAGCTAGGACCTTGGCCCATGAAAGAGGGACTCTGGCTAAGAAAGGATGCTGCCTTGAGCTCAGGTAATGAAGCTTGGAAGGCCTTAAGATGCATCCACTTTCCTGACCACCGGGTCTCAGAGTGGCCCCTCCCTCTGCTGGACTAATGGTTTTCTTTGTTTTGGCAAGTTGCGCAGAGAGGTGCTCCTCCTCAGAGGACAGGAACTTTGTTGTCTTTCGAGTCACCATCCTGTGGACCCTCCACTCCAGGGGCTTGGAGGCTGCAATTTGGAACAGGGGGGGCCCCAGGGCAAATGCGCTGTTCAGTGATCGTTAGATCTGGGGCCAACGAGTTGTGGGACAGTTTTTGGCCCTCATATACGAATGCCTGCACCTCACTCCAAGTGGCCTGTCGCTGATCCTAACAAGCAGATGAGGGGCCTCCACCAGGTCCTCCACCCTGGAGGTCACTCCCTTCTAGCATCTCAAAACAGGTAGCCTGCAAAGGTAGTCAAAAAGGAGAGATTTGCATTTTCTTGCCATCTCCTGCCCTTGGGAGGCCTGTCTGCCGACAGTGTGGCCCAATCTCAATGTCCCAGAGGAATAGAGTCCCCTCCCTGTGAGCCTCGGGGAGCGATCCCAAGTGTGGAAAGCCTGTAAAGGTGGCCAAATGAGGAATTTTGCGGCTTGATTCCAATGTCCTTGAGGATCACCATGCTCCAAAGATCTGGGGCTTCTGTAAGCTGCTATGCCCCAGTGCTGTTAAGAGTTGGAGGCCTTCCGAGTTATCCTTTGGGGACCCCCCTCCCCTGAGAGGCTTAGAGTTTATTACTGTGCTTTAAGAAACAGTGCTTCCTAGCCCCCTAAATGCTGCTCACAATTGATCCTATGAAATGTTATAGCTATGCAAGCCTTGGAAGAAGTGGCTTGCTAGCCCCTCAATTGCTGCTTGAGGGGTTGGGGGTGGGGTATGGCACAGGCAATGAACACTGTAGACTCCAGAAGCACTAAGGGGCTGTTAGCATTGATGAGTGGCTATATGAATGCTTCCAGCAGTCGATGAGATCACAGGTTGCTGCAGTTGACTTGGAGTATGCTCCTTAACCCAATATTCTGCCGTCGATGGGGAGTATTCTTATCCCAATATATGTACATCTGTAGATATCTATAGACATCAGGATATCGAAATAAAAGAGATACTTACACCCCCAATGTCTTCAGCCCTGCCATGAGGAGACACAGCTCTGCTAAAGAGTACCTGCTTTTTGGAAGGCAAAAAATAAACTGGTGTGCACAGGAAGTGGAGGGAGGATATCCAGGCTGCAGAGTTTTGGTTCCTGCCTGCATAACAGCATCAGGAGGTACAGTCCATCAGTGTGATAGCCTGGAAACCAGCTTAGGAGTGAGAAAAAGGAGCACTCTAACTTTACATTTTGTAGACATTACAGGCAGCATTCAAGCATTGATAGAATGTTAGTATATTGGACACAATGAGGTCACCACTCCTCAATACATACGAATAAATCAAATGCTTTCAGATGCATCTTACATAAGTGTTCAGATTACTGTCAAACCAAAAGACTATCTGAACCCATGAGATGTATAGTCCTGCAAAGTCAATTAATCTAGATTCCTTATATTCTCTTCCTCTAAAATGAGATTGAGAAATTCACCATGCTTTTCATGATGCAGATTGTGCAATTCCCTTTTAGACTGTGCTTAAGTATAGTAAAAAGAAAAGACTACCCCCAGCTGGTATAGTTCCATCTGCCAACACATCCCAAGCAATAGCTTCAACTGGGATCAACCAGATGTGATACATTGCTAGCAACAGAGTTCTTTAAAGTTCTGTACAACCTACGAACCTGGGCTTAATCAGCCAGGCCTCTGGAAGGGAAAAATAAAAACGTTACCTAGTACTGAAACTAGACTTCAGGCAGGTAGTTTGCCCTAAACAAATTGTTACATTAAAGACAGAGAAATATGTTCCCTTTTGGCAAAGGGCTAAAACTACCCACCCATTACCTCCCTGCATAGAATAATCCAACCAGCTTGTCATCCTCCAATGAGGAATTCCTGCTGTTTGTGGCTCATGCTCGATGGGGCCCCATTTCTGGGCCCATTTCATAGCATCCATTGGATTAAAGAAAAATGTATAAATTCTTACTTGGTGAGCAATCCTTAAATGAGACGGGAAAACCATACCTTGTGACATTCCTGCTTCCCTGAAGAGCTCTGGTGCCATCACCACTTTTTCCTCTGTCTGGTCGCAAAACTGAGATCAGGGTATAGTCTCACTTGGTGCCCATCCTGCAGCAAGACTCCCCTTTGCTGGCTAGGGCCAGTATGTAGTCCCTGGTGCCCACACCATCCATAACTGCCACCACCATCCGCATGGTGTTATCCTGTAGGCCTTTTGAAGTGACTGCACCCATGGTGAGACTTCCTCTCCGAGCTGCTGCAGCAGCCATTCCTGCAGGAACAGCAGGCGATTACATTCACAGCCCTCCAGAAGACCAAGGATTCTGACATTCATGGCCCTTGCCTGGTTCTCCAGGGTCTCCAGCCATGATTGTAAGTGCCCATTTTCTTTAACATTGGTAACTGCACCCATGGCTGCGTTGGCCCACTTCGTAGTCTGCAGTCGTCACCACCATTTCCTCCAGAGCGGTTTCTGCATTAGCTACTCTGCTAAGCCCATAACCTCTGTTACATAGGCTCCAACAGATTGCATCAATCTATTAAGTCCTAGAGATTGAAGAGTTTCCTCTCCAGGACTTGCTGTCTCGTCCACCTGGGTTTTTTGTGTGGACCTCGTGGCAGGAGCGCTGCCTGGAGTTTTCCCCTTGGCTCCATCAGTCTGTTTATTTCCTTGGATTTCCCCATTTTGTGAAACTATCCACCACAACCTAGTATCACATAAAACCACAATTGCTCAGAAACACACACACACACACACACACACACACACACACACACACACACTTTAGTAATTTTAAATCCTCAGCTATGTACAGACCAAACTACAGCCATCTTGCTTGGCCTCCACAGTGCACCCACTCCTTTTGATTATACAGGAATGCAGTGGCGGTTCCTCTCCTTAAAGCAGCAGTGCAAAGAAATTGGGCAAACAATTTGACACTACCTTTTCTCACTATAAATATTCCAGGCATCTTCCAGTTTTATTCAATTGTATGAACTTCTAATGCTACCTAAATGAGTATAAAAGGTTAAGTGAATTTCTCAAGAAAATTGCCACCACATTTTGCATGAATAAAAATATTGCAGACCTGGCAAGAGTTAGGATAAAATATAAGAAAAAATAACTCGTGGTGCACAGTGTAGAAGGTTAGACTACTACATTTGGCAGGTATGCTAATATTTTTCTTAATTCTAGCAGAAACTAGCTTTTTCTTCATTGTACTGCTGTTGAGACCAATTCAACCTAGAGGTCATGCCAGACGTGTTAAACCTCCCCTTTCTAGGGGAGAAAACTGAAGAGGTAGAGCTACGATTGGAGACCAATCTGTTGCATTCCGATATATACAAGCCCTTCCCATCAGGTTTCAGATTGGACAGCACAGGGGTGGACCTGGTGAGAGCAGAGCAATCTTTTCCCTCACTAGGATTGAAAGGAATCTCCTTGATCTCTTCATTTTAACACCTTGGCCCATCAGGTTTTGAATGATCACCTAAGGAAGTTGGTTAGACCTGGCAGAAAAGTATTGTGATGGTTTGAATCATTCCTTGCAGCTAGAAAAAAAAAAATGTCTCTAGGGAAATTTGTTTGAGGTATATGCTGTAACCCAAGGCAATCCACAAAGCTAGATCTTGTCCCAAATGTGTGCAGAATATATGCTACCCGGGGAAGGGGGGGGGGTGAAATTAAGTTGCAAGCTGGCACAAAATACAGGGCCTGAAATTAAGTTTTGCAGTTACTAGCCAGCAGGGCTAGTGACTGGGAAAATCTACTAGCCCCAGACTTTTCCACTAGCCCAGCAGGTGTACTTAATGAAATGTTACCTTCTCCAATACAAGCCTGCAGGGCTAGTTACAGGAAAGTCTTGCTAGACCAATACAAAAGCTACCAGCATTTGGTTAGTAGGCAGGTGCCAATTTCAACCCCTGAAAATAAAACAAACTTCACAAGCAGATCAAGATACACAATACCCTTGTACAGACCCAAGCTCAGGTCCATCTAGAGTACTGTATTCCACTTCTGGCCTCCAAATGACAAGACAGTGACAACTGAAAAAGTTCAAAGAACCGATACGGTAGCAGAAGGCTTGGGTGAAGTTATCAAGCCTGAATGACAGCAAGGGGTGAAGGAAGATTCAAAGGAGAAACACACACACACACACACACACACACACACACACACACACACACACACACACACACCCCCTGTAGATAGTCTTTACACAGGATAGGGAAGATTTAACAGCATGGTCAGAAGCAAGCTCAGGTCATAGGTGCCGGGGTAATGAAACATTAAAAGGTATCCAGCTGCTTTAGTATGGAATGACCTTCCTTCTCCCCCCCCTTCCCCCATGTAGTTTGTGCCTCCCATTTTTTCTCCCCACCCAGCACCTCTGTAGGCGTGTGCGTGCGTGTGGAGACTAACATGCATGCAGTGTTCCAGCCCGGCTCTTCTGCTGCCCCCTGGTGATCACTCTGCCACCCCTCTAAGCTTCCCATCGAACCTGGATGGAGGGACCACGGGGAAGAAGAGACAAGCACTCATCCCTCCTTGGGAGAAGAGACACCTCGTGGTGGCTCAATAACAACTCCTCACCCTCTTTCTCTCCCCCAACCCCAAACTAGTTTCTAAACCTAGGTTGCTGGCATGGTGTGAGGTGCAGCATCCAGCACTTCAATCCTCAGCACCACTGGGCTGGCTGGAATGACATTCCTTTTGAATTATGCACAATGTCTTCCCATCTTCTCTTTACCAAATCTCTTGAACATGTTATATTCCATTGTAATTGTGTATAGTTATTTTTGTGCAAATGTGTGCACCATGGAATGTATAATTATTATTGTATTTATATTGCACCTGTTTACCACAGGACTCGTAAAAACCCTGTTATACAATGGCAAGAAAGAATCCTGAACTCTAGTCAATGTGTGCCTGACACAGTGATGATATCCAAGTATAACATCAATGTATTGATTAGTTGCTGCATAGTTGTATCCTTTCAGAAACAAAGATATTGCCACTAAAAATGTACTAAAGCATTTTTAAGTGTTTATTTTGTATAACAAGCTATTGTATAACAGCAATAATGCACTCCAGGGTGTGAGTAGTGCTGGAATAATGTCACCTGGGTCAATGGACGCACTCGGCCTGTGGCCTCGTGCTCAACCACCACAGGTGTGACATCATTCCAGCAAGACACCCTGTTGTGTATTACTGCTTAAACAATGTTTTCTATTCCTGCATAAAAATATTTACCACCACCACCACCACCACCACCACCACGTGAGAGACATGGGTTTGTGGTGCAAACAGTCTCCCAGTCCTTTAGTGGAAGTCTTAGGAGAGTTGTGGAGGCAGCACTGTTGGACTCTTAGGGAGGGATACGTCACTCACCCTGCTGCAACCGTCTCCCTGACCAGGCACAGAAGTTGTCCAATATTGTGTTTTCTCCATAATATAGGTCTGCTGCCCCCACACCCACCCACCCACCCTGGAGTACCCTCCCAGAAAAACCAGTGAATTCAACTGCCAGTAAGTGAACCTAAAGTGAGTGGATATCATTAGCCTACTAGCAGAGTGGCATAACAGTCATGTTCTTGAGCCAATTACTGCACTCGATCTGGGCATGAAGTGAAATGACCCGATGTGCAAATAAAGTCTAGTTCCTAGACACTGTATTTGTGTTGTGTCCCACAGTACAGACTGGCAGAGTGCCTGACCTAGGGGTCACTCAAGGGGGTTATGGGGCAGCATGCGCAGCAGGGTACCTCCACTGGGACCCAGGGTTGGGCCAGATTTGGTAGTAGATGTTGGTGCAATCCAGTTGATGTGGCAACAACCTGTTAACTCTTATTCAGGATAGTAGTTTTATGCACTAATCAATGGTTTTGGTGCAAGGCCAAGTTTTCACGACTTGAAATGGTCATCAGCTAGGCATCTAGATGGTCCTCCGAGTGAGGAATGTATTAGAGCAGTAAATTGCTCTCTGGGAGAGCCTGGGTAGGCCATTTCTTAGAAAATGCTGCAGTTTACTTTTTTGGGTCCGTGTTTTAAACGGAGAAGGTAAAAGTAAATTGAAGTAAAGGGATTAAAGATTTTAATTAAGAAAAATTTAACACAGATTAATAGGTTATTACTTTGTTATCAGATTGTTGAGATGAAAGATGATCTGTACCGTAATTGGACCTATGTAACACTATGTACTGTTTAATGTGGACTACTGCATCTTTTAATGCGTTTTAAATGTATTTATGTTGTAATGGTTTGAACAACCGAATAATAAACAGACAGGTGTTGCATCCATGATGGCCTGGTGTCTGAGCTGAAAGGTCAATAGGGATCAGAGGAGCAAAACATAACTTTTTAAAACCAGGAGACACTAAGCTGAAAGTGTTTACAGGTGTGATCTGGGAGCACATGGACATTAAGTGACTTGCTCAGCTTAACAATCCTACAAGGTTGTCAGCCACTACTTTGGCATTCCATTTCATGTTAGTCCTTTTAAAACTTCAATCTGGGAAAGACATTTGCAAAAACTATCTCCATTGCTGAATATTTTTTTAATCCAGTTATAACAGAGAATGAGTGGTTGGACCATATTGTAAAGGGGTTCCAGCTTAAGTGGGCTAGCCTGTTCCTGGTTTCTATTTATAACTACTAATTTTCCTGAAAGGACAGGAATCTGCTCGAAAACTGAAATTCAGTGCACAGAATTACAAACTGAAATAGCAGAGACTTCATTTATTGTACTGCTATGCAAAAAATGTGTTTAGCTTTGATTTCCCCAAACATGCTACCGCTTTCATTATGTGGCCAAAACAATTTGAAACAAAAGACTCTGTGGGTATACAGCAGACTGTGATGCACTCTGAGTGCTCAGGTCTAGGACCTGGGTGACACCAGCATTTCCACACAGATGCTTCCTATCAGCCTGAATGAATGATTTCAAAGTGACAGATTCCTTCCAGATCAGTGACAGGCTGGCATACAGTACACTGAAAACAAAACACACTAATGGTTTCCAATACAAAGTTGCTGGGGGTGGGGGAGAGGTGGAGATGGAGGTCTTCAACAAGCTACAATTCCTGATCATGTAATTCTCACATCATCTCAGTCAGTTTACGGGTGAAAACGGCAGCCTTTAATAAAAAAGAAAGTATAAACACGAGAAGCCAGTGAAAATTAGAGAAGCACTACCGATGAGTGGCTGGTTGACACCTACAGTCAAAGGGGTAATCTCAAATGGGTCCATTCCAAGGTCTGCCATTTAGGAACCCAGATTAAAACAGATCTTGAAGTAAAATAAAATTATGCTACACTGAAAAAGTCCAATTTTCACATATTTAAATAGCAGATGCTTCTTTTATCCTTCTCTATATGGCTAGAAACTATAAATATGTATGTCCACAATATTTGTTTCTCCACTTTGCCACTTTCCATATGGTGAAAAGACTGGAGCGAACTGCAGCACACCATTAGTACATTTGGAGTAGCAGCATTTCACTAGACAAAACGGGGAAGGCAAGATGGCACTCCCAAATTGTGAAACATTTTTAGGAATCACAATATATAACCCATTACTGAAATGTTGAGGGCTGCAACAGAAAACTCCTGAGTCAGTCATCCTGGAGCAGGAAGAGTGGCAATTTGCCCATGGATGTATTGCAATAGAGCTCAGAAGTGAACGAAACCACACAATATGCAGCTGTGGGTAGACATAACAGCAATTACTCATTCCACAGTTCCTATGGTGATCCAACATAGAAACACAGTAACAGATGATGGACGGCAGATAAGGACCGCTTAGCCCACCTAGTCTGCCCATTTCCCTACCTAGAGGATAAGCTGCGGATCCTATTTAACCAACAGCTTATTTCTTCCTACCCCCCCACAAGAACTACCTTATGTCTGTCCCATGCATTCTTGAATTCTCCCAGTTTTAGACCCCAAAATCTCCTCAGGAAGGCTGTTCCATGTGTCCACCACCCTCTGTGAAAAAAAAAAAAAATACTTCCTCACATTGCCCCTGAGCCATCACCCCTCTATCTTCAAATTGTGTCCCCTTGTTCTCGCACATCTCTTTCTGAAAGATGCTACCCTCTTGGACTTTACTGATTCCACTGAGGTACTTAAACGTTTCTATCATGTCCCCCACTCCCTCCTTTCCTCAAGGGTATACATATTAAGCTCCTTTAGTCACCTTACTTTAGTCCTCCAAGTAAAGCCCAGAATTCCTCCCAGCCAATCAAGTAGATCTGTCAAGATTCTGGGCTTCCAGATTCAGATTTCTACAGGTACTGTAGACACACACACACACACACACACACACACACACACACACACCTATTATAAAAAAAGGGTCTGAGAAATGGAGCTTTCTGATTGGCTGCAAACATTTTAACAGCCTTATGTTAAGATTAACATGCATATAGAGCTTAGCCATATGCTGATCAAGGTTTAACTGTTTAAACACATTTTTTATTATAATAGCAATAAGGCACCCGCAGGGATTATGTTAATGGTCAGTTAATCACCCTCTAGGGGCATGTGGCACTCTGCTACACCTTGTGCCACAGTACACCCCTAGAAGGTGATTAACAGACCATTAACATAACCCTTGGTCATGCCTTATTGCTTAAATATTGTTTAATAAAATACTGATCCAGCACCTCTAGCTGCTCTCCCCAAATGGAGACAGTGTTTCAAAATTAAGCTCAAGTTATACACAGTCAGTATCAGATTTTCAAAGCTGTACTCATTTCAATAGGGAAACTGGCAAAGCCAGAGCTGAATTGTATGAAAGTGGGAAACTAAGGCGCATATCACCTTGACACCCAAGAAATGGGGGTGAATGGTCTCTAGATTCTTGTTAGCCCCAGACCAAACTAAGCATTTCAGACCAACCAATATAGAAGTACAGGAGGAAGTATAAGAAGTAGGGTTTCACTTTCCATTTGTTTTGGCATGGTCCAGTGATTAGACCCTCTTGGGACAATCAAAACCCTCTTGGGACAATCAAAACCCTCTTGGGACCTTTCAGTCACTCCTAATTTTGAGCAGCTTATTCTTGGAATACCTCCAAGGGGAACTATGAATGGGGATGGAGGGTATTTATACTCAAATCTACCTGCTGCAGCAGGGAAGCTTTGACTCAGAAGTGGTTGTTGCCCAGGAGACCCTATTTTGAAGGCCGTAGTAGTAACTGATCTGATCAATGAGATGGAGATTACACAACTATAGAATGAATGAATGACTGACTAAAGAACAAACCTCCAGATGACTGCTGTATTTTGATTTCAAAGTCAGACTTAACAGTCCAAACAACTTTCAAGAAAAAGTTGTGGTTAAATTGTTGTAGGAGCCACTTCAGAAATACCCATTAATGGCTTTTAGCAACGAATGAATGAAAATTGTTAAAGTACCTTTGGTATCTTATTTTTGAAGAATTATGCCAACCCCTTTCTAGACTCCCCTGAGGCAGCCACAGTGGCTTCCTGCATGAGGGTTACTCAGAGTGCACTGTGAACTCTCCCATTAGCCGGTAGCACTCATTACCAGAACCTGTATGCAGAAAGTCACCAGGTGTGACTGTTTGCAGAAAGGATGGTCAGCGTGGTACTTCTATTATAAAAATAAGCTCTAAAAAGGTCTCATTCATTGCTGAAAGCCCTTATTTGGCATTTCTGCAGCAGCTGCTGCACTTTAGTTTTTCTTTAACACAAAAAAAGGACAGTGGTGTAAGAGATGGGGAGATAAATTATATCATGGACAGATTAAGATTGAAAATTCACGGCACAAAACTCAGTTTTAGATGTTGACAGTTTTACATTGGTTAAAATTTGAAGATGGATTGCATAGCTATTTAAGCTATAGACATTCATCAACAATGGACTTCTTGAATACAATATGGGATGCTTTCTATGGAGGCAAAGAGACAATTATCAGATATTAAATGTTTTGTATGATGTTGCATTATTGTTACTGTAAGGTGGTGCTACTTGTTAAAAAAGTTAGAGATGGGGGTCTCTAGAAACTCTTCTGCTACTGGACTGACCCCTCCCTCATGTCACTGGGGAGAAAAAGCCTCCTCTCAGCATTCTCTAGTTACCCACTTCTGAAAGTCATACCCCAATAGCAACTGCTGAAAGCTGGGGGCAACAGGTGCCATCCCCTGCTCAGACAGGAGGAATAAGGAAGTTTGACATTGTCTGTACTGTATAAATGATTTGTCCACAATTTGTAATAGCCCGTTTACTGCACCCTTGAATATTTTCTCAATAAACTATATTATGTTAAAGAAAATAAGTTTTGAAGACACACACACACACACACACACACACACACACACACACACACACACACACACACACACACTTTAGATAAAAAGGCAGAGCCATAGAAAGGTGGGGTGGGGTGGGGAAAGGTAAGAGCTTGAGGGCATTGGGGCGTTAAGGAGGCAAACTTCAATTATTTTGCTTTAGTATTGTAGGTGGAAGAAGGGGTCCACTTCCAGAATGCTCGGCCAAACCCAAGATGGGCAGTGTGCAGAAGTTGGAACCTGCAACAAAAATGGTACTTGGAGCCAATGTACTGCCTAAAAATTATTTTAAAAAGCAGTCAACTATTTCATTTTATATCTGATGTACTTTTTCCTTTGATTAATTACAAGATCCTTACCTGATGAGAGTAATCTATAGTAGGTGTGATGTGTGAACAGCCTGGCAAACTGACATGTCTAGCTCTGCTCCTCCCATTTCATCAGTATTGTGATCTCACTGACTGGTCAGTCACCTGTAATGTCACCATCAGTGAGGTCATAGTTCTGATGCAAGTGAAAGATAGAACTAGATATGCCAGGTACCATGCAGAGTGCTATCCCCCTCAGGATTTGAGATGAAGGGCCCCATGATGTCATCTCAATCCACTCAATGGGAACAGTCTTGTGCATGGTTGCTCATACATTATTCCATAGGTTATACATATTGATAATTATACAATGGGGTATGAAAATCCTGTAACCTTATAGGTCAAAACAGATCACATGACTGTGGCAAATCCTCCAGTATACCCACTGTAAAAAGTTGTGTCACTATAAAAACAAAACAAGTTGAACATTGTATAATAGCAATATACCATGACAGGGAGTGGGTATATGGGTGAATTTACCACTTCTGGTGTGGTTAAGTCACTCTGCTGTGCCTCGTGACCGAACCACACCAGGTGTGGTAAATCCACCAATATACCCACTCCCTGTCATGGTATATTGCTTAAAGGAACACCACAACTGAGTATTGCATTTAGGCATCTGTGTAACCCAAATGGAGGAAAAGGACCTTGGGGTAATTAATGACAATCTCAGGTTATCCCCATGCAAAGAGGTATGTGCCAAGCTAACAGGATGCTGGGTTACATAGACAGAGGTACCACCAGGGGAGGAGATTCTGCCCCTCTAGAGATCACTGGGGAGGCTGAACCCAAGTACTGTGTGCAGTTCTGAAGCATTCATCTAAGAAATTACCAATTTCCTGGAGACAGACAAAAAAAAAAAAAAAAAAAAATAGTGCAGGTATGCAGGGAAGGTGGTACAAGGAACAGTTTGAACATGAACTTGCTACAGGCCAGAAGGGAGCAGGGAGATCAAAATGTTGAAGTGCTGTTCCTTAAGGGAATTAACAGTGTGGACCGTCACTGTTCAAAGACCGTAAAGGGAAGCAAAGTCTGGAAGGAGGTAAATTAAGGTGGGATTTGAGAAAGTACTGAGAGAGAGAGAGAGAGAGAGAGAGAGAGAGAGAGAGAGACACAGACAGACAGACAGACAGACACACACACAGCTTGTCAGAGAAGTGGTTGAGGCAGACAGTGCAGGGTTTCAAGGTGGATGGCATAGTCAGTGGTGGATCCAGGATTTTACAATGGGGTGCTGTGGTGGTGTGTACTGGATATGCAACTGACATTTTTGAATCCTTCATATTATCTTTTCCATTAAATTTTTAGCTGAATATAAATGTAATCTATTGTTTCGACTGTAGATACTTACAAAATCAATATATTAGACTTCTCCAGCAAAAGTGAACTGCGGCAGTAGCAAGCAAGTTACAATGGGGGTGCATCTGCACCTTTTAAAACCCCCTAGATCTGCTACTGGGCATAGTCACAAAAGGGTTGGTAACTGTGGGAGTGGGGGCTCAGTCTAAGGCCAGACAAGCAATCCCGGCGGGGGAAGAAGAGGGACAGACAGACCACACTGAACTGTACGAACCCTTGATCTTTTTCTGTCTAAAGACTTCTATGATTCTGGCCTTTGCACTGACCCATCAATGCTTCCAGAAGAACTCTAGCATAACATCTGGAGACAAAGCAGTTTATATTTCTCAAGAGCTCTGCATTTCTTCTTGCCATTATTATTGAGGTTTTATGTATATAACCAGGATCTCGGTTCCTTAAAGGATTCATCAGCTCCTATTGCGGATTCTAAACTGGATGTCATAATACCCAGTTTATGACATCAGTTATTCCCATGACAGACTGATGTCACAAAGCATTGTGATTTCATGTAGAAAGTATGCAAAAGGCCATATAACTCAAAGGAACAGACACTTTTTGTGGGTACTTCCTCAGTAATAAATAAGAGGGGGGAGAAATATGTAGAGGTTAAGTGACACATGCTAAATTATTTCTAAGTACTATGCTGTTCAAAGTTTGAGAGGCGTCGGCAGCTCTTTAAATGCTCAACTCAAAAATCAACACATTAAATCCTTTAAGCAAGCAGCAAGTAACCCTGAAGAAATGACAAGACAGATATTCTATTCTATGATCAGAGCTTATAGGTATCTTTATGAACATTACTAAGTGTCCCACAATGGCAATCTTGATTTTTTTTTTTTTAGTCTTTGGTAACCGGGTAAGGCCCACTAGGCACAAGTGCTTGTTTTCAGGGGTGACCTGGGAGCACTGGGCAGTTAAGTGACTTGCTCAGAGTCACACAGTATGCAAGTGGAGGTTGTGAGAATCAAACTCGGGTCTGGTCTGCTGGATGTATCAAGCTCATTAACACCTCATTCCTCTAACCTCTATGCTATACTGCCAGCCTTTGCTGGATGTACCAAGCTCATTCACTGCTGGTTACTCAAATCTCTAGGCTATACTGCCAGCCTTTAGTCCCATGTCATTCCTGATGGGAACTAGGGTACAAAATTAAAACCATAATCCTTTCTTACAACAACTTGTCTTTCCTATGTGTTCCACTTTTACTTTCTCCTTATTCCTCTGCCTTTTTCATTCTTGTTTCATATACTTCCTAGAGGGACAATATACTTCCTAGAGGGACAGTATTCTAAGTAACACTAGTGTACCGAATTTCATAATCTTGCAAAGGGAGCAGATTCCCTTCTCAGGGCAAATGCATAAAGGGGATGAGCAACCAAGGTCCACACCTCTCAACTCTTCAATGTTAGGAAGGACCTCCCTCAGTTTACCACTCAGAAACCTCCCGTCCCACACAGAGATACTGGTGTCCCATAATTAGACATTTTAAATTAGAACTTTATTAATCCCTGATGCTCAAACAGTAAACTTTCTGAACTGGAAAGCACCTTATTTCTGCAGTGCTCTAAAGTTCCAGGATATGGTGTATCCCACATTTCAAACCCCCCACCAGAGTGCCCCACATTCAAGCGAGGGAAGAATTAAATGCATGGCCCACTGAGTGAGTCACAAGTGTTCCTGTCACCAGACCCTTGCTGAACTAGCAGGGTACAGCTGTAAAATGGCACACAGCAGAAGCATCCCACCCTTGAACCACCTGCATCTGTCACTACACTGGTTACTGGACACCAGTTCAATGCAGGACAGCTGCTCCAATGTGAGGCTCTTGCTCAAGATGACTGGTAGCAGCAAAGCAGTTAGAGAAAATTAACAGGAATCAGAAAAGTTATGTTAAAGGACATTTAAATAATTGGAAAATGATACAGAAATACTAACAGAAAAGTGTCCCAGAAATCACTAGACCATGAAAATGGCAGACATTCCTCTGAACCAGCTGGGCATTAAAATGTGTAGCACTGTCTTTAGTACATGGATGACATGTGTAGCACATTTAAGTTAAAGACCACAAATAAAAAGTAGTGAGCATCATATGATTAGTGCCATTTTTTTTTTTTTATTATTAAATGGTTTGTATATTTAGAAACTGCTCCAAAACATCAGTATCGAGATGTAGCTATGGAATTTGATGCTGTGGACATCTCATGGTGTTGATCAAGCACACGAGTCAATATCTGCAAGCTCAGTTAAACAAATCTAATTTGATCCACCAGCTGCTCTCACCAGAACACAAAAGTGTAATTAATCACATTAAATTGCTTTAAGGCCATTATGTGCAGATGTAAAAAGAAAACTACAAAGCAAATCACTAGACTTCTCAAGCCACTTTTTGGGCATCTGCAATTCTAGTCTCCCTAGGCAGAATTCAGAAGGGATCATGGGGTAGCGGGCATGAAACTATAGAGTCATAGAGCAAGAATCAAGTTGGGTGTAAATTCTACAGTTCCAAGGAAAAGCAAAGTTACTGTGCCAGTCTACCGGAAGACTGAAAGAGCAATGTTAACTATGTAATAAAGTAGGTGTGACAAACTACACTAAAATGCCATCTCGATAGTAAAATGCAGGAGGCAATCATGGAAAACAAAACAGACCAATTTGTTTTGTTAATGTAACAGTTAGCATGCGTTAACAATGGAGAAGTCATGCTAACTAATCTGATAGACTTCCTCGAAAAGGTAACCTAGGAGCTAAACAAGGCCAGATGGTCGTTCAAATGCAGCCAAGCACTTGTGGACCACTGTTCAGGCTGACAGACAAACTTGAAGCACTCTGTAGCCAGACTGGGTATAATAAACCTGGACTCTAGCAAGGTCTGATATGGTATCCCTATGAGAAGCTAGGGTTATTAGACTATGTAACAGTTTGGGGAAGAAGAGACCATAAACTGGCCAAAGCATAGACGTACAAGAGGGCATATGAGGGAGGGGGGCAATTTCAGTCTAATGGACTGAAGTGCTGTACACTCAAGCAGACTAGACAGACCGAATGACCTGTATCTGCTGGCAATTTTGTATGTTTGTAAGTAGAGGGTGATGGTCCAGGTGAGAAATTCACTAGTGGTGTACCACAGAGGTGAGATATGGAGAACCACCACTCCTGCTTAATGTCTTTATACATCACTTGGATGAAGGAATCTGAAGTGTGAGTGGGACTAAACTTGTTTAGGACTCCAAAATGGTGACTGGTGGATGCAAGGGACAGTGAAGTTCCACAAAAGGAGTGGGAAAAAAAAAAAAAAAAAAACACACACACACACACACACACACACACACACACACACACACAGCAGCCAGTTAAGATATCCTTCAGGCCCTGGAAAATATTCTGAAGTTCAACAAAAAGGGTTCAAACACAATGTTTGTGTTTACTTGGCTCAACCCAATTCATTGTAAGAAGACAGATGACAAAACATAAAGACCATAGGAGGCCCTGTTATTGGAACAAAAGTATATTATCACTTTTATTACTTTGTTATATTAAAATATCCATCAGGGAGAGATGTCAAAACAGCTGGAGTTGCCTTTACATAAAGACAGAGTTACTTTGATTCCGTAGACCCAAGACTTCTGAAAGGACTATTGTTTTGTGGATAAGTGTGATGAAAAACTTAGTTTGAAAGCCACCATTGCACAGTGGGGACTGGTGCAAGTACTGCACCCTAGGAACAAAAAGCAGGTCCATGTCTTGCATTACAATTTGCTACCCGATTAGGTAGCTCCATTAGTGGTGCAGTCCGCAATGGTCAAGAGGGCTTTAGTCTTTCCCACTTGAACAAGCTATACCCATGCCTCATATAAGCAAACATCTTATCCAAATGTAGAATTTGCATGGACTCCTGATGCCATTCAGCTAGTGATGCCACTTCAGTATCTAGCCAGTGTCCAAGCAGAATTTTCTTAGAGATCATTGTAATCAAAAAGTGGTACCTGCATTGTCCTATGAGTGTATGGATTTCCAGTTCTATTTAACATCTTTCCTTGAATGTCACTTCTAGTGCCAAGAGTGGGTCAGTGATATTGTGGATAGCTTGTCAGAAGGGCTATGCTTTATTGCATTCATATATGTAATGTGCCCTCCAACCCACACCTAGTACATGGGTGGGAGATCAACAGTCCCATTTGTAGAGTCTGAGGGTGTGGCACATGTACTTTAGCATTCTGTACTGCACGAGGTGGTTGCTGTCCAATTTTATGTATTTGTGCGTGTGTCCAGATATGGTCCCCACTGTTGTGGGACAATCCAGTCCAGTGCTTGGGGCCAGCAGATATCAGAGTAAAATCAGCAATATGGCACGTCTGTTGGGAAAGGTCACTAAATTTGTGCATGGTGTGTGGAGGAGGTTGTCTTGGGGTTGGCCTAGTGTTTGAACAAGCATGTTTTCAATTCTATGAAGAAAGTGAAGATGCCTTTAGAAAGGGCAAACTGTCTATATTGGATTGCATTTTGCTCATCCATCCAAGTGGATAAAAACTGTTTTGCTCTTAGGATGCCCTAGTCCTGCCAAGACTGTTTCCCCAGCTATTTTGAAATTGGGATTTTTCCATAGCGGCTGTTCCTTGGACTCTCAAATTATAAACACTATAATATGGTAACAAGTCATGAATAAGAAATTAAGTTCACACAATGTTTAAGAATATGATGTGTGCTTTCTGATGGGGCAAGAATGTCAAAGTATGCCTAGAGACACATGATGTCCCACATCTGCACTTTCCAGTGGAGTGTGTACCGCAGCCAGGCAGAAGAGGAAACAGTGATAATATTCAGTATTCTGACACTGTGATAAGTGAAGAAACTCCACACACCCTAAGATTTAAGAACACACACACACACACACACACACACACACACACACTCGATTCCAGAGTCTTATGTTGCAATGACCAAAATGCTTTCATTTTAGATTTTTGCCATGTACAAGAACACAATTTCAGGAGTTACAATCACTGCATCATGGCTATGGAAATAATGGGTTGTGCAACATTCCCACCATTCTGAGAAATAAGGTTCTAAATCATAGCACATATGGAAGTAGTAACAGGTGCATAAGTGGAACGAAAAGCAAAGGTAAGATTTTCAGGCAGAAACTGGAAGTTGCATTATAATACCTACCACCTAGTATTCCAGACTTGCCACTGGGGTAAAAAACAGCAAATGGAAAAGGACAGTGGGTGGAACTGGGGAGAAAGATAGATATTCTGGAGCTATGATAGGTGGACGGGGAACATGCCCAAAAGTCCTCCACCAGCTCAGACTAACCAATGCTCAAGTGTGAATAAAAAGCTACAGTGCTACAATCAAAGGGGGCTAGACTATGAGAACAGGTTGGCACACTGAGGTATGTTCATGAAGGGGAAATAAAGGGTTTTGTGGGGGGTGAAGACATGATGGGAGTATTTTGAATTCTGAAGTGGGCTGATGAGTGGTCCCATGGAAGCTTTCAGCCAGTACTGGATATTATAAGGCAAATTAAATATTCATGAGCCTAATGGGGCTCCTGAATTGGTCAATAATGTGGCTACTAGGTCAAGAATGTCTTTCGATATGACTAATCCAGCTGGCAACAGGTGCTCTGCAGCATGCAACATCTTGAGATGTCCTTGAGCTGCACCACTCAAACTGCAAAAGCGAACACAAAAGTTTTTGCGATTAGATATGATTATTGCTTAAGCAAACATGGCTGCAGAGAAAGAGAAGGAAAATTCAAAGGATAAGTGCAAGCAGGCTAAGACTATGTGGGCCAGATATTCAAATGTGCGTGCCTCATGCAAAGCGACTGCACCCAGATTATGTGGGGATTGTGCCACAGTATTTAAAAGGGGACAGTAACATGCACCAATAGGGTTCATGCATGCAAAGATAATGTACTTGGTGTGCACATGAAGATTATGTGGTGCACAAAGGGAGGAATGGGGCCGTGCATACTGGTGCAGTATCCTATTCAGCACAATTGCACTGCACAATGGGGTTGGCACAGGCCACTTAGAGCCATGTGATTACTACCAATAAAAAAAGGCCAATTTAAAGCTGGGAACACCAGAGGTGGGTGGTGACACTGCAGCCACAGAGCAAGATGGCAATCGGGGGCGGGGGGGGGGCGCGCAGCACTCCTGCAGTGCATACTACAGGATGCTGTAGAGCAGTAGGAGAGGGCAGATGCCCACCGTGGGCCCATACATAGGTAATGGAAGCACTACGCTGCATACAGTCATTACCTGCCACCTAACATTTGAGGTTCAGCGATGACCACCTTGTTGGCCAGTACAGGCTCAAGAGGACCATGCTCAGACAGCTCTGCAAGCTCCTGCTTGATCAACTCTGCAGTGACACCCAGTGTAGTCATGCCATGTTTGTGGGGCTGAAGGTGATTGCTGCAATATGTTTCCTAGCCACAAGGACATTCCAGACACAGGTGCCTCACAGCAAGTCACCTCATGCCTGTTTGGACAATTCTTGAACTCACCCATGCTGGTGAGTTAGTTACATTTCCCCAGCACAGTGCACAGCAACCATGCTGTAGTTCCATTGGATTGTGCACATACATGCAGTACTCTGTGCCATTACTGCACCCATAAGACCATCCAGGCACCCATCAATAATAGGGAGAACACCTACCTGAACAGGAAAGGTTATCACTGTCAATTGCCAGGTGGCGTGTGATACAACAGGGTGCATCCCCACCATGTCCTGGCATGGTACCCTGGGAGCACTCAATGCCTACATATGGCACAATTCCACTTATGCCAGAGATTTGAAGACTGGCACATATCCAATGAACACCCTGTTTGAGTGCATGCGAGTACAACAGGCCCCCCTGCAAATCCCCCCCTTTAGGCTGTGGAAGATTTAGAACCACACAGACATGCCTTGTTGTGGGAAAGGGTGACCCAGTACATGTGGTGTTCCTGTAGAACTGGGGTACAGGCCAGCTGCCTGTGTATCCTGGCATGCTGTGGTGTCTATGGGCACAGGGGCCATACACACTGCAGGGGCTGGGGCTATGGCCAGCCCTCACAGCACCTGCCACCATAGTCACAGCTATCCCATACAGGTTCTCTGAGGCAGCTAGGAACCATGCCTCACAGGCCTCTGCCCACTACTCAGCTGGCTACAGGTCCTCATGCAGCAGGAGGCAGGTCATGTTCTCATGCAGGATGCACTAGAGATGTGTCAACTCCCACTGCACTGCGGTCTGTGACTCAATGGCAGCCTGCAGCAGCTGTCTGGCTGCCTATGCATCCTGCTGTGCAAAGGAATAATTGGGGAAACAGGGTAAGGCTGCACCCCCATGGGCACTGTGTGGCCAGAGGCTGCACTATGTCTGGGCTGGCCGGGGGGAAGCCACATTACTGCACCTGTCCTGTCGTGGGGCCAGTCTTGCCAGCTCCAAGCTGTCAATGTACGTTTCATCTTCCTCCAGGACCTCCGTGCAACAGTCCTCAGTGTTATGGTTGGTTGGGCAGCGTGCTCTGCATGCGCACACATGCATTCCAGTGGTATCCTCCATGTTTGAGGATGCAGCCTTTTGTAGCTCATGTTCTCTTCCTGGGCTGCCACATCCATGTTACAGGGCTGGGCATGGGGGTACAGTACAAAGTTGGATATGTGCAGGTACAGCTGTGCTGCTGCTACCCAGGCCTCCCAGCCCCATGACTGTGTGGTCCAGGGTGGCACAGTGTTCAATATGCCACTGACTTCTGTCACAGGTATAACCATGTGCATCTTCCCAGTATTATAGTGCCCACAGGTCCACTGGCCTGCAGATCATTGTGCCACCTGCACATCCTTGCTAACAGTGGCTGTGCCTGCATGGGTTGCACTGCATGCTCTGTTGTGTGCACAACTGACTACAGTACATGTTTTCTGTCCACAGGTGACCAGAGGAGTGCAGCCGAGGTCCACCGATGCCAGACAGGGCAGGGACAATCTGTTCCATGGCACCACCTGGTATGCCAGAGGGTGATGATGCAGCGGTTGGAGGCCATAGCAGATTCCATAATCCAAATGGTCTCCTTCCTGCAGCAACTGGTGCAGAACATGCCTCCATCCGCACCATAGCCACCTCATCCACGACACCACCCTCCACCGTGTCCCCAGATTTTGCCCCCCACACCCAATTTCCCCTTCCCTGTTGAGTTTCATGGCATGTTGCCTTTCGTTTGGAATAAGGTTTATTTTGATACTGTTACACCTGTGTCCATTCTTGTACATTTCACCTGTGTACTGTGTGTTCATGGTGTCCTCACCACCCACCCACAGCCACCCCACTGATGCTCTATTCCCAGTGCCATGGCCAGGGCTGAACCACTGCGCCCCCTTCATGGCCTGCACTATTCCCAGTGCAGTGCACATTTATTGCGCTGTGCTCCTGCCTGTTTGTGCCCTGCATATTATGCCCTATATTCAGAGGCCTTAGCACCAGCACTATGGCCTCTGACTACAGCAGGCTGCAGGCCTAGCACCACGCGTGATCTGGGGCACAGCGCAAATCCATGCACTAGGGCAATCCTTTAGATATCTTGCCCCATAGGTTTCTATGGGAGCAGCACATCACCAGATAAGATTATATGAACAAGCAGGGAGAGAGAGTACAGTTCTCAAAGTTTAAAATAATTTATGTGACAAAATGGATGGACTGTGAATATCTATTTCAGCCAGCACAATGTATAAAAGGGCCTGCTCTATAAGGTAGTTCTCAGGAGCCAAGCATTTTGGATGTCCGTGACTGTCACAGCACTGACTTTTTTTTTTTTTTTTTTAAATGCAAGCCACTCAACCTCCCATCACCCAACTGTAGCACAAGATACAGACCCTCAAATGTGTGACATTTGTGTTGTGATAGATACCTTCAGAGAGATAAGGGCAGAGATGTACAACAGGATGTGATTTGGCACAGGTAATTTTCCATTTTCAAAAATGGCAAATTCCATTTGCCAAAATCGTATGGGCAAATCAGCAGGTTTTGTACAAAAAAAAAAAAAAAAAAAGATTTGGCTAAAAAGCTGGCGCAAAGCAGTGGTTGTCCATGAAACTGACTGCCTAGTGCTGGGTTTACAAATGACCAAGTCAGTCTTTTAATGGCATTTGAAAATGGGGGAATCATGACCCTGTTTTGGCCAAGTCACATTTTTATATTTCGGATGTCTGGGAACTGAAATAGTGGAGCCAAAAATACAGCCTTTTGGAAATCCCAAGCTAGACCTCCACTAATGCTGAGCCACGCACTGGCCAGCAGAATATGAAGATCCAGCTTCTCTACAGCAGTTCATAACACTGAAGTTATGCAAATAAAGTACACTCAAGTGTACATAGTAAGGTTGTAACTGCATGGACAACCTTATTAATTGACCAGTTACTACATCAAAACTCAAGATTGTTTCAAATGATTTAACAGGAAAGATACTAGGTTTAAATTGCTCATTTCCAGATGCATCCTGGGGGAAGTGAAGAAAATAAGGCATGACTAGAGTTAAGTCTGTTAATCACCCCATGGGGCATAATGTGGCATGAGGCACAGCAGAATGCATTATTGCCCAAAGGGGGAAGACAGCCGCTGGAAGTGGTTTATTGCTATTAGAATGGGCTTTTAATAATCAGTTTCTTCTAGTTTGTGGCTTACGAAGTAGACTGCCCCATCTGCAGTCTTGTTAGCAATGCACTGGTTCTATTATTCCGGCCATCTGCTTCACTCGAACCCTGTACCCAATGATTTTACTGGCTGCTACAGAAGTGTAAGTTCCTTCATGTGGATGCTGTGGCTGCTTCTCACATGCGTAAACACTCGTGGAAAGCAATGCACTTGTGGCATTTCACCACCATAGTACCTGGCAAGAGCTCATGCATGTGAAACCAACTAGAGACGTTCACATCAGTGCATTTATACTACAGCAGCCCTTTCAGACACTCCTCCCTCATACCCAACAGCATCGCTGTCATGAGCACACACTGTTGTGCATCAGACACTCCTAGCAAAAGGACAGGGGAGAGCCTGCTGTGACGAAAATATCACAAGCACATCGCTGCTGAGCAGTAAGGTATGTGCTTGTGACAGACGCACTAGGAGTACAGAGAGACAAGTCTGTTGCAAATTACTGTACACTGGAGAAAATGCACATGGACAAGACAAATTAGTGTTAGAGTCAATTAGCAGCCTTTGCTAATCAGAATGAAGAATGATTAGCAGTCGATTTTGAGTAGCAGTTTTCCAAAATGGGCATTTACTTTAAACCATATAATTACTTATTGTATACAGTGATAAAATCTACATTATATATGTAGGAGACTGAATTTGCCATTTTGACCAAATTGTCAGCATAGCCTTCCCAATACCCCACCTCATGTACCCACTGCAGAAAAGTTTTCCAATCCTTGCCAAAGCATAATTTTGTGCGACTGCAACGCCACTCCGTGCCATAGGTGTGAACACACATTTTGGGCAAGATCTGAAAAATGACAGCTGTGACATACATGAGATGGGGTAATAAGGCCATGTTGAAAATCTGGGGTCAAAATATTTAAAAATTCCAAAGTTATGAGGGCGTGTAGCGAAATTAACAAATGGTCATAACGACCATTTTTTCATATTTGGACGCCAAATTTGCAACATAACCTTGGTATGACCCCACCTCATGAATAGGACTCATTACACAAATCCTGCCTGAAAGGCAAATTTGCCAAGCAACTGCAAAACCACTTTTTTGGGCTGGAGTTGCGGTGACAGTTGTATTGTTCATGAAGTGGGGCCACAAAAGGCAATGTTGAAAATTTGGGGTCAATACATCAAATGAGTTCTGTACCAAAGTTGAACACCCCCATTGAAATACACAGGACTGCATTTCCCTTAATTTCTCACATTGCAGGAGCCAGTTCCAGCACCCCCAAGACGTGTCTGATCAGGAGAGTGGATCTCAAACCTGGGACCTGTTCAGGTGAGTGATCTGTGGGGGTGTACTAGGGTTTGTAGGGAGGTGGGTGCACAGTGGGGATGTGGGAGTGTTGGTGATGGACCATTTTTTTGTTTTGCAGGTTTAAAAAAATATATAATTGAGGGATAAAACGAGGACAGCAATCTGATGGTGGGGGGATGCCACTGTCACTAGACAATAAGCAACAGGACAGCAATCGGATGGTGGTGGGAGTGCCACTAGACACCAGGGCTAGAAAACAGGCATTTTATGGTGACAACAGCGATCTGTGGAGGTGGGGCACCAGACACCTCAAGGGCTGGCAATCTGAGGGTGGGGCCCACTAGACACCAGGGGACATTTTAAAAAATATGGGGAATGGCCAGCTTATGATTAGCAATTATTGCTAATCAAGCTGGCAACAGACTCTTGTGTCCCAGATTCCTGGGTTGCAAACTGCAATGCAAACCCACTTATTTTATCTAATACTACATGGGCAACCATGCACAAGGCTGGGTTTCCATTGAGGGGTTCTGATGGCACAGGATCAACAAGTGTTCATGAGGTCCCAGATGTCATGAGAACTCCAAGATAGAAGTCGCCAAGTTGTGCGTGGTTGCCAGTTATTTTGCTTAGTATATGGCTTACAACTTAAAAGTTCTGCTTTTGTTCTTCGCAAAAAAATGTGCGTTTTTTTGTTACTTTACCCAGCTGCCGAAAACCCAACCAAGTGAGGAGTGATTTTTCTCCTTTTAATACAAGATTGACACAAGAGAGTGGGAGGGGAACAGACCAAGTTGCATGCGAAGGGAAAAACAAAAGTAACAGACAGTGGCACCAATTTTCATGCTACAAAAAACAAAAACACCACTGTCAGACTACAACAGCATTCCATGACCTTTGAACTGTTGTACAGATTTTTTTTAAGTTAGGATGGAAATCCATGCACAAGGGGTAACCATGTACTATAGAGAGAATAATGCACAAGTAACTGTATGCAAGTTGTTTTTTTTTTTTGTTTTTTTTGTTTTTTTATTTGTTAAACTACATACGAGACGAGATGTGACCCATAAACCTAGAGAGGTTTATCTGGTAAGTGTGTGTGTGTGAGAATTTGTTATTTTATTGTTTAATTAGAGTAACTGGTGCTTTGTGTTAAAACACTGCCCCTTCTGGGCACTCTCCCTGATCATGGGAAATGTGTATAATTAAACAATTAGTTCCAACTGATCATTTGGTCTAGTTCTTTACACATAGGGAACTTTGAAACACTAGTAATCTCTAAACCAAGACTGTGGAAACATGGCTAAGAGCTGCAAACTAAGTTTAAATAAAACTGTGGGCAGACATGGTGCTAGCTGCCTATGCTGCTAGCAAAGGACTCCAACTTGTGGCAGATTTTGGGGTTCTTCAAGCCGTCATAGCAGTGCCACAGCATGGCTAGTTACTCAGGGCTATGAAACGGATCTTTGTGGTGGCCGAAGTTGGTGCGACAGGACACTGTTCATGGAAATACTAAGCCATCAGAGCAGTTTGAAAATGTCAGATTGAAATGTAACAGCCTGGGACATCATATCCAATTATTACAGTATCACACAGACCATCAGTGTGATAAAAGGATGTCACCGGTTACATAAAAATATTAACCATGCAGTAGCACTGCTGTACTCAGACCTGGCTGTTCCCTTTAAAAAGGGGCCATTGAGCAGCAATTGCAGGCATAATGCTCGTGCAGGTCAGAATAAAATATACATACTCACATGTGGGCCAGGTAAGAAGGACAGTGCAATAGGGATTAATTTAGCCCTGATGGAACTGTTTGACAAGTTTGTGCAAACACCTTGCCAATATAATAAGCACTCATATCGGTTTGCCAATGTAATAAGCACTCATACTCAACTGCTTTAAACTTCACATAGCGCAATTTTTTTTTTTTTTTTTTATAAACACACACTCAAATATACCATTGTTCCACGAAGGTTTTCTGATGTTCCTCATAATGCCAGAGCTCTTTCTGAACACAAACTCCTAAAATATTGAACCGATTTAAAAGGAACATTAAACATAGAACATATGAGGCCTGTTATACTTAGACAGTGTTCTTTAGCATGTACGCTACACAATCTGACCATTTGCCCTGAATTCTGAAGGTCAGTGCTGTGCATTGTAATGTATGTAAGCAATGACGCAGAAGCTCCCCGATAAAGCTGCAATAAGCCATGGCAGTGTGTGTGGGTTACTATTCTTGAACCACACACTCCGCTGCACTGTGAGGCACAATGCACTTGTGCAGAGTGCCTTAACCCACCAAGAAGTGCAGTTCAGGAACAGTAAACCACACTCTCAAGTGTCTTACTGTGCTAATAAAAGGAGTTTACTGTTAAAAATAAAGAAAAATAAGATATTAGCAATGCAGAACCTTCTCCAATAAGGAAGTAAGATGGGACTTGCACTTAACAGCTGGTGTCCAAAGCAAAGGAAGGTCAAGTTACTTGTTCAAAATCACAATTAGCCACTGGCTATGGTGGGAGTTCAGCAAGCAGTATAGTGTTCACATTTCAGTCTCAATGACTGGCCTACCCCCACAGATTTCCATACTGCAATCCTATTATGTTATTTCAATCCCCTTCATAGTCCCCACCCCATCATCGGATGCTAACTAAGTCACTATTGTTACACCTGTTCTCTGCATGGAGAGAGAGTGTGCGAGTGTCTACCTTCACTGCAGATGCCAATCCTTGGTTGGCAGGTGTAAGGAGTGGGGGTTTACATGCAACTGCCAATTGAGTGGTTCATCAATCTCTGGGGTCAAGTGCTTCACCTCCATGACAAGCTCAGCCCTCAGCCAGTCCCAGAGCGCCCACTGCAGGGGTGTTAAAATCAAAACCACCTATTCCAGCCATGCTTTTAGCTTAATTTAAAACTGCCATGCACTAGAAATCAGCTTTTTTTTTTTTTTTTTTTTTTAAACTTGCCCTTCAAGGAAATTTACCCATCCCAGACAGGTGGCAATAGGATTCACCTATCCCTTGCAAACAGCTGTAAATTTTACACACATATGCACCCTTTACCTTAAATAGAAGCTGCAATAGTTATGCTTTATATAGTATCTTTCTGATCCTAAAGATAAATGCAGAGATCAAACAAGTTCAGGCAATAAAAGGAAAAGTGAAACTGGGTTAAAACTTGTGCTGGATCATTTATATAATGCCGTGATACATGGTGACGAGACTTTTTTTTTTTTTTTTTTTTTTTTAAATTAAAGACCAACCTTAGTGGCGCTGAGGGTTGAGGCATTGGATGCCACACCTTGCATCACACTGGCGACCTGGGTTTGGAAACAAGCACAGGTTGTCGGGGAGGACTGGGCATCCAGGACTATTCTATCCTGGGAGGGCTGTGGGTTTCCACCACTCTGCAGCGGCCCCCAGTGATGATCGGGGGCACTGCTAGAGTCAGTGCAGTGTAGGGGCAAAGTGCAGCAGATGTCAGCATGTTGTGCCTCTGACATTGCATGTCTGCACTCCAAACAGGGCGTAAAAATGGAGGAAAAACGCAACACTACCATGGCAGCTTGAAGGCCGCTACTCCCGAGCCCAGTGGGGCTGCAGAACACATCACATGCCGGTATTGGATCCCGGCCTGGCACAGGGGCCAAGGGGAGAGTCCCTCTCAAAGGTACAGCAGCATATGCCAGCCGGTGTGCCTCCTAGTCACTTGGGGGAGTGGAGCACTGGCTGGATTACAGCAGGTTGTAACACGGCTCACCACAGACCAGCAGGATGGAGCTTCCGCATTCGCCGAAGTGGCACAGCTGACTGAAAGCGCGGGTAATAACCCACAGGCAACGCCCGCTCTGTCAGTACCAGCTGTCACCATGGAGGCACTAGAGGGTAGCCGCCCGCTCCATCACCACCCCCCTCACGCCACCCGCAGCCCTCTCGAGCCGCAGCCTGGTAGGGCACACGCCGGCACCGGTCTCCCACCCGCCACAGGACACCCGGCCCCGCAAGCAACAGCAGATGATGTCGCACTCACCAGAGCGATGCAGGGCTGCACGCCCCCACCACCAAATATGCTTGGCAGTCACCCGACAGGTGGAAGCGTGGCTAATGTGTGCACTACACGGCTGTCAGCCACCCTGCTGTGATCGCTCCGATTCCCTGCCCCCCGATCGCCGGCGCATGCTGGGCGAGCCCTGTGGCCGGTTCTGGTAACTGCTGTCACTGGGGGTGTCATACACTGTCTCGGGCAGCAAACTGTTCCTGTGCCCCTAAGGTCGCCGGCAGCGAGGTGCACACACCGGCAACATACGCTCGTCGCCACCACATTGAGCCTGTGTTACAAGCGCATTAATCACCTCCAGAGTCTGGCTCTACCGGTGATTAATGCCCGCTGGGGGGTTGGAACCCTCGGGGCTTAGCCCTCATGCCAATCCCCTAGCGGGCATTAATCCGGTGAGCCCTCTCATGTCAGTGATTAATGCTTGCTTAGTGGCTGCAAAGGATAAAGAAATTGGGTGGGGGAAGAGAGAAAACAGCCTTAGTGCTGAATGCTTTCAGGAAGCGTTCAGCAGCAAAAGCCATGAGGTAGGGACCTCAAGACTCCCAGGAAGGGCGGGGGGGAGAAGAGAAAGGAAGAGACACAGAAGTGGATTTCTGAACAAAAAGGCCACCACCAACTCCATCAAATCAGTGAGATTGCCTCCCTAGCTTTCTGAATTAGCCACCATAAAAAAAAAAAAAAAAAAAACACACACACACACACACACACACTGTGCTTGTCCCATGCTCTTTTGAAGTCATTTTACATTACATGATCAAATACAGAAGGGAGTACTACAGCCCCAGGAAGGGACTAAACATGTTGGAGTATCCGCATTTTTGTGCCATAGTTGGCACTTCTGCGAAACATTACTTCGACTGCAAATGCGTGAATTTCTCTCAACTGCTGATCGCAGAAAACCAAATAAAAGAAGCTCTTATTTTGATCTCAACCAACATCCGCTCATTTTTAAGGGTAGGAAGAGAGATGGGCAACATCCTCACAGCATCTCCGACAAAGCCCGAATTTCCAATGATGCAACACAAATATGTATTGCAAATACAACAGAGCAGAAGCAGCCTAGGGAAGTCCCGAGTTTCTCAACAGCAGCATCTCTCACTACTTCCTTACCGTCCATACTGTATCAACATACTTACCGGATGGGAAAATCTTATTACCAACAAGTGCAGTACACCGATAGAGGATGCAACCAAATCCGGGAAAATCACACGCGCGCGCACACACACACACACACACACACACACACACACACACACACACTAGAAACTTAATGAAATCCCTATATTGCAATTTTATGTCAGTACCCCTTCTTCTCTCGTGCTACTTTACACCAACATCTGAAGTACAGGACACATGCATGGTGCCTTTGAGTTTTGTACGCGCTCAGCAAACATTCCCTCCCTTAACAAGCGTCTCTGTAAATTTAATCTGTTGCAGTACCAATAATGCTATACACATTGCGGCAACCTCCCCCTGTCACTCTTATTTCTGCAGGTGTTTCACTCACCTAAGAGGTCAAGACACGCGCTGTAGTAGTACGATCGCAACGTTGCAGTATAGACAGCTGTGATAAGTACAGAATAGTGAGAGCAATCCAGTGAGCGCGAGCCACCGTTTTATTTCGTTTCAGGAGGGCGGAGTTAGGAGACCAGGCGGCGGTGTCGTCATAGGATCGTGCGAGAGCGGGTGTGTGTGACAGCAGAGTTTAACTGACGCTTAGTTTACACCATATACTTATCAATTAATCAATATCTTTATTTTGCCAAGCGGAACACCATTGAGAGGAGCTCATTTACAAATATCCCTGATTTTCAGGGATGTCACTAATTTTGCCTCAAAGTTTTCCTCTGTCCCTCGGCTCGTAAAATTTGTGTTTTTTATGACTGAACTGTGGTATTGTAAGCAGAACATACTGTAAACGTCAAACATTAAAGTTATGGAGCAGGATGCACAAAAGGGATGCACCGACATGCACCGAAGGCCGCTTCGGGAACGATGCACCAGCGCAACCCTGATGCGCCACTGCATGGCAGATGCGCCACACCAAGCCAGCAATGATATGTGGCGCATCTGGAGGGGCTATGAAGGGGGCGTGTCCATGAATACCAGGTGCAGCCCCATTCACAGCCCATATCCGTGGCGCATCCCCGGGGCATGTCTGGGGTGTGCCCCGGAAAAATAAGTCCAGTAACACTAGACTTATATGGGTGGCCACCCACAGGCAGGCTGCCCTACTGCAGACAGCAGCACGGCAGTCCCGTACCAATTCTACAGTGCCCCACACATCCCTGGTGGTCTAGTGTCCCCCCATGCCCGTCTCCCCATTAGTACGGACACCCAGCCAAACCCCTGGTAGTGATGTGGACCCCCACAACCTAAGCGCAGCAGCAGCCGTAGAATGACCATCATCTCCCTGGTGGTCCAGTGGAGCCCCCCAGGCACCTCCTCCACACCTGCTCCCCCCCATCCCAGCTAATGCCTCACATCCATGGGCAACACATCAAACCCATAAACCACCATGCCACCACGACCATGCTGCCACTGAATGCCAGTGTACAGTACACCTGTAAGCCCATTGGTAGCTCCTGTCGACCAATGTGCTTGCAGTGTGTACTGTATGCTTTTATTCACAATGTTGTGACTGACCCGACTGTCACATAGGACTAGCATAAGGGGATCTGCTGGAATGGAGCCAGGCAGGATAAGAGGGACATACAGCTCCTGAAGAGGGTACAGAGGAGGGCTACCAGGATGATTCGAGGACTGGGGGAGTTGACATAAGAGGACATACTTGAGGAGCTCAGCCTTTATACTTTGGAGTAGAGACAGGGGGACATGATCAAGGTCTTCAAGTACCTAGAGAATAAATAGGGTAAACACGGAGGGGATCTTTAGACTAAAGGAGAGAGGTATCACCAGAGGGCATGGTTTGAAGTTGGAGGGAGGAAGGATCAGGGGGGAAAAGAGGAAGAGGTTTTTCATGGAGAGGGTGGTGATCCTTGGAACACGCTGCCTGGAGAGCTGGTCCAGATTTCCAATGTGAAGGGCTTCAAGAGAGGGTGGGACAGACACAGAAAGGTGTATCGGAACACAAGGGGGGGGGCCTCGGTTCCCAACAGGGGATATGAGGCTCAAGCAGACTCGATAGACCATAAGGCCTAATCTGCTGGCAATTAGTATGTTAGTATGTTAGAATGATGGGTGCAGCACAGATTGAGGATGAAGTATGAGAGCCTGGACTACCCTTACCTGTCAGAAAGACAGTGGGACATTGTGGAGGAAATGAGAGAAGACTGGATCTACCATGAACAGCTAGAGAGGATCAAACATTGCCCTGGCAGTTGTGGTCGCCATCCCAGGAACTGTTCCAAAAGGTTAGCTATGTGCACACCACTCCCTGGACTTGGTTAACTTTATTCAAACATTTTGCCCTGGTGCAAGACTTGGCAGGATGTCAAACTAAGTACTTTATAATTGCTAAAGACTCTTTTGAAGAACTTACTATTAAGCCAGACTCTGAATTTTATTTTCCACCAGGAGAAGGACCCTGTACTTAAAGCGCCCTTTAAAGAACTCTGACTGTGCCAGGTTTTGCTCCCCCGGAGCAGGTGATTAACCCCCCCCCAGGATTAAATTGAATTTAAGAGAATTGATAATGGACTAGAATGATGTCTCTACCTCAGAAGATTGTATCTTTTGGACAATAGTTTGCTATTTTTTTTAAATGTTTTTGCAGAAGAAAAAATATTAATCATGAAAGTGTGTGCATGAGTGAGTGGGTGCGTGAGTGGTTCTGAGTGTGGGTAGAGTGATTATGGTTTGAAACATTTATATAAATGTCCATCTATTTGGTGATTGTGGTTATTCTCATCAATGATGAGTTAACTCAATAGAGAGTGATATATGTTATGCTGTTATTGTTTGTATTTCTTGGGCATTGTTTAAAAGTTTGATCCCCCTGGCACAGAAAGAAAGAAAAAAGTTCCTCTTTATGGGTTTTTGGGTGTGGCAGCAGGTAGGCAGGGATTCCCCCCACCCTTTTCTTTGAAGGGAGGGCCCACCATAGGTGACTTCAGCTGGCGATGGCTTCCCCTGGGAGTGTGCGCATACCGGGGGGGGGGGGCAGTCGGAGGAACTGGTGAGGTCTTTGCCTTCATTGCCTTCATTCTCCAGGGGAATGATTCCCTTGGGTGGGACCCCACTTTTTTGTGTCTCCCTCTCTAGTTTATGGGAAGGTGGGGTAGCTACACATATTACCAATTTTTAAGATGTGTCCTGATTTTGGGTCTCTGTCCCTGATTTTTGTAAGGCTTGCCTCTGATTTATGAGGCAAGAGGTTGAGAAGTACAGTCTTTCCTGTCTTTTTAGCCACACATTTGTCACTATCAAATGGGCTGGCAGTATAGCCTAGAGGAACAAGGTGTGAATGAGCTTGATACATCCAGCAGACCAGACCTGAGTTTGATTCTTACAACCTCCACTTGCATACTGTGTGACTCTGAGCAAGTCACTTAACCACCCAGTGCTCCCAGGTCACCCCTGAAAACAGGCACTTGTGCCAAGTGGGCCTTACACGGTTACCAAAGACTAAAATAAAAAAAAAAATACCAAACACAATAAGGAGTTATGGCAAACTATGGAAGTTAACAACTGCAGACTGATAACTTTCTGCTGAATAATTTGTTGTTTCTTGTGTTGGTGTCATTGGGGTTGAAGTTGATTTACGGTTTATAATCTACTCTTCCAAACAAAAACTTTCAGTTTTGCTGGTGTGAAGTTAGAGGTGACTACTGGGCAGAGACCTTAGACAAAGATCTCTCAGGCAAACAAAAATCAAGAGTTGCAAATAATTAATCTTTCACAGGCAGAATTACCAAGGGAAGAAAAATCAGTCTTGATGAAGAGATTTAATTTCGTACCGCCCCCAGATTTAATGCTTTCCAAATTATGTGGATTTTTCCAAATTAGTGTGGCTCTTTTCAAGTTTTCCTGTAAAATAAAACTTAGACATTATTTTGGGAGAACGAGGAGGACTGAGGTGCTAGGGTTCATCACAGATCAAGAACTGATGGAAAACAAGGGCTTCGATTTTTTTAATGTCAGCAGTGAGTGATGGAAATGAGCTGAGCATAGACACATCAGACCAACCACAAGACAGCATGGATATACAAAACTTAGAAACCATACTAGACTTATTAAATGAAAACATTTCTGCAAGTAATGGGTTTATGACCCTGATCATGTATATGCTTTCAATAGAGTTAGAAAAATAACTTGTTTAAAGCACAATATGATTTTTTGCCCTGGTGAAAGTAACAATATAATACAGATGTTCGAAAAAGTTGTCATAAGACAAGTGACTGAATTTTAGCAAAAGAATAACATGATTAAGCAGTGTAATCTTGCACCATCACCCCCCCCCCAGAACTACTGTAATTAGAAAAGAGTAACCCAGCCCCCCCTTTGGTAACACAAGGACGACTCTACCCCTGGCATTAGGCAATCACCAGGCTCAGTGTCTAGGAGGTCGGGGTGGGCACAAAACATTTCTATTTTACCGAGTCCATGGGGCAGAATTACCTGGCAATGGTGGGTCTTACAAGTCTTAGGGGGGCCCCAATAAAGTCACACAGGTCACACACAAATGGAATGTCCACAAAAGGCATAGAGTAATACAGTATGGCTTTATTCTGACAGATGTAAGTCAGAAACTTGGTGGTGCCACAGGGGCTTTTGCAGGTGCAGGTAATGTACACAGAAATCTACAGGTGAAGAAATTACTATCAGAACAAACAACT
Organism: Neoceratodus forsteri; assembly: GCA_016271365.2. Classification (NCBI taxonomy): domain Eukaryota; kingdom Metazoa; phylum Chordata; order Ceratodontiformes; family Ceratodontidae; genus Neoceratodus; species Neoceratodus forsteri. The sequence continues at coordinate 492,237,975 of JADMNL010000022.1, read as the reverse complement.
CAAATATTCATTCCCTCTTCTGGGCAAATGGAACTGGACACCAGGGCCCCCTGAACATTTTCAGCACACACTGGGCACTGTAAGCCCCAAACATTTTTTTAACACACTGGACCCTTGAAGTCCAAAAGTTATCTGCGGGCATACGTTCCCAACCAGGAAGAAGTGCAAAGTTAACTCCCTTTTTAACTTTCATGGGAAGGTAGCACCTAACACCCCAACACATTAATGAACAGATTTGTCCCTCTACAACTGGACCAAGTTGACTAGCTCACACCCAGCCAAAGCAAGACATCCCCCAAATTCACACAGGATCAAGGAACTTGTGAAGGCACTAAATGCCTTTTAGCAATTCCACTTTAGTTCTGGCAGAAACACACTTTACATTTCAAAGCTGCAGGGGTCCTTTTCTCCTGAACCCGGCCCTCATCAGACAATTGAAGACAACACTGTCCTCAGACTACCAGGCACCCCTTACCTGGAGAGCTAGAAACATAGAAACATAGAAGTTGATGGCAGATAAGGACCGCAAGGCCCATCCAGTCTGCCCATTTCTTTTTCTACCTTATGAATGTACCATCAGCTTTGCTCTGTCAATGGCCTATCTATTCACACTCATCTGTATTGCTCCCTTATGCCTATCCGATGCCTGTTTGAAGCCCTGCACTGTATTCATATCCACCACTTGCTGAGGTAGGCTGTTCCATGCATCCATCACCTTTCTGTGAAAAAGAACTTCCTCACATTACCCCTTAATTGGCCTCCCTCTAATCTCATGCTGTGTCCTCTTGTCCTGCTATTTTTCTTATATTGAAACATGTTGGACTCTTTCACCTTGTTAATGCCCTCAAGGTGTTTGAATGTTTCAATCATATCACCTCTCTCCCTCCTTTGCTCTAGGGTATACATATTGAGCTCAGTTAATCTGTCCTCATATGCTAACCTGCTGTAGTCCCGAAGAGAGACATTCCAACACTTTAAAATGTCCATGACTAGAGGGCTTGGATCAAGCCAAACCAGTTCTGGCAGCACTTTTTTATTTATTTAAAAATTTGGTAACCGGGAAAGGCATACTGAGATGAGGCTCATGTCCATGTATGACCCGGGGGAAGGGTAAAACATGGGGGTAAGTTACAAGCACAGTAAGAAAATAACATTGTTTAGATTGTATATTACATAGGTAATACATCATTTAGGTAGAAAAGTCGCTTAAGTAAATTACATACAGACATAAAACCTTGCAAAACAGCCATTACAGTGGACGGTGCGTACATATTACATGCGTTGTGATTCGTACAGTAGGGTACAATGCAAAAAGGACTAACAAGGGCATGATACAAATCAGCGGAGAAAAATTAAAGAAATATTTCACCCTAAAATAGAAGCATTTGAAAAGGGGGTCTAGCAGGAGTGGGAAGAAAAATGGAGAGCTTTAGAAAGTGCTTTAGAGAGGAGAGAGAGGTGGAGAGCCGAGGAAGGGGTGTGTGTAAGAAGAGGAGAGATTTAGGATGAAGATGAACAAGTGCTAGAGGTAGAGAGGGATTGGGAAAGGACATATTTTAGGGTGAGTAGTGAGGGGCTATAGATGGCGTGAGCTGGGAAGAGAGTTCCAAATATTGGGAAGGGGGGAAGAGAAAGCAGCTTGCCCCAAGTTGGAGTGAAGACAGGGAAGAGTGAAGGTGCAAGGGTCTCTGGAGCGAAGCTGGTAAGAGGAGGGGTGGAGAGAAGAGAGGAGAGGTAGTGGGTGAGAGTCCCAAACCAATATTTAGCGATGTGAGTGGTGGCATGGAGCTGGCGGCAAAGGGAGAGGGAAGGAGGTGAGAGGGAGGAGTATAGGATAAAGTGATAGGTGCAAAGGGGAGCATTAGTTGCAAAGTGGCAGAAGGCATTAAAAAGAGAGTCCAACCTTGAGAGGTAAATGGAGGGGGAGGACCCGAAAATGACATCAGCATAGTAAAGATGGGGAGGATCATTTTGGTGACCAGTTCATGTTGGATAGGAAGGGAGAGGGCATCCTTGTTTCTGTACAGAACGCCTAGTTTCGGGGAAGTTTGGAATGGATGTAATCTATATTGGTAGAAAAGTCAAGTCGGCTGTCGAGCCAGATGCCCAGATACTTTTAGGTGGGGACTGAATCGAAGTGGGTAACATCCAGGATGGAGAAGAAGTGGAAAGAGGAAGGTTTGGAGAGTTTTTGTGAAGTGCCAAAAGTCATGGATACTTTCTTTTTTAATTTACCTTGAGTTGGTTATGTTGGAACCAAAGTAAAACATGAGTGAAGTCACTCTGCAGCTGAACCTCGACTACAAAGGTGGATGGAACCGAGATGTAGAGATGAATTTGGGAGAAGGGAGGTTGTTTAGAAAAACAGGGAAGAGAATAGGGCATAAGATAGAGCCCTGAGGAATGCCAGTGTAACCATCCAGTCCCCTGGGGTTACTAGAATCCTATCAGTGTTAGTGTTAAGCAGGTAGCAGGCAGCTGGTAAGCAGCTCACTAGGGACTGCTTATACAATGACTTAATTGTTTACTCAGCTAGCCTGACAGAAGAATGATTATGTCATTTGGAACTCTCACAGCAGCATAACCCCTTTGTGTGTACTGCTGCTCTAGGGAACTTTAGAATGTTAAGATAAGAGTGGTTGGTCTGAGTTGGAGTTGAGAGTTGGGAGTGAGAGTGACAGTGGCAGGAGGTTTGCCAGTGGGCTCTGAGATGAGGACCCAGGATTTCTCACCCTAGTCTGAATTACAGTTTCCAGCTTCCATTGAAGTGGTGGAGACCTTTCTACAGCAGGATTTCCTGATTTCTACTCCAAGTGAAGTGGAAGGAACTGGTATCTCAGTGGATCCAAGGGGCAATCCCCTGAAGATCCTTGTGTGTTTTCAGCTGCTTTTGGAAAGGACTTGTGAGAGACTGTTTCTGACATGCTACCCAGGAAAAGGTGTCCTTTAGTTGTTCCCTGCCTAGTGGAAGGAGCAACTGGTCAGTAAGTACTGTTTTAGGAGACAAGTTCTCCCAATTTAGGGGATTCATTTCTGGGATGTGTGCACCCTTAGAAAATGCTAGATCACACCTGTCAGTGCCCCTAGTTCACCCAAGAGAGCGAAGTTTGTACTGTGTTCACCCAAGTGAGTGAAAGTAATGGAACGTGTGGGACCTCTAGCATTTCAGTGGGGAATGGGGGCTTCCTTGGTATAACCCTCAAGGAATAGCAGAGACTGTCGGTTGGGCGAAGGGTGGGAGGAATGCCATCTGAACACTTACAAGGCAGGGCTAACTGGTTCATAAAGGGCACCAGTTTTTACCTGAGCAAAGGCCGGTGCTGCAGATTAAGGTGCATGGCTTAGTTTCACTTAATTGCACCTAATTCCAGAGAAGAAATGTCTGAGTGTGTGGTTTAGATCTACGTATGTGCACTCATGGAAAGAAGAAGTGTTTGGGTGTGTGGCTAGATCCATGTATGTGCAAAATTGGAAATGGGGAAGATGTTTTTGGTTTCTCAAACTGTACTGCATGCAAAGAGAGTTCGTAAGATTCGTAGGTGCCGGAACCGTGGGGTAAAGGGGTAGTAGCCACTCCACTTTTTATTTCTGTATGCCAAAAACTAGTACAGAAAAAGTGCCCTTTGTACCCTCATAAGTGCCCTTTTGATTCTTAGCCTCCTCAGCTTTTACCATCTTCCGGCACCCTTGGTAAGATTTGTACCTGTTTTGCCTTGACCAACTCATGGGGGTCCACTACCTGCTTTAAGTTGCCATCTGTTTAAATAAAGCCATACTGCACAATCCCGGTTCCTGTTCTGGACAATCTGATTCTTGCTTCTGGTGTGGATTTACAGGGCTCCCCTCAGCAGTTTAGATTTAGCATATGCCTAGCAGCCTCTACCCTGGACCTGGTTGTAATTTTCAAAGGTTCATGTGTTTTGTTCTTGTACAGACAGTTGACCTAACTTCTGCAGAAGGAACTATGAAGTTCTGCGGCACCATTAGACCTACTTCTGCGGCAGTGGGGAAAGTTCTGCGGCACATAAATAAGGTGACTAGCACATGTATATAGTTCCAAAACTGATTTTCTTTCATTAATAAAATCACATGGTACATTTCTGGCTTAAGTACACCATAAATTCTTATTATTATGATTTGCAGGTTCTCCCTGCATCTTTCCTTCTTGGGATACCCCTTCCTATGCACCGCAGCATTGCACTAGGCCTTCTGACTGCCTTATCACACTACCTGGGCACCTTCAGATCATCCCATATGATTACTTCTAGGTCTCTTTCCTGCTTGGTCTTTGTCAGTACTATACTAATGTTTGAAGTGATCCAAGCAATAATAAACAGTCATTACTATACAGCAGACAATCATTCTACTGCTCCACATTTACAACAGGGTAAGCAATATATTGAGCACAATCATTTCTTACTTATAGAGATAAGCTGACTCTGTTAGGAACAATTTAAGTTGTGAATGAGCAGGAGCAAGAACGTTTCTGGGCAGCTATTAATTAAAATGGAATTAGAATTTAAAAACGGCGCTAGCTGTCTACAGAGTTTCCTTCTCACAGGGCTCTAGTCAACATCCACAGCATTCAAACTTTCCAAAACCATGAGCTAAACAGGAATAGTCAGACACAACACCAATGGACCCTTTATAGTCAAAGTTTCAGGAGTTGTCAAGCTTCAGGTTTAATAACTTAATCGATACAACGGTACAGTCTTTTTGAAAGGGTAACTAAAAGAAGAAAAAATTAATTTCAGACTTTTTGTCAAACTAGCAATGAAAATTCCCATTGAATGAATGGAAAACATTTGAAGATCATGTTTGTGTGGAGACAGCAGATGATGCTCAATGTACGTAGATTTGCACAGCAAAAAGTCTGAAATTCATTGTTTTGTTTTTTTTGCTTAGTACCATATATGTCAAATCATTTTTCAGCTGTACTTTTAAATGTTAAATTTATGTATGACCACTATGTAAGTCTGCAAACTTTGAGTCTATTTCTGTAAAGAAGTAAGACTTATAGAAATCTTGCAGAATGAGTGGCTCAGCTGGATAAGCCACTGCCCATTATGCCAATGGTGCAGGGTTCTATCCCACAATAGGACATTTTTCTTTTAGGTTTCTGTTCTTTTTTTTTAAATTGACATTCAGTACTCGTAATAAATAAAAAAACATATCTTAAAGTCTGAGAACGCTTTCTGGAACGAGTGGTTTAAGTGGCCGTGTGGAGAGGCTGCACCGCTCACTCCCACCCACCAGACCCTGCAGGGTATCTTTTTGCTTTTATCAGCCGACAGCCCCTTGACCCACAGCCCCTCTCCAGCTGGGGCAGTGCTGCAATGCTCCACAGAAGGAGCAAAGTCAGCCGTGTAAACATGGCTTATGTTTCTAAATGAGACAAAGTTCCCCTTCCCCCAGAGGAAAAATATGGCAGCAGTGCCCTCCTCCACTCCATACCAAAAGGCTGCAGTGCTCTCTGCTCTTGAGCCCCACTCCCAAACTTAGTAAAAGAAAAGCTTTCTCTTCCCCCACCTCCCACCTACCTAATGGCAGTAATACTCTTTCCCAGTCTAAATAATGACACCAATAATCCCTCCTCTCCTGTCTTCCCCAGGCCTAATCACAGCAATGCTCTCTTTCATCACCTTCCCCCTTAATGGTAGTAATGCTCTCTGCAACCTCCCCCTACCCTGGACCTAATGCCAGCAATACATTCTTTCTTTTCCCTAATGTGATCCTGCCCCCCTCAACAGCCTTGCCTGATCCCAGTTTTTAAAATCCAGTGTAACCCACCCTGCACAACTCAGCTCCACTACCCACCCCAGGAAGGAAGAGGAAGGTATTTGCAATGCTCTGCAAACAATTTTGTCACAAAACATTAATGCACTGGGGCTGGTTATCAGACTTGGGATGTTGAAGAGATAGGGCTGCCAGTTTCACAGAGCCAAAATTTGATTAATTCAAATCGTGGTGAACTACACTGGATTTATTCTTTGGTAACCTTACCCAGTTACAAAAAAGAATAAAAAAAGCTGACTACTGTATTGAACAGTCATTGATGCTCTGAGTAAATCTATTTGTCCCTCAGTGACATTTTTAATTGGGATGCAGTGAGCTTGAACTCTATCTTACCCATCCTTGCATATTGTCCCGTAGCAACATATAAATGTTAAAACATTTTAAAATGTTTCATCTGCAGTCTCACTGTGACTTTCTCTGTTTTGTCTCTTTTCCTCTCCCCTTATTTAGTTTCCACATTTTACATACACTTTATCTTTGTTTTTTCATTTTTTATGTTGCTTGCACGCATGTGCAAGAAACATAGCGCCATCATCCGAGTTTTCGGAGGTGTGGCACCCCGTCTTCCAACTCAGTCACTGAGTTTGCAGGCGCGGCCGCAGTTCCTCCAATGACTGCTGCAGCTGTCTATGACAGCAGTCGAAAATGCAGTGGCATACCCAGTTGAAAGGGAGGCTCGCTTCAGTGAGCAGGCTCTCCCCCACACACACCGCCAAGCACGCATATTGCGTGTTGATGCCCTCCCCACACACTGTATGGCCGGCGGGCTCCAATCCCCTCGGCCCACGCCCCACCCCAACAAAGCTGCCCAGGTGCCACGCTGGGAGCCCAGCCCAGCTTGACAAAAATGTTATAGCCAGCGGGGTGCCCAATCCCCATTGGCTCCATAGCTACGCCCCCAAAACCTTTCAGGTGCCACGCTGGGAGGCCACCCCAGCGTGGCAAATCTTGTTATGGCCGACGGGGGTGCCCAATCCCCCGTCAGCTCCAGCCCCCCCAAACAGCCTTTCCAGCTGCCATGCTGGGAGCCCACCCCAGCGTGGCAAAAGTCCCGCGTCATCTTAATTTAAAAAAAAAACAAAAACTGTAAATAAAAAGACGGTCCCTCACAGTCTCACTGCCCCCACCCACACACACCCACTGCTCACCCTGCCTCTCCACAGCCCCCCCATCCCATACTTACCTCTGGAGCTCGGCGCGATGATCATCGGTGGACCGGGAACACGTCTGCACTCTTCAAAGCTGACCACAAACTGAGGAAATGCCGGTAAGCTGTATAATGGGATAGATAGGGTTTTTTCAACTTTGTTGCATATCTCAGGCATTTTTGGGAATTTTGGGCCCAAATTTTCAACATGGGGTTTTTGTGACCCCTCCTCATGAATTCTTGCACTGTAATGGCGTTAATCGGGCCCAAAGGGTGATTTCGCCGTCACTGCATGAAATCACCTTTCGGGGCTGATTAACGAAATGACACTGCCAGTGTTCATAGGTGGGCTCTCAAAAAGCCTATATTTGAGGTAATGTAATCCTAAAATGACTTTGTTCCTGACATGCGTTAGCAGTTCCTATATGCGCTCATAAGTTCCAAATTTTCAATATTTTCACTCCAGATTTTCAACATTGCCATTTTACCACAACTCCTTATGAAACACATTACAGCTGTCATTTTTCATCCTGCCCAAAGCGTGTTTCTGCCCATGTAGCGCACAATGGGCGCTGATCGATTGTGCAAAATCAATGTATGGGACACATTAGAAAAATAACAGTGACACTGTTAAGCGAGAAGTGGTCTTAAAATGGCTATATTGAAAATTTGGTGAAAAAATTCCAAAATGACTGTTTTACGAAATGCTATGCATTCCTATACCGTAAGTTCGCGAATTTTCAATATTTGCACTCCAATGACTTCCAAATACCTAAACAGCACATACAAGCAAGCAACATTTGGCATTGACAAATGCTTGTCTTACCTTGGCTTGATCTTTTTCATTTTTTCAGTCTATCCAGCATTCTTTCATTCTTTTCCTGCCCCAACAATTTTATTTACTTACTTTGCTTGCATTTTTTATCATTTACATTTTTCTCCCCAGGCACCAGAGTTAACCCTTAGGTTGACAACCCCCAGCCCCATCCATAGCAACCTTTTGTGCTCTAAACCCCATAAGGATAGCAAATTGGTCCCCCTAGCCAGCACTTTGCCCATTCTTAACTCATGATTTTAGAAGAGGTCAAACTCACCAACGCCCATCTCAACCCCACCAACTTCCTAACCAGCCTCGAGAATGTCATTGAGTGGCCTTGTAGATTTAAATGCATATCATTATCCAGCCCAACAGTGTACAGTGATCCTTCTTCCCTCAAAAGTATTGTAAGGTCTCCTCTTTTACATTACTCTGCTCCCTCATAAAACAAGAAATACCAGTCCTGCATATCTTAGGCCCAAAGCCATTCCACCAGAGCCTCATTGAGCCACTCAGTTTATTGGCAACACTGTTGAACAATCCGCTGCATCTTCCTATTACTGCTGGGCCCAAATGTGGGATTCATACCCCAGTATGACTTTATGTGGGCCCCAGAAAGCACTACTGGGATAAAAAAAACAAGCATTCTGGCCAATTGGAGTGAAAGGAAATGCACTGGATCATTACACAACCTTCGACCAAAAAAGGGTGAAATATAAAAAAATAGGGTGACACAAGGGGGGCTGTCAGGGCTGGCTTGAGAGGCTGAGATGGTTGGGGGTAAATTTTAATTCTTATAAGCTACAAGCAAGCAAAGGAATCTGTGGAAAGGAGTTTTGTCTGTCGCTGTCTAACTAACTGCGGCGATTTCTGTGTCCAGACACAAATTCTGCAGCTGGCCTTAATTTCTGCAGCAATTGCTGTATGCCGCAGAACCACAGAAAACAGGGGCCTTGCCCCACCCCTCTTCCTCTAGAAATGAGCCTGATATACATCCTAATGCCAAGGGTAGTACCAACCTCTGAAGTTTCTGCTAAAAGTAAATGGTATGCCTTACGTGGGTACTAGTGCCAGATTTATGGGGGGTGTCCTTCTTGCTATAAGTGGCATTGGGGTTACATCTGCTTGGATGGGAAGTTGGGGGGAGAGGACATCCCCGGCAAGGACTTGCTGGGTGTGTCCAGAGAGGTAGAACCTGAGCCAGTCAACTGCAAGGGCAGAAAGGCCGCAGAGCTAAGTTTGGAGAGTAGGAGAGGATGGGAAATGAAACTGAAGGCCTTTGTGAGGTCGATGTAAATGGCAGCAGTGAGGTGCCCGCGGTCCATATCTCTCTGGATTGCATCAGTGACATGAAGCAAGGAAGGCACTGTAGCGTGTTTTTTTAGAAGCTGGGCTGATGGGGAGAGAGGAAGTTAAGACGAGGAAAGGAAGTTTGTTAATCTTGTAAGGACGAGGTTATTCTTGAAGCTTGGCCAGGGAGGGAAGCAGGGAAATGGGGCGATAATTTCCAGGTGAGAAGTGATCACCTTCTTTATGTAGGGGAATCACCTTGGCAGTTTTCCAAGCCTGTGGGACAGTGCCAAGGGAGAAGGAGAGGTTTTGTAAGTGGGATCAGGGAAGGGCTATGGCAGGGGAGGAAATTTTGAGGAGAAGGGGGTCAAGGCCATTGCGTGGGTTCAGAGACATGAGGGCATGGAAAACCTCCAGGGCAGAGACGGGAGTGAAAAGAAAGTCATTGAGGGGGAGGGAGTGGTGGGAGGATGAAACAGGTTAGCTGGACTGGAAGGGAGGGCACTGGCAGTGAAGTGGTAGTATAGGATCAAGGCAGCTGATGAGGGGTCTGAGATCAGCTTATCATCGATGATCGGGGGGACTTTGAAGGGGGGTTGAAGAGGGAAGATAGGATCTGCCAGAATTTGTGTGAGGAGTCCTGGGTTTGCTGCAGGGTGCTCCTGAAGCACTGTGCTTTGACGGTTCTTATGGCTTTGGTACAAGCATTTCTTAGGGATTGATAATGGCAAAGATTGTAGCCTGTCCATGTATGGTCCCGGGAATTGCAGAGTTTGATGACATCCGCTGATATCCAGGGATGATGGAAGTGTCTAACTCTATGATACTGGGGGTGTGGGTGGGTATTCCTGGCTTTATACAGAAAATGGCAGAAGTGGGAGAGAGTGGAGTCTATGTCAGGGGCCGAGTACACAGACCAGTCAAAGGAGGAGAGATCGTGAAGGAGGTCTGCAGTGTCTAGGGACCATAGTGATTGGACCCAGTGGTAGGTGGTGGTGGGGGATGGGGCCTATGTAGCTTGCACACACAGTAGATCATATAGTGGTTGCTGAAACTGTCTGGGAGTGTGCCAGCAGCAGATACTTGGTGAAGGTCAGTGGAGACTATCCAGTCAAGGAGGGATTATTTTAGGGAGATTGAGTTGGGCCTGGTCAGTTTGTCAATGAGCTGGTGGAGGTTTAAGGTTTCAGTTTGTTGGGTGGTGGACTTCATGGCTGGAGAGGACCAGTTCAGATTAAAATCCCCAAGTATGAATAGTTCACCAGAGGAGGAAGATGAAACAAGGGAAGAGACTGAGTCGACAAGGGAAAAGGGGGAGATTTGTGGGGAGACGTAGATGACACCTACAAGGAAGGGTAGTGAAGAAGGGAGCTTGAGGTTTACAAGGAGTTTGTGTGGTGGGGAGACAGAGGCATGAAACGAAATTGTGCAGGGTAGGTTCTGTTGAGCATAAATGGCGACTCCACCACCACGCTTGGAGCCGTCCTGACGGAATAGGTGGTAGTCAGGTAACGAGAGCTGGGAATCAGGAATTCTGGAAAAGAGCCATGTTTCCAACATGCAGAGGATATTGGGGGAATGCTGGGAGACCCAGATTTTGATCTAGTTTAGATCTTTAGAGGTGTGAGGGTTGCCCTAACAACTACGCACTGTTAGCAGTCCCCAAAACACTTCTAAAGAAATTCACCCCCTTGGAGCATCACAGGAGATGGTAGTCAACCATGTCCCAGTGTCCAGACCATTTTGCTCATGAACTAGGATGAGAAAAGAAAAGAAAAGAGGGGGCCTCCCCTCTTGCAATTGGTCTGCCCATTGGCAGAGCACCGACCAACTCACTCAAACTCCAACCACTGTCTGACTACTGAGTCAAACTTCACTGCAGCACAGTAGCTAAGGGTTATGCTGCTGTGAGAGTTCTAAATTCCATTTCAGCATCCTCTGCTCAGCAAAGCTGACCAGATGGATCTTAAAGGAAACCTACAGGGATTTTACCCTTGTGCTGCCCAAATCCTACCTAAACTACATTACAAGGGGTTCCAGTAACCCCAGGGGAACCTGGGTGTTAGACTCACCGCTACCAGGCAAACTTGCAGACAGTAAGGGCTTTGGACTGCAATATAGGCCATCCACCCTTGGGCACCCTATGGGGAGGGTTGCTCAATCCCTCTCCTACCTATGACCAGCATAGTAGGCAGGACACTACAGAGGTCAGGAAGCTATGCTGAAGCACCTTCAGCCGTAGCTGACAAACTAGCTAAGGAATTCCTCCTCAAGGACCGAATGTGACCTCCAGGAGCACTTCCTGACAGAACAGGACTGGTCACCAGTTATCCGGAACCGGGCTATCAGCCTGTGCACTATCAAGCACTTGCCCAGCTCCACCACTAGGGGCTTACTAAGGGGAAAGCTAACTATCCACTACACTACCCACAGGGGCAGCCTATACCAGTACACATATTTCATATAAGAACATACATATAACATTGCTATGCATTTCCTAAAAAGTAATACTACACATTTTACACCTGTAAACAAAAAATGTCTAACATTTCTTTGTTAAAACATTTTAGAACCATTTTAAGAAGACTAGAAACCACCCACAAGAGCTTTTAGCTGAAGCTCTAAAATTCTGTTCTTCTTTTCTTCCAGGAGCACCTGCAAAAGAGAACAACATGAAAAGCCTCCCACCCCATACCCCCCACTCACACGATACTGTATTACTTTAAAGAAATTATTTTTCTAAAAAAGAGTATTTTATATCAAACAGTATACAAGCACAAAACAATACAAAAATATAGGGAAGGGGGAACCCTCATTGTCCATCTAGGGCTGTAATGTCTTTTGCTGGGCACTTCCAGCCAAGAAAGTCTCTGGAATTTGGCAAAGCCAGTCCAAACAGTTCTTGCAAGCAGGATCAAGGCTCACTGGAGAATTTCCAGGAACAAGTCCACAGGACTAGGATGGCATACATATAACAAACATAGGTGATAGTCATTTAAATAAAATAACAGAAACATGGCCCTGCCAAATCAGATGCACAGGACCTCCTCCTCAAGCCCTCTCAGCTATAGACAACATCTTCGGACTCCATTCTCCTATGACCTCTGGCTCTAGTTCTGCATCTGCTGAACAAAGAAGAAACTGCAGCCATGAACATCCCTCGTTCTCCCAGGGGGGAATGATTGATGCACACCAATCTTTTGGGTTTCGTAGACCAGTTGCCTGCATATCATGTGGCACACTGACCATGGCTTACAGTCCCTGTTGGTCTTTCAGTACCCAAACATGGCAACTTTTTACACAGCTGAATCATCCAGGAACTTTCTTCAATAATACCACTGGGGATGGGGGCAGTTGATGATGGTTCATTCAGTGGGTCGTCCTGGCAGAATTCTCTGTATCATTTTCATCTGAATTAGTAACAATGACAGAGTCCAAGTGGAGGGTGCACCCCACCTTCCAAGCTTTGACCTTTTCATGACAGACTTGGTCTCATTCAGCAGCTCTTGCCTCTGAGTTTCAGTGCCATTTCTGATTTGCATTCTTCCTGGTTTCTTCCATTAGTCAGGCTTCTCAGGTGTCCTCAATTTCCTCCCACATCCATCTTGGCAAATACAGGTATTTAAGTCCAAAAACTTTCTTAGCTTTCCTCCGGATGACTTTTTCTTCTTTGCTGCCTTTTGGCAGATGCCTACCTTCAGCCTGGCTTGGGGGTTGCCAGGTCTGAGGCTCCCAGGCCTCTCTGTCCCACACAGGAAAAATACTGTCTTTCTCTGCTTCTTCCTCAACCTGCAGGTATGAGCCCTCTGTTCTGAGGGCTCATCACATTCACCAGCTTATAGTGGCACAGCATCACCACCAGATGCCTCCAGTTCAAGTGCACATTTTTCACCCTTCAACGGTTCAGCCTCATGGGTTCCCCAGGAGCCAGTCACAGGTTTGACTTCCACTAACACCCACTCTTCACAACTACTGGAGGCATTGGCCTCCCAGGTGGTGAGATCTTCCAGCTTCTCCTCATCCACCCCAAGGACACTAAGACTTGGCCCCCTCTTCCATGGGTGCACGAATTCTGAAATGGCAACAGTCGGGACCCACCCAGCCTCTTCATTGGCTGAGGGGCCATTATTCACATCCCAAACTCCACTATGTACTGATAGACTCTCTATCTAAATTATGGAGGGTAGATCATGCCCTATTCTGTCCCCCCTCACCTTCCCCCTCCAGTTCTCAAAATAAATAAGTCTCTAGTTTCCGACCCTGGCTCCGTGGCCAATGAATTTATTCCCTCTCCCCCTTGCCACCTACTAACTTCGGCCCTTCGCCTCAGCCAGTGCCTACCCCTCCCCCTTTTTCCTTTTCTACTATCTCCTCTGATGAAGCACGTAGTGCCCTCCTATCCCTTAACCCCTCTAAAGGCTCCTCACCAGATGAGCTCGATCCTAAACTTTTCTACCTTTCTGCTCCTGCAATTGCTTATCCTATCTCCCTAATCCTTAACCTCTCCTTTATTTCTTCCCAAGTACCCTCATCCTGGAAACATGCTGTAGTCCTTCCTCTCCCCAAGGGTGGTGACACATCCACTCCTTGCAACTATCGCCCCATTTCCCTCCTTCCTACCCTTGCCAAACTTCAAGAATATTTAGTTCTCTCTCAACTATCACCCTTCCTCTCTGACTCCTGCTTCATCACCCCTTCCAATCTGGTTTTCGGCAGAACCACTCAACAACCACCTCCTTCCTCAGGCTTGCTGACTCCATCCTTTCAGGGATGGATGATGGCCTGATCACCTCGGCCATCTTTGTCGACCTAGCCAGAGCTTTCAACACTATTTCTCATCCCCTGCTTCTTGATTCCCTCTCCTCAGCTGGCCTTGCTCTGTCAGCCACTAACTGATTTAAATCCTACCTCATTGGCAGGACCCAATCGGTGAGAATCCTTGATTCCATCTCCCCTCCACCCGCCATCAACACTGGTGTCCTTCAGGGCTCAGTGCTTGGTCCCCTACTCTTCTCCATTTTCCTTAATGATCTTCCCACAGCCTGCTTATCCTCGTCTTTATTTATTTTATTTATTTAGCTTTTGTTAACCAGGTAAGTACACTAGACAAAAAATTGCCTATTTTCAGGTATGACCCGGGAGAGTACAGGAAATTACATACTTACACACTTAGGACAACATGGTACATAATTATGAAAAGATTACAAGTCATAAGACAACAAGGTACAAGTTAGGAGAAACAACTCGCATGTCACACATGAACATCTTAATTTAGAATACACATCCACATGTACGCTGACAATACTGTTTTATACAGTTCCGTCAAAAACCCTGCTGCTGTGGAAACCAGCTTACAGCATGACTTCAACCAAGTTCAGCTCTGGTTTGCTTCTCACCAGCTTTTTCTAAATGCCAAGAAGACAGTCTCAATGACCTTTGGCACCAGGCAGAGACTCTCTAGGCTCCCAGCCCTACCCACCTTCCACACCCTTGACGGGACCATCCTGGAGGACACCTCCTCATTTAGATATCTGGGGGTTTGGCTGGACCAGCACCTCAACATCTCTGTGCATATCGATGCTGTCCTGAAGAAACTGTGCCCCAAGCTTGGTGCTCTGTACAGGAATCATAGTTGCATCCCACTGACTGCGAGGCGTGAAATTGTCCAGAAGAAGACTGGTTTCCGTCTTTCGGATTATACATTAAACCGAGGTCCCATCTGCCTGGATTGGTGGTAGTTCAGGTAGATATTAAAGATCCCATGGCACTAATCGAAAAGAGTAGGGGAATCTTTTATTGAAACAAATAATAATACAAAACGGTCTTACATCATACAACTCATAATAAGGAAAATCAACAAAAACTGAAAAAAGCATTGCATCTTACAAGCAGCCGAACATAACCCCCCACCAAAGAGTAGAAATTTCCCGGTGTCCTGCCAAATTTCCCTAATTCTCTAAAATACCACCAACAGCTTAATCTGGTTCAATTTCAGTTGCTTACCATCTGTATCCCCTCCTCGTCACCCCTGAAAAAGGGACTTCTAGGACCAGTGGGTCAACAAAATTCAACAAACAACAAACAAACAAACAAGATGATACTCCTCATCTTTGACTACTGTGACGTAGTCTATGGTGCTGCTCCCAAATCTTCCATAACCAAGTTGGACACTCTCTTTAACTCCTTCTGCCGCTTTGCTCTCAACTCCCCTTCCCACTCCCACCACTGTGAACTCTATCACTCTCTAACCTTCCTTCCTCTATTTCACAGATGCATCTCACACTGTGCCAAACTAACCTCCAAATTCTGGATCGGAGTGCTCCTTTCCTACCTCTCATCCTCCCTCTCCACTCCGCCTCCCCCCACCCACTCTCTCAGATCTAATGACGCCCTCACCTTGATGGTCCCTCACCGCTCCACCCTCATCGGTCAGACTGGTTTCACCCATCGCTTCCCTAAAATCTGGAATTCTTTCCCCCCTGAAATATGACACCCCTCCTCCAACTACTCCCTTACCTCTGCCCTATACAATTACCTCTCCCTCAGCTGTTCCTGCTTTAACCCTCCTTAATACCTATCCCCAATTTCTACCTTGCTACCCTGACCCCCCTCCGGCAGGGTTCTTAACAGCCTGAAAGGGGGGGAATCAGGAAATGGCTACCCCTTCTCCTCATATTCAGTTCTTGCCTCTCCCCCTCTCTTCTCCACCTGCTCTTCTGGGTCACCTGTGTGCACAACCCACCCCATCCTTTTTATTCTAACAGCACTTGCGTACTACCCCGAGCCTGCTCCTGGTACACTCATGAACTATAAATGGTTTTGTCGCATTACTCGGTATTACTCGGTATGTAAAAGGTGGAAGGAGGCTCTAGGCCCATTGAGACCACTTCCCTGAACATGTAGGGTAGATTAAACACTAGCCCAAGAAAAGTTTGTCTAATTCAGCTTTAAATGACCCAAAAGAAGTCATATTCACTACTGAGTTGAGTAATGAATTCCAAAGAGAGGCAGCTCTTATTGTAAGATAGAACTGTCTTTTTGTGGTGCAAGACTTTGGTATTTTAATTTGTCTGATATGACATCTGAGATTGTTAGGATTGGGAGCAATTTCAATATTAGCACATTCCATTAATGTACTGTCCTTCAAGATATTATACAGAAGGAACATATCACCACGATCTCGTCGCAATTTGAGATTGTATAAATCTAGTGCCTGTAGTCTTTGTTCATATGACAAGTGTTTGACTCCAGGTATCAATTTAGTTATCCTTCTTTGTATACTGTCTTCAGTTTTTTGATCTCTTTTATAATGAGGTGCCCAGTAGGAGGCTGCATAGTCCATATATGGTCGAATATAAGACTCATAAAGTGGTAGTAAGCAGCACTTGCTCCTACTGACAAAGGTTCTTTTAATGGCTGAAAGTATATTATTAGCAGTCTGACCAATTTTATGGCAATGATCAGTAAAAGTAAAGGAGCTATTAATAATTACTCCCAAATCTCTTTCTGAGTTTGAATTATTATTGTTTAGATAGTAGTCAGAAAATACATTTTTTTATTCCGAGATGAATAACAGCACATTTTTCAGAGTTAAATTTTATTTTATTGTTACGTGCCCACAATTCAATAACCCATAAGTCCATCTGTAAGAGCAATATTTTTTCAGGGGTGTCAACCTCGGCTGAAAGTTTTGTGTCATCTGCAGATTTGCAGATGTTATTAGACACACCACTATGGAGGTCACTAATGTAGATTCCAAACAATATGGGGCCTAAGACGGATCCCTGGGGGACTCCACTAGTCACTTTAATATTAAAAGACAGTGAGATACCTATTTTTACTCTTTGTGACCTATCCATTAGCCAGTTTCTGAGCCAGCTGGTCAAATAGCCACTGAAACCCAACTAATCATTTTACTTATTAAAGAAAGACGTGGTACTAAATCAAAAGCCTTTTTGAAGTTGAGATGTATGATGTCCACTGGGATGCTACGATCCAAACTTGCATTAACCTTTTCATAAAAAGCAATCAAATTGGCTGTACATTATCTTCCTTTTTGGAAGCCATGCTGTAGTGTCTGTCAGACCCAGGGTTTTTATTTCATTATCAATTTTGTTTTTCAAAATTTTTTCCGTTAGTTTACTCCCAATAAAGGTTAGACTAAATGGTCTATAGTTGTTTGTTAATTTTATATTACCTTTTTTGAAAATAGGGACTACGATTGCCTTCCTCCAGTCCTCAGGAACCTCCCCTGTGGCCAGTGATTTATTACAAATGATGTATAATGGGACAACCAATTGATCTGTTATCTCTTTAAAAAGACAATTATTCAGATTATCCGGACCAGGGGAAGAATTTTTATTTAGAAATCGCATAGCAATTTTTATTTCATCATATGTAATATACTCCTGATGGTGAGAGGGGAGATGTGATGAATACAGAATGGTATCATCTCCTGAAAACGCAGAACCAAAATACTCATTCAAGAGTTCGGCTATCTCCTGAGTATTATTTATATCTTGATCATCTTTAAGCATAGAAGAGATTGGGTTCATAGTCTTTTTGTACGAATTAACATATGCATAAAATGTTTTCATATTCCCTTTTGAAAGTGCAACATTAAATTCTAGTTTCTTTCTTTCTGCTTTGATTAAAGCCTTAGTTTTTTTGACTTCCTTTTTAAATAATGAAATAGTTTCTGTATTTTTGTGTTTTTTCATTTTATAATATATTGCCTCTTTTCTTTTGATTTGTTTATAAATTGTTGGAGTGAACCATGGCGGGATCTTACCCTTGTTATTAAATGTTATTATTACTGTTTTGTATGTTTATATGTTCTTTTGTATGATTTTGTACATGTATTGTAATTTATCTAATGTTCCACTACTGTTTATTGTGCAATACCTTGTGTTCCAACTGTTGCATAATCTTACAATGTTGTATTGCTTGTACTACCCACAAACTATTGTAACTGATCATCCTTCACAACCCTTTGTAACCTCTCCCTCCAGGTCACACTGTGAGATGAGCAACTTATTGTTCAGTGTGCCCTCCTGGTGAAACATTTCAATAAATAAATAAATAACTAATATTCTCAAAGAATTCCCTGCAGAAATCCTCAGGCCCTTCCTCACATACAACTGCTTTTTGTGACTTGGGGTGGGTTCTGCATTTATAGTTCAAGTGTGGACCAAATGGACTCAGCAGACAGATTCTCCATGAGGACCACTGGACATGCCCATACCAAATTTAACTCTGCAGTCTTGGCAGTGAGGGATCACAAAGGTGACCCGTCCAACCTTCATGCACACTACACAGACTCTGACTGGCCATCCAGAGAGCGCTACTGCTCTTGGAGCTCCCACACAGTCAAAATCTTCCTCAAATGTCCTCAGTTCTTGCTCCTTCTGAGCTACCCAGGTCTGGACATGTAGCAAATATTGACTCTGACCACTAGCAATATTGCACACTGCAAAGAACACACACACAACAGAGCTGATGTTACTTGTTGCATTCTTTCCCTTTCCCTTACAAAACGTTATGTACACTGCTACCTGCACTTTTAAATTGTGACATACATTTTCATCTTCGTCCCCTGCCCTGGAACAGCATGTCCCATTTACACTGCATCATTGAAAAATTCTCCACTATGCTTGCTTTACACAGCTTCTTTGCAAATTGCCCAGAAATTAAATCTTCAGCTGCACAGAACGACATTTTGCTGCAAAAACATTTGGCTTTAGTACTCACAGATACCGATGTCTTCAAAGCCTTTACTGTGGCCTAGAAAACACAACAGCTTATCGCACACACAGGACGGTCTTAAACAGTGACCGACACCAAACATGCAGAATTCTGACACCAGACTGAACAGCCTTCTGTATACTGCAGAAATCGCCTGTCGGGTTGCCCAAGAATCTTCCGCTACAAATTCCAACACTTTAAAATGTTCATGACTGGAGGGCTTGGAATGAGCCAATCCAGACCTGGGCAGCACTTCTAGTTTAGATTTTTACAGATGTGGGTGTTGCCCCAACAACTACTTATTATTACCAGTCCCAGAAACAACTTCTGAAGGAGGATTTCACCCCCTCGGGGCATCACAGGAGATGGTAGCCACCATGTCCTGGTGTCCAGACCATTCCACTCATGAACTAGGGTGAGAAAAGAAAAGATGGGGGCTTCCTTCTGGCAATTGATCTGCCCACTGGCAGAGCACTGACCAACTCACTCAAACTCCAAGCACTCTCTCACTACTGAGTCAAACTTCACTGCAGCATAGTAGCTGGGGGTTATGCTGCTGCAAGAGTTCTAAATTCCATTTCAGTATCCTCTGCTCAGCAAAGCTAACCAGATGATCTTAAACTATTACTCGATGCCAGCAAAACTAAGGCAATGTGGTTTACTAATCTTAGAGCAAAACATACCCCCCCGATCATCATTACGTTGCTAAGAGAACACCTTGAAATAGTGAAAAAATGCAAATACTTAAGAGTATGGATTGACAGCAAGTTATCCTTTTCGGAACACATTGATACAATTTGAAAAAGCTGAGACTCCGACTTGGATTCTATTACAGAAATCGGCATTGTTTCCCCATGAATATCAGGACATGCCTTGCACAAGCTACATTTGTGTCAATAATAGACTATGTGGACATCATCTACAGCCGCTGAACTGCTAATTTTCTAAACAAACCTGACGTACTTTACCATAGGGCACTAAGATTCGCTATGAATTTACCAACATTAACTCATCACTGTAACCTGTATGCAACAGTTGGATGGCCCTCACTAGCCAAAAGGAGATTACATAACCTCTACATATGGACGCACAGTACAGGGTATTATCCAATGAGTTACCAGAATACATCCTAGAGCTCTACAAAAGGACTTCCTGCTCTTATGTGTTGAGGAAGAGCAATATCCTTCTTCTAGATATGCCCCTGTACTTTACATACTTTGGGAAAATGGCCATTAGCAATATCGTGCCAGCTGCCTGGAATAAGCTACAGTGCATGCTCAAATGTAACTCCTTGGTTGGAAGAAAGTACTTTAAATCCCTCATTGACAGGGCTTGTCCAGAAGTATGTACATGCAAATAAGGTGTGCTATTCCAGGAAGCAATTACGCTGGCCATATATTATGTGTTATTTAGCTGGGCTCTATAGTATAAAAACACACACTTTGCTGTTTAGCTGGGCTGCTTAGTATATAAATAAATGCCTTTGGTTTTGATTCCTTTTATCAACAACATCCTCCTAATGATTGCCATTCCTCTAGTTACCTAGTTGATGGTTTACCTATGTGAGTATTACTTTACAAAACGTATTCACAGCTGAAAGTACATTAGTGTTTATCTCTAAACATTCCTTGTTTCAAATATGTTTATTTCTAAGTATGTTTCCCCTATAGTTATTACAACTTAACTACTGCTTTTCTACCTCATACATGGATGCTTTTGTGGATGCTGTATCTGTAATATTTCACTGTATTATTTGCTGCTCACTGTACTTTGTGTATTTGACTGTCCTACCCAGGACCTCCTTGTAAATGAACTTCCACAATGAAGCATTTTCCTGGTAAAATAAATAAATTGAAAGGAGCCCTACAGGGATTTTACCCCTGTGCTGCCCAAATCCTATCTAAACTACCTTACAAGGGGTTCTGCTAACCTCAGGGAAACCCGGGTGTTACAGATAGAAGAAATAGAAGATCATAATAAAACCAGCAGACAAGGGGGACAATGCTGTGATTGTGGACAGAAGTCACTAAAAAGGATATTATGCTGGGATTGTTATCAGATGAAGGTAACTACAGAAACTGTATAGCAACTATAGAAAACCGTCAGGTAACCCTTTACCAATTTGAGTGCCTGCTGTTGCCTGCCGATGCCTATGACACCCATCTCTTCACTGTTCCACTCACATTCTGGGACACAAACATAAATCGGGCATGTTAGGAGTGGCTGAATTTATACTACAGGTAGGACCTCCCCCAGGCAGGACTTCCTGCCAAGCTTTTGTAAGTAAATGGCATCATCTTCTCTATTCCTAACTCAATTCTGAAGGCAGACATTCAAAGAAATTCTTCATCAATTAACATAATCTTTCTATGTTTTTAAAACTGCCATCCTGAGCTTTAAAACAGCGTAATGATTAAGTTCATAGGACAATATATATAGAAAAAGAAGCAATTTACTCAAGATATGCTTACAGTAGCATTAGGAGTCACTTTAATTACACTGCTGCCTCAGTCAGGCCAGCAAGGGACAAATTTCCAACTAAATTTTATATGATTACCTTGTGTGCTAGTCTTAAAGGACCCAAACTGGAAGGTATTTATTTATTTATTTAGTATTTTATTTCAGGCAGCTATGCAGGTAGGAATAAACACATAAATAAGTAGTCTCGGCCTCATTAATTTACAAGAAAACTCCATAATTCTGCAGGCAGCTCAAAACAATTCTCCAAAGTTACTCTATGGGCCCAATCCATTAAACCTGATATGCACTCCCATATGAGTGTGTAGGACTTGCATGTACTCCTGAGGCCCCCTGTGCCCATGAGAGGGCATCTGCAGCTGTCATGAATCAGTGTTCTGCTCCCTGTTCATCTAATCTACTCAGGAGTGCATAGCTACTCATTGGCCTGACCTTGAGGTTTGGGAAGTAGGACCAGCTTACAGAGCAAAGAATCCTGCAACAGGCCAGTGTACCTACTGGTATTCTCCAGATTCTGGGGTGCACAGTGTACCCAGAAGGCTGCCATAATGGCTATGTACCCCAAGCAATCATTGTAAGATTGGCTGGTCTGGCCAGCAATCAGCTCTCCCTTGCGCCACAACCCCCATACTGGGGTCTGAGACGCATTAGGTTACAAAGAGGTGCATGGCAGCATAGTGCAAGTTCTTGAGATGATAAATACAACTTATAGTGCCCATTTGTTTTCAAAAGCTTCCTTCTGCAATCTCACAAATCATAGCATCTTCTACATGTGATACATTTTATTTGACATGCACCACCATTTCTTCTATTGAAAAGGATTTTCTGACCACCTATTAGTGATAACAATTCTTTGCAGCAATGACCAGAATTGATAATTGATACATCTTTGTATTTTTGTCAGTTAATCTTGCTGACAGCAACCTGACAAACGATTATCTGGAAAATTCTTTGTTCAGTTTTTTTTTAATTACCAACATTTATTGAAAATGTTTAAATGTTTATTTATGTTCCGAAACTCTCCCTCACATCTTCCTCTTAGCTAGCATGTGCTCGCTTGCTACTGCATATCCAAACTTCAGTGTGTGGTCTTTTTTCTACACACTAGAATCTCTTGAGCATTTCCCAGAATGTATTTGATCACTGTCTTTTACTATATCAAAAATTTAAAATAAAAAAAGTAACTTTCCAAGCAACCACTCCTAAACTCCTTAGTTTGTAGGATGATGAACATTAGTTCAAATATGTTTCTATTGTTAATCAGGAGGAAACATTTTATATTCTCTTTTGGATACTTTGCTTTATGTCTGTCCCATGCATTCTTGAATTCTCCCACAGTTTTAGACCCCACAACCTCCTCAGGAAGGCTGTTCCATGCGCCCACCACCCTATCTGTGAAAAAAATACTTCCTCACATTGCCCCTGAGCCGTCCCCCCTCTGTCTTCAAATTGTGTCCCCTTGTTCTTGCACATCTCTTTTTCTGAAAGATGCTACCCTTTTAGACTTTGTTGATTCCACTGAGGTACTTAAACATTTCTATCATGTCCCCCTCTCCCTCCTTTCCTAAAGGGTATACATATTAAGCTCCTTTAGCCTCTCCTTTTATGGCTTCTCTTGCAGACCCTGCACCATTTTAGTTGCCCTCCTCTGAACTGCCTCCATCCTGTCTATGTCCTTGTGGAGATGGGGTCTCCAGAACTGGATGCAGTACTCCAGATGGGGTCTCACCAACTGTCTGTACAGGGGATAACAACATTTTTCTGCTGGTGATGCCTCTCCCTATACATCCCAGTATCCCCCCATCCCTTCTTACCGCCTTCTCACATTGCTTGCCAACCTTAAGGTCATCTGATATGATTACCACCAGGTTCCTTTCTATTTTTGTTGTTGTTACTACCTCCCCCCCATTGTGTAATCTTCCCCTGGGTTTTTGTTTCCCAGGTGCATAACTTTGCACTTCTTTGCATTGAATCCAAGCTGCCATACTTCTAACCATTCCTCCAACCTTGCCAAGTCCCTTCTCATCCTTTCCATGCCTCCTCGTGTATCAACCCTGTTGCAGATCTTTGTGTCATCTGCAAAGAGGCATACTTTTCCTTTCAGTCCCTCTGCAATGTCACTTATAAAGTCATTAAAAAGGACTGGACCCAGTACTGAACCCTGCAGTACCCCACTAGTAACCCCTCTTTCTTCAGAGTGGACTCCATTTACAATTACCTTCTGTGTCCTGTTGTTCAGCCAATGTTTTACCCAGGCTACCACCCTGGGACCCACTGCCACCCCCACCTACCTCACCCTCACTCACCCCTGTTCCCTGTCCCATGCCCTTTTGAAGTTGTTCACAAATTTACATGATACCACCCATTCTGGTAGGGCGTTTCATTTTGCTACCACCCTCTCTGTGAAATAGTGTCTCCTCATTTCCTTCCTAAATCTTCAACTCTTTATTCTTAGCCCATGCCCCTTGGTGACCCTCCCCCTCCTTAACTTAAAGACCCCATCTGCCCCATCCTTATTGATTCCCCTCAGATACTTGAATGTCTCTATCATGTCCCCCCTGTCCCTCCTATCCTTCAGGGTGTACATATTCAGGTCTCCCAGCCTGCTGTTATAGTCTCTCCCCTCCATTTCACATATCAACTTTGTTGCCCTCCTCTGCACCCTCTCCAGTAGCCTGATATCATGCTTTAGATATGGCCTTCATAATTGCACACAATACTCTAAGTGCGGCCTTACCAGCAACCTGTAG
The DNA here is from genome assembly GCA_016271365.2 of Neoceratodus forsteri. Lineage (NCBI taxonomy): Eukaryota > Metazoa > Chordata > Ceratodontiformes > Ceratodontidae > Neoceratodus > Neoceratodus forsteri. The sequence goes on along the minus strand of JADMNL010000022.1, from coordinate 492,213,953 downwards.
AGGGGCAAGATCACCTCTCTTCACCTGGATGAAACCCCCCTCACTATGCACCCCAGCATTTTATTTGCTTTTGCAGCTGCTCTCCTGCACTGGGTAGTGTTGTTCATGGTCCCTGTTATCATTACTCCTAGGTCCTTCTCCTCCTCAGTGATCCCCAGCTTAACCACTCCCAGCCAGTATTCTCTCCTTGGGTTCTTCACCCCAAAGAGCATAACCTTACACTTCTTTGCATTGAATCCCAGCTGCCACCTCTCTGACAACTCCTCTAGCTTGCTTAGGTTCCCCTGCAGCTGCTTCCATCCCTCCTCTCCATCCACCACTGTTCTGATTTTGGTGTCGGTAGTGAACAGACTTATCTTGCCCACCACCCTGTGTGCAATGTCTGATATGAAGAGCCCAAACAATACTGGCCCCAACACAGAGCCCTGTGGCACCCCACTCATCACTGGCCTTGGAGGTGAGAGCGCCCCTCTCACCACCACCCATTGTAGCCTCCCACTCAGCCAGCTTGTAATCCAGTTCATCATTTTTGCCCCACCCCTACACCAGTTAGCTTCCCCCCAAGCTGCCCATGAGGCACAGAATCGAAGGCCTTGCTGAAGTCCAAGTAAAGAACATCCACCGCATGACCCTTATCCAGCTCACCTGTCACCCAGTCATAATATTGTATCAGATTGGTTTGACAAGACTTCCCGGAAACAAACCCATGCTGCCTCACATCCTGGAGGCCATTGTCCTCCAGGTAAGACACCAGTCTTTCCTTTAGTATTGTTTCCATGAGTTTGCACACTATGGAGATGAGACTTACCGGGCGATAATTACCCGGTTCATCCCTTGGTCCGCTCTTGTGTAATGATACTACATGTGCCATCCTCCAGTCCAGTGGCACACATCCCGACTCAAGTGAGGTGCTGTACAGATCCGCCAGTGGCTCCGCCAACACGTCCGCCATCTCCCTCAGCACCCTGGAGTGGATACCATCCGGCCCTGGTGCCTTGTCTACCTTCAGTGTCCTCAGTCCCTCTAGGACTCTGCCTCAATTCTTCCATCTGTTGCCTCCTCTCCCCGTCCCCACCTCCCAGCCCATGGTGGTAGTTGTCCCTCCTTTTCTTCCATGAACACTGACAAAAGTATTCATTTAGTTCTTCTACCTGCTCCTTACCCTTTTCTGTCCACTCCCCACCTCTTTTTATCCTCACTATTGTCTCCTTGCACTTCCTTTTCTCCCTGATGTATCTCAAAAAGTCCCCCCCCCCGTTAATTCCCTGCACTAATCTCAGCTCCCTCTGAGCCTTGGCTTCTCTCACTTTTCTGGTCACCTCCCTGGAAGTGATTACAACTAAAAATAACATTTTCCATGATATGAAACATAAGCTACAACTCACTTCTGGCTCAAAAGGAGCCAACGTCAGTTTTTCAAGAACAAAATTCAAGTCCCAAGGTGGGACTGGATTGCGGATAGAAGGTTAAAGACTTCATATGTAGAATACCTCTCAAAAAAGTATGGGAGCCCTCCAGCTGGGCCACCATAGACCTTCAGTAGGGGCATGGAAAGCTGATACAGCAGACAGATGCACTTAAGTGAGGAATACTGTAGACCACAGTCTGACAGGGACAGCAAGTATTCTAATACAACATTTACATAGCATGTAATAATAATAATAATAAGTGTATTTATAAAGCACCTTTCAATTTTCAAGGTGCTATACAAAATAAAACAATGCAAATCAGATAGTAAAATTCAGTATAAAACACAATAAAATCACAGTATAGTCAACAATCTCAAATACAGTCAGTACTCCAAGAAGGCTATTTGATAAAAGTGGGTTTTTAAACACCCCTCTTAAATTCCTCCACGGAGGTGCACTCCTGTAACCAGCATGGTAGAGAATTCCAAAGAGTGGGTGCGGCGTAAGAAAAAGCTCTACAACCTGAAGATTTAAGACTCACTCTTGGAATCTCTACCAACCCCTCATCGGCCGAGCGAAGCGATCGGCCGGGGCAGTAAGGGACCAGAAGTTCTTTCAGATAGGCCGGACCCGGTAGCACGTCAATTCGCCGCAAACATTACATTGCAAGCAACTCATCGCATCATTTTGAGCTAATCCTAACACAGCGCAGTAATAATTTCATCATATATAAGTTTCATCGAATCAGCTGAGCTGCCGAACCAAAATATGAGCAAACAGTAGAGAACAAGCACCAGGAAGCAGGAGAGGTAATCAGCACAAAGTATATTGCGATGTAGGGGAAACCAGGAGAGGTAATCAGCACATTTTAGCAGGATAAGAGAAATCTGAGCACTTAATGTTAGGCTTTATTAGAATTAATACATACCAATTGTACAGATTTTGTTGTTCCACTTCTTCCACTTACTGTCACTTCCTGATGATGCCATAAGTCAATACAGCTACCATAGGAGAGTTCATCGTAGACCCAGGTTAATTTAATACTTAACTTTTATTTATTTTATTAAAAGAAGATTCCACTATTCAAAGTGATTAAAAGTTAAGCCGCATCAAGCTTCGGAGTCCTTTTTAGTCCATCAATTGGTTTAAACCTGTAACTGGAAGTTATGAGCAACCCCCCTTAGGTAGTCTGCACAATTGGTTGTTCCATAGGAATCCACCACCAACGCGATGCGCTTTCCTGTATCCCTGTATTTTTTTCATGGAGCAGGGGGTGCTATGCCTGACAGGTACTGTTCCATTTTCACCTCATTCATTCTCTGTTCACATTTTATGGCAATTATCAATTTCCAAATGGTGGGGTGGCTAGCTCCGAGAAGACTATTGAAGCCTCTATGCCACCCCTCTACAGAGTTATTAGTGCGCTGCAGACCTTCCTTAACAGCCATGTAGCAGTTCCAAAACTTAATGTCAAAATGTGGTCTGCAACGACCGCGATGACCAACTGGCCTTCCTATCCAGGTGTCTTCAGTGTAGTCAATGACAGGGGCCAGTTGGTCATCATGAGTTCTGTAGAATTCAGTCTCTCTCAGCATTTCAAACACATTAATTACATTGTCTGGTGGAATATATGCTAATGCTGGCATCATTCGTATGTTAAGTGCAAAATCAGAGTCTACTGTGTAGTTCTTTACAATGTCATGATTTTCCTGTACCTTGCGCCATACTGACTGAAAGAGGTGGAAAAAGCAGCTCCTTGTTACTGCGGTGGGGAACACAGTTTGAAATGCTTTAGAGGCTGCTAGTTCAAAGTCCAGCATGACAGTCTGTGGATTAAGTCCAGGGCATAAATGTTTTAATTCAGATAGGACGCGTACATAACTTACATATGTTTTGTTTGCCATCAGAATAAAAACTGAGGGTATAATGGATGAATGTTGCACACCATGTATGGTGTACAACTGTGAAAACAACGGAGGTGTAGCCTTGAATGTTCCATCGGCGTACCAGTGCATTGATTTGGTCATATAATTAAGATTCTGCCTAGTAGAAAATATAATGAATCTTTCTGTGTCATCACAGCCTGAATCTTACAGCATAAATATTTCCCCACTATCAGTTTCACAATATTCTGGTGGAATTTTAAGTTCAGTAAGTGAAACTGGCTGGCTAGGAGCCACAACTGCTGTTTGTCATGCCCTTTGTGCACTTCTCTTTAAACTTGGTATGGATGGAAGTTTTGCACAGGCAGATTGACTTATGCCAGAAATGACAGTGGCTACTATCTGCTGTGTGGTTTCCTGAGAGCTGCATGCACGGTACTTCAAATCATTCACCACTTTTCTCACCTCAGCATCAGCTGGGTTAGGAACATGATTGTGTTCCTTAATGTATTTCAGTATGGCATCATTTGCTGTGTGAATCCTAGCAGGACACTTAAAGGTGTTGTACTGCTGACATTTCCAGTAGCCTTTGTCCCCATACGTTCTCTCCTTTCAGTAAATGTAACCGTCGTGGGTTCAGGAGAGGCTGTCCTCTACTACTCATCACAAATTCAAGTGGCATCTTGAAACTGGGATGGGAGCAGCTATGACAGTGATACATTTAAGCTGTCAATCAGGCTGCACATGGGGCACAATCATTGGCTGACCAATTTGAAACCATTAGAAATAGTAAACTGCATTAAGATGTTAATAACCGCGATGTAAAAGGGAGAGCATACTACATTGCAATGTAAATGACCGCAATGTAAAGGGGATGCGATGTAAATGCGAGTACTGAAATTTTTACGATGTAAAAGCTTGCGCTGAAATATTTTGCACGCAATTGACGTGGAACCACCGGACCCTGAACATGTATGGCTTTGAAAGTCAGTAAACTGACTTTAAAGGTGATCCACCACCGAATAAGTAGCCAGTGCAGTTCGCGCAGCACCGGGGTAATATGACAGGACCTACTTGTCCCAGTCAAAACCCAGGCTGCTGCATTCTGCACTAGCTGTAGGCAGTGGATTTCAACCCCAGAAAGTCCAAAGTACAGGGAGTTGCAATAGTCCAAACGCGAGGACACAAAGGCGTGGACCAACATTGGTAACGAGTCAGGTGGAACAAGGTGCTTAACTCTGGCGATATTCCTAAGATGGTAAAAGGAAGTTTTGTCGACTGCTGACGCTTGTGACTGCAGTGTCAGCCCGTCATCCAAGATAACCCCCAGGTTACGCACCCGTTCAGAGGTCAGGAGTGAGATGCCGCCAAGAAAAATTCCTGAGGGCACCAACAAACGACCCCTCTATCTGATGACCAGGGTCCACAACCAAAACTTCTGTCTTTTCTGAGTTCAACTTCAGCCAACTAGAATCCATCCAATCCTGGATTTCTTTCAGACAGCTGTTAAACACCGAGAGAGCTCCATCCTGGTCAGGGGCAAAAGACAGGTATAGCTGGGTATCATCTGCATAGCAGTGAAACCTCAGTTTATACCATCTTATAAGGTCTCCGAGGGGCAACATATACACCGCAAATAACATGGGAGACAGCACTGAACCTTGAGGCACCCCACACAACAAAGGAGTTGGGCTTGAGGATAAAACCCCAGACACAACTCTTAGTGATCTCCCGGTGAGGAATGAGGTGAACCATCGAAGGACGATTCCTGATATTCCACAGATCTGCCTCTGGTGTGCTATCAACACCAAGTGATCCACGGTGCCAAAGGCTGACAAGAGATCAAGAAGAACCAGAATAGAATGTCTCTTCTTATCTCTCGCCCTCAGAAGATCATTAAGCACCCGAACCAGTGCAGTCTCGGTGCTATGTCTTTTACGAAAACTGGATTGGAAGGATTCGTAGATGTCATAGATGGTTAAATGGTCTTCCAATTGGCCTGCCACTACCTTCTCAATCACCTTCCCAATAAAGAGTAGGTTTGAGATAGGTCTGTAGTTTGTGAAACAGTCCGGGTCCAAGGTAGCTTTCTTCAAGAGAGGTGTCACCACCACCTCTTTCAGGGAGCTAGGAAACTCACCCGTCTCCAAGGAGCACCAGACTATTAGCACGAGGATTGGACTGATGATATCACTACAACCCAACATTAGGGAGGTCGGTCCAGGATCCAAACTACAGCTTGCAGGGCGTACACTATGGATAATCCTCATGACATCCATGAAGTCAGGTAGACCGAAGGAACTCCAAGAAAACAGAAATACTGTGAACTCACATTGTCCAATAGCATCCCCCTTAGAGTTTGCCGGACACAGATCCGCCCTGATGTCGGCCATCTTATTTGCGAAGAAATGAGCAAGCTCCTTGCACTCTAATTGCAAAAAAGCTTTCTGAACCTGCAGACAGGCTGGGTTGCACAGTCTGCCTACCATTTGAAAAAGCTGAACCAGTCGGTTCCTAGCAACTGCAATCTCCCTGAACAGGAATTCTGCCTTCTTACGGGTGATTGCAGATTGATAGACAGAATAATGGTCCATCAATCTAAGGTGGTCGGCATGAAGGGCAGATCTGCGCCAGCAACGCTCTAACCTTTGCCCCTGTCTCCGCATCTCCCTCAACGTCCCATCAAACCAAGGGGACTTGGGGTGAAGGGATAAGGGGTGTACACGAACAGGTGCAATAGAATCCAGAGCCACCATGACAGCCATATTATAGGCCACCACCAGGGTCTCTGGACTACTGCTTGCCAACGCGGGGGGACTAGAGGTCAAGGACCGCCGCAAGGCCTTGAGGAGTAATATCCCGTAGAGGGAGGTACCTAACCATCTCCACAGGGATAGGCCTTCTCAGGGCGGTGCAAAAACTGAACCTCACAGTGTAGTGGTCTGACCAAGCAACTGGTTCCACCCCCAAATTGGAAGTGTAATCCCTAGGAGAAAGACTAAGTCCAAGGAGTGTCCAGATTTATGGGTAGCGGTAGAAACCACCTGTGTAAGGCCCAAAGAAGTCATTAATTGGAGGAAGTGATTACCAAATTGCGAGAGTTCATCGTTGACCCAGGCATTAAAGTCACCCAGAACCATCAATCTGGGCGACTCAAACGACATGTCGACGATGAAGTCTGCCACTTCCTGTAAGAAGCGTTTCCCATCACCGGGTGGATGGTAGATGAGTACGATTCGAACACCTACACCCGCTACCACTGTACACTCAAAGGAGTCAGTCTCCCCCACTACCACACTCGTGAGGCAAAGTTCAGTCTTGAAACAGACTGCAACCTCCCCACCCCTGCGGTCCAATCTCGGGTGATGTATCACCGAGTACCCGGCCGGAGTCATGGCCTCCAACCTGGGACCTGGATTTTCATCCAGTCAGGTCTCCGTGATGCAAGCCAAGTCCACTGAGCCAACAAGATCAACAATAATGCCCGTCTTGTTTCTGATGGACCTAGCATTGCATAACACCATCCTAGTTGGACGAACCTCGGAGGCTGTCAAGCCCATCTGCCTACTAAATTCCATAGTGCCCTTGGGTATGGGCACCAGACATGGTAAACCACGATCTGGATTCTGTTTTGCCCCAGGGTGCCTTCTGGATCTAACTACCCCAATGCGATGGCCCCCTCATTCATCCTCCCTTGTTCGCAACCCCCCGCCGTCTTCCCTCTCCTACAAGCAATTCCCAGCTCTCTGCAGCACTGATATATATCATGTTGGAGAGGGAGAGAATAAAAAGGGTGGAGGGCGTGAAGAGAGGAGGATGAATAGCACATCACCGTGGGGACAGAGGGTCGACACATGCCGCTACAGAACAATTAAAACCAAAACGATAAACCTACCAAAACAATTACATTCAAAAAGAACCAACACCACCCCAAAGAAAATCAAGTCTAAACCCAACAAGAGGACTCCTAAAAAATAAATATAAAAATAAATGCAATACCAGGGTTCTCTCACCACCCCAACTTAAACACAAATAAAAATTATTAAATTTTTTATACCCCTCCCCCCAGCTCTCTCACAACCGGAGGAAGAAATAATATTTTAGCACTCTCACTGCAAAAATGTATTTTTCCAAAATCATAAGAACATTTCAAACTTAAACTATAAAAATTAACACATCCCCCACAAGTCCTCTCATGACCAGGAAATGGAGAAAGCAATAAAATAAATAAAATAGATAGACACAAGGTCCTCTCACCACCGCTGTCCAGATCAACTTAAAACAAAATTAGAAAAAATAGGAAGTCCTCAATCCTCTAGGTAGAGAGTCAATTTTGTTCGTAGGTTTGTAAAAGAAAAAATCCAAATCCATCAAATCAGGAAACAACACAGCAGACCAGTTATCCATGAGATTCAGGGGATATCCAGGGCTAAGGGTAATTAGATCCTTCTCATATCCACAGTTAAACAAGGCCCCCTCACTCCCAACTGGGCAGGTACCACAGGAAATAATGTGGCCTAATAAAACACCCAGGGCAAGCCACATTAGTAGCACGACCTGGGGGTCTAGGGGGCAAAGAACATCAGTCAGTTCCTTGACCACACGATCCCAATACCCCCTTCAGACCACAAATCAATTGGGGGTCCCAGTGAGAGAACATACCTCAAACCAGTTCAAAGGCCTTATACACACCAGGGGATCCAAGATAAAATGAATAAATCCCCTTTACTACTTCTTCCCGGATCTCACAATTTCCAAAGTACAAATCTAAACACTCCAGTCGGGGCCCAGTCCTAGAAGCCACACATAAATCTCAATGTGCCGAAGAATCCTTCAATAAAAGGCGTCCCACAGCATTTCACATGCAGGACTGAAAATCCCACACTTGACTCCACTCAGGACACTTCCCTCTGTCCCAACAGATCCTGTAGCGAGCGGGGGGCAAAATCTCCATCTTCTGGCAAAAAGCCCCCACAGTCTACACCATGCCCTGCACACATATGATTCGGGCAGTAAACGGAGTCCCGCAACACCTCCATCGTAGGACTGAAGGTCTTGCTATCTACTCCACGCCTGATTCGGTATTCAGTTCTGGCGATAGGCCACCAGGATGCCAAACATTACAAATACTTCCCTCTGCCCCGATGAACCCTGTAACAGGTGGGGGACACAATCCCAGTCTCGGTGCCAAAAAACCCTCAGTCCACTCCATGCCCGCATGATGTACAACCCGGGCAGCAGGGCACAAATTGCCGAAAACAATCGGCAATTGAATCAGACGCTTCCCTTCATCCTGGACTCGTCCTGGAGAACTCCACTGACACCACCGAATCCACTGATCTACTAATTACGGCAGAAATGCTGAAAAAACAACAAATGAACAAAAAATAAATGTTTTTAAAAACTACAAACTAAGACCAATGCAGCAGCATGCTCAGTCCAGTGGCCATCTTGAAAAAAGAGATGAAACCCTAAATGAATCTAGACTGCTGGAAGCAGCCCACAAAGTGAACTACTTCCATTTTAAGGAATAAGTATGTCTAGTAGAAGGCTTTCTATCCACAGTCAGTACATTTATTTATGTCTTTGTTTACCGGGTAAGTGCACTGATCCAGAGGACCGTTTTCGATCATGACCCGGGTCACAGGGTGGCAAGCAACAGAGAGAAACACAGCAACACATACAGGGAAACTTCAATCTATACTGTAGATTCACACCTCGAGCATGAGGTGGTGTAGAAAAAAAGAAATACAAATAACATAATAGTACAAGGTAATGGCCAGGCACACATAGTGTGAAAAGCGGGCCATACATAGCAATAGAAATAACATGAGATACAGGAGCCACATTACATGTTACAGGAGAACATATGTAGCATTATAAATATAGCAACCTTAGGGGATATCCAAAAACATGCAATGGCTATGTCTGCAGGATCCATGTGTTCAGATGTAGGGACTTCCAGTCTGGATGGACCAGGGGTCCCTTGTCCTGTGACAACATACCCCAAGACAGAGGTACTGAGATAGGAGGCTCTACTGTCATTTGTTACTGAAGTGGAAGCTATATCTGATGAGGCCATAACAGAGCAGTGAGGATAAGAGTGGCACCCTCCATCCGTAGTTTGAGCAGCACCCTTTATGTTGTTGATGTAATGCATCACACTGGCATGGTCCATCTGTATTAACAGTGGACTAGGGCACAGATGCTCCTGAAATGCCTTGAGGCTGTACAGGATAGGTCTTATCTCATAGTGACTCCTGCATACCGACTGTGCTTGTAGAATCAGATTTTCTGCCCTGTCCTGTGGCAGGAAAGCACAACCCTTTTCTCTGTCCAAGACTGCCATATGTACTGCAGTCTTTGGCAGGGAATCAGTGCAAAGTTTGGCACATTTGCTGTGACCTCCAATTCCTTGAACAACTGCCTTGTCCTAGACAAGGTATGTAGGAGCACTTTCCTGGAGCTGGCCTTCAACACCCAGTCATCCTGAAAGGGGCATACATACTGGCCTTCCTTGTGAAGGGCTGCTGCCACTACTGCCAAGCATTTGGTAAAGACCAGTGGCACAGAACACAAGCCAAAGGGCAAAACTCTGAGCTGGTAACGTTCCCCCTCCAGCACAAAGTGGAGATATTTCCTGTATGATTTTCTGATCTTGACATGAAGGTATGCATCGTTCATGTCCAGAGAACAAATCCAGTCCCCTTTTTGCAGAAGGGGAATCAGAGCTTGTAGGGATACCATTCTAAACTTTTTCTGTTCAATGTAGAGGTTGAAATCCCTGACATCCAACACAGGACACAGATCCTTGTTAATTTTGGGACTAAGAAGTATCTGGAATAGAACCTGTTGCTTCTCTGCCAGGGAGGAACTGGTTCTATAGCATGTTTTTGGACTAATGGCTGAACTTCTTCCTTCATAACGGGTACATGGCTCCGAGGATGACTGGAAGGAGGCAGAGGATGATCTGGAGGGGTTTCTAGCAGCTACAGAGCATGCCCCCTTGCAGTTATCTCCAGTACCCACTCTTCCTTTGTGATCTCCTGCCATTGCATAAAATGCAGGGAGAGTCTGTCTCCCACAATCACTCCTGGAAGTAACAGCAGAGGTGGTAGTGTCTCCTGAAGAGAGCCATGTGGAACCGGTGGTGGCAGTGCCACTAGTACTGACTGCTTTGGGTGCTTTTGTAAGTGTACCTGGAGAGAGAGCGGTCCTGCAAGAGGTGACCTCTTCTGCCACAGCCTTGCTGATGGTAGGCATGGCCACCTCTGGCAGCAGGTTGATGGCAGATCCCCTCCCATGGCTTCTGACAGGAATAGGATACATGAATTTGACAGACCGTAGGGGTTTTTGTTTTAGTTCTAAAGACCTTTAAGGTTTCTTCAACATCATAGTCAAACAGTTTTGTCCCTCCAAAAGAGGCATTCAGAACTGCCTGTTGCACATCATTGGCAAAGCCAGCAACTCTGACTCCAAATATCTTCTCATTCAAATACCAGGAGAAGCAGCCCTGGCAGAAGTATCAGAGACAGCATATGCTGAGAGTAGCAAATGCTTGCCAGCATTAGTTCCAGAGTTTGAAGAGCTACTGACGCCTCAAAGAAAACTTTAAAAAACAAAATAATAAAGTACAGTTCTGCTTGCATTCCATATATGTTCTATATATTTCTCCTTCCCTTTATTTATTACTGAAGAAATTTGCATGAATACGTGATCTTTAGCCCTTGGAGTTCCTTTAGAGTTTATCTGCCTCTATAGCTTACTCCCTATTTCATGTCATAATTCTCTGTTGTGACATCACAATCTGTTGCCATGGGAGTAATTGTGATATCACAAGCAGTGCGTATGACCTCAGGTAGGGAGAAAGCAACAGGAAGAGATGAACTCTTCAGGAGCAAAGATCTTGTGTTCATGTAAATGACCTCAGTAATAAATAATGGGGAGGAGAAATACAGAACTAATATGAGATACAAGATTGACTGTGTCTAAATATTATGTTTGGTTAAAGTTCTCCTGAAGGTGTCATCTGCTCTTTAGTAGTAGTAGTAGTAATGATTTTATTCATTTCTTGAATGAACATGGTTAAATTCCCATTGAGCAATAGGTCATTTACAAGGGACACCATATTATCATCCTGGTTACAAGAAGGAAGGAGGCAGTATAGTACAGTGATTCAAGGCTCTGAGCTGCAAATTTGGTGACATCCAGCAGGCCAGACCTGGGTTTGAATCCCACAGCTTCCACTTACATACTGTGTGACCCTGAGCAAGTCACTTAACTTCCCTGTGCTCCCAGGTCGTGCCTGTAAAAAAAGCTTTCAGCTTAGTGTGATAATCCTGGTTAAACACAACTAAAAAAAAAAAAAAAAAAAAAAATTTGGTTTACAAATGTCTTTATAGGTGACATTGGAGAGCACCTGGAAGGAAAAGTATGTCTCTTTGTAGATGACACAAAGATCCGCAACAGGGTTGATACACAAGGTGGGGTGGAAAGGATGAAAAGGGACTTGTCAAGGTTGGAGGAATGGTCAAATGTATGGCAGCTCAGATTCAATTCAAAGAAGAGCAAGGTAATGCACCGAGGAAACAAAAACCCAGGGAAAGAGTACACAGTGGGGGTGAGATACTGACAACAACAAAAATTGAAAGGGACCCAGGAGTAATTATATCAGATGACCTTAAGGTGGGCAAGCAATGTGAGAAGGCACTAAGGAGGGATGGAGGGATACTGGGATGCATAGGTAGAGGTATCAACAATGGAAAACAGGAAGTTGTTATCCCTCTGTACAGATAGTTGGTGAGACCCCATCTGGAGTACTGCGTGCAGTTCTGGAGACCCCATCTCCGCAAAGACAGAGTGGAGGCTGTTCAGAGGAGGGCAACCAAAATGGTGCAGGGTCTGCACCAGAAGACATATGAAGAGAGAGAGACTAAAACAGCTTAATATGTATACCCTCAAGGAAAGGAGGGAGAGTGGGGACATGATAGAAACTTTAAAGTACCTCAAGGGAATTAACAAAGTCCAAGAGGGTAGCATCTTTCAGAAAAAGAGATGTGCAAGAACAAGGGGACACAATTTGAAGATAGAGGGGACACTGCTCAGAGGTAATGTTAGAAAGTATTTTTTCATGGAGAGGGTTGTGGATGCATAGAACAGCCTTCCTGAGGAGGTTGTGGAGTGAAGAACAGCGGGAGAATTCAAGAATGCATGGGACAGGCATAAAGCAATTCTAGAGGGGGGTAGGAGGAAGTAAGCTGTTGGTTAACTAGAATCTGCAGGTTATCCATCAGGTAGGGAAACGAGTAGACTAGGTGGGCCAAGTGGTCCTCATCTGCCATCAAATTCTATGTTTCTATGTTTTTGAATACAAATATACAAAAAACAATTCAATTAAAACATCTCAGAAATACACTCCGTATAAGCATAGAAATACAATACTACTAATTATGTTTTTACATGACACAATTACACTTAACAGTCAATTTAAGACATTAAAAAGTGCAATACACAAGGCATAGAAAGTACAATACAGCCTATTTATAGGAACACATAACACAGGTTCAAATACAGCTCAAGGACATAACCCTATTATATCTTGGAATCACAATACACCAAGTTCTTACTCCTAAACTACATTAACAACACAGCTCCTATATTATCTAACATAAGTCTTTACGCAACAGGTTTTAAGTAACTCATTCTTGGCAGAACCATCCAACAAAGCCTGGGTTGCAGTTTTTGTAGCTTTCCACAGGCTGTTCTGATACTTCATCATATGGGCCTGATAGTCTGCAGTCTTAAGGCCCAGTAAGGCAGGGACGTACGTATGTTTGCCCATCACATCCAGCCTTCCAGATTCTTTATCAGGAGGCAAAATACTCGTATGTTTAGGTGCCCTGGACCTATCATGGGCAACCACCACAACTACTGAATCAGATTCTGGCTAGTCGTCATGATAAGGGTAAGCAGATGGAGCAGGATGCGGCTTATTGGGCTTTCTGGGAACTGCAGGCAGTGAGTTTGGTCTGTACCATGCAGCAAAGGTAGCATCCTCCAATGCAGGGTATACAGGTGGAATTATTATGGCAGGTGAGCAAGGGACCTCCAAAATTCCATTAAATTTAATTTTGCGGAATCTTCCTCTTCCACAGCAAAGTCCATGGCAGTTTGCATTTGCTGCATCATGGTTTGAAAAGTAGGATCTTGAGGAGGAGACTTTGGGGTGTTCACCACGGAATCCTCACTGCAGAATCAGAAGGTAGAACTGGAGTGTGGTGCCACATGTTGTTCTTCTTCATATTGCTCCTCTAACACCATGAGATCAGGATTATATTCAACCTTGTCACGAAAGTCTCTATCGAAGATGTGTGCCGCAGAATGCACCAGTGACACTGATGGCAGCTAAAAGGCAGGAATGTGTGGTGTGTTCATAAAACCCATTGATGAGGGCTGTGTAGCAGGAGGCCCTGTTGGTGGTACAACTGCCTGTAATGGTAGTCCATGCAGAATGCATTTGATTGTTTCTGAGAATTATGCCAGCACAGCCTGAGAGTTGATGGCACCCTGTAAAGGGGCCAGGACTACTTGCATCACCAGGCCTTAGCCCAATGATAGTGGCACTGTACTATCGAAAGTAGGTACAGAAGCCTCCAGAGCCAAGCCTCAACCTTGTTTATGTATTTATTTATTAAATTCTCGGATTACAAATACCTTTGAGCAGAAACTGCTCATTTACAAAGGTTCCACGTCAAAGGATGAGGGTCAACATTTGTCTCATAAATGGTCGGGGGGGGGTGCTGTCATCAGTGCTGCCAGAGCGGGTGATGACACAATTGACTTACCTTGTGTCAGTGGCGACCAGGACCTCACTGGTGAAGCAAATCTCTCTTTGCCCCTAATATTTGTGTTTGTGGCCTGACAATGAGGAGGGCCATGATGCCGACCATTCCCTGTCCTGGTCCATTGACTTTGGTGTCTGTTTTTCAGAAGACGGTGAGGAACTTACAGATTTTGGGTCTTGTGCCTTCTCCATGGCTGTTGAAGTTTTAAGGACAAATAAATTTTACAGTGCTTTCTTGTGGCATCGCCTTGGAGCCCGGTTGAAACTCTGACAACTCTCACAAGTCCTCACATTGTGAGAGAGGCCCAAGCAGCACGCACAGACCGTATGTGTATCTTCTTCGTAAATTTTCTTTCTGCACTTACAGTACTGAAAAAAAGGCTCTTTTGAGTTTGGCAGCATGCAGGGATGACGACATACACTGTTAATAAAAGAATAAATGACAATAGCTAGTCGACAACATAGAAACATAGACTCTGACAGCAGATAAGGACTGCTTGGCCCACCTAGCCTGCCCATTTCCCTACCTATTGGATAAGCTGCAGATCCTAGTTAACCAGCAGCCTTTAGCAGGTCTTGATCGACAGCAGGAAAAAAACTAAAGAGTGATGGGACTGCCCACATTTATATAGACACTGAACCATGACGTCATAATTGGCAGCCCCAACTAGCAGAAGTTTCCATGTGGTCCTAGTGCCTGGTGGCTGTAGTTTCAAATGTGTGGGCTAATGGATGAGATGTCCTCAAAGAAGATCAATTGTTGCAAACAAAAATGTCAAATGAAAAACTGGGGAACTACTGACCAACCGTGATCACCTTTTTGACTACAAAGCATTGCAAGTAAGAAAAACTGTTTTGGCAGACTGGAACATATCGGAGACAGAAAAAATATCCAAAAATATATTCAAAGAAAAAAATTAAAATGTGTTCCTCAAGAGCTCAAACTATAGGAGAACTATGTGGTTCACAGTCATCTACCAATTGAAAAGAAACAGAGTTAGTTAAATGGTAACTCAGCTAGATATTTTAAATGTTTTCACTGCAATGTTTGCTGAGGTGGGATGAGAATCCAGAATTCCAGGACCTACCACTAAAGTTCTACACAGACATTTCATTAGTTGTGGAGCTGACCATGTGGTCTATGCCACATGGTGCTCCCGTGCAGAAGTTTATATGGGGAAGACAACAAGGAGTTTATGAACCCACATCCAGGAGCACATCTGGGAAAGGACTAATCAAGTATAGCCTAGAGCCTATAGTCAAGGCAGTATAGCCTAGGGGTTAGAGTAATGAGCTGTGAACAAGCTTGGTACATCCGGCAGACCAGACCTGGGTTTGATTCTCACAACCTTCACTTGCATACTGTGTGACTCTGAGCAAGTCACTTAACTGCACAGTGCTCCCAGATCACCCCTGAAAACAGGCACTTGTGTCTAGTGGGCCTTACCAAAGACTAAAATAAAAACAAAAATTCCATTGGAGCTCATTTTGCCAGGAAACACAACATACCTCTTCTTTTCAGTTTATTGACTTAGAATACATCCCCAAAAAGGAAAGGGGTGGCTTATGTCTCAGTTGACTCCTATGAAGAGAAACCTGGTGGACTCATAAACTAAAAAGTTTGGTAGCAGATGGACAGAACAACATAAACTGATTTTAGTCCTTTTTTGACTTAAAAAGTGATGTGATGATTTAACTTTGGATTAACAGTCAAAAAGTCCCAGCAAGGATGTGTGTATTTTCACTTAGTGAATGCCCCCTGGCACTGATTTTTGTTTTTATAGATAACTGAATTTTTAAGTTTTATTTATATCATTTTTTGATTTTTGCAGACCAGTATTGACTTATATAGACTATGCAGAGTGTTAAACTTAACACTGTTTTTACTCAGGATCAAATACTTTGTAGTACTGGTAATACGGGGTGCATGGGGCATGCACAGGAGGACATTGCACAAGCAAATGATTGGGTACCTAATGTATCAATGATAGTAGGGACACAGGATACCCTTGAAGAAATAAATGATTTTGAAGTCAGAATACATAACCCTTTGAAGGGGGAAGGGTGGAAATGATGGACATATGCACAAGGCCAGCAGGTAGTGATTTTAGTCTTACAGTGAAAAGAAAGCCTAGCACCTTTAGTCCCCCCCCCCAAAACCACACTGTGTCCACCTTCCAAAAGTTATGTGAACAAAACCTGGAGAGTTTACCCCGACATTCACTAATTTAAGTAAGGAAGAAAGAGGTGCCCTAAGTAGTTGGAGGCAGATAGCTTTCTGGCTTGGGCAGCTTAAGAGGGTCTCATAACACAAAAAGAAAAACATTTGATAATGATAAAAATGAATTATAGGTTTGCTGAAAAATGATCAATATGTAATATGAAATGCTTACGGTTTCTGCCTGCACCTTAGACTTTGACCGCTTTCTGAAAACTCCCTCTCCCAGTTATCTATCAAAAAACTCTAATCTCAGTCTCTCTCCCCTATCACCCACTGTACCCTCTTTGGAAACCGGTTATCTTTAATTTTTTTATTTGAGGGGTCAAAGTAATTAAAGAACTATTTATTTGTTTTAGATAGGGATATTACAGTCCTACAATTGAAAGTATGCTGGGTTTAATTAAATAGTTAACCTCTCAACAGTGTTGAAGAAAGAAGTTTGCATTTAGGGAACATAGAAGGGTCTTTCTTTATATAAATCCAATGAATGAAATACAAAGTGTAGGTAATGGACTATAGCCTTGATAAATGTTCAAGTGCAGAAATTAAGTATACATTATTGCAATTAATAAAGTTATCCTTGTTTCAAAAAAATCTGAGCTGTTCTTTGTAATTTTATTAGGGTCAGAAGTAAAATGAATTGAAATATGGGAGTTAATGTACAAAATGACCAAAGTTATAAATATTTATAGGTGATATTGATCATCATGTATTGTATTTATTTGAACTCTTCAGTGGACTCCGAGGAACAGGTGTTTGTTTCATTATTTAGTTTGGGGTACCTTGCTCTTTATCACGTAGTCATGTTACAATGTTTCCCTTATTCATATGAGTAAAAAAGATATACTACTTTACTACTACTACTACTACTACTACTACTACAACATAATCACTTTTGTTATGAAGCCTTGTCATTTCCCAGCATATATTGAGTATTTAACTGATAGCATTCAGTTAGTCATAGTATAAACAGAATTATTGGCTGATGTGGATAATTAAATGCTGAGGATGAAGGCTGAAGCATTTAATCAACCACAGAAGCCAGATATTCTGAGTGTGCTCTGGCTAACTGAATATTATTGCTATTATACAACTAGGAATCTTGAACCCAGGATTCTGAATGTTCTTTGGTAGTTACAGTGTAATGTGCCTTTCTTCCCCTTTTTATTGTGGACTAAATGGATAAACCACTGTGAACATGTCTGAAATGTGGATAACATACTGTGGGCATGTCCAAAATGTGGATAACATACTGTGGGCATGTCTGAAATGTGAAAAACATACTGTGGGCATGTCTAAAATATGACTGTAGTAGTTTGTGGGGTAATATATTACCCAGAACCAGAACATGTGTGTGGGGTATTGCATTCTCCGTTGTTGCCTCAGGCCATGGAATTCCATACCAGCTGATCCGCATTTGTGTCAGACTGTGGCCTATTTCAAAAAGAGATACCACATTCACCTCCTTAAGTCATCTCTATGTTCCTGTGCCTAGTTTACTTATTTGATTTGGTTTGTGTGTTATATCAAGTATTACTGTAAGTTCCTAAAGTTTTGTTTGCTGTGTGTTATATCAAGTATTACCATAAGTTTCTAAAGTTTTGGTTGCTCTCTTCACTGTAGTGATTTATTTTGTAGTGTCTTGATAGCTAAGCCATTTATGACAGGCTTACTGCTCACATGTTTGCCAAAATCTCCAGTCTTATGTATTCTGTATATTTTCTGTGTGCTGAGTCTGATTATCTTTTGTAAATGCCCTTGTTTTGTATGTGCCTCTTGTTTTCATCTCTGAGCCTTTTGTAACCTCCCAGGTTGTACCTGAAAATAGGCATTAATTTGTCTTATTGTCTAGTGCAACCTACATAGTTAACAAATTAACTAAATAAATAAATCAGTTTTCTGGTGTTCTGATTGGCTTCCAATAGGTACCTGCTGTATAATTATTAATAATTTAATGAAGTGCATTTGTTTGTTTGGAGGCACAGAGTAATATACAGAAAGTGCTTTGAATGACAATTGATAAAATGAATGAAATACTCCTATTGCAAAACGAGTCACATGATGTCTATTGCACTGTAAAATGTTAGGGAAATGTGACTAGCTGTGGCCCTCTGAGTAAGACATAGAGCATGTCAGTATGTGGGGTGGGGTGGGGGGAGTTAGTGATGTTCCTAGCCAGTATGTCTGTTTGCACAAGGTAAAGTTTAAACTGCACTTTAAATCCAGCACATGGTGCTAAAAAAACAACATTTTTTACTAGATCTGTTGTGTGCTCACGTTTTTGTTGCATTCATAGTTTAGGAGGTTATACTGTAAATGGACAGCCAGAAAATACATGTCTGTTAAGAGTTTTAGTTGAGCAAACAGACAAAGTAGATGTTAGCTTGTCAAGCATTACTTAAGGCTGTTTTATAGTAGAAGAAATTGAACAGTAAGATAACGATACACTGATCAAAAACTCACAATTTGAAGATACCATGCAGCTTATGAATGTAGAAAGTGTGAATCAAAATTGTGAATATGAACCTGATAGTATCCTCCCAAACCAAAAGGCAGCCTAAAGCAGCAGAAATGCCAGAACAGGCATAAAAACATTAATTGGTGGATGTAAATGAAGTTTGTTTTTGTAATTGTGCTCATTAACTCTAAGTAAATGAATACACAGATGTATAAAACACTTGGGGGCAGATATTCAGAAATGCGCCAAAGGCCGGCGCAAGCCCAGTGCAGCGCAAATCCGATGCACCGTGGTTCACCGAGTGCCATATTCAGAGGTTGTGCATGCCGAACTGTGCCAGCACAACCCAGCTGAATATGGCAGAGATGCGCCATTGTGCAACCAGACTTGCACCATGGTGCAACCGGACATGTGCCATGGCGCAAACAGACCTGCACCATGGTGGAGAAAGAGATGCCCCAGGCAACCATGGGAGCACAGCAGTAGAGCAACAGAGGGGGGCACGGCACAGGAACAGACCCGGGGACAGTGCCAGGGAAGCACAGTGGCAGGCGACAGGTGGCCACCACCAGCAGGGCACACACAGGCACCCAGACACCCCCACACCAAAACACAACAGTGGCACAGAAAGCAGGCAACAGGTGGCACCAATGGCCAATGGAGGGCCACCAATGGAGTCTCCCCCGGCCACATGCTGTGCCCCCACCTACCCAGACCCCAACAAACTACACCCAGGAGCATGCTGCCAAGCTCATAAATTTCACACACCCCTGACAGCCGCCCCATGGGCACTCCAAGGCACAGCTACCAACCAAGGGGTAGGACACCACCACTGTGGGACACACCACAGCACACAGCAGGGCACCGCAGATGCACGATACACGCACTGACACATGCACACCACACAGACAGACACCGCGCCACTGCAGCATGGCTCCTCATGCCAGCTGCAAAGCAGATGCCGACACAGGCAGGTATGTCAAAAAATATATATTGAACAGAACTATTTAAAAGAGCAAGAGTGTGGGAAAGGGTAGGGAAGTGAGGGAAGGGGACAGGGGACAGGGACTGTACAGTGGGAAGTGGGACAGATGGGGGAGGTAGAGCAGGGGAAGCATGGAAAAGCCGGGTCTTGAACGAAGGGTGGCCACGCTCTGCCGCTTCTTGGCACCTCCTCTGTCACTGTTCAGCCAGCAAAAGCCAGCACACCTGACAGACCGCCTCCATGGTGGTAGCCATGATTAGGATGATCTGGCGCAGCAGCCGACAGTATAGGGGCAGCCTCCTTCTCCACCCGATACCTATGACAAGGGACAGGACAGGTGATCAGTGCAAGGTCCCAAGGTACCATGCCCACCCACTGTGCACAATGGGCAGTGGGAACACACACCCCTGGAGTGGTGCCCCAGCCACCCACAGGGGGGTGGGCCAACACCTGTCAGCAACCCGGCATGCCAGAACAGTGCTTAGCGGTGGTCACCACTGCCCAAATGCCACCTGACTGTGCAATGACAGTCACATGGCACAGGGCACCAGCAGCACCACAGCAACACCAGTGGCAGCCAGGCACACACCCACCCCACCAACAGCTGGCACACGTGTGCAATGGCTACCCCACAGTGGCATGCACCATGCACAGTGCGACACACACACAGCTGCCACGGTACATGGCACAGGTGGCCATGGCAACACCTACTCCCTCGCTGACCCCCCTTTACTGTGCACAGGACCAAAACAGTGCCTACCTGCCCTTTGCGGCCCAGCTGGTGCTGGTCTTGATGCTGTACCACCTCCGTGGCCTGCTGCGGCCTGCTGGGCTGCCCCCAGCACTCCTGCCGCCCTTGCTCTGTGGCAATCCTCAGGCCCTGGGAATGTAACAAAGACAGGTACACATCAGGAAACATCCACAGCATGTGCCCACCACCCCCACCCCTGTGCACAGCGTGTGCACCTGCCCAACATGTCCTGCAAGGCTGTATCACAACACAAGCTGTGGCTGGCAGTGCCACACCACAATGCACATGACGACAGTGTACCCATCTGCAGGGTATACCAGGCAGCCAAGCCATCACCACAGTACAGCACTAGGGCACACATGCAGCGTGGGCTGACTTACCTGGCCGTGGCACGGCCCCTCGCTGGATGTGTGCCTGCAGCCATCACAGGTACTCCAGGTTCCACTGCATGAGGTCACCATACCGGTGGCGGCATTGCTGCCCTGTTCTGACCACCCCAGTACTCTGCTGCAGTCTGGCAGCAATCCCTGCCAGACATCAGTTCGTGGCTGTTGCAGGGGCATCTGGCCAAAGAGCAATTCCATTGCGCATGGAGCAAGTACGCGATATTTAGCCGCCACATGCAAATGAGCTCATCAACCAATGTGCAGTGCACTGGGGAAATTAGCATGTCATTACCATTGCGCGAATGCTCATTCGCATGCATTACGCTATAAAAGCACTACAGACCAGCACAGGCCATGGACTGGTATTGCAACCATCTGAGGTAAGTTGCGCATGCTGCTGAGCCCAGCCAGCACAGCAGGGGGGATGGAGTAGGCTGCTGCTGACACTGACACACCTGTCCATGTCCACAGGTAGCACAATGTCAGAATGTGAAGAGGTTGAGGAGCGTAGGCCTGCTTGCAAACGCAGGCCCAACTTCACAAAGGCAGAGGCAGATGCCCTGTTTGAGGTCTACCTTGACAGGGAGCCACTGCTGAGTGGTGCCACGGGCACACCATAGGCCTGGGAGGAGGTGGCAGCGTGTGTCAACCAGCAGGGCAGCTAGCAGCGGACTGTGCAAGAGTGCCGCTAGAAGGTAAGCACTGATAAGAGGCACATCAAAGAGAAGGTGGCAGCCATCTGTGCAGCCCAGACTGCCACCGAAGGGGGGCCTGCTTATGCGCCACAGCTCACGGTGCAGGAGGAGTTGGTGGCAGCCACCGTGCACTGCAGCACTGTGGAGGGTGTGCCAGGTGGAGGATTTCAGATGGGTGGAAGCCCATCACTGCATGGAACATATGTTGGGAACGCACAGCATGCAGTGGCGGGGGAGATGAGGGCCTTGCATCACTGACACATCTGTTTTCTCTTTCAGCACCAGCACACCTGTATGCAGAGGATGGGGCAACAGCAGCAGCTATGGAGGCAGGCCCAGCCCGGGATGACCAGCCATCCACCTCCACAGGCATCCGGAGGACTGATTGGCTGCAGCAAACTACCACTGTCCAGATGGATGTCCTGGGCATGGGATCGGATGAGGCCCTGGATGAGTTTCTGCAGGATGCTAGCCATGGCATCCTTTGCATGGAGACACAGAGTGGGGCGGGGTTTGACTCCAATGACGACCAGACCATGATCCTGGACAGCTTGGGTGGTGTTGTGGGGGAGACGCCCATACCAGGTACCATAACAGGCAACGCGCTCAGTGGCCTGACAGTGGTGGGACATCTGCCCACCACCACTGTGGGTGTTGCTGTGTGCACTGCCACAGCAGTACCATGTGGTAGTGGTGGTGTGGCCGCACAGGTGCTGGGCAGCATTCAGCAGCCGGTTGGGCAGCAGCGGCAGGCAGCAGGGGCCACAGAGCAGCTGGACAGGGGTTTCACTGCTAGGTCACCTGATAGGGACTTACCCCATGGGGACCCCACTGTGCAGCGTCCACCTGAGTGGGGGGCTATGCAGCATGGTCATTCACCACAGGAGGGTTGGCGCCCTGCCAAGGTTCCCCTGGTCACTGACCCATTGGCAGAGCACACCCATTTGCAGCGGGCCTCCATGGAGCAACAGGTGCTGCTTTCAGCTGGGGTGCATGCACTGCGCATGGAGGTGTGCCAGGTGGCCGAGCAGTGTTAGAGGAGCACTGCGCAGCTCCTGGCGGCTATACAACGCTTTCGGGAGGACATGACTGCATCCCAGGATCACATAGCCAATGCGATCATGGATGGCCTTGCATTGCTGGCTGCCACAGGGCGTGGCCGACCACCATAGACACCATGTAGTGCACTGTCCACCCCCATGATCCCGGCATCGGACAACACCCTCCCTGTCGATGCAGGGCTCTGCTGTTGGCATCCCCGGTATGCCTGAGGCGGGCCTGTTTAGGTGCCTACATACCCCTGAGTGGACCTGGTTGCAGTCCCACAGTACAACCCCTGGAGGGCTGTTGCAAACACCCCCTGTGGCTGATGAGCAGCCTGTGGCTACCGATCAGCCCTGGCGCAGCCACCCCTGTGGCCACGGTGGCCATGGTTCCGCACGGCGGACCTGATGTGCGTGCCGCCCTGGCTACAGTCTGCTGCTGCTGCTGTCCTGTGTGCGCATGAGTGGTGTGTGCGTGTCTGCATACCACAGGTGTGGCACCTGTGTATTGCACCACATGCTGCCTGTGTGTGTGCCTGCCTGGCCGCTGGCCCATGTGGTGTGGGCGTGATGAGAGCAGTTCTGCACCAGTTGAGCCTCGCCTGGGCACGTGTGTTTGTGTTGCTGTTCACTGCTGTGTGCAATTGTGTGTGGATGTATGGCACTGACACCCCTACCCCTGCAACCCGCCTCTGTGTGTGCATGCCCATTGCCATGCATGCCTCTGCCTGTGTGCTGTACCTGTGTGTGTGGCCAGTGCATGGGTGTGGTGCCATCTACCTGTGTGCACCATAGTGCTCCTGTGTGATGGTGTCCCAATGCTGCCATGCCATCCTCTGCAGCCGGGGATCCCTCTGCCGGGGGGAGCTGTCCACCACTCTCCAGCCGATTGCCCTCCTCGTCCCCACTACTGTCGCCCTCACCAACCTCAACAGCTCTCCCATGGTCAATGGCTATGTTGTGCAGTATGCAGCAGGCCAGGAATAGGCCACAGGCTTTCAAGGGGCTGTACTGTAGGGCACCGCCAGACCTGTCTAGGCAATGAAACCATGCCTTCAGCATCCCAAATACATGCTCAATGATGTTCTGTGTGCTGGTGTGTGCCTCATTGTAGCATTCCTCTGCTGGGGACAATGGGCGCCGATAGGGGGTGAGCAGCCAGAGCCTGAGTGGATAGGCGCTGTCTCCTGTGTGGATAATAACATGGTTAGCCCTGTGTCCTCTGTTGCTGTGCCCCTGGCATGTCCCTGATGCTCTCACCAGCACACTCACCCTGCCCTCCCCCATCCCATGGCCTGCTATGCCCGGCAGCCCTTGCCCTTCCCATACTCACCCACTAGGTGGCCCTTGGGGATGTCCCCATGCTTGAACCTGTGGTACAGCACAGAGCTGTGCCAGATGAATGCATCATATGCACTCCCAGGGTGTGTGTCACAGACATTGGTGATGCGCTTCTTGGCATCGCACACCACCTGGCAGTTCACACTTGGGAACACCTTCCTGTTCACATAGGCCACACCCTCAGGACCAGGTGGCATGTGGTACCCATGTGGGTGCAGTCAGTGGCCCCAAAGACACCAGGCATGCGTGCTACCCTGTGGAAGTCCTTCATGGTTGCTGTACGCTCCAGCTGTGTGTTGGGGAAATGGATGTATTCCGAAGCATGTGGCAGCAGGACATTGAGGAACTGTGTGAGGATGCAGGATGTGGCCGACTGGGTTATGCCTATAGTGTCCCCTGTTGGTCTCTGGAAGGTGCCCATGGTGAGCAGGCACATGACTGCTGTCACCTTTGTCTCCACTGACAGGGTGTGGCTCCGTCTCGTGGGTGTCTGCATTTTCTCACTGCACAGCTCACAGAGCTGCCTCAGAATGGCCCTATTCAGGCAATACCATCCCACAATCTCCGTATCTGTGTAATTCTCAAAGGTGGTGCAGGCACGGTACCACCTGTTCCAGGCATACTACAGATGGGCCCTTCCATGGCCATGTAGCTGTTTCTCCTGCCTCCTCACACCCCTCATTATGGCCTCTCCATTAGGAAAGGTGCACTATCCATGACCCCTGATGTCCTGTCCCCCAGGCAGTTGGCTGCTGCGGGCTGCATGCCACCCTGGTGCACTGCGTGGCACTATGCCTGCCTGTCCCTCTCACTCTCTCAGCCCCTGGCTCACTCTCCACTGCCACCTCTGTCCCTCTACCCCTGTGACTGCCTGTGACAGTCATTCTGTCCCTCAGTGGCTCTGTCTCCCTTGCTCTATCTCTTTCTCTGTCTCTCCACCATCTCTTGCCACTCTCTCTCTCTCTCTCTCTCTCTCTCTCCCTCTCCCCTGGTGCAAGTGCTGTCTGTGTGCTTGTGCCCTGTATTTATAGGCTCAGGTCTGCTCAGCGTATCCAGGTTTTGCTCTGCACTTATGCCATGGTTCCATGGTTGAATATCGCATTGTGCCGAATATTCATGGGTACTCCCCCTGCTCTTGCACCCGCATTCATTATAGTTGCACATTGGTGCAATGGGACTTGCACCGTGCAATGACTCTCACTGAATATCACTGCTTGGCGCAAGTCTGCACTTGCGCCGGTGCAACTCAGTTGTGCCATGTGCAACTGCTTTGAATATCTCGGCCTTGGAACAGAGTGCATGAATGAGTAAATAATAATGACATAGTAGGATTACAATACTCTGTTTCCCTTGTTACATCATATGGGGGGAACGCAAAAACAAGTTCAGATAAAAGTTAAAAAATGGCTACAAGATGGTCCATTACAGCAAATAAGGACAGATTAGCTATGATGATAATATTTAGTCTGACAATGTCCAGTGCAGAGGCATCTCTATGGAACAGTATACCAGCCCACATTAGACACTGCTCAGTTGCCCATACCTTCCAGTATCTATACCAATTGAACTTGCTTCAACATGCAGTCTGCTCCCATTCCTAACCACTGCCTATGTACTCCTCAAATCATCAGCACATGTCGGCTCTTTGCACTTGTTTATTCTGTTATCAGTTTTTAATCGACTGCTCTTTAATATTTCCATCAACTTGCTCTTCTTCTACGCTCCCCCGCTTTTCAGGCATGTGCCATATCATGTTTTTTTCCTCTCACCACTCTCTGTTCTTAGTTGCTACCATATTCAGAGTAATTGTATGGAATCAAATAGAATTTGTGCTCCAGTGGATTCCTTCACCAGCTCTTGTACTGTGCACAGAAATGTACCCCTCTGGTTCTTATGTTGTTACTATGTGTTATCATTGTCTGCACTGCAACGGTCCACTGGTTTGTATTCTCCCGGGTCATGCCTGAAAATAGACAAATGTTTGCCCAGAGCACCTTACCAAGTAAACAAAAACTAACTAAATAAATGAATAACAGTATTGCTAGGGCAAACATCTGAGCCCTTGAAGCCGATAACAATACCTGACTGACATAACAAAAAAACACTGAAATACTTGGTACGTCAGCCCTACATAACGTGCAACTTATAAAGAGAGAATAAAACGAGCAGAACAGACAGCACCATACCTTATGTACTGTAAAGGCTAAGAAATTGTAACAAACAAATCTGGCAGACTTATTATGGACTTGCATTTACTGGCTCATCTGGAGAGAACTGCTATGTATGGATCATTTAAACACATGGGCATATAGCCACATTTCTCAAACCTTGTGGTGACGGTTAACTTGACTTCAGCCTGTCCATGAATGCCAAGGGCCTCCACACTGAGGACAAGCCAATATATCAAACCATAATAACATTTTTAAACACATTTGTGTGCCTCATATCAGCATCTCGCTGCCAAAAATTAAAACCCCTATACAGAACACAGAACAACATACCACCTGACAGCCAGATCTAATAGTTAAGCAATGAAAACTGCTGCTTTATTAATATAAGTCAAAACCAGTTACAGCCTAAATGAGGTCAGTCATCTTCCTCAGATTCAGGCGTCACTGTCTGAGTTGAAAGAGAAGGAGAGTACACCTGTCTCCTTAAGGTGCTCCTGTGAAAAGTAGCTAAAGAGAATTGAAAAGACAGTGCACATAACACTTGTCAGAAAAAACAAACCAATTTATTGGTGCACGTAAGAAATACAGAACAAACAACCCCTGGGGCTGTTTGTTCTGTGTTTCCTACATGCACCAATACATTTATTTTTTTTTTATTTTTCTGACAAGTGTTTTGGGTGTGTGTTGTCTTTCCAACTGTCTGAGTTGCAAGGTAATTTTTGATGGCCTGGACCACCTTACCAGCTTTCATGGGGTTGTTAAAAATGTACCTTCTGCCAGCATAGTATACTCAAGGTTTTACTGGTAACTGTAGAGCATGAGAAAGTCCCAGTGCCTTGAACTGTGACTGGACAGTGCCAGGTTGCACTGTCTAGTCAAGTAGCTCAGTCACACCCAGAAAGCAGTGGACTCAGGTGTAATCAGCCAAGCTCAGCTGTCCCTTTAGGCTAGACGTTTGTAAAATATTATTATCCCACACATGGGGACTGCTAATTACTGGAAAGATAGATTGCAGTTGCTTATCATTCATCTGCCGCCTCCTTTGGGTGACTCAATACAATTTATATAACAGCCCACTGAGGTCTAAGTCCAGCAGAAACTTAAACAGTGAAATAATGTACTACTGCTGCATGTCGGATACCTCCATGTCTTTGAAAACCCCAAGGAGCCTAGTATTAGAGGAGTGCGCTTCACACTCAAGTTGTTCTAGTTGATAACACAGGACTTTATTCTCACATACATGGCCAGTCACAGTAGTGGACGTTTTATTTCTGGAGTCTTCCATGTTCTTGACATTGGATGAAAACTCGCCAACTTTGTTTCCACTGTAGTGCAACAAGCATTAAACTATGCTACATTTTTTTTCCATATTCATTTTTATCCTCCTTTGGCTCTGCAGGCAATAGTCAGTCCTTCTCTCCAGTCTCCAGTTGCCACCCCCCAGGTACCCCGTACCCTAGTTCCCCCATGGATTACCCCCATGGTGGGGTGGGAGGGGGCCGACCTCCTCCCCTGAGACCATATCTGGAGCAGGTAATTGCGGGCGGTCCTGATGCGGTGCTGCCGGCTTTCTGGGAGGGACTTCACAGAGCCCGCAGCCAAGGTTTTCCTCCTGTTTTTCTTGGTCCCCCCCCCACAGCTATGAATGTGCATGTGCATCACAAAGCCATGTTCATGCATCTCCCATGATCTGGCACTAGCCCCCATCCTCCACCAGGAGGCAGCCATGGAGCGGGATGATGTGCCCACCTGTCCCTGGGAGAGGACAGCTGTCATGGGATGTTCGATCTTCTCCCTCCCCTGCTGACTCCTGGAGGCTTGAGTTCACTCCTGAACCTGGGATGCTGGTATGGTGCGAGGTGTGGCATCCAGCGCCTCAACCCTCAGCGCCACCAGGCTGGCTTAACTACATTACGTTTTGATCTAAGTGTCTTATAGCTTGTAGGACTGCTCTTTTAGAAGGCTCCTTTCCCCCTGGTGGTCTTCACACTCGGGCCACCCTGTGATGTCTTTCTGGTGGCTTCTGTGTCTTGACCTTCCCACTATCTTAGGCATGTTGAAGGTTCACCAATTTGATCTGTGTGTGTGTGTATTATATATATATATATATATATATATCAACAAGCTCTCTAGTCTCACTTTACTGCAGCAAAATAAAGAAAATCACAGCAATATAAGAAAATGTATTAGGAGCTTCCCCAGGTAATGTCTTCCACTGCAGGCTTCTGGCTCTGCCCTGTCAATTAAGTTTTTAAGAAGCACGGTATAAGAAATGACAATGGATTTAATATGATGCAAAGAAGGATGCTGTGTTCCACATAATATGTAAAAAAAAATCATATCTTAAACTAAAGTCTCAGGGGAAAAGTCAGAAAAAGCATTTATTGCAACTGAGATGAGGAATTGGAAGGACAGCACTGACATCTTTAAAAAACATGACCAGTGTCACAGCCTAGCCAAGGTCACTGATTATATACAATCTGTGTTTTCCGAATCTGGGCTACAAGGGCCCACTGAAAGATACGGCAAACAAAATTAAAAAATAAAATAGAATGTTCCTATGTAACAAGAATGACAGAACCAATCATATAACTGGGAATGCAGGGAATTGCACTCTGTCCATATGATAAGTGAAAAACATCTTTGAACCAAGGTAATTTCTTAAACTTCCTTCACCTAAGAAGTAATAATGTTGCTGGCCTTGCATCTCATATCTCAATGGCAACTAAGTATAAAAGTAAAAAAATCCCAGACTGAAATTATTAAAATAATTATCAAAAAGTTCAAAACAAGATTATTCACAAGCAAAGAATTCAAGGATATTTGTGTCTATGCAATGAAAAAGGAGAAAATACCCTGAAAGAACAGTTAACCTTTTGTGTCTGGCATGTTGTTGAGCAATTTTTTAAAGTTTTTTTGATGATTTAGAAACAAATGTTTCCAGTATCTGCAGTCCTATCCTCAAACTCTTGCATAATTTCGAATTGGATGCTCATAAATGCTAAGGATAGGGATATGATGATTCTGTAAACATGAGCAGACAATTTATAGGTGTACCAAAGAGAATACAGGATATTGAGGGAGGAGCAATTTCTGTACACTGCAAGAGCCATCAGCTAGCTGGCACAGTGGCACAGAGGGCTGCAGCACTGGAAGCCTTACCTCGTGCTACAACAGTGACCTGGGTTCAGGAACGGACTCGGGTCACTCAGGGGACAGTCGGGTTGAGGAAGGATTGAGTGTCCATTGACAGCTCTCCTTCCTCAGGGGTGGGGGGACTCAGCACCATGCTGTAGACTAACACCCAGCGGAAGCTGGTAGTCAGCACAGGTGCAATGCTAGAATGAGGTGGACCCATGCACAGGGCATAAGACTGCCTCCATGGAGGTAGAGAGTCACCCCGCTCATTGCCTGTGCTTGGGTCTGGGGAGAAAATGGGAAAAGGTCATAGCTGGAAGACTCTGTGATGGCAGACTGTGCCTGTGCCTCCCCCCGGCAATCTAGATGTTGACTTTCGGGGTGGGGAGGCTAGCTTCCTCACCACAGTCCTGTCATGGGGTGCAACCCCATGGGGATGGGCCAGTCGGGTGGGTGTGGGGAAAGCCCGCTGGAGATATGAGTCCCGTCTGAGGGAGGGGCCAGAGTCACCTGCCAGTTCCGATGGAGGGGGAGAAAATATGAATAAAAAAGGCCATCAGCTAAAGTTAGCACTACAAAACGCACATGAAACAGAGAAAATGCAACATACATAATGCATTAGGTATTCTTAACAAATTGTATGAGTTCATTGGCAGTTCCTCAGGTAAATGTCAGCATTTTGAAAATGTAAAATCTTTCATGAGTTTTGATGCAAAAGTCTGTCTTCAGAAACTGCGTCACCACCTGCTGGTCTGCGAGACATAAGGCGCTGCTTGCTCTGCTTAACAACAATGAACCTGTACTACAATCTTTACAAGAAATATTTCATTTGTCAGGGGACACTGGAACTCTGGCATGTGGTCTCCTCCATGCCTGTATTTCTTTTGAGTTCTAGCTATAGGTTAAAATCATGGTGAAAGGATTCAACACCACAAATTATCTTTTTAATTATTTACAAGGAAAAACAGTTATTTTTGAAATTGCAGGAAGAGCTGCAGTTAGTCAATACAATTCTAGCTGACCTGTGGTCTGAAGATTCTTTTAGCCAGTTTTAGAATGAAATTTACCTAATGGTTGAATCTGAACTTGCAAAAAAGCCAAACGAACCATGGATTAGAAATATCTGGTGCAGAACTAACAGGAATCTCCATGGGCAGACCAGAGACCACAAAATGCAAAAAACATTAATCAACAAGAATTCTATGAGTTCCTTGATACCTTATCTGCCAACAGAAAGATTAATTCTTGGATAGAAAACACAATGTGGTTGTCAATATGGAGTATTTGCTAATCAGTAATGGCTCACTGGCCAGCCCATTGGTGCAGTGATAGCATTACTGGTACTGCTCAAAACACCGATGAGTGATGACCTGGGTTTGGGAATGAGCCAGGATCATTAGGGGGGTCAGCCAGGGGGAGGAGGCTTGAGCATCCCAGGGGACACTTTCCACCTCCGGAGATGGTGGCTCACTGTCCTCACTGCAGTACTGCCACCTGGGTGATCACAGGTGGCAGTGCATTCGAGGGCACCAAGGGGAGGGCTGGATACAGACTGGAGGTTCAGTGCTGCAGCATGCCCCACATTCACACATGCCTGTGACCTCCGAAGCATGCCTTTGCCCATGCTGTTGGGGAGAAAACTATGAAAAATGGCCCATTGCCCAAGGGACAGCAGACCCTGGTGGACCAAAAAGGACTGATCTTGAACCCCAGAGCAAACCACCTGATGAAGACACTGCTGTATGAGGGGCAAAGCCCCCTATCCTGTCCCAGGGGCACAACTAAGCAGCATGGAGATAGACAGCTGGTGTCGGACAGGGTCCAGTGGAATCATGCACCTAGGGTTTCCTAAGGGAGGTTGGGCAACATTATGGAAGGGGGTGTGACACTTGGTCAGCTGGTTCTGATCACTGTATCATTTTTTGTAATATAAAAAAATGTGTTATGGTCTGTCTCTCATGAGAAATGTTTAAACAACATGTGAGCTTGACACACACACACACACACACACACACACACACACACACAGGTTTTAGATACAAGGTGTTACCTGGAAGGCCAGAAGCTAATTACAGGCTAGAAGATACCTAACTGCCAAGATAGATCATAAACTTTTATAACGCTTAGAGGAAGAAGAGCAGGTCATGACATTTTAGTGCGAAGTCATAAAAGATGCTTTGATGTCCTGGAAAGGGGAAGCTGATCATAAGATCAAAGAAATGTCATTTGAAAAAGAAAATGAGTTATGCTGAGGTTACAGAATGTAATACTTGGAAAAGACATCCTGTTTTCATATAGATATATTTTTTAAATATTCTGACAGGGAGGAGCTAGGTGACCTCATGCAAAGAGGTGGGCAAAGCCAGCTTTTAAACAGAATTCTGTTTTCCTTCAGAGACTTGTATCTACAATCTGACAAAGAAACATCTTTGAGCACTTTAAGCAAGTATACAGGTAGAGAGAGAGAAAATCTAAGTACTGTAGTAGGAATTGCACTGTTAAAACCCTGTTCTTTTAAAAGATTTGTACGTTTTGTGATATATGGTTCTGTATTTTATGTTTTACATTTTTTTTTTATCTATTTTAGTAAAACTCTATGTTTAGAGCCTACTTGGTCTGTCTTTAAATTTCTTCCTTTAACAAGTGAAACATATGTGGTTAAAACAGCACTGTGCATAAGCTTGAATGGTGATTCCAAACTGGAAAAAGGTAAGAGTTTTAATTTGAGGTCTTTTATTAGAGTTTTTAAGGGTTCATTTCTGTACACCTGGTTAGGTGCCTGTAGGCAAAGATATCTGCCCCCCCGAAGACAGAATTGTCTGAGCCTGTGCATTGGGTACACTAGCAAGAGGTTCACAGTTTGAATCCCTCCAAGACTTGAGACCAAAGGTGTATTCAAACCCACAAAAACAGACAGGAGTGTTACCCTGTTTCTGTTTCCTGTTCACAAAACTACGCTTGGAGGTTGGCACTTTGGGAGTAGAGGGCTGAACTGCTGAGTGGGTTTGTGACAGATTGGTTGGCAGCGGTGGCATAATTTTTTGTATTACAAGCTTGTATTGTTTAGTGTGTGTGTCAGCTTGAGACCGTCAACTCACTTGCAAAGAAAGAAAAAAGGCAGAGTTTTATTTTAAAAGGAGACAGAACTATACCACTCGGTATACAGTCAAGTTCCTACCCACTTTATTTTTTTTTCTAAAGTGCAAGTCAGAGTAGCAGTAGTTAGGGAGGAAGATGGCTTCCAACTACTGCAGGCACACTGTAGACTACTTAAGGCAGTTGTGCGGGGACAGACGAGTCCCGTTTGAGGTGAAAGCCAGCAAGCAAAACCTCATAGATGCCCTGATGGTAGCAAATACCCACAGCAGTAAGTCACAGAACGTGACTGAAAAGGACCAAACCTCGAGTGTGGCAGGGCTAGCAGCCAGTGCCATGTCCAGATCTGGTGAAGATGAGAGCAGGGCCACTGTCAGTGAAGGGCCACAGCAGCAGGGGAAGGTCACCAGTATCCTGGATTCAGAAGTACTCAGGCTGCCAACTGAGTTGCGCAGGATGGAGCTGGAATTCCAGAGAGAGAGAGGGACTGTGAACAAAGGGAGGCAGAGCGAGAACACTGAGAGGCAGAGAGAGAACAGAGAGACTCAGATCGTGAGGAGCATGAGCACCAGTGAGCTGCAAAGGAGAAGAGGGAGCGAGAATGCCAAGGTGCAGACCATGAGGAGCAGGAGCACCAGAGGCAACATGAACTGGAGAAGCTACGACTCCAACCAGCAGCACCAGAGCAGGTAAGTGGCTTGGGTTTAATTGGGACTACAGGACTGGGTTACAAATTGAACTCCAAATCGATAGCCGAATTTAAAGAGGGGAGTATATGGATGCCTTTTTAAATTCTTTTGAAAAAGTTTGTATTCAGGCTAAAATTTCTAGAGAGTCCTGGAGCTTCCAGCTATCCCCGCTACTTACTGGGAAAGCTCAGGATGCATTGGGTCAAATGGACAATGAGGACAGTGATGATTACAGCAAACTTCAAGCTGTACTGTTAAAAAAATGTGAATTAACTGCTGAATCATACAGAGCTAAATTCCATAAGCTCAGGAGAAGCCCTGATATGAGCTACGAGGAGCTAGCCATGAAACAATGTCAGTTTTTAAAACATTGGTGGGAAGGAATTGAGGCAAACTCTGTCGATAAAATTGAAAATGTGGTTTTGTTAGAACAGTTTTATTGGGCATGCCCAGTGGAGCTAAAAACCTGGCTAGAGGACAGAGATCCCTAAACAGTGCAAGAGGCTGCTGAACTCTTGGACTGCTATGCCAAGAGCAGACCTGCTCTGAAAGCGAATGGGGTGGGCGTGGAAATGCAGAAAAGGAAAATATTTGTCTGAGAGAAGAAATGAATGTTGATTGTGTAAAGAAACTGGGCATATTGCCAGTGTCCCAAAAAGGTGAGCAATAATACACAACCGGGGGCTAGAAAAGCAGTGGGTTGTTTGTGTGTCCCTGGAAGCATGCCAGTGAAAATGAGGGAACACATGCACCCATTCATGGTGAATGGTGTACAGACACAGGGGTTAAGGGACACAGGGGCATCCCTGAGCTTGGTAAAGGGGGATCTGGTACAGCCTGGTCAGCTTATATCCAATAAATATGTCACTGTACAGGACTTTGTGGGTGGGGAGAAAACATTGCCCCTCGGTAGAGTTCTCTTAGACTGGGGTGAAATGGGGGGAACTGTGCAACAGGTGGCTGTAGCTAAAACATTAGCAGTGGATGTGATCCTGGGCAACAATCTCAAACAGGGGATGGTATGTGCAGTTACCCGTAGCTAAGCAGCAAGGGAAAATTGTAGTTTCCTGAACCCCACAGAAGCCATTGTGGAAATCACTGAGAGGCTGGTTCCCCAGCCTGTGTCTCCTGATATGGAGATTAATGAAGTGGGGGTAGAAATTTCCCCAATATCAAGTAACCACACAGCTACAGAGGGTTACTCCGAAGAGGGAGGGGTGACCCCTTGTCAGAGGATTGGGATTGACAGCGATCTTGAGTGCCCTGACGCTAGTGCTAGGGACCCTAGTTTAGTGACTGAAGGGGACCTGTCCCATGCCTTGGGAATGTGTGAGGGGTTTGCAGCTGCTCAGAGAGGTGACCCTAGTTTAGAGAAGCTGAGGGCTTGGGCAGACTCTGATGGAGCACAGGGAGGTGATGGCAGACATAAGGCTTATTGGGAAAATGGACTTATGTATACTCAGGCTGTGCAGACAGAGGGAGGGATGCTAGGCAGGTGGCTTGTCAATCCCCAGGGGTATCCAGAGCAGTTGCTCAAGATTGCACATGATATTCCCGTGTCTGGTCATCTGGGAATCATGAGCATGATGCAGTGGTTGGCCCAGAATTTCTATAGGCCTAACTTCACCCAGCAGGTGAAGGAGTATTGCAGGTCTTGTCACCGGTACCAGGAAATAGGGAAGGTGGGCAAGAAAAACCAAGCTGCCCTGATTTCCTTGCCCATAGTGGAGGAGCCATTCCAGAGGGTGGGAATGGATATTGTGGGGCCTTTAAAAAACCCCAGCTCTTCAGGAAAGAGATTCATCTGGACTGTGGTGGATTATGCCACCTGGTACACAGAGGCAGTCGCCCTATCCTCACTGAGGACAGACAAAGTGCCAGATGCCTTACTTGGGATTTTCTCCCATGTTGGGTTTCTGCAGGAGGTAATCACCGATCGAGGGGGTTCCTTCATGTCGGACCTGATGAAATGTTTATGGGAGAAGTGTGGGGTGGTGCAGAGATGCACGACACTGTATCATCCAGAAGCCAATGGACTTGTGGAATGATTCAATGGTACCCTAAAGTCAATACTCCAGGCATTTGCTGAACAGCATGGGAGGGACTGGGAGAAATACCTTCCCCACCTGTTGTTTGCATACAGGGAGGTGCCCCAAGAGTCAGCAGGATTTTTCCCCCTTCAAACTCTCACATGGACACCGGGTACGTGATCCCCTAGACTTGATCCGGGAAGACTGGGAAGGCAAGCACGCCACCCAGGGAACTCCCATTGTGGATTACGTCCTTAGGTTTAGGGAAAGGCTGAAGGAGCTTATGGAGACAGCCCAGAGCAACCTGGCAGCTGCCCAACAGAAACAAAAAGTGTGGTATGACCACAGAGCCAGAGCTCGCCCATACATGGTGGGTCAGGAAGTCATGATCCTTATTCCGGTCTGGAAAGATAAGCTGCAGGCTGAGTGGGCAAGACCATATAAAGTGGTTAAGAAGGTAAATGACATGAACTACATTGTGGAGTTACCTGACCGAAGACAGACAGAAAGGATGTATCATGTCAACATGATGAAGTCATATGCAAATAGGGCTGACATGGTGTTTGCAGTGTGTAGTCCTGGGAAGGGGATGGATGAAGAAGACCCCTTCTGGACTTGCTGGAAGAAAGTAAGCAGGAGTCCTCTGTGGAGGCAGTAAAATTGTCTCACCAGCTGGCCCCAGACCAGATCCAGAAAGTAAGGGAGGTTTTAGCAGACTTTGCCCCATTGTTTAGCACCAAGCCTGGACTAGCCCCCTTAGTGATGCACGATGTGGAGACAGGGACACAGATGCCCATACAGTGGACAGAATATTGGGTGTCAGAGGCTGTCCAAAAGGGCATTAGGAGGGAAGTGGAGGAGATGCTGGATTTAGGGGTAATCCAGAGATCCCACAGCCCCTGGGCCTCACCCATAGTCCTTGTGCCTAAGCCAGATGGCTCTACTCATTTCTGTGTGGACTATCATAGACTGAATGCAGTCACTAAGTCAGATGCCCACCCAAAGCCCCAGACGGATGAACTCCTGGACAAGTTGGGAGAGGCAATCTACTTTATGACTATTGACCTGACAAAGGGGTATTGGCAGGTAGAGCTGACAGACAGAGCTAGGGAGAGGTCAGCCTTCATCACTCCAATAGGCTTATTTGAGTTTAAAGTAATGCCTTTCAGATGAAGAACACCCTGGCCACTTTCCAAAGGTTGATGAACCAGGTGTTAAATGGTGCTGAGGAGTACGCCATGGCATACCTGGATGACATTGCCATCTTCAGTACCAGCTTGGAGAAACACCTATCCCACCTTAGGGAAGTGCTGGGCAGGATACAGAGGGCCGGGCTAACTGTCAAAGCCGGGAAGTGCCAGGTGGCCATGGGAGAAGTGGAATACCTCGGGCATGTGGTAGGCCGGTGACAGCTCTGTCCTAACCAAATAAAAATAGAGGTAATCCAGGTGTGGCCCAGACCAGAAACACAGAAGCAGGTCAGGAGTTTTCTAGGGACAGCAAGGTACTACAGACAATTTGTACCCAATTACAGTGCCCTGGTTGCTCCCCTATCTGACCTGACAAAAGGATGCCCAAGAAAATTACCTGGGGCCCAACCTGTGAGGAAGCCTTTACCAGACTAAAGGAGGCACTGTGCAGTGCTCCTGTTTTGACAAGTCCTGACTATAGCAAAACCTTTATAGTTCAGACTGACACCTCAGACATGGGTATTGGGGCAGTACTGAGGCAGGCATCCAGCCAAGGGACAGATCACTCAGTAGTGCACCTGAGTAGGAAGTTACTTCCCAGGGAGCAAGCATACTCCACTGTGGAAAAAGAATGTATTGCCATAGTGTGGGAACTAAAGAAGTTGGAGCCATACTTATATGGGCAGCATTTTGTGGTGCAGACTGACCACAACCCCCTCGTTTGGCTGATGCAGATGGGAAAGAACAATGGCAGATTGCGAAGATGGAGTGTATGATATGACAATATTACATAGGGCTGGAGCCAAAAATCAGAACTCAGATGGGCTGTCTAGGGTCTATGAGGAGAGAACTGATTTGAGAAGCTCATCCTATGCAGGGGATAGAGCCCCCAAATTCAGTCTAGGTGGGGAGGAATCATGATGCTTAGACAGCTAGTTCTGTTCACTGCATCATTTTTTGTAATATAAAAATGTGTTATGGTCTGTCTCTCACGAGAAATGCTGAAACAGCATGTGAGTATGACACACACACACACACACACACACACACACACACACACACACACACACACACACACACACACAGGTTTTAAGTACAAGGTGTTACCTGGAAGGCCAGAAGCTTGTTACAGGCTAGAAGACAACTAACTGCCAAGATAGATCATAAACTTTTATAACGCTTAGAGGAGGAAGAGCAGGTCATGATGTTTTAGTGTGAAGTCATAAAAGATGCTTTGATGTTCTGGAAAGGGGAAGCTGATCATAAGATCAAAGAAACGTCATTTGAAAAAGGAAATGAGTTATGCTGAGGTTACAGAATTTAATACTTGGAAAAGACATCCTGTTTTTATATAGATATATTTTTTTATATATTCTGACAGGGAGGAGCTAGGTGACCTCATGCAAAGAGGCGGGCAAAGCCAGCTTTTAAACAGAATTCTGTTTTTCTTCAGAGACTTGTATCTACACTCTGACAAAGAAACATCTTTGAGCACTTTAAGCAAGTATACAGATAGAAACAAAATCTAAGTACTGTAGTAGGATTTGCAATGTTAAAACCTTGTTCTTTTAAAAGATTTGTGTGTTTTGTGATATATGGTTCTGTATTTTATGTTTTACATATTTTTTTATCTATTTTAGTAAAACTCTATTTTTAGAGCCTACTTGGTCTGTCTTTAAATTTCTTCCTTTAACAAGTGAAATATATGTGGTTAAAGCAGACACTGTGCATAAGCTTGAATGGTGATACCAAACTGGAAAAAGGTGAGAGTTTTAATCTGAGGTATTTTATTAGAGTTTTAAGGGTTCATTTCTGTACACCTGGTTAGGTGCCTGTAGGCAAAGATATCTGACCCCCCCCCCGAAGACAGAATTATCTGAGCCTGTGCATTGGGTACCCTAGCAAGAGGTTCACAGTTTGAATCCTTCCAAGACTTGAGACCAAAGGTGTATTCAAACCCACAAAAACAGACAGGAGGGTTACCCTGTTTCTGTTTCATGTTCACAAGACTACTCTCGGAGGCTGGCACTTTGGGAGTAGAGGGCTGACCTGCTGAGTGGGTTTGTGACAGCGGGCATATACATAGAATGGAATAAAATATGATTCACTGGATCTTGTCTCAGAGATTGCTGAATTCCACAGGGATGACCTAGACGAAGCCAGGTTGTAAACACAGGTTTTGAAAAATGTGAGGTTGGCAGATGAGAGAATCATAATAATATTGATTTTTTTCTAAACAAAAACAATTATACAAATACTACTTTCCTGAAGCCTTTCAGCTTCTGAAACTTTATATGACCATTCTTGTCTCCACTGAATCACCAGAGCATTCATTTTCTGTACTTTAAAGACTGAAGTCTTATACATGGTTGACTATGGAGGAAGAACATCTTTTTTTTTTGCTATCATGCAAATCAAATGTGAAACTAGAAAAAAAATCAAAGTATCTGATGTTCTTGATGAATTTGCAAAATTACAAATGAGACTTCTACCATTGTAGTAGTAGTAGAAGAAGAAGAATCAGCATTTTTATAGCTATTTTCAAACACATTGTATTCCAAAGAGCTTTACAAGCTATGCAAGACTGGCAGTGAAGTGACTGAATGTGTAGTGGTAGCCATTTTGCACATCAACACCCACACACAGCCTTGGACAATTGCATGAACCAGTAGTACATGTTTAGAATCATAATGGCAGTACAG
Organism: Neoceratodus forsteri; assembly: GCA_016271365.2. Lineage (NCBI taxonomy): Eukaryota > Metazoa > Chordata > Ceratodontiformes > Ceratodontidae > Neoceratodus > Neoceratodus forsteri. The sequence continues at coordinate 492,174,922 of JADMNL010000022.1, read as the reverse complement.
CTAGTATTAGTATGTTCCTGTTAAATGGGATGGGAAGTGTACTTGGACTCTAGGATTCACAATACTCATTAGAAGGTTTTTCAAAGAGTGTATTATACTTATCATCTGCATGTGTTACAAGTCCTGTCTAATAATATATGTAATGAATCATTCATTTATTAAGTCAAAGTAGTGGCTGATGGATATTGTAATTTTAAAACAAACTGATGTCACTGTGTGAGTATTGTGAAATGTGACCTGCAATGGTGTATTAGGATATGTTGCCACTCTAAGAACACTTACCCTGGCATTACATGTCTTCTGAAACAGCATTATCATAATTATTAGATGTTTCATCTAGTTTAACATTTCAATTAGCTCTCCAAAGAGCATGACACAATGGCAACAGAAGATTCTATGAAAGTGTCAGTGGCTCAGTAGGTAGCACACTCACTTCTGAGGCCGGGAGATCAGAGGGCTGTGGGTTCAGTTCTCACATTTGGCTCTTGGGTTAATATCCCAGTACTGACACTGTAGTGCAACAGAAGAGGGGTGCTGCACTGCTGAGGTGCCATCTTTTGGATGAGGCGTTAAACCGAGGTCCCATCTGCCTGGATTAGTAGTAGTTCAGGTGGATGTTAAAGATCCCATAGCATTTATCAAAAAGAGTAGGGGAATTTTTTATTGAAATCAGAACAAAACCAAACAAATTATACTCAAATCAGTATTCCATCATACTAAATTATATAAAAAAAGAAATAAAAACTCGGAATAAGCAGTAATATGAATAATAACTCTGAAAACAAAACAAAAAAAATCATAACCCACCTCTTCCCTTCCTCACTATGAGAGTAGAGGAGTCATTGATGAAAACATCATTATTTCCTAACTGTGTAACAGGTGGAAATCATAACAAACATTGACATCAAGATCTATAAATGCTTATTTGTTACAGAATATTTAAATACAATCAAAATATTTCCACCGTTGATTCCAAATCCTTGACTCTAATCTAGTTCTCTCTACCCGTTTCATTCCCTTAATCTCTGAGTTTAGCATAAAAAATAACTCTAAAGCTGAAATCGTTTGTTGTTGTAGAATAAATCTACATCTACTAATCCACAGCCAATATAAGAAATGTACCATAATCATTCTAAGGGTACTGTGGGACATACAGTATGCTGCCACATGGGGGGAATCATCCCACAGTACAAAAGGTCAGACGTAGGTGGTATTAAAGATGCTCCTTTCCACCGATTTTTAACTACATCCCAGAACTGTTCTGCATATGGACAGTGAAAATATAAATGGTCCATGGTTTCAGCAACAGACATACATGTGGCTCTGGAACAATTCCTTTCCTGTTAGGATTTATGCTTTTGGTTCCCCATAACATTAATTCAACCATGTATGCCCAACCAAACCGTGTCCCACATGCAGGCTGGTATCCTTTCATCTGTGACATATTTGGTAATCTGTTCCTGGGAAGAAACAGAAAATTCATCAAAAGGATGTTCCCCAAAACAAGACCTTAATACTTCTAAATAAAGAGCCTTTTGAGAAAGTCGAAGTACAGACTCATAACTAATTTTCCAATTTTTAATTTTATCAAAAACCCTTTCCCATTGGCATCCTAACCGAGGCATACGTTTATTTTTATGTTCAAAAGCATTTTTCTGCCATTCTCTCAGTACGCCCCGTAACTTAACATACCCCCATATCCCTCATAATTGCGAATACCCTTTCATCGGGGCAAAATGCTAGTATATAACAATATCGTAAAAAAGAATAGGATTGGATTCAGCATCCCTATTCCACCATCCCGGATTCCCATATATAAAACATTCCTTTTAATTGGATTTAACCTACTTCCCCAAAAGCAACTAAAAAAACAACCTAAAACTTTAGCCTCTAAACATCTGGGCAGTGGAAAAATCATACTAACAAATAAAAAAACAGGAATTAAAACGTTTTTATATAATACACCCTTTTCTTTTTTGAGACTTTCTACCTATTCCACTGAGCCACTTTAGAAATACTCGCTTGTAAAGCTTTTTCCCAATTATAACCTGCCATATCATCACCACCAAAATAGATCCCTAAGATTTTACATGGTGTCATGGCTACTGAAAAGCCCCCAAAGGTTTCAGATACAGAAGGAAATCCATTTAACAGTGAACATTTAGTTTTCCCAGGGTTAAGGCACACCCCCATAACTTTACCCAATTCCTGAATCAAATCACAAGCCAGAGTCAAGGATTTCTCATCCTTTAAAATTAAACATAAATCATCTGCATATGCTATAACTTTGTAAACTTGATAATTATACTCATTTATACCAAGAATTGTAGGAGATTTTTGCAATATGCGCAACACAGGATCTATTGAAAAAACATATAATAAAGGACTTAATGGAGATCCTTGTCTCATTCCCTTAAATATCCCTATTTTCCTACCCAACCATCCATTCTCACACGGTCTAACATATGCTAGATCATAACATAATTGAAGCCACTGAACAAACAATACCAGAATCCCATAAGATCTAAGGTACTCCCAGAGGTAAGGATGGGAAACCTTGTCAAAGGCCTTTGCCTGATCTAGACTGGTAACGTAACAAGAAATTGGTAGATCTCCTTTATTTCCTGTTTCTCTCTCCATCAAACCCCTCAAAAAAAAGCAGTGCATCAGTAATACGTCTTTCAGGTACCGAACAGAATTGAGTAGGGATTAATAAATCCGCCATAACCAATGCTAGACGATTCCCCAAAGGCTTTGCAAATAATTTAAAATCCACATTCAACAATGTAATCGGTCTCCAATTATCATTATTGTTACATGCACCAGATTTAAAAAGGAAAATTAACAATCCCTCATATATTTGAGTGGGCAAATAATAATCAGTTATAAAAAAATTAAGCAACTGCAACAGAATTTGGGGTATAAATAACCATGACAAACAATAAAATTCTCCTGGCAAACCATCTGACCCAGGGGAAGCATTCACCTTTAAACTAGAAATCACTTTTTCTAATTCCTGTAATGTAAATGGTTCTAGCATCTTATCAGCTGAAACAGAATTTAATTTAGGAGGTTCTGCAGCAGTCAACACCAATGATAAGAATTCCTCATTATTAGCTGGAGATCCAAATAGTTGTTCAAAATGACCTTCTAATCTTATCATAATGTTATTTTTACTCCAAGCTTCTCTACCACAAGGAGTAAGCAGAGAAGAAATAACTTTCTTTTCCCTTTTCTCCTGACTAGCAACATATGGATTCACCTGAGCTGTGGTATCTTGAACACCAATCGACTGTTCTTTCGTCAGAGAAACTAATCGATTATATTGAAGTTGAAACATTTTCTCCCTTACTGTCTCTATTTCAGTTGTTAAGACCTCTTTACCCTCATACTGTTGAGTAAGTAGTACCTCAAATTCTTTCCGAAACCCTAAATATTCCTCATATAGAGACCGCACCCTTGTACTACCCAAAATTTTAAAGAAACTGACCATGCAACACTTAAAATCTTCTCACCAGTGCCCAATACTTTTCATATAGTTCAATTGTAGTAATTTTATCCAAAATTATTACTTGTATTTGTCTTATAACCGCCTCCTCTTTTAAAACAGAAGTATTCAGTCTCCAACAACCTTGACCTGCTTCCCTTTGAAGGGGTATAGATAAATGGAACCCAATCAGCCTATGATCAGACATCTCAATTGGAAGCGTCTCTACCTTTACCAAAGGTATATGTTGTTTACTAAAAAGAAAACCTATACATGAAGATAACTGTCCCTTATAAAAAGTGGGTTGTGCCCTTCCCTTGTGACCCAAAAGAACATCTTGAAGACCTGCTATTTGTATAATAGTTTTTAGCATCGTTTTATCACAGAATTGTTTCCCAGAAGCTGCAAATTAATATTAAAGTCACCTTCCCAAATTACTTGTCGGCTTGTATGTAAGAAGGGTTGTACTCTCTGTAACAAGGTAACTCGTAAAGCTTTAGATTGGGGTCCATATATATTGATCAATCTACAGGAAACAGAATTCATTATCACATCCAAAATTAGAACCCGACCGGGCTCTAAGTCCACAATTCATAGAATTTGAATCCTAGGCATCATAAAGCAAAACCCTACTTCACAACAGGCTTCTGCCCCAAGGACCAATAGGAAATACTCCATTTCCAATCACTAGAAGCATGGTCAATTTCACTCCAGAATGCAATCTAGTGTCTTGTAAAAAATAAACATTGTAGTCCAAATGCTGCAGCACCCCATAAGTAGCTAGTCTTTTCACATTAGATTTTATACTGTTCATGTTCAAGCTGGCCACTTTCAAACATAATGGCTCAGGGAGGAGGTTTCAGGATTTTCCCACTAGAACACATTACCCACTTGTGTGGTTTCCGAGATTTGGGGACTTCAGAACAACTAAATGCCTCATCAGGGGAAGGGTCAACTCTATCTCGTGGAGATTGCACTACATCATCCATTCCTATCTCCATTGGATGCTTATTTTCTACCTGGTCTCCCCATGTGGAAAAAACTTCAAATCTATTGCTTAAAGGGAGTGGGGATAAAGGAGCTTCCTGACAGTTACTGGGCATACTCCCATTCTGCAATGGTTCCCCTGATATTGCTATAACCTGTGATGGAGAATTAACATAATTTTGAATTCCAAGTGTCTCCTTCCTACTTTCATCTCCAACCAAAGCCTGAATTTTTCCTCTATGTGATGGGGAGCTCTGTGGGGTAGTAGTTTCCTCATCTCTCCGAGTCTCCAGCTGAGGAACATCCAAAACTACCTCTCTGGGAGGTAATGGGGGTATAACAAAAGGGTCCTGCTTTGGTGAAGAGAGATTCCGAGTTTTCCCATCTGAACTACCTCCCCCCCCCCACCTCTACCTCTTCCCCTCCTTCTAACTGATGAAAATGTTTCGGGGGGACTAAAAGGTTTCCTAACTTGGGACAAAAAAAAACTCATGGTCAGAAACCTCATCCAGATTATGTTCTGCCCAGGGACATTCTGCAAAGGAATGATCAGTATCACCACACAAATTACATTATGGGAGGGCCTGACAACTAACCGCTGAATGGCCCAACACCCCACAATGAAAACATTTAACTTGGTCACAGTCACTACTTAAATGAATCAAGGAACCACATATAAAACAACTCTTGGGTTGTCCAGCATAAAATAAAATCCCTGTACCGCCTGGCCCAGTGGCACTGAGGGTTGAGGCGCTGGACGCCACACCTCACGCTACGCCGGTGACCCGGGTTCGGGAACGGACTTGGGTGGCTGGGGGTTGGCAGGGGAGAGGGAGGATCGAGCGTCCCAATGGATGCTCTCCTCCCTCAGGGGTAAGAATCAAGAACGCACTGAGGCTCTGCATCCCTTGCAGCCGTGGAAGCACCCACAACTGGGGATGGAGGTGGCCCGCTCATCGAGCAGGAGGGGAGATGTCGGCGGCGCATGAGGTCTGGCGGCATCAGCACGCGACCACCGGGACGTACATCCTAGCGCTTGACGTCCCAGAGAGCAGGGGAAACCAGGGGAGAAAAACAGGAAAAACACCTCTCGGCGGCCCTAGATGATAGCCTCTCAGGTACCATCCAGACCACCAAAGAGGGACAGACCCCAATATGCAGGAGGAGGAAGGAGGCACTCTAGGGGCAGATCCAACCGAAGGTGGAACGGGGGATGAAAGGAAGGAAGGAGAGGACTCCGGGAGCAGGCAAGGAGAGATAAAGATAAAGTACAAAAAAAAATAAAAATATCCCTGTATCCCTTCCCAAAAAGAAGGAACTCGGCAAGTGTTGTAACCCAGATTCATTTTGAGGTAACTGTACTCTAATAGTCCATCCCCCTGTCCAAAATCCATTGCCGTCCATGATGGGTTTGGGATGATCAAAGACAGTACATCTTTTCTCTAACCAGAATAGAATGTTATTGATATTTACATAAATCATCATGTAAGACCAAAGTTGATTTCCTAGCTTGAAGGAAATATTGCAGGTTTTGGTGTATTGCAGGTTGTTGTAAAAGTAATGCATTACATTTCCAGTACCCTGGCCCATGAAGGGGTTTATTAACATTTCCAAGCTGTAGGGATAGCATTTTATGGTCAGAAAATTCAGCTACCAATGCTGAAACAGAAATAATCTCTAACTGAGATGAAATTAAAAAATAATCAATTTGGGTGGCTAAAGGACCTTTGTGAAAGGTGGGATCAGCTCTACCATTTTTTTCCATATAAGAATCTCTCATGTTCGTAGCCTTAATCATCTTGGACAAAAAGGTCATGTCACAAAATATTTTACTTGTGGTGGTAAGACGACCTCTATCCCTAAATTGTAACCCGCAGTTGAAATCTCCTCCCCAAAATAATATTATGTGCAGAATTTAAATGAGGTTGGATAGACTGAAATAATTCTATCTGGGCAGCCTTAGTCTGATCTGCATATACATTAATCAAGCGAAATAAAACAGTCCCAATTTTAATATCAAGCACTAAAACCCACCCAGGTGCTAGGTCAATCAATTTAATAAAATGAAAATCAATATTATGAAATAATATAGCTACCACTGAGCAAGGTTCAGTGCCCAATGACCAGTATGAAGGTCCTGAATACCATAACCTTGTGGCTTGTTTTAATTCTAACAAGGTATGCAACCTTGTATCTTGCAATAAAAAAATACCCTGAGGGAATGTCCAGAAGTATGAACAAACAGCCTGTCTTTTCCTTATATTCTTAATGCTATTAACATTACTAGAAAAAAGGGAAAGTGATGTCACCATGATGAGGAAAAAGCGAAGGAGAAAAAAACAAATCATCTACCATGAAAGCAGCTACTTAAGGAGGCCTTTTTACTTGAGACTCTCCTGGATCTAGTATTTTTAAGTTTTGTTGCAGCTTTACATGGGGTAGTTGGCACTTCAGTCATTTCTACAGAGGGATTCTCTAAACCTGATCCCATGTCTGGCTGGGAGGAAGCCACTGATGAGCCACCCGACTCATGTCCTGAACCCAGAACCTCTACAGGTAAAGAGGAAAACCTAGTCTTCATAGTGACTTCTGAAATTTTGGATATTTGGGGGCTGGGTTGTTGCTAAGCTTGCCAGCGTCCTGTGCTTCTAAATACCTGCTCCTTAGATGGTAGAGGAAGAAGTTTGGGTGGGGACACGACTTCTTGTGCCAACAGTTTCTGAACTTCACATTGTGGATCTACCTCTATAATGGGTTCTAATATCTGAGGCAATTCAGACGGAGGGGGTACCACAGATGGGGAAGTATCTGGGCCTGGTGTATGTGAAGCCGGCACCTCTATTTCCGGGACCTCAGATGAATGTATTCTGGGCCTATCAGTACTGAGGCAGTGTGTGTTATTGCGTTGAGCAATTGCAATAGTGACTCTTTGCTCATCCCTATCTGCCTGATCCAGTTTGTTATGCGCTGCTCAACCCCGAAGTATGTCCTTATTGATTACAGTTCATGCATTTCAATCTATCACGCATACTACTAAAGTGTCCAGTGGAGCCACAATGATAACAGGCCTTAGGTTGACCAGCATAGAATAACACACCCCTGTCTTTTCCTAAAAATAAACAATTAGGTAGGTGCACAAGTCCAGTGTCGTTAGTGTTAAAGATTACTTGCACTCTCCATCCCCCAATCCAAATATGGTCCTCATCGAATATAGGCTCTGGGTTTCCCTGAACTGTACATCTCTGCTTCAACCAAAAGGTCAGGTCAGTCACACTAACCCCTTCACTCCGAAACAAAACATTAATCATTCGATGTGCAGGTTTACTTAGGGGGACCACTTCAAAGGGCGACCATTGGAGTGAAGATTTTAAAGTACGATATGCAGTCTAGAATTTTTGAAGGCCACTACCTTGTTTGAAGCTGACATAAAACACCGGTTCCCCGGAGACATGAATAAGGGCATAAAGTTCCACTGGAGTATAGTGCATGGATCCTTTTAATAAAGTGCTTGCCACATATTTTCGATCTGGGAATACATCGAGACCACCTTTATAAATAAGTCTAATCATATTGTGTCTTTTGGCTGGGAAGACTGGGGTCCTGAATAAAGATGCATAGGCTCTCGGTCCTTGTGGTTCTTGATTTGTCCGTGATGCTGGTCCCTGGATAGGAGGTCTACTAGATTCCTGTGATGTTATTACGTTTGTTTCAATAACATGTGGAGGTAATGGTAAAATAGGGTTTTGTGTCAAGTTTAGATCTTCAGGAAGATATAAAGGGGATACAACATCCATTTCCGAGCCCCAATCAATTTTTTTTTCTCCACCACAGAACTGACCATAGGTTTAGGTATGCTAGTGGTCAGGGTTGAATAACTAGATGGGCCTGAAATCCATGTAGCTCCATTTTTTTCCCAGCCCGCCTCCATTAATGCTTTATCTACTGACCAAGTTGTTGTGTCTTTATCCTTATGTTGACAGGATCGTGAAGTATGGGGTTTTGTGATACCCCCCCTTAACTGTTTCTTTTAAAGCATTACTGCAATAATTATTTAAGTTCCCCATGAACATAAAAAGAGGAGCTGTACCTGTATTTGCTGTCGAAGAGGAGGATTGCGATACCTCTGCCCTTGTACCTGAATCAGCTGCTGGTGTGGATGCCGGTAATGCAGGAGCAATCAAGTCTGCCACATCAGCACCTCGCTGTAGTACCTCCACATCTGGTTCCTCGGCCTGTCTCACCGAATCCTGTTGCTGCACTACTGCAAGAGCCACTTGCAAGGTAAGCCTCCATGCCATGTAGCTTTCTTCCTCCTTCTGCAGTAGTAATTGCAGCTCGGTGGTGTCCTGCGATGCAATTTCATGCTCTGTTGATTTAAATTTCTCTAATTCAGAAACTCACCTTGGAGTTTCTGTCTCACTTAATGAATCATCAGTCTGTTTTTTTTCCATGTCAGCAACGGGCACACCAGTGCTCTTTGCATCAAAAAAAATTCTGTATCCATCACCACATCAATCGCGGGTGAGACCAGCTCCACAGGGACCTCCATCCTGCTTGAACTCACCAAGCCAAATGACAGTCCAGCAGCGGTTCCCCTACAGGAAAGTAGGGGAATTTCCCCGGTGTCCTAGCCAAATTTCCCTCATTCACTAAACATACCACCAACAGCTTAATCTGGTTCAAGGTCAGCTGGCATTCATCTGTATCCCCCTTCCCCTGGGTCGTGCCTGAAAATAGGCAGGATTTGTCTAGTGTATGTACCTAGTCAACAAAAACTAAATAAATAAATATATAATGTAACTGAGTCTTTGATTTTGATCCTGCCAATGCTGTAACTGAGACATCATTAAAGGTTTCAGTAGAAATCTGAATGTTTAAATTAATACTTGAGAATCTATTGGGCAACACTTACTGAAAGAATTGGTTTAAAAATTTAAATTCCCGATGAAGCCTTTGATAATGGTAATGTGAAAATCATACACTGCTGTCTCGTTTACCTCAGTGGCAGGATCAATATCAATAATTTGTGTACTTGCCCAAGAAACCACCAATGCCATTTTGTATGGATCCTCTAAGAGATGCCTGCATCTGTGTTTGCAGTAACTCTGAAATATAAATGATAAATAGGAGGAACTGTAAAAAAAAAAAAAAATGATATTGTCAATCCAGAATGCATATGTTACCTGTTTAAAGAGCTGCTGACACCTCTGGGAAAAGTTTCACAATTCAACTTGTAGTTCATGTATCTTTTATGGATTTCTCCTCCCCTTATTTATTACTTTAGAAATGTGTGCAAAAGCAGGATCTTTATCCCTTAGTGTGTATGTACCCCTACAGCTTTTTTCCTACATGAAATCATAATCCTCATCATGTCTCTTTTCATGGAGAAAAACTGTGATGTCACAAGCAGAGTATCATGACATCAGATGGGAGAATAAGCAACAGGAGCAGATGAACATTCACAGAATAAATATTACCGGTAAGTAATGAATAACGGGGATAAGAAGTACTGAGCTAATGTGCAATATAAGTGGAATTGTATTAAATGTTAAGTTTTCCTAGAGGTCTCAATTGCTTTTAAGTGTTATATCAGTTTCAACCTGGCCTAGTAATCAGTTCATTTCACCTGTAACAAAATACATCTTTCAATTCTGTTGAAATAGTTTACATCTCAGGACTACATAAACCTAATGTGGCTTTAATCTGATATACAGAAGATTTACTTATTTATATCTCAGAACTGTTGACACATTCAAGTATGCCAAATATCTAATTTGAAAGATCTTACATGCAATTTCTGATTAGGATGGTCTCAGCACACTTTCCTTAACTGTCAAGAGCAACTGAGGTGACAGACTTGAATAGTAAAAAGTGGAACGCATAAAGATAAGCTATCCAGTATAATAATTAATATTTAGCTTAACATATAATAATTTGTATTTATCATAACAGATTTGAAATACATTTTAGTAACTTCTGCCTCATTTCCATGGGGTCCAGGATGCCCTTTTTCTCATGGAAAAATATGATTTTATATCTTGGGTTATCAAAAAAAAACTGCTCAAACCAGTAATGAATATGGGAGGATGAAGACCACATAACCCAATAATCTTTATCCTTTAATAGGTTTATTGTTACATAACATGACCAGGGCACTGTTTCATGGCTAATGTAGCCACTTCCTTAGGCCACTGTATTAAACATCTGTTAAAACAGCAAAACAGATTCATCTAAATGTCATGTGTTCATGCTTATTACAATGAGTACCACCATGCTTCCCTCTACCAGCTCTCTGTGCTGCTGCACAATCACCAAAATAAGTGTCTTTACCAAAGTCACAATTAAGGGAGTTATGACTTGCGATTCAAAACATATGTTAATATGGAAATGTTTTTATAGATGCAGTGAGGGATTGTAGTCTATACGGGCAGGGCTATATGGTATAACGATTGATAGCAGGGCGTGAACTGGATACAGGCACTTATTTTGGCAATTATGCAGAAGCAGTGTGCTGGTGAAGAGGAACACAGTGGTGCCAGTTATAAAAAATATGAATACATGACATTTAGATTAATCTGTTTTGATGTTTTAACACATATTTAACACAGTGGACCAAAGAAGTAACTTCTGCCTGTCAGCTTTGTTAGGAATCAGCCACCAGTGTCATGGTAATATTTACTCATGAGTCATAAATTATATACATTGGTACTTTAAATAAATATATATATATATATATGTGTGTGTGTGTGTGTGTGTGTGCTGTCTGTCTGTCTGTCTGTCTGTCTGTCTGTCTATCTATCTATCTATCTATCTATCTATCTGTCTGTCTGTCTGTCTGTCTGTCTGTCTATCTATCTATCTATCTATCTATCTATCTGTCTTGTTTTGGTAACAACTCAGTAAGAAATTATTTCCAAAACTTTGCATGTCAATGTCAACTCAGAAGTTGACAACAGTGTACCTTTCTCATTTGAGTCTGGCATTTCATCTGTTTGCAGGCACTGGATATCCTGTGGCTCTTCAACTAATTCTGTAGTTTTAGAACCACAAAAAAAGTAGAGAGAGCTAAGGCTGAAGATCCTCAAACAAACCCCAGTACTAGTGTGAATGAAAAAAAGAGATTCTCATGTGTCAAAAACGTAGCTCTTTTGAAAGAAGTCAAAGCTGTACTTGCATTCTGAACCATATAACACAGCCTGAAAGGAAGATTCTGAAGAAAGCTCTTAAGGAAAAAGTTCTGAGGGAGGATAGTTGTACCATGAATGCTGACTGACAAAGGATTTGCTGGTCTGGAACAAAAGGCTGTCCATTCACCAAGAGTGGAGAGAGGAGGTGATCAAGTAAAGAGTGTGAGGTCTGGAGACTAGACCAAGGAAAAAGTAAGGCGAGAGTACTGAAGAAGTGCCCCAAGGCAGAGGGGTTCATGGAGCAGAGGAGATGGGTCCTTAAGTAGACCTGAAATCGGTTGTGGAGTGAAAACCCTCAGTTGTAGGAAAGAACTGACTGAGTAGGAGCAGGGACTATCGGAGTACTGGGGAGCACTGAGCACCAGGACATTGGTCCATTGGAGCACTCGACATGGTCAGAATTGTTTTATCGGAATTAGCAAGTTGGGAAAAAGGGACTTTTGCCTTGTTTCCTTTTGTATTTTTTTAAGATACTCAGGACTTGGCATTTGATAACCTGTTGGTCTCAGAGGTAGTGAGGTTTGTATTTGGGTTTCACCATTTTGTGCTGTGCACCTGACTGTATTCTGACTTATTTAATCAAGTAACGTTTTAATTTTAAATTAGCTTTTCTCTGTGTTGTTTATAGGAAGGTTCAGAGTTGCAATTTGCAGCTTAAGATTTGAAGGAAGAGTGGGGTTTTTGGGCAAAGTTATTGTCTGGGTCTGCTATTTTATTGCAGGGCCCCAGTTTCATAGCTGTAGTCTTGTTTGTTTGTTTTGCTACTTCATATTTAATATGAAGGCCTCTTCAAGACCAGCAGAACATTGTTTTACATAAACTAAGATAAATAAGATATTTTACATTGGTTTTAAAATCCGTGCCACTAAGGTCACATGATCACATCTGGGCATTACCTGCTGATTAGCCATATAAGTATCAAAGTACAGTGAAGCCCGTCAGGATGAAACCCAACCCTGCAGCATTCTGCAGTACAGTTACTGCGGGAAACAAAGCAATTTCAATGGGAGTTATTCCCCTTTGTTATGCAGGAAACTGTGACACTGTGCTTCATCCTGGTTGACTTCACTGTATTGTCAGATCACTCTGTAGCTGGGATAGCTGTAAAACAGATGCATTGTTACAGCTTGCATCTTTGTCTTTTTGAGAAGTAACCATATGTAGCCTGTAGAGAAAGTGTGTACATCAGGGAACGCTTGCCTCTTTTGCAACAACCCAGGCACTGACGAGTTTGGGATTTTGAAACACTTAGAACATTTTACTTTTATTTGCTGTTGTTTCTAGCTAAATGAACAACTAAATGAAGTGACCAATGGATGTAGTGGATTTAAGCGCTACTCACCAAGAGGCTTTTTAGCTGATTTAACATTAATAATCGTTAGCATTAATTTTAAGATTTTTAGGATTTTGAACTCTAAAAGACCATTAGGAGTCTTTGTGCTTTGTGATCTCTGGGAGTCCTTGTGTGCCATGCTGAGAACTATTGAAGATACAGAAGCACCAGAACCTTATTTAGACTTTTATCTAATCAAGAAGCCTTCATCCATCCAACTAGATATCTGATAAACTCTTTAAAGTAGTTTGACACTTCAAGAGGTTTTGTTTTAATTATTGTGTTTACTGCACTAAGATTATTACTATATTTTGTATTTTGTGATTGTTAGGCCAACCTCGCTATTAAGATGGTTAGAACTAGGAATAGTAAGAACAAAGATTTATCAAACTTGCATTCTCCATTGACTTCAAAGGTTACAGGGGGATAAATTGAAGTTAAACCCTACTACTGGGACCATAGCAAGTCATGTATCAGCCGCTAGGGGGAACACTAATCAGAAAAGTAGGGGGTTGGATGTAGCTTAGCCAAAGATCTCAGAGTTTATGGACTGTGTTGCTTCCACACTCAATATCAGTGCTAACGTAGACACACATGGTCTCAGCCTTCCTTCTAAGGCAAATACTACAACACATATAATTAAGAAATCTATGCCAAAAAGAATCTCTTCTGAAGGTATATCTTTGTTTTCTGCTGAGCTGGACCTAGAGTTGGTTAATACCTATTGTAACTCGCAATGTGAAGTATCTGCTTGTTCTTGTAGAGGGGGGGTGGTAATGCTAAAATGAATTTTAAAGATCCAGTACCCTCTGTCCAATTTTCTTTGAATAATACAAATAACAACGTTAGAACTGCTTCATCTAACAAGCAATTAGGAATACATATGGCTGAAAGTTTAGCTCCTAAGATGCCTCAGAACTTTAATAGCTTTGCTGTTTTTATGCAAGAACTAAGCAATACTATTACTGGCCTTAAAAATTTAGCCATGAATGGTGTTTCTTATAGGGAAGATTAAGTTACTGGAACAAAAACTCCAGAGAAGCTCTTTCTTACTCCAGATTTACTGTTAAGTAATTCACCTAAATATATCTGAGTGCCTTTTACCTCTAAAAATTAATACAACCCTTGGAGGGACAGACAGTCCCCATGGAGGAAAAAATGATCTCCTCCTCATCATCCTTATAGAAATGGATATTGAATTATTTAAAAGATCCCAATCAAGCTAATGTAGTAATTCTTGAGAATCTGTGGGCATTAAAAGAAGAACTAATGAGTCTTACAATGGAATTTGCATATAATTAGATATTGCTTTCTCAGCTTAAACAGACACTGATATTGGTAAATTAATCCAATGATTCTCAGGATAGTTTTAATAAAAAGAGATATCTGAGTAATTGTAAGTCAAATGTGCATAAAGAATGCAAAGGTATAAAGGTTAATTCTTGGCGCCCTCTTGCTCCTCACTGTGAGTGTACATCACCGGTTCATTTTTGGCGATGTACACATGCCCTAACGGTGATTGCTATTCTGTGATTGCCGTTATGACATAGAATTGGACTAAACACATCAAGTTAACAGAACCCAGAATGTAAAATGCTTTCAATGCCTTTAACAAATGTAATCATAAACTAGGAAATGGTTCAGTTAAAGGCATCTTAACAGTATTAAATATGAAATTAAAATCGGGAATTTTATATGCAGCTGAAGTCTGGAGTTCTTTGAATATTAGACCTTTGGAAAGTATCCACAACAAAATATTATGATACGTCTTATCAGTCCTAAATGAAGTTCCTGCTGAAATACTGAGAGCAGAGGTGGGACAATTTTCTTTATCTTCTCTGATGAAAGAGAGGAGTCTAATATTTGAATCAGACCTCTTCCTTTTATGAGTAGTTGCACAGACAGTGCTTGGAAGAACAAATCAGTTATGCACATCAGGGCTTTATTATCCCAGTTATTAAACTTATTTGGGAACAAGTGTTGCCAATGGAATTAGGTAACCTGTTACATGAAATTTATATTAGACCCAGAAAGGATATAGTTAGAGATGCTAAAACAATGAGTAAGTACATGGCAGTTAATCTGGATCTATCCAGAATTAGTAGCTTGAAGTTATTTCACTGGTATAGAAACCTCAAAATACATCACAGTCTTGAATTTTATCTATCTCATCTTTCAAATCCCCGTGACTGGATTATCATCACCAAGTTTACATTGGAGCTATACAAAGCAAATTATATACTGTACACTGGTATTGTCTTGGATTTCTGTACATATGGGATGAAAGTATATGATGATTTGAAACATATGGTACATTTATGTCCTTTATACCATAGTAGAAGAGAGTTTTGGATTGTGCCTATATTGGCTAACCTGTGTCTTCCTTCTGATGAAATTATTAATGTATTGTTTAACTCTACTGATGTAAACATATTGTATCACCTGTCTGAATTTCTGAGTACTCTCAATTTATGATGAATTATCAACGTTGTTTGGGTAGTCAATCAGCAATGTTATATTTTCAGAAAGTCCCTTTGTTTATTTCTTTTAATGATGTACTTACTGGACGTGCACAAGACGGAAATGTATTTTTTTCTTTAACTGGCCCCTTTTTCTAATTTGACATTGTCTTTTGGAGTATTGAGATTATGGGTTACAGTAACTCGGGTGAGAATGTACATTAGGTAACCAGACCTGAACCCAGGTGAGTCCCATTTACTCCTATACATTTACAGGATTTCTAAGGAACTTTCCCTTTTGAATCCTTCCTTTTTTTTAGATTATATAATGATGGAAATTGCTGATACACTAATCCTCTACTGTCATTTTAACTTCATATCTGAGATTATTTTAGAGAGGTGGGCTAGAACTATTTATGTATGCTGCTAAATTTTATTGTTATTTAAGTCATATTTTCTCTTTACAAATTGTTTTGTAATGACTAGATGTTGAACAATACACTTGAACTTGAACCTTTCTCATTTATTGACTAATTTCATTATCAAAGTTTTTACTTGTATAAGGAGTAGTATAACAATACTATTCAATTGTGGTGCTTTTCAATAGATTCAATGCTAAGAAGTGCAAGGTAATACACCTTGGAAACAAAAACCAAGGGGAAGAGTACACAATGGGGGGTGAGATACTAACAACAATAAGAATGGAAAGGGACCTGGGGGTAGTCATATCAGATGACTTAAAGGTGGGCAAGCAATTGAGAGGGCAGTAAGGAGGGCTGGGGGATACTGGGATGCATAGGGAGAGGCATCACCAGTAGAAAACAGGAAGTTTTATCCCTCTGTATAGATAGCTGGTGAGACCACATCTGGAGTACTGTGTGCAGTTCTGGAGACCCAGTCTCCGCAAGGACATAGACAAGATGGAAGCTGTCCAGAGGAGGGCAACTAAAATGGTGCAGGATCTGCACCGGAAGACATATGAAGAGAGACTAAAGGAGCTTAACATGTATAGCCTCGAGGAAAGGGGGGACATGATAGAAACTTTCAAGTACCTCAAGGGAATCAACAAAGTCCAAGAGGGTAGCATCATTCAAAAAAAGAGGTGTGCAAGAACAAGAGGGCACAATTTGAAGATGGGGGGCAGCTCAGAGGTAATGTAAGGAAGTATTTTTTCACAGAGAGGGTTGTGGATGCATGGAATGGCCTTACAGAGGAGGTTGTGGAGTCAAAAACAGTGGTTGAATTCAAGCATGCATGGGGCAGTCATAAGACAATTCTAGGGGGTGGGGGTAGAAAGAAATAGGCTGCTGGTTAACTAGGATCTGCAGCTTATCCATTAGGTAGGGAAATGGGCAGACTAGGTGGGCCAAGCGGTCCTTATCTGCTGTCAAATTCTATGTTTCTATATTTATTCTAAAGAGTCTCATTGATGTATTTCAGTTTACAATTGTTTACAAGGGTCATTCTGTTCTTAACTATCTCATTGTATTGGGAAATGCAGATGCAAGAACTCCTTCTCTCCATGTCATCATAGTCATAGTAATCCTTTACAGCTACATGAAGACCAACCTGTTTAAACTTTGATCTTTATTCCTGTGACTCTGTTTTTGAAAGGCTGTCTCACTTTCTGTGCAGATGGCCATCTTTCTTTGACAGAAGGGCTCCATCATTTTATCTGATTTGAAAAATGAAACACCATTTTATTTCCACAACTGTACAATACTGTTTAAAATGGTCAATTGCATTATCTTGAAAAAGTGGCATTAAGATTAGGCTGTTAAGTCATCGTATCTTCTGTATTTCTATTTCAAATCCTCATCACAGAATAAGGTCTAGAAAATATGTGGTGTCCAATTAAAATGTTAATTAAATTATTTCATGAACTATATACATTGCAAGCTTATAGTTTATGAACCGGGTCTGTTGTGTATGAAAAGCTATACACCTTAAAGTGTTGTATTACCATAGTAGATGTCACTACTATGAAATAACGACTTTCATGAGTAGATGAACCATTGTTATGATGTAACTACTATGGCTCAATAGTGTTTTTCATTTCCATATCCTCATGCCAGCATTTTGGACCACAGCGTAGCTCAACACTTTCAATTTGTGCCAGTGAAGCCTCAGTCAAGTGGTCTTGAGTGATTCAAAACTATGCTCTTACTCTCCCTCATCTGGATATTTTTTCTCACTGCTACACAACAATACACACAGTACAGTAAATAGAATTTATGGGCAATCAAGCCCACATGGACTTGGGATTCCATCAGGGGGTTCAGATGACATCAGGGACCTCACAAGCTTCACTCTTGGTGTTCCTACAATGTCAACTCAACCCCTTGATGGAAACACATTATTGCGCTGTATGGTTGTTACCATGTATTACTCAGTGTATATGTTTTGAATTTACAATTGTGTAACATTATACCTGATAGAATTACCAGGACCACTAAGCACCACCTTAAATCTATTCATGTTGTCTGCTTAATCAGCAGTATACAATGGTTAAAGGTTGACTGTCAATCATTTGGCCTGCGATTGCTTCTAGCTCACAAACTAGATTTTATAATTGCACACAAGCTGTAGAAACTGTTAATGACATTTGGATGCTTTCTATTCAGTTCCCTTTTCTTATCAACAGTTAAGATATGGCTTCAGTTAATCATTTCAAGCCTGTTTTATGTCTGTCTAGTTATCTATTCTGAGATTACCAAACACCCACATATAGTACAGCTACTCATCAAATAAAATCCTGCCACTACATCATGAGTGGCCATCATGTGTAGGTGGCGTTGACATTGTTCAAAAAGTCATTCTTGATACTTTAGCATGGACTGAAGAAAACCAGATGTTAATGTAGCTCAGAGGTAGAGCACATACTCCAAATGTATGAGGTCCCAGGTTCAATCCCTGGCACCTGCACATTTGTCAGTGTCAGTGGCTCAGCAGATTGCACACTTGCCTCCGAGGCTGGAAGGTTTTGGGTTCTAGCCACACACCAGGAACTTGGAGTAAAATGCAATACTGACACTATAGTGCAGAATGAGGGAGGTGCTGCACTCCTGAAGTGCCCTCTTTCAGATGAAATGTTAAACTAAGGCCACGTCTGCCTATTCTGGTGGTTGTTCTGCCAGATGTTAAAGATTGCATGGCACTTGTCAAAAAGAGTAGAGGTGTTTTTATTGACAAAGATATATTCAAATACAAACAAATAATCAACCATGTGAAATCATAACATATTTAAAAATCACTCTCTAAGAAAAAAATAAAAAAATAAAACAAAAAGTATGGAGAGAGGGGAAAAAAAGAAGTTTCTGCATAAGACACTGCTCTCCCCTGTGAAATCTTACTAGATCAGCCCCTAAAAGAGAAACAAATAGCAAAGGAAAACATTTTTATCTTAAATTCACTCAACATTCTTCCAAAGGGCACTGTGCATGGACTGTGGTAAATTTTTCCTTTCTGTGTCATGCACTGAACAAAATTCCTGAACGACCTGTTCCACCAAGAGATGTAAAGAGACAAGTCTCTGTGTGAATATAAATGCACTTCTGTGGTGCCAGATACACTATTTAAGACAAGCCATTGTCAGGTACAAAGTGCTATAGTCCCAAGGCGTTCATGAATCATAAAACACAATAAATTCGCTGACCTATACAGCCAGTATAGTGTTATGCTTGTGCAACTGTGTTATTTTGTTTTTGGCTGTTCGCACTCTCTATTCCAGAGGAATTACCACCCTGTAGGGGTACAATGGCAAGGAACTCTCGGAGAGGGTTCTGCCCCTAGAGGTGCCATGGGACGGTTCCCGTGGCTAAAGGTACCTTAGGAATCCCCCTAAGGAGAGAGAGCTGCCACTGAAGGAGGAGGAGGGAAGGATAGTGGGGCAAAGAAAAAATGCTTCACAGTGAGGCTTAGAGGAACTGCTTATATAGCTCAGGAAGTGGGAGTGGCTGGCTGCTTGGCCACTGAACTCCAGGCAAAGCCTTACATTTCACTGACCTATGCAGCCAGTATAGTGTTTTGCTTGTGCAACTGTGTTAATTTGGTTTTGGCCATTCACACTCTCTATTCCAGAGGATTTACCACCCTGTAGGGGTATGACGGTAAGGAACTCTCGGAGAGGGTTCCACCCGTAGAGGTGCCACGGGACAGTTCCCTTGGCCAAAGGTACCTTAGGAATCCCCCCCAAAAATGTAGTATCCCCAAAAAGGAGGCAACATGAAGCATAATGCAAGCAGTAACAGTGACGTAGAAGCAGTAACTGTGACGTAGTAGTACAGAAGCATAGGCAAGTTGATAATGCAATGATATGCTCAGTTGTTGTAGTAACAGCCCAGGTTTGCGTAGCATGATACTGATGGCTTGCTTTGAGAGAAGGGGATTCCCTAAGGAGAGAGGGAATGGCAGGACATCCTACACCTCCATCCAACAACGGAACCTACCTAAAGAAACTAGGGAAAACAACTGTGTAACTAAGTGTTATGACCTGAGGCAACGGAGGAGAGAAAAAAAAACCCTATGAGGAGGAAATCTCTGGGGATCCAAGGGCCCTAGTCGCCTTCCCTCCAGGCTTGGGAAAATTTATTTAGTGATGGCTCTGCAGCTGCAATTTAGAAAACCCAATTAAAGGGAGGTGGAAAATATTCCAATTTGGAGGAAGGCTCTCACTCAAACCCTCTAGTGGGAATGCCATGGAAGGTTACGAGAAAACTCTGCAACAATACGTGCATCCAAGGTGCAGGAGGAGAGCAACAACTGCTGAGGCACTCACCTGGCCTATCCACCCTAAATCAAACCAGGTGAACCAGAGGCAGTCATGGGGAGAATGCGGTGAAAGTGCCTTGCTAGGGAAACAACTAAAGTCAATGGCCAACCATTATAGTGGAACACTAGAGCCAAAGGAGATCATCGTAACCACCCTTCACCGCCAGTCTTAAATTCTACACCAGGAGCTGCTGTCATGTAGCAGGCAGCTAAAGCCAAGTCCAGGGTGAGGACATTCCCAGCTATGGGCCAGGTGAGTAGGATCCTGCCCCAAGTTGGACACGCTCAATGATGTGGACTAAATGCAGAGCGAGACCGTCAGCTGCAGGAACCCTGTGCCAGCATAGAATGGCTGGCATGCCACAGAATTGATTGAGAGCTGAAAGCAGGTGAGCTGAATGAGCATGGCGTGCTGAGATCGTAATGAACATTGAGTGCTGAGACCTTGCAAGGTCGAATGCATATTGAGTGCAGTAGAATCCCAGTTGAAGGCCGAGGGGATGGCAGTAGGCAAGAAGCAATGGGCTGCGTAAGCAAGAAGCAACGGTTGCATAAGCAAGTGTGGACCTGATAGGTCAGTAAGCAGTAGTAGTAATAGGTGGACTTGTATAACAACTGTATAGCAAGTAAACAGCACTGGATTAGGGGCAAGCCAGCCAGACATTAATAACCAAATCAAGGTGACAAACTGAGGATTTTCAGCTGCAAAGACAGGATTCAGAACAGAATTAATTAACCACATAGACCATGATCCCCAAATCCCTCCCAGTCCCTGCTGTAGGACAAGCAAGGAAGCGATGAAAGGCCGAGAACTACCCTGGATACTCCCCTGGAAAAGAGGTGTATGCTGTAGATATTTGTGCTGCTGCTGCAACCGCAATCTGTGCCTTTCTGAACTGTGATTGTGGTTGCTGTGGTCTTATTCGAACTTAACTGTTGACTGTAGTCTACCTTACCCCAAATTAAGTTATATTACCCATGAACTGTAAAATGTTTAATTCCTGTAATTTTGTATTTTGTATTTTGTTGTGCACTTATGTCCTACTTGCTGTTCTTAATCTGATCCATGTTGTCCTATGTACTGCAGTCTGTAATTCCTGTACTCTCCTGGGTCGTACCTGAAAATAGGCAATTGTCTTGTCTAGTGTACTTACCTGGTTAACAAAAGCTAAATAAATAAATAAATAAACCACATGCAGATATAAAAGCTCATTTAATAGCCTCAGCAGGAGATTCAGCTAACCTCAGAGTAAAGAAGGTACAATAGGAATGGGAGTAAACAATGCAGCAGGAGGAAGCAGGTAGGCCTGTGCAGCAGTAGTAAACAAATGAGTACACTGAGTTGTAACTGCAAATAAAGGAGGCATAATGCTCTTAAGCATTGTCAACAGGCAGTGCAATGAGATTGCAGCAATGAGGTAAGTAGAATAAGCATGAGTACGGTGTATAGCTAGGTTCAAGTAAATCTGAGTCAGGTGAAAGTAATAAATATGCCACATGGACCAGCTATAGTTGAGCTGAAACACACAGGTCAGGTTTGCAGTTGCAGTGCAAGTAATTTAAGAGTTATGAGTAACTGAAAGCCAGCAGTATGAGCTCTGAATAGCAGTATGCTAGGCAAAATACAAACCAAAGCAGGAAAACAAACACAGAAGCCCTGCAGAGACAAGTGGGGGGAGGGGCAGCCAAGGAGCCCCAACCAGCTCAGGGAACAAACCGGCAGAGCCTTCGGCTGCAAAGAAAAAATGCTTCACAGTGGGGCTTAGAGGAACTGCTAGTATAGCTCAGGAAGTGGGAGTGGCTGGCTGCTTGGCCACTGAACTCCAGGCATAGCCTTGCATTTAAACTGGCATAGGTCAACGTAGCAAACTATGGGGCATGCCAGAGTCTGCTAAATTCTTTCCAAACATCCACAATGTAGGGGCAGGAAAAGAACATATGGTGCATAGATTCCTCACTTTGACCACATGCATCCCTAATAGTGATGCGTGAAGTTGGAAAACTTCGCTCTGTGGATTAATTTGTGAATTTGCCTCATTTTACAAAGTTTAACCACCATGAAAAGTCCAAATTCATGAAAAAACTGATAACTCTGTGAAATGCAAAGCTGGCACAGAGGCAAAGTTTGCAAGTGCAAAGTTGGTAACTTCACTGGTGAAGTTTGATGCAAAGTTTGCAATGTACTATGGGACTAGAGTTCACATGTCGCTGAAACAAGCTGTGTACCATCAGGAAGCTGCAGTGTTATGAAGACAGAGTAGGTGAGAAGTCTAGGGACCCAATTCCAAGGCAATTACGCCAGATGTAAAAGCAGTACACGAGTCCCAAGTGGCGCAAATCGCAAGTTACGCCCGTGACTTGCGACATGCATGATTCCAAAAGAACACTTACATCACAACTGCTATGCCAAACGCAAGTTACAACACAGTTACACCAAAGAAACCTTGCACCACTGCGAATTGCAGCTTGCAACATGCGTAATGCACCGGTATGACAGAAATGCTATTTCAGAACAGGAGGCATAAGTACATACACCAGAAGAGGCTGAAGTAACTTAGACCAAGAAATAGCTGGTCTAACCAGAGCACAGGCTATATAACCCCCCCCCCCACCTAGTCAGACAGCAGTTGGCAGTGTAGTGAGACACACAGCAATGTCAGCAATAGGAGCCCTACTGGGCATTATGATAGTGGAGCACCAGGAATGCAGACATGCCAGGCGCAGAGGCAGGACCTAGGGGACTGAGCCACAGCACTCAACAATGGTACCAAGGTCACCGGTGCAGAGGGTAAGACACCCTTGCAAAACCTTTGAGAACCTGACTGAGCAGCAGTGCCTAGCATGCTATAGGCTCAGCAAGAGCTGGATCAAGGAGATATGCCAGGACCTGAGTGGGGACCTACGCAGCACCAGCAACAGGGGCCACCCACTGCCATTGGAGGTGCATGTGAGTGCAGCGCTGTGCTTTCTCACCAATGGCACTTTCCAAATGCCCACAGGGGACACAGTGGGTACTTCCCAGCCAACAGTGTCCAAACACCTGAGGAAGTTCCTTGCGGCCCTCATACAGTGCACCATGCAATACGTCAGCTTCCCGCGGGATGCCCAACAGCAGCACCAGGTGAAGCAGGGGTTCTATAATGTGGTGCAGTTCCCCGTGTGCTAGGTGCCATCGACTGCACACATGTAGCCATCAGGTCCCCAAGTGAGGATGGGGTCGCATACATAAATAGGAAGGAGTACCACTCGATGAATATCCAGGTGGTCTGCGACGGTGGATGTCACATCCTAGATGTGGTGGCCAAGTACCCCGGATCCTGCCATGACTCCTACATCTACAGGAACTGTGGGCTACAGGAGGCCTTTGAGAGAGGGGACATCACTGAAGGATGGCTTGTAGGTATGTACCAGGGGGAATGACAACTGCAAAGGTGTGCAAGTGGCAGTGTGAGTGCGAGTGGCAGACAGTGCATGCGGGTGTCAGTGGATACAGTGGCACAACAGGGGCACAGGGTAGACAGGCACTGCAGTGGGCAGAGGTGATGGCCATGCAGACACGTGGCATACCACACATGGGACACAGGAAGGGGCAAGACACACACACTGTGCAACACACAGGGGCCTGGAAAGGCCACACAATGTCAAGGGAAGACCATGCAGTGCATGGACACAGCCAAGGATGTGCATGTGGCAGAGAGTACCTGCCTGCATGTGTGTGCATGTGCATGCAGCAGTGCATGCCATGCAGATGATAGTGGGATGATGATGAGAGGTCTGCACACAGCAACATGCATCTAACCACTCCCCCCCAACAGGTGACAGTGGATATCACCAGATGCCATGGCTGATGACACCTGTGAGGATGCACCAGACAGTGGCCGAGGAGAGGTACAACGAGGCCCACAGCATCATGAGAGGGGTCATCAAGTGCACCTTTGGGTTACTGAAGTCCCAATTCTGATGCCTTGACACCTTGGGGGTGCACTCCAGTACAGCCCTGCGATGGCCTGCAGGATAGTGCTCGCCTGCTGCATCCTCCACAATATTCTCCTGGCACAGCGTGTACCTATGCCCGACAGCAACCAGGAGAAAGGTGCACTACAGGAGGGTGACAGAGAGCTGGATGGCGTGGTGGGACACATGGCGCATGATGGTGCAACAGCGGGACACCGTGCAAGACAGGAGCTGATCCAGCAGTTCCTCTAATGCAGCACATGGCTACCACCACCAACACCACCACCACCACCAACACAGTGGTGGCACCTGCAGCAGTACAGGGGACACAGTGTGGTGCAATGCAGCCTGACCATCAGCAAGGCACCTATGGCATCATCGATGAGCCACAAGGGGATGGCATACTGCCTGCCAGGAGCGGTGTGACACATGTGGCAGCACTAGTGCTGGAACAGTGCCCATGCGTGTTGTATAGGTTCATAAGAGTTTACGAGTTCAAAAGTGGAACCCTTAAAGAACTCGCTGCCACCAAAACCTAGTGGCGGAATAAGAATTTTCTATTACCCATGTATTGATCTAGATTTCTCTTAAACTGCTTGATGTTGACAGTATATATTGTATAGCATCTGGTAGGCATGACAGCGACTGAATGAAAGCACCCCAGGCAATGCACGGAGGACCGCAGCACACGTGGACCGTGGACATGCAGACACAGGTGGGTACAGACACACATGGGATGGAGGCACACTGTGGCAGTGATGGCGCTGCCAGGCAGAATGCACCCGCCATGGCCACTGATGCATGTTAACAGTGCAAACACAACGGGGACACAACACTGGGCAGCACAGGCCTCGAGATGTATGGCGGTATGTCACGCCACTGTGCTGTGCCTCCGGTGCCACCCACAGGGCCAACCATGCCCCTGTGTGGAAGGGTGCCATACTGGCACAGGGCCACCATTCAGGCATGACACACATGGTGTGATGGCACGTGAATCGGACCAAGCACATGGCGCCGCTGATCACCCAAACTGCCATGCGACCATGCTCACCAGCGTGTGACCAATGCCGTGTGATAGACAGCTGGCACACATGAATGATGTGCAGGGTGGGGATGCACCTAATACAGGGCTGCACTGCAACAGGCGAGATCACACAAGCACAGTGAACCACACATGCACAGGCACATTCAGCCAAGAATGGAGACGCTGAGCCAGGGATGCACAAAAACAGTTGAATAAACAAACATGTACAGTACAAAACCACAATGGGAAAAACAGCCAACAACCAACAACACCCAACACAACCCTTTCCCTCCACCCCAGAGTCCACCCCTATGTACATACTCACCCCCAGCCCCTGCCACATCCCCACCCCACAGTCAACTGTGGCACAGGCCTACTGGTCCCCCTGAGCCATCAGCAGCATGGCAAGGGACTCATGCAGCCAGGTTAACATCCTCCATTACGGAGGTGATGATCCGTACAAGCTCATGGTCCCTGTCCACTGGCTTCCATGGAAACAGTGCAATTGCCCCCTGCTGCCCAGTGCTGTCCTGAGGTCCCTGATGTCCAGCGAGCAGGTGTTCTGCCACTGTATGCCCACCCTGGCTTGGTGGGGGTGCGTCAATGGTACCAGCTGCTGTGCTGGGCCCCT
Organism: Neoceratodus forsteri; assembly: GCA_016271365.2. Classification (NCBI taxonomy): domain Eukaryota; kingdom Metazoa; phylum Chordata; order Ceratodontiformes; family Ceratodontidae; genus Neoceratodus; species Neoceratodus forsteri. The sequence goes on along the minus strand of JADMNL010000022.1, from coordinate 492,149,090 downwards.
CCACTGGTGGCATGTCCTCCTCTGCTGGCCCTTCCTGCAGCAGAGCTGCTGACTACCCTGCTGGTGCACATGGCCCAGTGTCCATGGGTGGCGGTGCTGCACAGGTTGCAGCTTCTGCAGAGTCCCTGGCATGCTCTGCATCTGCCACTTCCCCTGCCACCGAGTCATCCTGGGCCACATCCTCCCCATCCTTCTCCTCCTCAAACATCGACAGCCGTGGGTCCGCCATCACCCTCAGCAGGGCATGGTACCTTGGGGCAAGGCTGCTTCTCCCACCTGCAAGGCAGAACAGGCATTGATCACTGCGAGACTGGGATATGCCTCATGCACGGGCACCCATGCACGTGTGCCATGGCACACCATGCAAGGGGCGCCAGACACACACACACACACACACACACAGCACCTGCCCAGGGTGCAGCGTGGCAGGCACACCAGTGGCGCGCAGCGGCCACCAGTGCTGCAGGTGTGCATGATGACACCCAGGTTGCACGGCTGGGCATGCTGATATGCAGCTGCACACATGTGGCTGACCGGGCAGCACATGCCCCCCTGCTGCCACCGTGGCCTGACCAGTATACCACGTGGACAGCGCATGCACCTACCTGATCTCCTGTGGCTCTGCGACTGCTACTGTGGGTGGCCATGGCTGTGCACCACCGCCGGCTGCCCCTGCTGTTCCTCTCCACTGGGCCCTGCACCTGTGGAGAAAGGGGACACAGTTAATTCTGTACACCACCACTAGCCATGGCACATGTAGCCAGTATGAGTGGGAACATGCACCATGTAGTAGGACACCCCTGCACTGCTGCCATGGCCGGTCCGCATCTCCCTATCACGCCTTTTGGCCATGTCCATCATGCAGCGTAAGATCAGTGGGTCATGGAGCACCAGGTCCTGCCACCTGTGCTGGAGCTGTCTTGTGGTGCAGGACATGCCACTAAGCTTGCTGAGGTACTCCCCGATGGCCCACCATGCCTTCTCCCTTTTGGCAGGGGTGTGGTTCCTGCAGGATGGGGCAGTGGTGTGGTGCACCACTGCTGCACCAGGTTGACCATCTGGGCCATCTTGGCAGCTGTAAAGTTGGGCACACACCCGCTCAGCCTGGACAAGTCCTTGCGTGCCATGACCTGTTTAGTGTGCACCTCTGTCCCGCAGTCCATTGGCCTGACCTGCACTGTGTGGCTGTGACCTGCAAACACAAATGAACAACACAACATGAATGACAGTGCTCCACTCCCAGTGTGGTCCGAGATACCACTACATGGCAGGGGCATAGCCAGACACTAGTACCACAGGCACCGGGATGATGGAATGTGCCCCAGGGGCACTTGACATGCGACCTGTGCAATACATGTCACCGGTCACTGACCATCTTCCCCACGCATGGGTGTTGATGGGTCACTTGCAGTGCCCCAATGACACCAACATGACAGCCCACGGCCTGGTAGGCTGTATTGACCGCTGGTGTTATGGTCATCCTCCATGCCCACCCCATCCACATGTACCTATTGTGCTCCGGTATGACAGCCGGGTGCTGCCGCACTGTTGGTATGGTGGCATGGACACTGGCTACATTCCGGGGCCCCTCTGTGTCCCCAATCCCTGTATCACCATACACTGTGATGTCTATGGTGTATGCCGGCCTCTGCCCCTGCTACATGCTGCAGCCACCTATGTCACCCTGGCAATGCCATCTTACAAGGCATGATAGCTGTTGATGTACCTCTGTAGCCACATCATGCAGCACTACCCCGGGTGTTCTGGGGTACACGTGTGTGGTACTTGTTCTGTGCTCTGTCACTGTCAGGCACTGCATCTCCATGTGAGACCCAATGGTACAGGTTGCACATGTCCCTGTCAGTCCCCACCTGCTATACACAGTGGAGCCTCCCATCCCCATGGTCACTGTATTGCACTGCCACAGGCATGTTGCAATGCTGGAAGTATTGCCCAGCCCACACATTACCTCCATACCTCTCGACCTCTCAGCATTACATTCATAGCAGTGGCCTTCATCTCTCACAGCAGATGGCCAGAATGTGTAGCAATTTATTATTTTAAACATTAATATGTCTACAAATAGTGGGACCCATGTAGTTGATGATAAGGAATGTGTCTGTCACCTTAGTTCAATGATCTGATTGTTTGTGTGTCCAGTAACAACTGTAGCATTATTAGGTATTTCAGTACACCTATGCAGAGTAAGGGTATATTGGAGTGTGCAATCCAAACCATAGCATGCAAAATTCATAGCAGGTGAGAGCTATGCTTACCTCTGTCCTGCTGTTGTTGTGGTGTCCTAGAGTGGCCTTCCTTCACGGTGTTTTGCCTCTCTTGTAGCCCTCTGCCAGTGCTGCTAGGCCTCCTCTGTGTCAGCTGCATGAGCGCTGTGCAGCCTGTGTAGTCACAGGCACACCTTGCACATGGCACTTGCATATGCGACACGTATGGCCTATAGGTGCAGCGCGCATGTGCGGCATGCGTATACGCAGACCGCATATATGCACTATACAGATGAGTGCTGCAGTTGCGGTCTACACGCATACATGCAGATGCGGCATGGGACATGCACCTTACACAGGCACTGGATGTATGCTACGTGCGTCATGTCCTATCACAACAGTGGGAATGACTGAGGCAACACAGATGTTTAGTGCACAGTATTTACTTAGAGTTGTTGGGGTATGGTGCAGCGCTATGTTACAATAGTGCAATCCCCAAACACACATATCCACACCCAGTGACTGATCACAGCAGACACACACCATTCGTGCTGTACAACAACTCCCACACACCTTCACGCAGTGCGTGCATACACACACACACACACACACACACACCACATGTCACACCATTGCCCTCCCCTAGTGCCACTCTGCGTTATGCCAACCACCCCATTGTGGCATAGCTATGTCCGCTTTTGCTTCACGGCTGTACCATCTTGTGCAGCCCCCTGTGTCACTAGCTTCACTGCCCCATGACACTACTGGGCCCACCCTGCCCCAGTGGCATGGCTGCAGGTCTCCCACTGTCCAGTAGTTCCTGAGGCACCGTTCCCTTCCGGTGCCTCCCTTGCCTCCCTGTGGTGGCAGGTACCGGTCCTGGAACCGTACCCTGTTCCTGCGTCAGATGTTTGCCAGCCTCTGCAGCCTGCGCCTGCATTGCCACCTGTGCTGTGCCCTGACCCACTGTGTCTGCAGGTGGCACCACACACCATCTTCGGCTTGTTCTGTGACTGATTGCCACTGCAGCACGCCCCACATTCATGGCAGCAGGTGCCGCTGATGTTGACAGCAGCGGTGTTGCTCTCAGAGATGCCTCTGGTGGTGTTGGTGGTGGCGGTGGTGGGGCTGTGGTGCTGGCAGTGCTGCAAGTGGTGGTAGCAGTAGTGGTTGCTGTGGTGCTGGTGGTGCTGCAGGTGGTGTTGGTGGTGGCAGTTGCTGTGGTTCTGGTGGTGCTGCATGTGGTGTTGGTGGTGGCAGTGGCAGTTGCTGTGGTGCTGTAGGTGGTGATGGTGGTGGCGGTGGTGGGGGATGTGGTGCTGGTGTTGGGATTGTCGCTGCTGGTGGGGGTTGTGGTGCTGGTGGTGCTGCTGGTGGTGGTGGTGTTGGGATTGTTGCTGCTGGTGGGGGTTGTGGTGCTGGTGTTTTTGGCTGTTGCACCACATGTGTCACCTGTGTGGCAGCATCCCTCGTCTGTGTTGCTTGCACTGACCTGGCAGTCAGTGTGCATTGTAGCACTGCAGCCAGTATGTCCACCTGCCTGGTCTGCTGTGCCACAGACCCCTCCACAGCCATGGCCAGCCGGTTGAGTGCCTGTGTCTGTGCCTGGACACAGGCCTGGGAGGCAGCCATGGCATCCTCCAGCCTCCCCATGGCTGCCTCTGTGGTGAGTGTCCCTGTTTCTATTGCACCCATGAGGGAGCCCATGTACTCCTCCATGGCTGTGTGGTGAGCATCGATGCTGAGTCGGATGCAGCCCAACAACTCTGACTGCTTTTTGTGCATGGTCATGAGGGTCTGGCAGAACCCAGCATAGTCTGTGGGTGTGTTCATGTGACACTCCTGCAGGGATTGCGACACCTTATCCAGGGTCACCTCCAGCCTGTTGTAGGAGGCCGGGCCAGGGCCGGATTAAGGCATAGACCATATAGGCACAGGCCTAGGGCCCCTGCCTGCCAAGAGACCCCCAGCAATCCCCAGCATATATTTACTATATATCCTTTTCTTTCTGTCTGAGCGGCATGTTTTTTGTAAAGGACTCAGCCACTAACTCAGGGGCTGAACTGTGACATGATTCTCATCTCCCTGATTAGGTGTTAAGTGCAGCTGACAGCTTCAGGGGCCCCAGCCAGGATGACCTTTAGGGTGTGAACAAGCCCATTTCCTTTGCTTTGTTTCACACACCCATTTAGAATCCCAGCTTAGAATCTTGCTCTTAACTATAAAAGATTAACAGTGCAATTCAGTGGGTATGCTTTATATTTTATCTTAAGTATCTGTTTTATTGGCTTAGGAAACCTTGTATCATCCTTGAAATTTTAATACAGGCAATATCTTAATTTGCTTGAAACCTTTGTACCATGTTTGACTCTGGGTTGTTTTACCCTCCGCATTCAGATGAAATGCCTGTCAATGTATTGCTCGTTACCTTTGTACCGTACTTGACTGTGGGTTGTTTTATCCTCCACATTCATTTGTAACACCTTTCACTTTATTGTCCATTTCTCTTGTTTTGTACTTCCATGACGTAGAGCCTTTGCAAAGGAGTCTCTCACTCAAAGGTTTGTAATTCCGATATCTCAATAAATAAAAAATAAATATTTAATCTCACTCTTAAAATTAAGAAATCTACAATAAGTTTCAATGGTACAATTAAAAATCATAATTTTTTTTTTTTAGTTCTCTCATCTTGTTCATACTGAAGTTCTGACCTTGATACAGCTATGTTTTCAGGGTGAACAAATGAATGTATTGCAAGATTCCCATCAGTAAATCTTGCCATTTATGGATCCTGGCTTACTTATCAATAATAATTTAGAAATACCACTTCTCTCAGTGCAGTTTAACCCCTGCAAGGTATATTTTTTAAGCAAGGATGGAAATGAGAAAGGAAAAGTGTGACCCACTGGGATTTGAACCTCAGATATCTGGTATGCCATTCCAGCACTCTAACCATTAAGCTACAGGCTCACTGGTTAAAGTGTCTGAGGAACTTCCATTTTACAGCCACACATTCCTTTCTCTAAATTGGTTCCTGGTTGCATGATTGCGCAACACTAGAGAAAGGAATGTGTGGCTGTAAAATGGAAGTTCCTCAGACACTTTAACCAGTGAGCCTGTAGCTTAATGGTTAGAGCGCTGGAATGGCATACCAGAGATCTGAGGCCCAAATCCCAATGGGCCACACTTTTCCTTTCTCATTTCCATCCTTGTTTATCAGTAACAGAAATGTTTGATCTTGGGAATGATTTCAAATTCTTCAGTAATAACTCACTTTGCGGTATAATCTCTAAAGTTCATAACCCCCCCTAGTAAACCACAAACTTAACTCCTACACCACCCAGGACCTAGCCTCTTTTAGAGAACGGTCCCTACCCAACCCAAGAAAACTCCCACATCCTGGTTCATACTCCCCGACAGGACAATATGATAACACCCAGACTGTGAGTGCACACATGTGTGTTGGGGGTGTGGGCTTTGGAGAAGTGCAAATCATGACATTTCACATAAAAAAATATTTTACCAGGCCTATTATTGTTTTCTCTAAATTATCAAAACTTAGGCTGTTGTTGTTTTTCCATACTGATAGTATTAGTTTAATTAATTCTGAAGCATTTTATGCCACTTTTTACAGACAGTAAGAGCACTGTTTTCATGTTTCAGTAACTGATTTGCAATGGCCAAGAGATGTGATCATAGTGAAGGGGCATGGTTACATTTCTCTTGGACCTAGGGCCCCAGGTTGCCTTAATTTGGCCCTGTCATCCACTTACCTGTCCCTGCAGCTATCCATGTTGTGTACAGGTCTGTATCCCCATGGATGCTGTGCTGGCTCAGGAACACCAGTATCTTCTCCTCATGGGCACTGAAGGGTCTCTCCTCCTGTGGCCCACCACCTGTTTCTGATGTCTGCCGCCTATTATAGGCCTCCTTTGCCTTTGTATGGTGCTTGAGGTCATTCACCCACTTCTGGAGGTCACACACAGTACACTTTGCATTGGCCATTGTGCTGACCTTTTTGGCCACTTCCTCCCATGCCTTCTTGCACTTATGGCGCAGATCACGTTCCCCACCTTGCTGATTAGTAGGTCTGCCTGGGACTCAAGTTCCTCAAGGAGGACATCTGTCTCCTCATTTGTGAAGTTTCATTTTCTCCGTTTTGCCGCACTTGCCGCCTCTGCACTGCAACCTGGCATCATTTTTGCATGCATTGCTCCTATGCCATGTCTGCGACTTGTGTGCTTTTCTATGGTCGTCGGGTTGTGACATGAGTAACCACTATGCCCGCTATTGCGGGTTCTGTCATGTGTTGCGGGTGTAACTTGCAACATGCATAATTTGGCTATTCTAAGTCATAACTGACATTTGTCTTGGAATAAGGCGCAGCTCGCATGTTGCAAGGGTTTGTTCGCAACTTTATGCAGCGGCACAGCTTGCACCATGCTCTACTCACGCTCTTGGAATCAGGCCCCGTGTGTGATTGTCTGAGGAAAAAACCTTTCAAAGCATATCTCAAGCTTTTTGAACCCAAATTGCTCACAATTTACTCTAGAGGGCCTTGTGCTGCTAGATTTGTTTTTTTTCCCAGTGATTACTCACTTTAAAGTAATGGTTTCTGTTTTGTCAGTCTGCGAAGCAGTGGTGTTGGGGAGGGTAGGGACACTGTAAAACGAGGAAGGCCAGAAAGTTCCAGAGCCTTTTTCTCTAAGCAGGAGATTTCTGTTATATTTTGGTTCTCTCACTCTTTCTTGTTCATCATTTTTGATGAGTAGCGAGTAGTTTCTCATTTTTATTTCTGTGGTTTACTTTGGTGTGTTTAAAATATTAAGTTAATGTCTTTCTGTATAATTCTGGTAATGTTTCGGTGTTCTGTCACTTTCTGTTACACTTAATATAAAATTACCCCAATACCCCTGTCATTTTAATCCCTGTTCTATTAAACAAACAAAAAAAAAATAACTTTTTGGGTTGTTTTTAGTAGTCATTTTCAGATCACACTGCTGATCCTTGATTCTTTAGGGAGAAGTGTTGTCTGCTGCTTGTAGTTAATAACTTGTTTAAAACTTTCATCTCGTTGTGTGTGTCATTTTAATCCTTGTGGTGTTTTATTCTTTCAGATCACACTGCTGATCCCTCTCCTCTCCTTTTCTGTCTCTTGTTTGTCTGGTTGCACAACCAAATGTTCTCGTGAGACCTAGGAACTGATCACTCTGTCAGTCTCGCGATTCTCCGTCTCTTGCTATCACTCTGCCTTCACTTGCTGGTTCTGTCTTTTCTTCACCCTAGCATATCTGTGATTGTAAAATATATGTAAATCTTTGGGCAAACTGTAAGTGTTACTGGCATCCCTTGGTTTTAAATATATAGTTATACTGTTGAAATGATTGCAAAAAGCTATTTGGAATTTGGGGGGTTAACTTGAGATGCAGTTTGAGCTCCTCTCAGGCTTGTTTGCAAACTCTTTTGTCAGCAGGGGGCCAGCTTGGAACATTGGTCTATTTGCAAGCCTGCTCCGTAAAGAAACTGAGAACAACATTTTGTGAAAAAGCAGGATGTCGCTTAACGAGTTTCCAGACAGACTTATAAAAAGACCAGCAATGCTTTTGATAGAGAGAGTGAGAGACTGAAACTTGGAATTAGAAATAACCTAAGATGAAGGACTTTGTTTTCTGTGTTTGTACTGCCTTTGTAAATAGTTATGCTAAACAATTTTTCTTTTTTATTTTACTGTTATTGGTAATAATAAAAGGTTACCTGTGAATTTTACAACTGCTCCTGATCTTCCTCTTCTACCTGACCTGTGCCTCAAAGACAAGTACTAATCTTAGAAATAATTCCTTCTATCACAGTTTCACAGTTACTGTACAAACAAGATGAATTAATTTGGCAGAGAAGGGTTCAGCCTCTTCTTACTGGCCTGCCCACTTGTGAACATGGCTCTGATTACACCTCACACCAACACTGATCCTAAGTAACTCCCTTCAGCACATCTGCACTACTGTGCTCTTTTGGGAAGTCTGACATGCTCAGTAATCTCCCCACTTGACCAACAGCAATTTGCAAAAACTGACAGCAACTGCACCCCAACTCACCAATTGTCTTTTTTAACTCAAAGCCCGCACATTCCATCAGGGACTTGACTGGCCGGGAGCACAGCCCTGATGTGAAGACATTGAATGTTGTCCTCGCAGCCATGATCTAAAGGGACAAGGGAAACTGTGAGGGGGTAGTGCTTGATTTATGACTCCGAGATGAAATTTCAAGTCTTATTACTTACTTGCTTCCTATCTGTTATTTTCTTGTAGTATATGGATCTGAGAAGGAATGGAAATGAGCCATCCATGATCTGTCTGCTTATCTGGCAAAATATTTTTCAAATAAATAATAGGGCTCCAGCATTAAAGTTGCTTTTCTCCCATACCACTTCCCCCCCACTATTGCAAACACTAGTTTTTTATTCTGCCCCACACTGTAGTTTTTTAAACTATTATTAAAACTGACCCCCACCCCATACCACCAACCCAGTTGAAAAAAGGCCCTCATTCTGGAATCCCACATGTACCTTTGTTTGGGAACTAAGATTTGCAAACTCCATAACTGGTGGCGGATTTCCTTTGCAATTGCTGAAGCATGAGTGTCTATGGCAGTGGCACTTATGCTTTACTGGTGATAATGAAAAGCTGCAATTGAGAGCCCAGTGGTGAGAAGGATGTGGTCAAGGGAACGGGACTGAAAATCTTATTTTTCAAATTTTGCTACACAGTGAGACTCTAGAGAAGGGGCATTTCTTCAGCTAAGGACTGGAGAGGGAAGAGGCTATTGGGGGTCTGCTATACTGATCTCCAGTCCAGGGAGTGGGCACAGACATGGGACTGTGGGATAAAGTAAGTGGAAGCCTTAATATAATGAGGAACTTTGATTTCTCTGTGATTGACTTAGATGTATGCAGAGACACTAGTTGGATTGGATTCTAACTTCCTGGACAATTTTATGGTGCAATTACAAAGGGAGAGAACAAGGCTGGAAGCTATACTGGATCTGTTGATGAGTAACAGGAAAGAATTTGTTTCTGAGGTAAAGGTTGGGGAAACATGGGAGACAGAGACCAGTGCATGAGTATACTGGGCATTCAGTCTACTTGGAGTTAGCATTCTGAACGGGCAGTTTGTAGGAAAAGTAATGCACAGAATATATAAAAGGATGCTAGGAGAGAAAAAATACTCAAATTGTTTTGTTTTTTTTTGTGCATCTCTCCAGACCACACACCTACAATCTAAAGTCACAATCCTAGTGCAAGGCATCATGGGTATGCAAATTCTTGTGCAAGGCAGACTGATAAGACTTTGCAAGAATGGGAAGGCTGAGCCATAGGACTAGATTTTGGTTCATTGGACAGCAGGTGACATCCCCCTCCCTTAAGAGGCACAACCCATGCAAGCTCTGAATCCTTCAGATGGCTGTTTTCTTTTCAGCTGGTGGTCTACTGGCTGCCCTCCAGCTCTCCATTTTGTGTCGCTCCACTTGTCTTCCCTTTCTCCTTGTGCTGTTTTCTGGCTGCTGCTCACAGACAGCATGCTATCTCAGCACCACTTGTTTTTCCCTTTTTTTCCCATAATAAATTGTATTAGTTTCCAAATACGATAAGCAACTGACAACAAAAAATACTGCAAAATACATACAAAACAGACTTAAATGAAGTCACAATCAAATCAAAAAAGAAAAACATTATAGAACAACCTGTGATAAACTTTACTAAATTAACTTAACTTTTCCCTTATTACTTAACAGATCTATAAAGTAAAACAAAAACCCGATAAACTATATTCTTAACTTAAGCATATTACTTCAGTTCAGTAAAGGGTGTTCAGAATATCTAATCTATCATTAAGTGAATAACAAATCCTGTCATTACTAGCGAAGAATGTCATTTGATTGTACCATACATTAAAAGAGGGTGCAGATACACTTTTCCAATTTTTTAGCACAAGGTGTTTAGTACTTAGTGAGGCATGGGAGATCCATATTTTTTGATACAAGTCCAAACCTAGGTGATCTGGGAATAGCCCCAGAAAAAATATCAGTAGTGAAAATGGTATATGAATTTTGGTGATTTTTGTACATAAGGCCTGGACTGTTTGCCAGAGTGCCTGGATCCTGGGGCATTCCCACAGCATGCGAGCCGACCCTGCCTTGGATTGATTGCATCTCCAGCAATTGGAGTTTTTTTTTTTTCACTTATGCTTTATACTCCCCCTCAGCACCACAGCTGCCCCTTTCTTAGGGGGTCCCATTGCACCCTGGTGACAGGAGGGTCGGGATCTCGCGCCCAGATGAGTGACCCACTCTCTATATTACTTAAGCCCTCTGGTTTACCTCCCAGCTAGGGTAGAGGAGTCCCCCTCCCTTCTACCTTCAGTGAGAATGTGCACTTTGTGCTGCTTCGCTGGCTCCTCCTTGATCGCCCAACGCCAAGGCCCATCTACAGAAGCAACTGTGCGGTGTTTTCCTTGTTCGGTCCTGCCCCATCTGGCAATGGCAGTCTAGGGAGGACCAATGAGAAGGGGGCACACTGAGATGTGTCTCTGCTCAGGTCCCCAAATAATGCCAGCCCCTTCCCTACTATTGGATTCCTCTACTGCACTGTCACCACCCGTGGTCACCCAGGTGGTGGAAGTATAGTGATGGGGAATGTAGCCCACCCCTCCCCGGAAAGGGAGAGTGGCCTGTCGGGTGCTCAATCCTTCTCCCTCCGGCTGGCCCTCCAACAGCTCAGGCTTGCCACCAAACCTGGGTCACTGGCATCGCAAATGGTAGCACTACCACTGCACTGGCAGGACGGCCAGCAATTGGACTTGTTTGATACCCCATAGAACATAATCTGTCTGGTCTTAGATACCACCCATGTAAAATTTTAAACTGTATGAGCCTGCCTTGGCGTTCCTTGAAACTCCAGCTGGCCATATTCCAGGTTGAATCCCATTCCAGTAATTTTAAAATGTAATTCCTCCTCCCAGGATTACCTGACCTTGTTTGTTAAACAGGTAGACAACATATTGCTAGCTAAGAGTTTATACATTAACCCTGCTCCTTTCTTAAGAGACCCAAATTGAATCAATTGATTCCAATCTTCAGAATTGGGTAAGATGTAATCTTTTGTCAAAACTCGCTTACTGAGAATGGATCCTATGTACTAATTTGTGGAGTGGCTATGCACTGTCCATCCATGGCGCATAGCTACTCCGCACCCAATGTGCCCCTGTGTGGGATACACGAACCGGGCATGCAGCACCTATGTGCCTGATAGCCCAACCACGTGGAGAGCAATGCACCGGGGTGTACTGGAGGCATGTGGCACCACACGCCATGCACTAAGGCATGTAGTGCCTTCCATGGGGGGCACAGAAGTGTGCAGGATACACCAGGGGGGACCCTGCCATAACAGTGATATACATCCAGTGCTGTGTGCACACAGGGTTCCTCCCTGTCCTGGCAGCATGTGTACCACACCTTCCCCCCCCACACAAACCAAGAGTCCCCCCATCCCAGCAGTATTGAGGATTCCTGCAACCACTTGCCATGCCCTCAGGTATGTACCCTCCCATCCCCTCTTAGGTCACAGCAGGGCCACCCCCCCCGCATGCTGGGAGCCATGCTGGGGCCATTTCCTGATGATGGTGCATGGGGACTGAGGGTGGAATTGTAGGCACTGCTGGGTGTGTGGGGGCACTATACACCACTGTGCCACCTGCGGATCTGAGATTGGGGTCGTGGGGTGGGCATCCACTGTTGGCCTGGTCAGAGTGCAGCACGACAGAGCTACAGGGGGGCATGGCTACAGGGTTAGGACTGTGATGTGTGGTGGAGGGTGGGGGTGCATCCAGGCAAGGATTGATTTTACAGCAGGAGGGGGACATTCATGTGGCTGGGCGGGTGTGCCCTCCGGGGGGCCAGTACCTTCAGAAGGGGGGACCACCAAACGATGGGCATGGCTGCGCAGGACTGCATACTGGCGGTCTGTATGCATTGCCCTGGACCCGTGGTATGCCACGCAGGAGATTCACTGTGGGACTCAGGCCAGGCATTCAATTGGCCGCCCACCTGGGTTCACTACTCTGCCCCTATCCGCCCTGCATAAACCTGTGTGCTGGGGGCAGGGCCATGGATAGGTGGCCAGCAGTCATGAATGCCACTGAGTGTGCACCTGTTTACAGGTGTGGAACTCCACAGGCAGGATACATGCCTCCGGCATGTACTTCCTGCCCATTAAAGCATAGAGGCCAATATCTTTTAAAAGAAGGTAAAAATAAAATTGAAATTTATGTATGCCATATTTATCTTTAATTTCTTGGAATGCGAATAAGGACCCATTGTCTTGGTTAATGACATGACTGAGCTGGCCCCATGGCACTGAGCAAAGAGGTTCACTCTGCACACTGGTGACCCAGGTTAGCACCCTGAGCCCGGATACCAGGAATGGAGTCCAGCAGAGAGTGGATCAAGAGCATCCATTGGACTCTTCCCTCCCGGGGGGCTGGGTATGGCCTTGGCACCTGTGGGTGGATTGGGTGATGTGCTAGGGGGAGTGCAGCCTTGACATGCTCCCTGCACATCCCTGCCTGAGGTCACCATTCTTCCACAAGGCCAATTGGGGCAGTTATGGGTGGGCCAGAAAATGAAAAAAGGTGCCCCCCCGATCAGTTGGATGATGACTGTTGGCCCCTTCCCACCACAGAGCCCTGGAGTTAGCCCGGTCTGATGCCGCAGCACCCAGGATACACAGACTGCCAACAGGCACTTCCCCCCAGAAGAAAGGGACCCTCCCAATGAAGGGATACATTGGATTATCTGGGGGGGCTGCGATTGGGTCAACGGATGGCGGCAAGGGTTAGGGTGGCAGTTGGGGACCTAGGCTGTCCAAAAGAGTGGCCAGCCGGGGGTGCCCAAGGGAGGAGCATAAAAAAAATTACATGACTAAGTTTAGTAATGCCAGCCTTCATCCAGTCAAAATTAACTAGTACTCCATTACCATCTGTGAAGACTGGATTGAACCACATAGGCATGAAATCTAAAAGAATCTTATTCAGATTAATAATGCTGTTTACTTTTTTAAGCGTTTGTATTGTGTCTCATAAACATGGGTTGTCTCTAAACTGGGGGCAGAGTTATACAAATGTAAAGTCTGCAAGGCAGTATGGTTTTATCATATTTTTTTCTATGGTCAACAGCAGAGGCTGAGATTGTTCATTGTTAGGTGGATCTGCCATATGGGTGAAAGTTTGCTTCAAGAAAAAAACATACTGTTATCATTCCCACCAAGATAGGGCAAAATCACCCCAATAATGAGAAAGCTCTTAATTTAGAAATACATAACCTCGGGGTTTGCTGTTTCAGAGAAATTTCCTTATGATCCTTTCAAGGTGCTTGAGGAATTTTCTATCAGGCAAAAAAGATAGAATATTCTAAGGGCCATATTTATTTTTACTGCAGTAATCCTCTCCTGAAAGAGAGCACTCACTCAACCTGCAGTGGCCATTTTGAATAAGGTGAAACACAGAATGCTTCGACTCATATATGCGCTGTAGGACTTTTTATCCAATCTAGCTAGATCCAGTTCAATCATCAGGGGTGAATAATTCCGCTCTAGAATTCTTTCTAATTTAGTTGAAATCTGCAAACCAATATTTGTCCAGAAATCCTTCCAAGCTTTCCATTGTGACTTTTGATATGTTATTATGTAATAGCCAAGTTTTGTCCCAGTTAATTTTAAGGACTGAGATGACTTCAAAGACCTTAGGAGTTGATGTAAGCAATAAGACACGATGGGATGTGCATTAGACAGTTCTAATGCACGGCTAGGGGGACGTAGTGAGGCACGAGGCCACAGGCCGAGTGCATCCAGTCCCCTAGCCGTGCATTAGAACTCTCTAATGCACATCCCTGGAGTGGCCTATTGCGCTTATAAAATGGGCCTGTGTATTCTAAATGGGGGTTCTAGTTTTAGCTGTGCAATAGACACATCTAATGCATGGCTAACAACCAATCAGATTGCTTGAAATCCTTTGCCCATTTTATAATTAAGGTTAGTGTAGGTCTGAACTAATCTGTTAAGTGTCATTGTAATATGGCTATAAAAAAATCCAGTAGTCTGATTGGCTGAGAAGCTCAGAACCCAGTGCTGATATCCCATGATGACAGCACTTGAAAGAGGTCCAGTAGCCTCTTCACAATAAAATCAATAGTACCAGCCATTCCTGACTGCCATCAGAAACGTGGGTATCACCTTTACTCACTAAAAACCTTCAGCAAGGCCCTAAAAATAAAACTGTCTTAAATTTATAAACATAAGAATTAAATGTTATTTTCCTGCATAATACTCTTGTTACACACATACATAACTTAAAAATAGCTTAATCTGGTTCAAGGTCAGTTGGCATTCATCTGTATCCCCTTCCCCCGGGTCGTGCCTGAAAATAGGCAGGATTTGTCAAGTGCACTTACCCGGTCAACAAAAACTAAAATAAAAAAAATAAATAAAAAAAAAAAAAAAAAAAGTTAATTACTACAGTACTTAGAATTGTAATTTAGGGTGTTTCTTTGCTGACCATGAAAAATCCCCCTCTTATCCTCACCTGCTTACTAGGGAAATTTGTGTTGTTTAAGCTGTTACAGATAAAACAAAAACCCTGGTTTCATCTGAGGCCTTCTGTTTTGTGCTAGTGGGAGTAAACATTCTGCCAGCAGAACTGAGCAGAGGTTTGAGTTCTTGCATTCTAGCTGTAGTAAACATTCCATCTCTTGAATGTTGGCAAGACAGAGAAAAGGGAGGGAATATTATAAAGAAGAAGACAGAAAGGTGAGGGAATGGGTAAAAAGGGGTGGGTTGGGTAAACTAGAGGGTTTAAGAGCTAATTAAAAATACATATAGCCGGCCCTTCAGCACAGCGGTTTGATTTCTGCCTGCGATGCCAGTGATCAGGGTTTGGGAATGGACCCGGGACACTGGAGGGCCGGCTGAGGAGAGGAGGCTTGAGAGTCAGCAGACTGCTTGCCTTCTCTTGGGGGGAGGGTGGAGAGGGGACCCGGCACCTGCTGACTCCTGGTGGAGGCCAGGGGTATGGCAACGCTCTGAGTCCCATTGACTCAAGGGGCGCGGTGGATGTCGATATATGCCTAGACATTAGTGGCACTCCATGCCTCTGGGGGGAAAAAATGGAAAATAGCACTTCAGGTCGACTGGAAAATGGTAGCTGGCTCCCGCTGCCATGGAAGCCCTGGACAAGCCTACGGATCACCTCAGCATCACCCGGGCCAAGATGTAGTGTGCCTCCCCCACCAGCACCTTCCCCCTTGGAGGAGGGGGACCCATCCTGGTGAAGGGTTACGCTGGATTACCCAGGAGGCTGTGATATGGGGTGGTGATGGCTGTCAGGGCAGGATGGTAATGGGGCCTAGGTGGCCCGAAGGAGTGGCGGGCCAGGAGCTGGGAAGGTGTAAAAAAAAAAAAATACATGAATTTTGCTGTACATATTATTTAAACCTGAGATGACATGTCAGTGCTGTGACTGTTTTAAAAAAGTCATAAAATGTTTCTTTTTTGATTTGGTGCATTTCTCCCCCCCCCCAAAAAAAAATCTTGGACCCATTTTATAATCACAGTGATACACTCTAGGATGTACATTGTGGTGTGGGTAACGGCACTTCTCGGATGGTTGAAGTGAAGGCACTTGGTGATGTCTCATGCCTCATGACTCACCCGAGGTGTGCAGTTATCCAGTCACAACACATACCCTGTCATGTCTTATTGCTTAATTGTTTTTTTCTGTTTGTTAGGACAGTCTTCACTCCTGTTAAAAAAAAAAAATAAGGAAATGCAGAAAATAACCATATGGATGCCTCTGACGCAGCATGATCGATCTCTATAGGGACACTAAATGGGACTGTCAATATTAATCTGTTCAATTCTGCAAAGTGAAAAATAAGATAAAAGCAGGAGTATAAAAAATATTGCTAGGTTCAAAGTAATAAAATCTGCTATAAAAAAGTCAGTGTAAGCAATATGGTGGGATGCAGTAAAGCTCTTAAAGAGGGACTATTTCATCTTTATTTTATGTCTAAATTAATTATAAAAACGTTATAACTTCTGATTTGTTTCTTCTGTTTATTGCTTAATCATTAAAGTCTTGTTGGATTTTTCTTATAGCCATATTATAATTACAATAAGGCACTCCAGGGTGTGCGTCGTCCCTAAATAACATCACATCTAGGGTGGCGGAAGCACTCGGCCTATTGCCTCATGCTTTTACCCACCCTAAGTGTGACGTTACTCAGCGCGCACACCCTGTCATGCTTTATTGCTTAAGTAACAGATCATCCACAAAGACAAATGATTTGTTCTCACTTACCACGTTTTATTCCCTTAATTCCCAGATTGTCATTAATAGATCTAATTAATTGCTCAAAGTCCAAAATAAACAAATAAGGGGATAGGGGTCACCCGTGTCTCATGCCACAAGCCAGTTTGATTTGGAGGGATAGAGTACCATTAGTTAGAACTTGAGTCACTGGACTCTCATAAATCATAGATATTCATCAAATAAAGCTTTCTGCACAGCCAAATTCAAACAAAGATCTTAACCTGTAAGTCCACCAAATAGAATCAAAGGCCTTTAGTATGTCTAATGATAGCACAATGTATGTGTCTTTCTGCTTATTGGCCCACCAGATCAGATTAAGAAGTCTGCGGATACAATCGGTCCCTGAGCTGTTCTGGATGAACCCAGCTTGTTCCAGATGTACCAGTTTAGCAGTAATTTTAGGCACTCTTTTAGCAGAATTTTAACTGGTATCTTGTAATCCATGTTCAGTAAGGACATCTGCTGGTAGCTGACGCAATCCAGGGGGTCTTTATCTTTTTTGGGGAATCAGTGTGAGAAAGGCCTCCTTTATTGTGGTAGGCAATGATCTATTGTTCCACATTTCTAGTAGTGTGTTGTATAGTTGGTGGGAGAGTATGGGAGCACATTTTTGCAAATTTCACCTGGGAAACCACCCGGGCCCGTGGTTTTACCTGTTAGCAGTTCTTGTATTGCTTGCAATAATTCATCTAAAGTTATTTCCTTTCCAAGCTGGTCTCTATCTAGTGGTGTAAGGGAAGGTAATTTAAGCTTTTTGAAAAAATTGTCTAAACTATCGGGGTGGGGGGGATGCTCTGATTTGAGTAGATATTTCTGTAGAATTTCTGAAGCTCATTATTTATTACCTTGGTATTCATTAGGACATTTCTGGAGTTATCTTTAATACCTAGAATTAGAATCTATTGTTGCTATTTTCTTCAGTCTAAATTCTAAGAGCTTTCCTGCTTTGTCATTAGCCTCCCAGTAATTTTGCTTCATCCTGAAAAGCGCATACTGCTTTCTGGGATGAAATAGCATTTATTTTCCCCTTCAGGAATTGCTGTTCCATGTAAGAGTTCTCTAGCTGGGATATTTGAGGATTTGGATAATTTTTCCAAGCTACTCAATTCCTTTTCTTTCTTCCTAATATCCTTTTTTCTTTCTCTCTCTTCCTGTTAGAGGAGAAGCTTATTATCTTACCCCTCATGAAAGCTTTATAAGCTTCCCAACTGCATGCTTGTGAGACTTCCACATTATTATCAACAATTTGTTAGTGTGCTCTGTTACCCAATCCAGAAAGTTTTTTTCTTTCAGAAGACTTGTATTAGGTCTCCAGTGATGTGTTTTCCCACCTATGTCACCTACCACTATGTTTGCGTTAACAAGCGCATGGTCAGAAACAATAATACTGTCTATCTTAGTGTCCAGGATGAAGTTCATGAAGTTGTTAGAAATAAAGATATAGTTGATTCTACTGTAGGATTGATATCTGTTGGAAAAAAATGAATAATCATGACCCTGGGGATAAACCATCTGCCAGGAGTCAGAGAGATCCAGGTCCACTAAAAGTGTCTTCAGGGATGTTCTGGCCTTAGTAACTAGTTGGATGGGTATATGTGAGGACCTATCCAGGATGAGATGTTGTATCTCATTGAAGTCCCCTCCAATAATTAAATCGTACTCAAAAAAGTCATTAAGTACAATCGTTGGATAGTTAAAGAATTGTTCTTGGACTTTCTCTGGTGCATAGATGTTGCAGAGAGCTATTCTGTGGTCATCTAGCGACCCAGCTAGAATCTGATATCTCCCCTCTGGGTCAACTGTGTGCTTATGTTTGGTGAAATTGATCTATTTCTGAATTAAAATAAATGTGCCTCACTTTTTGGAAGAAAAGCAACAGCTTTCCGCCTGTCCCACTGAGGCTGTCTTCAATTTCTCTACCTTTTTTTCGTGGGATGGGTCTCTTGAATAAAAGCTATGTCTGATTTCTGTTCAAATAACAAAGTACCTTCTTTCTCTTGATCAGGGACCCAAGTTCTTTCACATTCCAAGATGTGATAACATAATGTGGCTAGCTGATTGCCCGATATCACATGGTTTTCACCTGGCTCCCTCTCGATGCTCAGCAGGTTCTAATCACAGCAGGCTCACTTTTGCTCTCAGCTTGCACCTTCTGTCCACTACTTCCAGCCAACTGATCTTCACCACAAAAATCCAAAATTGGGGGAGCACTCAGAGGTTGCTAAAAAAGATACACATTCCTCTAAAGATGCCTCATTGCACTTGCTTCTAAGGACCTTGGTCCCCGCAGGAATGAAATTCCAACTCAATATCATTTACAAGATGACTTCAACTTTGTTGTAAAGAAAGTCCTGCTCCAGAAAGTGCTACTCTGTAGTGCTCAAAATACAGTACTATGTCTGGCTAGGGTACTCACAGGCAATAAGCTCAAATTTCCAAGGTCCTTAAAAGCAAGTGCAATCAGTCATCTTTAAAGGGAAGTGTATCTTTTTTTTTAGCAACCTCTGAGTGCTCCCCCATTTTTGGATTTTTATTTTGAAAACAGGGTCTTTGCCAGCCTGGAGGTGAGGACCAACCCTGTTTCTGGTTTGTGCAGACCTTAAGTTGGAAATTGGCAAATGATCTTCACCAACCTGCCTAGGCGGATGTCCAGCTCCTCACTTCAGGGCTCACCATCATGTATACCATCCAATCATAAGACCAAGCCCTATTTATTCTTCATGTCATAGTTATGCTCATGACTCCATATTAAGCTATATTCCATAAATTCACATACATTCTTAACTGGGCTACGCCGTTGCTCATATACTCAGCACCCCTCAGGTGCTTCATTAGTTACTTCTTAGCCTTCTGAGCCTCTCCCCTCAAGGGTCTGGCTATAACTTAGTTATCTGTGTGCACTGGCCCAGTGGCAAAGATGGCTGAGGTGCCTTGGGTGCCTTACCTTTTCCCACACCGGCAATCTGGGTTTGGGAATAGACTTGGGTCACGGGAGGTCTGTCAGGGGAGAGGAAGACTGAGCATCCTGTGGACTGCTTTCCTCCTCTGGGGAGGGAGGGTTGCTGCAATTGGTACTTGACTACCCTCTTGCAGAGGCTTGCAGGTGGACTGCTGGGGACACCACTTTGGGTGGAGGGATGGCTGCTTTTTAGCACTCATGCATGGTAGTGTGCATGGGTGCATGTGGACAGCATTGCACATCCATTCCTCTGGTGACAAGAAAATACAGAAAATGGCTGGGTGCAGTACGTGATGACATCATCACCTCGCAGGCTCTGCACCGGCTGCAGGGCTCTTGTCTAGCACCAACTCCATTTCTGTCAGTGGTCAGGTGCCCGTTGACCCTCGCCACAGGGGGTAAGCCATGGGGGATGCACTGTGCACTGGATCCATTTTGTCAGTGGTAGGGTGGCTGCCGTCGACCCCTACCATGGGGGGTAAGCCATGGTGGAATCGCTGGACTAGAGGTAAGTCCCTGAGGCTGCCAGGTAATGGGGCTGGGAGAGGTAGTGGAAGGAGGTGCCTGCACCATGGTGGTGAATATAAACTGCTCAACTGCAAGCTTGAAACAACCTTTCTAATCAAGTCTTCTTTACATGCCCAAGGAAACATGCAGTGCTAAGGGACATAAAATGTTGTGGTTTCCAAAAGAAGGTTCCCTGACACCTAGATTCTCTCTTTGACTATCCCACAGAGGTAGCAACTAAGCAACCCGAGCCTGACCATTGTTGTCATTTGAGTAGACCCAGATCCCCCCCCCCCAAGGGCCCAGCTTAGATGCAAAAATAAGTCAGCAGGGGGAGGGGAGGGAACTACTGATATGGATTAACAATCAGATAGACTAGTAGGCAGACTGAGCTGAAAACACCAAACTCTTCTACTGGGGGCCCAAGCGTACAGTACCTTACAACCTCCTGTCTTACCAGCCAGGAACAGGACTTTAATAAAATCAAGGAAATGACTGAAAACAGGGACACAGCTTACAAAATGCTTATATCAGCTCAAGAAACCTGCTACAGTATATTGTACGTCTTAGTGTGAAAAGCATTTTCTGAAGGAGAACAGGACTGTGAAAGAGTTTGGCATTGTGTTATGCTTAAAATCTCTACTTGGAAGTAAAGACAATACCAAATGTAGGAGGGCCCAAGGAAACTGTTGAGGTAATATGAGGGACAGTTAGAAGGTATGGACCCAGTGTAGGATTCCAACCCAGCTCTATAGATGTAAACAGAGGAGTGCAAAAGCCTGTAACATGCAAAAGCCTGTTTAGAAGGTGAATTTTGTTTTGGTGAAGCCTAGTCAACCTGCCCCCCACCCCCATACTAAGATTTGCATACCTATCATGCTTTAAATTGGGTTTGAGGTTTTAGAGTATAGGTGTGTGGTTTAACGGGTGATATAAATGCTAAACAAAAGTGCAGCAGCGCAAAGGTCATCACACTCCAACAAATACTTTTTTTTCTATTGGATTTGCCAGAATGCTTTGTAGAAAGTAAAAATTAGTTAGCAATATATTTCACACAGTAAATGAGTACAGAGAGGCATGTCAAAACAAAACTCCACACAAATAACCTCAGAAGCTCCATTGCCTGTTGTATTGGAAACTCTGGTAGAACTGGCCTGGCTGCAATGAATCACACATGAAATTTCTGGTTCCTTCTTACTTACGGGAATATTCTTAATGGGCATCTTATCTTAGTTGTGAAATTCTCTTTTCTGAACTGCCGGTTTCCTTGTTACATAACCAGGATTAGTAAACAGATGTTACAGATTCCAGTCTTGCGACACAAAATGATCACTGCTGTGCATGGGGGCTCTGCTGTACAAATCAAACATACTTGTTCTGACCAAGAAAACACTAGCACAAGTGCATGCTCGCTAATTTACTTCACTGTCATTGTTGTTAGCAGTGGGTGCAACTGTTCTATGGATTCCATGGTCACACGTCTTTCCATAATGTTACAATTACATAGAAATACATTGCCATATAATATGGTATATTATGACATGGAAGAAATGTAGCCCTGTCGATGGCCCAGCATGATATTAGAAATATATTGCCATTCAATATGGTATATTATGACAAGGAAGAAATGTAACCCTATTGAGGCCCCAGCATGGTATTAAAAATATATTGCCATATAATATGGCTTATTATGACATGGAAGAAATGAAACCCTACTGATGCCCCAGCATGGTATTTGGTTAACATTGTGATGATGTGGGTGCTGTCCTTTGGATGGAATGTTTAAACTGAAGTATCTGTTCTGGTGGTTATTCAGGTGGACAATGTTAAAGGTTCCATGGCATTTCTCCCAGTGAGAGTCACACTTTTCCTTTCATTTCTCTAATTGGATTCAAGAAGAGTATGGGAATTCTCCAACTGTCCTGGCCAAATGTTCCCTGTTTACTAATACCACCAAGAGCTTAACTTGGCTCAGAATCAATCAATTTGTATCTGTATCCCCTTCCCCCAGGAAGAGGCTGAAAACAGGATGTATGTCATATCCCTTCTTTCCCAGTGAACACAAACTAAATAAAAAATAGATAAATAACTTGTGTGAGCCTTAACTCGGAGCCATTATGTTTAGTACAAATCATAGCCAAATACTGATTCAGCCTTCTCCCACCCTACCTAGCAGATATACTACCCCCTGTAGCAATCTCACCTTATAACCTATATGACAGGGATACCTGCACTTTCGCCCTCCCTAGTCACTCATCATCTACTGGTAAAGTTGCCTTCTCTTACAGGCTCCCAGCTTTATGGAACCTACAGCCACCCCAGCTTTGGAATCTTCCTTCCCTCCCCTTCATCAAGCAGCACTTATGTCTCCCCCCCCTTGCTCATGCACCTAAACATCCCACTTCTCAACAGAACATTACCCAGGGTATGTGGTAGTAAGAAACTATAGGGTAACCCTTGCCTCAGTGCTTATGCATTAAGGTTCTTTGTCTTTTAGCTTGTTTTTTGTTTATTGGGCTCACCACAACCCAAACCCGATAGACCAACTTAGGGTAATTGGTTAATTCCACTGGGATGTCATTCAGACGAGGCACACTGATGAGTCCTGGTAGGACGAAACGTGTGTCTGTGTCTTCTGTTGGCACCCTTTGCAAACTGTGTGAGAGGCCTTTCAGCACAGTGTATTCCTACTTAAAGCCGAACCAGAGTAACGTTTTGTGGTGATTTGCGTATATACCCATGATACTTTGCATTATGGGGGTATGTGTGATTTTATATTTCTGTGATCCCAATGTCTAAAAACTATGATGCTAATGTACTTTTTGTTTTTACTTGTACTGTGATGACCCTGTAAAGCTGCTTGTTATCAACCAAATCTGCATACTGTGAAAATTGTATTTTTTCTGTGTATTGTATTGTCCTGTGCCGTCTGTTTTCCTTTGTTACCCCAACCCTGGGTTGTACCTGATAATGAGCCTCGACTCAGTGTGCCTTACCTGGTAACCAAAATTTTAAATAAAATAAAATTGCGAGCTAGAGTTGGGCTGTGGCTTTTACCCTGCAGGCCCATCCATCTGACTCGACACCTTTTTAATAGGGCCACAATATCATTTACAAAAATTCCACATCTACCACGCAACTGTTAGGAAGTTGGCACCCTGCCTGAAAGGTTATTTATTCATTTAGGAGCTAAGAACAGCTCATTCCCAGAGGTGTCCTGGCGAATCGATCTAGGTAAATACAATCTACAACACAGCAGTACAATATGTGAACAATACATGGCAAAAACTGCAGACATGCAATAAGAGGCAGTGAGCAAAAACTACAGCAGTGAAGACAAGTGGCACCCTCCAAGCAAACTGTTTCAAATGGTTTATTCACAATAACTAACTAACTAAAAAGTAGACAGAGCAAATAAAATTCCACAGGGTGAGTCTGACCAGGCCCCAATGTTTCACAGATGCACTTCTGCCTTAAAGAGGGAACGTGTCCGGGAAACACTGGGGACCGGTAGGATCTACCCTGAGGAGTTTGGTTTGCTTTGTCTACTTTTTATTTATTGCAAATAAATCATTTGGCACAGCTTGCTTGGACTGTATTGCTTGGGTTCTCTGCTAACTGTTGCTGCTCGGGCTCGGGCTCGGACTTGGCCACACCCATAGATTGTCCCTGTGACACTTTCTGTTGTGTGCACCAGCAAAAAAAACAGGTTACTCACCTGTAACAGTTCTTCTAGGAGTGGTATATGTTGTTCATCCACAATGTTTGGCATGTCCCTTTCCCCTTTAAGATCAGCCGGAAGTCTTCAAGCTGGCTCCTCCCACCCGGGTGGTATATACCTCGGCTTTGCCCCATGACACCAGATCTTAGCCCACTGGAAGCCAGGTTGTGTACATCCGCAGCCAGAGAGGTCGGGTGGGTCTGTGTGGATGAACAACATATACCACTACTAGAACTACTGTTACAGGTGACTAACCTGTTTTTCTAGGATCAAGGGTATATTGTTCATCCACACTGTTTGGCAGACTCCTAGCAGTTCTCTAGGAGGAGGGAGGCAAGGCGCACACCCCCTACTTAGGTAACAGAGATTGGAGAATTGAGGTCCCAAAACCAGCATCCCGGCGTGACTCAAGGTTGATGTGGTAGTGGGTGATGAAGGTGTTTGCTGATTTCCAGGTAACAGCCCGGCAGATTTTCTGGATAGGGATGTCTCTGGAAGCATCACTGATGTAGCAGTGTGGTGGGTAGAATGAGCTCTTATCCCTCTGGGAGGCTCCATGCCCGCTAACTCATAGCACAGACTTATGAGTGATGTAATCCATCTTGCTATGGTCCGTTTGGCTGCAGGTCTGCCAGAAGCAGCATCAGCGTAGGTGACAAACAGTTGGTGAACCTCTCCATGAATTTCCACCGTCCCTTCCTTATAATGGGAGAGAGCACATCTCAGGTCCGGAGTATGGAGCCTATACTCGGCCTCCGAGGTGTAATTAGGGTAGTATACCGGCAGAGTCAACACCTGGTTAAGGTGAAACTCTGATACCACCTTCGAAAGGAATTTTGGGTGGGGACGCAGGACAACTTTGTCCCTTTGGAAGACCAGATAAGGGGAGTCCACCGATAGCACCTGGAGCTCCCCTGTCCTTCTGGCAGACGTGATAGCCACCTGGAAGGCCATCTTCCATGACAAGTGTGACAGCTCACACTTGTGCATTGGTTTGAATGGCTTGTCCATGAGCTTTGCCAGTACCAGAGGTAGATCTCACGGAGGTAGAGGTTCACTCACTGGAGGGGATGTGTAATCCAGGCCTTTGAAGAACCGCCCGACCACTGTCTCCTGCGCCAATGTCGGCTGATCGGCCCGTGTCTGGTAAGCAGAAATGGCTGCCAGGTGCACCCTAAGGGTCAATGACCATAGACCTCCTTTGGAGAGAGAGACCAAATGTAGTTGAGAATGCTAGCCACAGAAGAAGATAAGGGGTCCAGACCCTTGCCCTGACACCAAATGGAAAACCTTTTCCATTTGAAGGCATAACATTTCCTGGTCAATTCCTTTCGGGATGCCTCCATCATGGTGTAGACATCTTCAGAAAGACCCAAAGCCTGGAACTCTAGCCACTCAGGTACCAGGCTGACAGGTGCAGGGATTGACGGTCTGGATGAAGACCTTCCCCTGGTTTAGAAATATCAGGTCGGGGTGTGTGCAAAGCCACCCTGGGGGCCTGCAGCTGAGGCTGAGGAGATCTGGATACCAGAACTGGTGCGGCCAGTCTGGAGCTACCAGGATCCCCTTCGCCTTGTCCCTCCTCACCTTGAGTAACACCTTGAGGATCAAAGGAAATGGAGGGAAGGCATAGAGGAGGCCCGGGGTCCATGGCCTCGAGAAGGCATCCCCCTGCAGCTAGCCCTGCTGAGGGGGTGGGCATGATACAGCCTCAGCTTGGTGTTTTCCTTGGAGGCAAACAGGTCCACCATCGGTTTGCCTCAGTGGGAGAACAGGCTGTAAGCTACCTCTGGATGGAGAGACCACTTGTGGGATGTCTGGCCTATACGGCTGAGAGCATCTGCCAGTTGGCTCGAGACTCCTGCCACATGGATGGCTAGAAGGTCCGCCTCTAACTGACTTACGAGGGACCAGATGCGGAGCACCTCCTTGCACAGCAGACGGGAGTGCATGCTGCCTGTTTGTTGAGGTAGTACATGGTCGTGGTATTGTCCATCTGGACTTGAGCCACTTGACCCAGGAGCTGAGGAGCGAAAGTTGACAGTGCCTGTCTGACTGCCCTGAGCTCCAACAGGTCAATGTGGCATCGGGACTCCTTGGGGGTCCAGAACCCATGGGCCCTGTTGTCTCACATGTGGGATCCCCAGCTCATGAGAGAGACATTGGTCGTAAGGACGACTGTCAGCTCAGGGTGAACAAATGGGATCCCTTCCTGCAACTGGTTTGGGGCGGTCCACCATTGGAGAGAATTCCACGTCTTCTGGGTTACAGTGATCAGCTGGTCAAAATGACCATGGTGCTGAGTCCACTGGGTGGCCAGCTCCCATTGGAGGGGGTGCATGTGCAACCAGGCCCAACAGACCACTGAGGTGCACGCCGCCATGTAACCCAGAAGGCACAGAAAGTCCTGGGCAGGGCGCAAGTGCCCAACCAGAAATGACTGGGCAAAGGAGGAAAGAACCTCCACCCTGTCCACTGGGAGCCGAGCTCTGGCTTTACAAGAGTTGAGCTCTGCCCCGATGAAGCCCATCACCTGAGAAGGCATGAGTTCTGACTTGGCCTCGTTGATTAGGAGGCCCAGTTGGGAGCAGGTTTGGAGGGACAGATCCCTGGACCTCTCCACCTCCTGTTGGGTGGAACCTGCTAGGAGCCAATCATCGAGGTAGGGGTTAATTCTGACCCCCCGATGCCGGAGATGGGCCGCCACCACTGCAATGCATTTGGTGAAGACCCATGGGGCCGATGACAGGCCAAACAGCATGGCTCAGAACTCATACAGGGTCCCTTCGACCCTGAAGCAGAGGAACCGCTGATGGGACAGATGGAGTGGGACATGAAAGAACGCATCCTGTAGATCCAGTGAACAGAATCACATGTTTCGCTCCAAGGATGATGTGATCTGGGACAGAGTGACCATCCAAAAGGTGCGTGACCTGAGAAACTGATTCAGGTTGTGGAGATCTAGAATGGGGCATCAGCCTCCTGTCCACTTGGGCACCAGGAAGTACCTGGAGACAAAGCCTGGGTCTGCAGATCGATCCGCCATGATAGCTACTGCCTCCTTGAAGAAGAGCTGAGCAATGTTGTCTCGAAGAGCCGACTGGGTGCATGTGGAAGTCCATTCTTCCTGAGGGGCGTGGGCTCGGCTGGGAGGGTACTGCTCGAATTCCAGAGGCAGTCTCTGACTAACCACTTCAAGAATCCACCTGTCCATAGTGCTAGCGGACCAGGTGGAAAGGAAGTGATGGAGCCGGTCCCCCACGGGAGGACCCAGAGCTGGCGTTATGGAGATAGGGGTGGCAGCCCCTATCCTGTCACTGGGCAGGCTTAGAGGAGGAGAAGGCTCCAGGACCTGAGCCTCGGCCCCCTTTGCGGGCCTGTTGGGGTCCAGGCTTGGACCGAGGGCACCAAGCTTGAGCCTGCTGCTGCTGATGATGCTGCTGACCTCCTTGGTAGGAGGACTGCTGAACCACAGGGGAAGAGTGCTGAAAAGGCTTCTTCTTTTTCTTCTGCTGGTTCTTGCCGAAGAACTCCTGGCAGAAGTGGTGTCCAAGGTGGCATTGGACTGTTCAATGCACTGTAGGTGACCAGCCACTCCTGGGCCGAACAAGTCAGTTCCAAGGAAAGGCACATCAGCTAACTTATGCTGAGTATCCGCTGGGAAGGAGGATAACCTGAGCCAAGCCCTGTGGAGAGAGGCCACTGCGGCTGCCATCGAGTGGGCACAAGAATCCCTAATGTCCAGGGGTGTCTGGAGCTGCTGTTTGGCAACAGCACAGTCCTGGTCCCGGACTTGCTTAACCATGGTTTGCATGTCCGTGGGGTGGGAGGACTTCATCTAATGACCCAAGAAGGGCATGAGAGATGTGTGCCATGATGATGACCGAACTGGCTTGACGAAGGCCCAAGAAGGAAGCCGCATAGACTTTCCACGCCGAATGGTCCAAAAGCTTGGACTCCTTATTGGGTTGGAATGGTCAGTGTCGACAGAACTGCCAGTACACCTGAACACAGAGGCGGTCACCTGGTGCTTAGCTGAAGGGTGCTCTGTGAACCTCACAAGGGACCCCATGGGCACCACGTACCTGGGGGCCATGTGGGCAGATGGTGCTGGACATGATGCGGGGGCTGCCATAGTTCAAGCCTGGCCAGCAATGGCCTCAGCCACAGGAAAGGCCTCTATCAATGTGTCCCCTCTCTTCAGGATGTCTGTGAGAGGGTACTCCGCCTTTTTCTGGATGGGTTCCAGGGGCATCCCTGTAGAATCAGAGATGAGACGGAGGATCCCCTGGAAGAAGGAAGGGCCTTCCTCCATTCCTGTACCAGCGGACTACTCATCATCCCCTAGATGTGAGTGGAGTCCGGTGATGTCCGAGTCCGAGGAGTTGGAATACAGTGGTTTGCCGCCCAAATCACCCTTGAACCGCTGAGAAAGGTCCGGGGTGACCGTGACCGACAGACGTCGGGGAAGTCTGTATCTGTTCGGTCCTCTTTTGAAGGAGCCCCTCCCACAGGTTGCTTAGGTGGCAGCTCCACCACTATTGGTGGGGAGACTGGTAAAGGCCGAACCGGAGGATGGGCCGGCCCCGCGGGTGGGGGAACCAAGGACTTCAGTTCCAAGGGGGTTGGCTTCGGCTTGGGAGGTGAAAGCCAAGTAATGGCTGGGGTAGGCGGCGGAGCCGGCTTCTGCCTGATCAAAATCAGCTGTTGCCACATAAGGTCCTCGTAGAGCAGATCGAGTTTCCGTCAGAGCCTCTCCTCATCCGAGGAGGACGAGGATGACCTGTGGCATCTCCTCTTCTTGGAGCGCCTATGGCTCCTCGTCGGCCTTTTGGCCGAGGGGGTTCTGGACCATGACCGAGATCAGGCAGGCCAACTCAGTCGCTTGGTAGACACCGGAGGAATCAGTAAAACCCGGGGGTCTGAAACCAGGACCTCGATGGGGACACCAGCGGGCTGGGTCTCCTCATCGGGGAACACAAGGAACAGAGTCCTCTCCAAGGAGTCGTCGGCCACGGCCGGCGACAGAAGATCGATTGGGTTGAGAATGATCTCGCCCTCATCGGCCACCTCCTCGGTCATCTGGCCAGATGGAATGTCCGTGAAGCCTGCGACCGAGGTCAAGACCTCATGCTCCTGGAACTGAGACCTTTCTCGGTCCTAAGAGCCCCTTCGTCGAGATGAAGACAGGCAAGATTCTTTTTCCCTCTTCCGAGAGCAGGAGGAGTGTGAGCCCTCAGGCACCTCACCCTGGGTGGGGAGAGACTGGCACAACTCCTAAAAAGAACCTGTAAAGGTGGAGCCCAGGTTGAGAGGAATGAAAAAGCTTTGATTAGCCAAAGCGCTGGTGGCTTCTTCTTCGAACACCTTCATGCATTCCAGCTGCTCAGCGGAGCCTGCGGTTGTGTAAACCACCCACCTAGCCTCCTTAGACTTCACCGGAGGGTTCCTTTTCTCCAGTCTCCCCAACTTCAAACGCGCCAAGTGGTCTTCCAGGACGTTGGGATGGAAGACGAGGCAAAAACTGCAAGACGAGGTGTCATGGCCGACACCTAGGCAGTAGACGCATGTGAGATGGGGATTGGTGCGCGACATCTTCTGGTTGCAAGGACACCGGCGAAATCCTGGAGAAGATTTCTATTCCATGATCGAGGACGCAAAAGCGCTATCCCTAACTCGAATGAGTTTTAGTTTCGGTAAAACCGAGGTTTTGAAAGCGAGGGCCTACAAAATGCGTGAGCATGAGGGAGGCAAGCTGTATCTTCTAGCGGAAAGGAAGATCTGGCATCATGGGGCGGAGCTGAGGTATATACCACCCAGATGGGTGGGAGGAGCCAGCTTGAAGACTTCCGGCCTATTTTAAAGGGTTAAGGGACATGCCAGACAGTGTGGATGAACAACATATCCACGATCCTAGAACAACAGGTATTCGGATGCAGTAATGAAGGACCATTGTGGCATTCTACAGATCAGTTTTGAAAATGGAGTCATGGTGTTCAAGGATGAGCCCATTAGTAACAAGTGGCAGAAGAGAGAATAACTTTATTAGGTACGGAAGGAATAATGCATGCAGCAATAATGGCTGGGGAAAGTAAATTTCAGGCCTAATATGGAAGTAAGAAGAATGTAAGGGTGAAGTGAATCTGGTATTTAGTACACTCGGAGATAGCATATTGAAAAGGAAGTCAGCAGGAACAGCAGTGTACAGGATTAGTAAAAGGATATTAGGAGAAACAAAATATCCCAATTTGTGTGTTTTTGTACATCTCTGTACAGGTCCAAGTGACCCTTCACATCAGTGACCCTGAAGAGGGAGGACCATGAAGATGGTAGATGGTGTCTGAAGCAAGGCTGTCCACAGGGGAGTCATCAGGTCTGCATGGCACTCTGCTTGAGGTAACAAGAAGGTGAAGGCAAGGCACTGGATCCTCCCACTGAGGAAGACATACTATACTTGGGTGTAACTGTGGGGGTGAAAGGTACTGTTACTGTGTGTGGTTTATTTCCTGTTGCAGTGGGTAATAGGGAGAAACTTTCTGAGGGAAATTTATGTAGGGAGAGTAAGGATACAGTAAAAGGGTGTGACTTGGGGGCAGATAGAGTGGGGCTGTCACCAGGTATTTCTGGACTCCTGTAATAATCCTATCTAGGAACCCTGTTAAATGTGTCTTTTTGGGGCAGACAGCTTTGGCACCTCTGGTAAACAGCTACTGTAGGTGAGTGGCCCCTAGTTCAGTAGGCAAGGCAGAAATCTAGGGATAGTGGTGGAGGAGGATTTGGAGAGTAGAGGGGTACTGGTTGGGGTAAGGGGGCATAAGAGGATTCAGCGTCTGTGCAGCAGTCATTTTCAGGGAAGCTCTCTGGAGTAGGTGGTACTGCTCAGTGTGCAGTAAGCATACAGCATTTGCTGTGGAACTAGCTATGGTAAAGGCCGAACTTAGACTTCTTTGGAGTAGGGGTGAGTGGAGGTGGTTACAAGCAGTCACTACTCCTCATTCCCAGTGAATGTCAAGGATCCAGACTTGGGGGTGGACTGTAGTTGGCAAGGGTGGAGGGGAACAAAGGGTCCATGCAATCAGGGGTGGGGGCCTTGGGGGGTGACAGTGAACTGGTTCACTCCCCTGTGCAACTCAGTAAGTCCGGTCTCCCCAAAAAGGGTACTGGAACCTGTTATCTCTCAGGATATGAGCATTCCTCTCAACCTCCTGCCTTGCAAGCTGGCCTGGTGGCACTGAGGGCTGAGGCGGCGACCCATGTTAGGGAACGAGCATGGACCGCCGGGGGGCAGCAGGGGAGAAGAAGGATTGAGCATCCAATGGACTCTCTGTCTCCGGGAAGGGGGTCCTCAGTAGTCGCTGCTTGCCTGCTCCCTGGTGGAGGCTGGGGAGCAGGGCGCCATGCTGTAGCAAGGGTAGGAGATGGGCCAGACACTTGGAGGGAGCGTGTGCGGACGCGTGCATGCTCCTCTCCACGGGTGTCATTTCACACCCCAACTCCTGGGGCATGACTAAGAAAAAGGATAGCCATGGCACTACCTCGTAGGCTCCGCTCCTGGCCAGCCATGGCGCTGGCCCACTGGATCCGGTCCTCAGTGAGGGGTTGGAGAACCCCACTGGGAGCCAGGTCAGCACCGGATGATGGACACCAGGGAACGGGGCTGGGGGCTCCCTCCAGATGTCAGCCAGCTAAGGAGGCAAAAAAGAGAATAACAACAACAACAAAAAACTCCTGCCTTGCAAATCAGGGACAAGACTTTAAAAAATCAGATAAGTGGCCAAAGTCAGGGACACATCTTAAAAAGTTATAACATTAGTTCAACAAGTCTGCTATAGTATGTGGCTTAGTGTAAAATGCATTTTCCGAAAAAGAACTTGACTGTAACACTACAGTCTAGCATTAATTTATGCTTTGAATCCCTCTTCTTCAGCAACAGAAATGCCAAATTTAAGAGAGATGGTGGAAATTTGTGAGACAAAATCAGGGACATCCCTGAAAATCAGGGACATTTGAGCAGTATCATATTAGGCCTGCCCCTAAGGTGACACATGTGATGATCCTGGGGTCCAAAGGGATGGTGAGATCTAGAAAGGCACTAGTTGTAGGGGACTCGTTACAGGGACAGAGGGGGCAGTGATGTGGGGGACCTGTGAAGTAGACTAGTTAGGTGCCTTATGGGAGCTTTGGCTGGGAGGGATACAACCAAGGTGGCGAGGATAGAGGCACAGAATGTAGTGAGGACTAGGTGTCATTGTCTGTCTAGGAGTAATAACCTGGCTAGCAGACCCCTAGGGGAGGTGAAGAGTTCTTAAGAAGGCTGGGAGGGAGGCTAAAATTGAAGGCTACCTCAATATCTTTTTCTAAGGTCCTGACAGTTTGGATAAGGCATGAGGGGAGAAGCCCTCCAGTCACTTGCTTCAACTTATGGCTGAAGGAGCAAACTGGTATAGTGATGAGGGCTTTGGGTACATGGTAGATTGGGGCACTCCTGGAGGGACAAAAGGCTGTACAAATGGGATGGCCTACACCACTCCAGGGAAGGCACCGGGGTGCTAGGTCACAAGTCAACAGAGCCCATGAACATACTTTTAAAGTAGCGGGGCGGGGGGGAGGCAGATCAGTTGTTGATACAGTAGGTGGGCCTATTCAAATGCCCGGATGCCCCCCAGTGCTAGCAGACACAGAGGGAACAACAGGACACAGAACGAGTGGAAAAAAGGAGAAAACAGAAAATTATATGAGGTGGGCAGTATGTAGTGCAGAAGAGGAGAGGGGTGCAGTAGGAATAAGGCTAAGGATGAAGGCAGGGGGAAAGATGAGCATAAAGGAGTCCGAGTGATGCAGGAAGCAAAGTACATCGAGTGCTACATGTGCTAACACCAGGAGCCTAGGAAACAAAACCAGTGACCTGGAGGCAGTGGTGGCGGAAGCACGTTGGACCTGGTGGCAACCACAGAGACATGGGCAATACAGTACAATGACTGGGATCTGACCATTTCAGGGTATGCAGTATTTAGGAGGGCCAAAGAGCAAGGCATGGGGTGAGGTGGCATTAAGTAAGGGAGAGTATAAAAGCCACAAAAGGTCAAAATTAGTGGAAAAGGCAAGGGCACATAGAGTGGGTACAGTTAGTCATGGATTGAGGGAAGAACATTAGGAGTGGAGTAGTATAAAGACCACCATTTCTGAAGGAAGTGTCTGATACGAATTGGGAGATGAGATTAGAAATACAGACAAACCGGGGGGGTTGCTGCTGATGGGTGACTTTGACATGTTAGATGTGGACTGGAGGATCCCAGTAGCAGCAAGTTCAAGAAATCAGCTGCTTTAAAGGGACACTGTCAACCTGTTTTTCATCATGTTATTTCTAGTTAAAAACCTAGATTTTATGATTGCTTACCTTCTCTAACATTCATTGATGTTGCTGTTTGATTTATCTGTCTCCTTGTTTAGTAGAACTGAAATGCATGCTAATGTATATTTATAAACAACCTTGTTTTGTTTACAATCCTGGATCTGTTCTTACTGCATATTTCATGAGCATTAGAAACACCCCCTAACAGTGCAGTTACTCATGATTCAATAGGCCCCTTTCCTCCCACTGCATCATGACTGGCTAGACTATGTTGTCGGTGTTTCCAAGTCCAGGAAAGATGCGGTTGGAGCTGATTAAGAAATAAACAAACCTGTTTTTGTGTGGTAACACCAGTATGGTGGGCAGTCTGTTTTTCACTTTTTTAAAGAACAGTCAGAATCAAACTACCAACTACATTAACAACCTTTACAGAATGCTGGCAATCATAAAATGTGTTTTTTAAATTAAGGACACTTTGAGGCCTAAAGGGGTTGACAGTGACCCTTTAAGAGGCATTGAAAGCAGCATTCTTGATACAAAGGGTTGAGTAGCTTATAAGGGAGGAAACCATCCTAGACTTAGTGCTCATGAACAGGGACAGTATAAGAGAGATCACAGTACATCAATCACTAGACCATGTAGTTTAATGTCGGATTACAAGTGGAGAGGAAACCGTCCAGAAGAAAGTACAGGCACCCGAGTTTCAAAGGGTGATGCAGGGCTTGTGTCACACCCTTGCATTACCGCAGCTGTGGCATTGCCGAATGTTGCAACTGCACCATATTTCCAATCCTGGATGCAGTTGCAACAGTCAGCCTGCTTTATGGCAGCTTGTGGTAAAGTTCGGCTGCAAGCTGCGTGTTAGGGGTCCCCAACAATGATGCAAGCTAGACCATGAAAACTTGGGATTGAGAATCCCTCTGAATTGCCAGAAGCCTGGTGTGCCATATATTTGATGTACCCAAGGCTTGCGGAAGTTCTACATATTAGGAAACCCAGCCCCTGGACTTAAGAAGGGCAGATTGTGGCAGGATGTGGGTGCTGTTGCATGAGAAACTGAAAGGTGTTGGGGTGCTAGTTGAGGAGGAAAAGTAGGAATTGATTAAGAATGGGCTACTGGAAGCCACACATCTCCATGTGAGGGTGGTTGGGGAAAACAGGAAGGGTAGGAAACCACTGTGGTTCACAAGGGAGGTAGGGGAAGCTATGAAGGAGAAAAAGAACTTCAGAAAATACAAAACCAGCCTGGTAAAGGGTGACACAGGGTAGTATTTCTAATCAGAATAAGGGAGGCCAACAAGACTGTAAGATGGGCTGTCTTACGCTGAGTTGAGGATAGCTGGGGGAATGGGGGTGCAAAAGATTCCTTCATTACATACAGGAGAAATGCAAAACAACAGTGGGGACTGTCAGACTAAGGAAGGGGGAAAGTGGGAGGAGGGGAGAAAGGGAAGGCGGACATACTGAACCAGTTCTGTTTGGCATTTACAGTGAAGGATAAGGAGCTATTGGCTGTATCATCAGGGCAAGGGGGATGGTGTTAAAGGGATTAAAGGCACTGAAGGCAGACAGATCAATGGGACTAGAAGAGCTGCATCCCCATGTGTTTAAACGAAATTTCTAAGATTTACTGTTGGGTTTTATAGCCCATTACCTTAGTGCAGCACCAATCCTTTGAGCCATAAATGATCACTTTTTAATTAGCCCAGTTGGGAAGGGAAGGGAAGGGATCATAAATCAGGTTGAACCCGATGGCCAGCCGATTCTTTCCAGTTCTTGGTCTGCCAGCCATGCCTTCACACTCAGCCGTTCTGTGACATCTGACCACAGTGTGGGGGTGTGCCACATTGAAGTCTATGTGGCTCAGTTTCAGAACACATTTTCATGTGATGAAGCAATATTTGGTATATATGAAAGCCACCACTCAACTAATAGAGAAACTATTAGTGGAAGGTGAAAAAGATCCCAAAATAGTAGGAAGTTGGATACATGACAGAACTCAGGGGGATTGTCCTTAAATGTAACACTTAGAGGTAGGAAAGTCACCAGTAGTGTGTTAAATCCAGAAAAGCAAGTTCAGTTCTTGCTTATTCACAAAGTTTCAGTCACATTTTTATAAAGTTCACATACTTTGTAGGGATACTAGAGGTGCATCGCATATATGAGTAATCAAACAGAATCTGGTCAACTTCCAGCCCCATGACAGTCCATTAAAATTTATTTTTTTACACTTTTTATTTCACCTCATAATTTTCACCACCTGAGGATTACTGTTCACCAAACAGTCATTAGGGTGACAGGAAGGCAGAGGGGGTGGAAAATATCTCCTTATTATCAGTCATTTTGAAGATGGGCAAGTTTTACTTTTAAAGAAAAAAATCCTGATTTCACAGACTGTCATCCTTAAAGTCCCCTGCCTCCCCTGTTCTTGAAAAGTGTGCTAATTTTTTTGCCCCATGCTTTTGAACTCTAATACTGTATAAAGCAAAAAGGCAATGAATTTGGGCAAAACATTGACCTTACCTTTTATCTAATATAAAGGATTCCAGGCATCTTTCAGTTTTATTTGGTGGTAAATGTTTTTATTTCTACCCGAATTTGACTATTTTATAAATATTTTTATTTATTTTTTCTCAGGAAAAAAAAGATGGCCACCCCGTTTGGCTTAGAAATAGCATTATAGACCTGGCAAATGTTAGGACTGAGAAAATAAAAAAGAATTACGGTCACGGTGTGCAGCATAAGAGGTACCTGCAGAAAAGTCAATTTGACAGGCATGTTCATTTTTTTAATTGTAGCTGAAACTAGCTTTTTTTGGGGGGCATTTTTATTGCACTGCTGCTTTATACCTTTTCCCTGGCTGAGAGAGAAGTCAAGTCTTCAAGCTCATCCAGTTGTGGGGGCTCCTTTGAGTGACTGATGTTTGGAGTCATGTGTGATGGTTATGTAATGTAGACTACAGCATCCTGATCTGAAACTGAAAATCTACTATTTAAGCAATAATGACCGAACAGCGGGTCATTTCCTGGGGATTAGTGACTGACTGGGAGGAACACTGTGCCGACAGCCAAACTCACCAGGCAGTCATTAATCCCCAGGAAAAGACAGGCTATGAGGTCTCATTATTATGATTATAAGTCTAATTCCATTTGTAAATGGG
Organism: Neoceratodus forsteri; assembly: GCA_016271365.2. Taxonomy (NCBI): domain Eukaryota; kingdom Metazoa; phylum Chordata; order Ceratodontiformes; family Ceratodontidae; genus Neoceratodus; species Neoceratodus forsteri. The sequence continues at coordinate 492,112,752 of JADMNL010000022.1, read as the reverse complement.
AAACAGCTTTAGAAAGTGTACAAACGCATGTGGCTTTCTGATTTGTTCCAGGCATGTCTAAGGGATTAACACACCCAGTACAGTAGCCAATCAGAGAACGTGTGTGTCCCTCATGAATAATTAAACTTAAAAATGCACATACTGTGCACTAGAGTTGCTAGAGGCTTAAATGCAATTGTTTAAAGATACAGTTCCACAGGTCTTAGCTTTAAGGCTCAACATGTGCACAATGAAGTGGACCACAAAATATTTAAAGTAGTTGTACACACTTCTGGTGTGGGGTATATAAAATTGTCTGACCTCCACTCATCTTTGGAGGGGACGGGACATCATTACTTCTGCTGGAGAGCAAGAGTAAAATTACACCCCTGCTCCCAAATATTGCCTTCACTAAGGATTTTTGTTAGAGTAGTAATATGCTCTTTGTAGGCAAATTCAGCCCTCCCACCTTTTTAAAGGAAAGGTGTTATGGAGTTTGTCACCATTTTCCATAGGTCCATTTCCACCTTATGGGAATCTACATGGCATGGGTCAGAAATTAATAGAAGATAATTGGAAAACTATATGCCTTGCCTTCTCTACCTACCAAACTCCCTCAGCAGCTCTTAGAGCCTTCTGTTGCTGCACTGGAGAGAGGATCTACTAGGAAAATATGGTGAGGAACTAGGAGCGGAATGGTAGGAGCGATACAATTTCAAGCTGTTCTGCACCACGGCCTTGTGGATTGTCCTGTTTTGATAACAAGCCACTAATATAGGGTCCCTGTTTTTTTGTGGTGCTAATGTCACTGTTAATGTTGGCTATTTTTAAGTATGGGGGTGGCCTTCTGGACAGAGAAGGGAAGGGAGCATGAAGAAGTAGGCTGTTAAAACCAAAAATCACTCCAAATGTTGAACCAGAGCCCTTTTGTTTATCTCTTCCACACCACATCCCTGTTTGTGTGATAGGTCTCGTACAGCAAAGCCCTGTTCCTCTGTGAGTTCTCCCACACCAGAGTCTCCAAGTGACACCAGAGCCCCATTTGAGTATTCCCCCTCTCCACAAGAACCCCTTCAAGTGTTCACTCTTCCACATCAGAGCCCTATTCAAGTATTTGATCTGCCACACAGGATCCCTGTTTGAGAGTTCACTCCCCCACACCAGATCCCTGTTCGAGTGTTCACTCTCACATTGTAGCCCTTTTCATGTATTCATTCTCCCACACCAGGACCCTGTGCAAGTGTTCAATGTCCTACACCAGAGCCCTCTTTAAGTGTTTGCTGTGGCACACCAGAGCCATGTTGAAGTGCTTGCTGTCCCACGTCAAAGCCCTGTTCAAGAGTCAGGTATCCCTTAACATTTTTGTGTGTGACACCAGAGCCTGGTTCAAGTGTTCAATCTCCAAATCTGAACCCTGTTCCAGTGTTAGGTCTCTCACACCACAGCTCTGCTTGAATGTGAGTGAACACACACCAAAGCACTGTACAAGTGTTCACTTTCCCTCATCAGAGCCCTGTATGATTATGAGCTGCCCCAAACCAGGGCCCAATTTGTAAGCACTCTGCCACACCAGATCTATTTCAATGTGCGCTGCCCCACACCAGTGCCCTGTTTAAGTGTTTTCCCTCCTGCACCAGAGGTATTTGAATGTGAGCTTTCCAACACTAGAACCCTGTTTAAGTGTTAGCTCTTCCACACTAGGTCTCCATTCTAGTCTGAGCAGTCTAGTACCAGAGTCCTGGTCAAGCCCTGTTTGAGTGTTCACTGTCCCACACTAGAGCCTTGTTTGAGTGTTCACTCTCTTACACTAGAGCCCTGTTTGAGTGTCCACATCAGAACTCTGTTCTAGTATTTACTTTTCCACACTAGAGCTCTGTTCTAGTGTGAGTTCCCCAACACTAGAGCCTCTTTTGAGTGTTCATTCTCCCACACCAGAGCTCTGTTTGAGTGTTCGCTCTCCCACAACAGAACCCTCTTTGAGTGTTCGCTCCACTACACCAGAGCCCTGGTAAAGTGTTTGCTCTTCCACATCAGAGCCCTGTTCATGTGTTAGGTCTCACATACCACTTTGCATGTGAACTGTCATGCACCACAGACCTGTTCAAGTGTTCACTCTCCCACATCAGAAACCTGTTCCAGTGTTAGGTCTCCCACACCAGAACTCTGACTGAGTGTAAGGTCTTGTGCGCAAGGGCCATGTGCAAGTGTTCCCTCATCAAACACATGTTAGAGTGTGAGCCCCCCCCCATGCCAGAGCCCCACTGGATTGTGAGTTCTCTCACACCAGAACCCCACTGGAGTGTGAGCTCTCCCACAACAGAACCCTCTTTGAGTGTTCGCTCCACTACACCAGAGCCCTGGTAAAGTGTTTGCTCTTCCACATCAGAGCCCTGTTCATGTGTTAGGTCTCACATACCACTTTGCATGTGAACTGTCATGCACCACAGACCTGTTCAAGTGTTCACTCTCCCACATCAGAAACCTGTTCCAGTGTTAGGTCTCCCACACCAGAACTCTGACTGAGTGTAAGGTCTTGTGCGCAAGGGCCATGTGCAAGTGTTCCCTCATCAAACACATGTTAGAGTGTGAGCCCCCCCCATGCCAGAGCCCCACTGGATTGTGAGTTCTCTCACACCAGAACCCCACTGGAGTGTGAGCTCTCTAACACCAGGGCCCCTTTGGAGTGTGAGCACTCTCACACCAGAGCCCCATTGGAGTGTGAGCTCTCTCACACCAGATCCCCATTGGAGTGTGAGCTCTCTCACACCAGGGCCCCATTGGAGTGTGAGCTCTCTTAGACCAGAACCCCAGTGGAGTGTGAGCTCTCTCACAACAGAACCCCACTGGAGTGTGAGCTCTCTAACACCAGGGCCCCTTTGGAGTGTGAGCACTCTCACACCAGAGCCCCATTGGAGTGTGAGCTCTCTCACACCAGATCCCCATTGGAGTGTGAGCTCTCTCACACCAGGGCCCCATTGGAGTGTGAGCTCTCTTAGACCAGAACCCCATTGGAGTGTGAGCTCTCTCACAACAGAGCCCCACTGAAGTGTGAGCTCTCCCACACTATAGCCCCACTGGAGTGTGAGCTCTCCCACACCACAGCCCTGCTTCAGTTTAGGCTCCACCACACCAGTGTCCTGTTCACACTTTTTCTCTCTCTCCCCCACACAACAGCCATCTCAGTGTGAGCTCTCCTACACTAGACTCCCATTCAAAGGTTTGCTGTTCCACACCAGAGTCCCATTTGAGTGTTCCCTCTCCTACACCTGGGACCTGATCAGTGTTCACTATCCAGCATCAGTGCCTTATTTGAGTATTAGGTCTCCCACACCAGAGTCCTATTTGTGTATCCACTCCCCTACACCAGAGCCCTGTTCAAGTGTTAGGTCTCCCATAACATTTAGAGTGTGAGCTTTCACACACCACAGCCCTGTTCAAGTGTTCACTCTCCATCTCCTACAAAAGAACCATAATCGGGTGTTAGGTCTCCCACACCAGAGCTCAGTTTGAGTGGGAGCTGCCCACACCACAGCTCCATTAGTGTGTGAGCTCACTCTGACCACAGTCATGTCCCAAAGTGGTCTGCCCCACATTAGTGCCCTATTCAAGTGTCCCCACAACCCATGTTAGTCATTTGAGTGTGAGCTCTCCCACACCAGAGCTCTGTTTGAGTACAAGTTCTCCTACACTAGACTCCTGTTTGATTGGGAGCTCTCCCACAACAAAATTGTTTTAGTGTTCAGTCTTGTACACTGGAGTTCTTCTACATTAGAACTCTGTTCCAGTGTTAGATCTCCAACACCAGAGCTCTATTCGAATGTCCACTCTCCTACACAAGAGCCCTGTTTAAGTGTTCACTCTGCCACATCAGAGCCCTGTTCAAATGTTCACTATTCCATATCAAAGCCCTGTCCAAGTGTTCACTCTGCCACACCAGAGTCCTATTCGAGTGTTCACTCTCCGGCACCAGAACCCTGTACTAGCATTTGCTGTTCCACACTAGAGCTCTGTTCTAGTGTGAGCTCTCCAACACCAGAGCCCCTTTCAACTGTTCAGTCTCCCACACCACAGCCCTCTTTGCCACAGTCAAGTCCTGTTGAAGTGTTTGCTCTCCCACATATGGGCTCTGTTCAAGTGTCAGTTACCCCACACCACTTTGAGTATGAGCTGTCATGCATCAGAGACCATTGTTCATGTGTTCACTTTCCCACATCAGAACTGAATTCTAGTGTTCGCTGTTTTACACTAGAGATCTGTTCTGTGTGAGCTTCCCAGCACCAGAGTCCTGTTCGAGTGTTCACTTTCCCACAGAGCCCTGTCAGATCTTCCACACTGGAGCTCTGTTCAAGTGTGCCCTCAACATCACAGTGCTGAGTGTGATCTCTTTCCTGCAAAAGACCCCTGTTTGAGTGTGAGATCTCTCCCACACCAGATCCCTGTTTGAGTGTAAGCTCTCCTCTCACTTCAGAGCTATGTTTAGGTGTTAGGTCTTCCTCATCAGAGCCCTGCTCGGGTGTGAGCTTGAACTGTAGTTAGGCACAGCTTCACACTGCATAACATCACAAGTAGGGGTGCTCGGATTTTCTGTAATCCAATATGCCTGCATACATTCAGAATTTATGTAGTTCTGGTTCCTAATGATAAAATGGAGCAGACTCAGACTCTGAACCAAAATTCTGAATCTACCTCCAAATACAGACAGGCATTTTCTCAAGCCCCCACCCCACACCATGCACACACAGTAAATAGATGGAAAAAAAAACTTCCTGTCTACGCCTCTCCCCCCTACAGTCCACAGCTATTCCTTCCATCCTTTCTTCCTTCCTTTACTGCCACAGGTGCTGCTGTGGAGACTGGGGACGGGGGGGGGTCTTCTCCTATGGTATGACAGCCCCCACCTGGTCAGGTCACGTGGTCTGGTGTTCAGCTATCTCAGTCCACCCCTCCTCCATGGTGATGGCAATGCTGTCCTTTCCTGGTCAAAGTGATCTCCTCCCCCACTGCCACCACTTTGCCTATAAGTATAAATCACATCTCAGATGCTGCCTCGCACAGAGTCAGTCGCAGGCTGAGGGATATACTACTGGCCCAGCCCCCCCAAAAATGACTGAACGTGAAGCTTAATGGCTTCTGGCCTGCCCATCGGTTTTCTATAATTATCTGTTACTGAGTCTCTCTCAACTCATCTCAACTGATCCTCCAAGACCACTCATGATGACCTAACTGATGATAGCCTACCAGCACAAAACCATGGGACCTTCAGACTACTGTACTCACTCAAAGTTGATAAGGTGTGTTCTATATTTCCAGGGCTATGTGCTCGAGGTTCATCTGATCTCAGCTCTCTCATGTCCCATCATCCCATGTTCAGGGAGTAATGTGGTGGGTTTCCATATGAAGGACCTTAAGCAGACAGGGAAAGGGTCAGTTTGGGTCAGTAGTGGGGCACTGGCGCTGTGACACTGATGGATGGAGGGGGTTGGTGGAGTACTGGACTCAGGAGATGAATACTTGGAAAGGAGTCAGTTGATGCGAGTCAACAACATGGATGTACTGATGACACCGGACTGGACCAACTCATCGTCAAACTGACCTGGTTAGGCTGAGGCCACGTCACATGGCCAGACAGACCGTAGGGAACCTCGGGTGTCACTGAGCAGCACCTTACTGCCAGGTAGGTCACAGGCAGGCTTGTGTGTTAGAGTTGGGGACAGAGGGTGGTCTGACTCTGCATCTGCATCTAGAGTCCTTAAATGCCTTCATTTTTCTGGCTGTTGTTGTTACTCTCTGCATCTGGTTGGGAGGGGGTAGGCTTTACTGGTAGCTAGACTTGGACATGGAGTCAGAATTGGATTCTAATTCTGCATCTGGTTTTAACCTTTTCAGATTTGGATTTTCAGCTCTTAAGATTGAAATTCCGAATTCTAAAAAAAAATGCTTGCAATAAATCTGATTCCATTGGACAGATTTAAAGTACCTCTACTCACAAGGTTCTAAAATAGTGGCAATATATTGGTAGTATTACTATAGGGCAGGCTTGCGTCATCAAAATTTCTGGACTGCTGCCAACTACGGTAAGCCCAATACCATATTTAAAGTAGCTTTTTATGGTCTTTCAAACTATGATAGGCACTGGTCATAAATGTTTCCCTGATATTTGGAAGTTTAAGGCATTGGTGTGGCCAGGGACTTCAGATCTGCACACCAAGTGGACTCGCTGCTACCCCACCACCTTTGTTAGGGTGAGCTACCCCCCCCCCCCGGGTTGTAGCCAGACAATATACAAATGTACACCAGGACCGTGTTTGTTGCCTCATTTGGCACAATAAATACAACTTTTGTATCGCATGACAATGGTTGTTGCCATGCATGGGTAACAAATGCCATGCATCGTTCCCTAAGATACCCACATACCAGCCCAGAGCCTGTAAAGTTGTATTGTCCTTGGGATACAAAGAGAGTATTAGTGACCAGTCCTTCTAGTTTCGACTCCTATGAATAAAATTACAAAAAGGTTCAGTATTTGCTTAGTTTTCATGGAAAAAGGAAGCAGTTCAAAGCCTACTTGCTACTCCCCTTAAATAAAATTGCACACCATGGAGTGCTTAGAGTATGCCTGCCTACACCTATGGTTTAAGGGTGTGACATCTGTAGATTTTGACTATGCTGGCCAGCTCTTACAAGGTGTAGCTTACACACCTGCCTTGACTTGCAGCCTCTGGGCATAATGCACACAGTGAAGCCTAATCAGCAGATCTTTTGATCAAAGCCTCAAACGTCTGAAGAAGCAGTCACTGTTGGGAGGTTTCAATTTGTTTCCCAAAAGTCAGCCTGATGTAGGTGGGAGGTAAATCTGTAATGAAATGATACTGTGCAAGGCAAGGAAATTGGTTCAAGATTTCAACTCTAAAGTTTGAATGAGTTTGACTAGTTATATAGATATGAACTTATGCATTCTTTGGTTGCCTGCCCCACATCTACCTTACACACACACACACACACACACACACACACATATGCACAAACATGCACACTACCTTACACACACACACACACACACACACACACACACACACACACTACCTACACACACACACACACACACACGTACACTGTCACCTTTGTGAAAACATGAAGAGCTTAAACAAGAAAGTAGTAGCAAAGTTGGTGATTGTAGTCAGTGATAAATGGGTTGGAAAGTGCAGGGGTAGAGTTCTGGTAGTAAAGCTGAAACTCTTGACTGTCCAGTCCTTGCAAAAACATTCAGATGGATATATGCACTAGGAACAGGAAGGGCAGGAATCAAAGGGAAAATGAAATTGTATCAAACATATCCCCCCCTCAAAGAAATACATAAAAGTGACCACAGACTGTGCAAAAAGGAAAAACTGATGGCAAAGCTTATTCCCCTTTTATGAGTTTATTTCCTTTAATTCCAGTAATGTTTCTTCTCAATTCCATCCCTGGTCAGTGTGCCAAACCATAATTTAGTGTTGCTAAAGAACCTTTTAATACAGTTAGTGAATGGTTTGATATAGAAACAGGTAGCAGTGTGTCCCCCATGAAGTGTGGTTTCATGGATGAGTCCTTGCACAGTCTCTTGTAGCTACTCAATATGGGTAGGGAGATACGGCTATAACAATGATGAAGATACTTCGATATTTAATCTTCCCCTGTTCCTGATAGCTGACAGCCTGCACTTTCATCCTGTGCATTCTGGAGTCCAAGAGAGGGCGCTGTGTGTAAATGATACCACGGCCGTTCTCACCCCGGATGGCAAAAGGACTGTCCGGATCTCGCTCCAGCACTGTAAAAGTAGTCTGGTTCTGAAGGATGCCGCCCTCAGAGAAAGCAGTGAGGCGGATTACATTGTGACTGGCTGGTATCCCATAGGGGAGGGTAAGAAGTTTGTACTGTAGGGTGAAGGGCCCTCCTGAACTGCAGTCCAAGGCACAGCGTTTGTAACATATTCTGAAGGAGAAATAGAAATAAACAGGAATTAATAAAAATAAACATTTTATACTGAAGTGTGGGAACATATTCTGGGGAAGAGGGATTTCTTGTACTAATGAAGATTCCGGACCCACCCCTTATTGTAGTGATGGTTTCTGTCAGTCAATGTACGCACCAGTATGTGGGAGATGGCAGCGGCTTGGAGTGAAGACTGATGAGTGACATCAGTAGCAGTTTTATTTTTTTTAATTTATTCTTAGTTCTCCCTAGGAAATCATACTGAGCTGTGAACAGCTTTTTACCAGACATAACCTACATGGAAAACAGTAACACTATGGTACAATATAGTGTGTGCAAAATATCATAAATTGATGGCTAAAAGTTCAAAAATATGAATGCGCAAAACCGAGCAGAAACAACAGGCATGGATTGGAAAAGAGCAGGGGCCTAGGGTTCCCGAGTATATACGGTACAAAACATTTAGCACAGAAACCAGAGCAGTAAGAGTGACAGTGAAAGCTGGTAAGGAAGGGATCTGAGTAGGGGTCTGTTAATTACAAGAGCAGATATGCAAGGTATGGTCGTGAAGTAAGATCTTCAGGGCAAAGGGTGAGGGGGAAGAGCAGAATGGAGGGGTGGCAGATCATAGCTGGGGAGTCTACAAGAAAAAGCAGTCAGACTGGTTGAGGTTTAAAGGATGCCTAAGCAGGACATTTTGAATAAAATAAGTAAGAAATCCAAAGACATAGGCACATGCAGTAAATTAAACCCTTACCAATGTAATACTGGAGTCCATGTGGTGCACTGTTATCTTTTTAATACTGTTTCATCAAAGGGAAAAAAATGTAGCTAATTGTCCATTTGTTATAAAATCCAAACCTCTGACTGGTGAACAGATCTCCCACTATTCAGGACTGGTATAAAATTATGAAGGATGTATATCTCATGGAATGCTTAATTGCTAGATGTAATGATAGCAATGAAAAATTTGAAATCCAATGGTCCAGCTGGGTCTTTTTTATCTTGGACTGGGACTCGTCCTTTGTCCCGTAAAAAGGGTTGGGGATGTGGAGTGAAGTGGGGGTTGGGGTGGGGGAGTTGGAGGGGCCTGATCCTAGGTCCAGACGGTCAATGGGGAATTATCTGTATTTCATCTGTCTTAGAACATACTGAAATGTATTGGATTGTATGACAAGCAATGCTAATTAGATTGGCAATCAAGTGGTTGAGTGAGATACAATGGAAATTTAGTAATGTCCTTCAAATATATGTACTGCTAAGTCATGTTTATTGCACCCCATATAGCTTGTACTTATACATTGTTTTAATAAACAGAAAGTTTAAAAAAAACAAACCCTTGACTGGACCTAAAATGGGCAGGACATCCATGAACAATGATGTACAGACCCTCCAACTGTACCATTTTTGCTGGTATAATACTGTATTTTTAAAACTGGTACTGGATCCTGCCTGGATCTTACCGTGTACCGAATTTGCTGCCTCCCAAGTTAAATCATTTTTATTTTTTTACCCTGAATCTTTACTTTCTTTTGCCATGAGCTCAACTGACACAGTCCAAGGTGTGGAGCTTTGTCTGGTCTCCATGATAACAGTGCTGCCCTTTTGACAATGTGTGGCGCCACCAGCAGTGGGCTCGACATTTGCTGTGACCCCTGGAAGCAGCTGAGAGTGTTTGCTGGGCAGCCAATGCCCTCCCTGACTGAACTCTTGGTAGGATGTACAGTAGTGTCAGTTCCGACACAGTCAGATAACTCCCCAGCCAGTCCAGCCCGAGCCGCAGCAGAGAGAGTGGAGCGCTTGGCTTGTCACAAATATTAAACTGAAGAACCAGTCACCACTCTCACTGGCAGTGCAAGTCAGAGTCTTCAGAGTAGGAGGAGAAACTGTCATTGCTGGAGTGGAGTGACTGTCGGACCACACATATCATCTTCTCCCGTCCCGACCGACACCGGATCCATCTCTGCAGGTGACAGGGAGACGGTGCGTGTGACAAATGTCGTGGGGGTACAGTGATGTGCTCTGGCTGGGTAGTTTCGGGGGGGGGCAAGAATGACAGTTCTTTGATGCCACAGCCCCACCATCATACTTCAGTTCCCAGTTTGCATTATATGCTGTTCACCCATTCCGCTTATAAAATCTAATGGACCACCTCCCAGTTCTCTATGTTCTCTCTGCTCTGGTGGGTCCTTTGCCTCCAAGTTCACTCACAGCAACCATATACTTCACTGTGTGTGCCCTGCTCAGTCAGCAAGCAGTTTCTGTTTTCCTGTCCTGTTTATGACTGAGAACATTATGGGAATGAGAAATGAGAGGGGAAGTGATGTGCCAGTAAAATACTGATACGCTTTAATGCTGCTATAAGTTTGCCTGATGTCAGCTCACTAATTAAAGGCACCCCCATTTATTAGTCTCCCCATTTAGAAGCTGTGGCTGAAAATGGAAAAAAGAATGGTAGCCATGGCTTCTGAACTGTGAAATACTATATACATATATGACCTGTTTTGAGATAAAAATTCAGCTGTGTGCTTGTACAGTGATCATGTGCTCTGGCTGGGTAGTTGACTTTGGGGTGGGGGGCAATGATGTCATGACAGTGAAAATTCAGCTGTGTGCTGTTCTACAGTACTATGACATGGGAAAAAAGTAAAATGGTGCGCTCTGAAGATGGCGGTGCTTGAGAACAGATAAGCAGCATGATTTCAAAAGCAGAACGACAAAGGCTCGGCACTCAAGTTGAATTCACAAGTGCATAAGTCCAAATTTTATTTCGCCAAGGAGCCTGGACAAAATCAACCCCTGCGCTTCAACCCTATAGTGGGTCTTCCTCAGGGGTGTATGATATGCCCCCCCCCAGGAAGACATGCTATAGGGTTGAAGCGCAGGGGCTGATTTTGTCCAGGCTCCTTGCTGAAATACAATTTGCACTTATGCATTTGTGAATTCAACTTGAGTGCTGAGCCTTTTTCGTTTCGTAGTACAGTGACATGGTAGAGAGAGGCCAGGGGGCCCTAAACTATGGAGGATATTATCCCATCATGATGTCTTTTCTTACTTTCTGTCTTGAATACTCATTTGCAAACCCCCATTGGCGTCATTGCATGCCCCAGCCCACATCAAGCCAGAAAATGTAAAATCATGGCGCTCAGCCGTGGCAGCTTGATGGCCGTCTGCGAGAATGCCTGGTCTTGGGGCACCACCGCCCAATACTGGATCCTGTGTCGGTGGGGAGTGAGGGGGACTCTGTGCCACCTTGCTGCAGGGGGCAAGCTGTGGGGGTAGATGGAGGTGGGGGCTACACTGGGGGTCAGGGCAGGACCGGCCAGCGTCCGTAGATGGACGGATGCCGGGACATGAAAAATGGAGACTGAAGGGCCACACAGGTAAAAAGTACTAACTAAAAAAAAAAAAAAAAACTGAAGAACTAAATGCTGTCATTGTATAGACAGTGAAGTTCTGACTTCCAGTGGGTGAGTAATGTCATCACTGATGCGCACTCGAAAGCAGAAAAAAGGAACTGAGGTGGTTTGGGTCTGGTGCCGCTGTATACCAGTGGGCACGTGCCTTATTGCATGACAGCATGCAAGTGGTGCCTGCTACATCACCAGCCCTCTGAAAAGTTCTGGCTCCTACTGGGTCCCAATGCCACCAGCTCAGACCCACTAGTGGGAATCACTGGTGAAGACTGATTCTTGGAAGATCATGGATATTATCACAATGGGGCAGTTTGTTTACTTTTCTATTTTGACCAAACAGCATTAAAAGTTAGCTATGCACCAATGAGATCCATCCTTACATAGGTAAGGGTTTAACGTATGTGCCTATGACGTCAGATTTTTTATATTTGTTTTATTCTAAATGCCCAGTTTAGGTCTCCTTTAACTAGGGGGAAGAGAGGAGTGGAGGTCTGAGTTTCTGAGGTGGTAGGAAGAGGAAAGGGAAGCTATGATAAGTAGGTAGGTGGTACCGGCAAAAACTGCAACCTACGTTATTACTAACAGCACATGAAAATCTGCCCACAGCGTGTCACAAGTCATGTTCCATGCATGTGGTGTGATCATCATGCCCCCATTTTATGAGCCATTAGATATGGCAATTCTACTGTAAGATGCCATGATCCCTTGGAACAGTCCTCTACTCCTCCCCATTTAAAAAAAATGGTACCGGTCCATGAGCTACTGAGGTACACTTCAGAACTAGGAGGAGGGGGGGCATGTGCCCTCCCATAATGCCAATACTTACCAAACCACCTTTTTTTAAATCTGTAATTCATACCTCCCTTACTGGCCCTAATACCATCTGCCCCTAGCTGCCACCCAGCCTAGTCACCCCTTACTTGTGGTATTCCTTACAACTCCTCAACTTGCCCCCCCCCCACTGTGGCAGGGCTGGAGGGTCGGAGGTCCTCTCCAAAGCACAGGTAGTAGAGGAGGTGATGCTGTAGTACTCCAGACCCCCCCATGCTACTTTCTGTTTATGGTAAAACATTCAGAAAGCTACGGTATGTTGACGTCAATGTCTACATCTTGATATTGATGCTCCTATGCTCCTGAGAGTTCTGTGTGTCTACTAGCCACTGGACCGCTTCACTATCAGCTACCACTAAACTAAATAACCAAAAACTAAGAGTACTAAAAATCAACATTCTGTACTCTTTTTTTATCAGTTTATTTGAGTTGAGGGGCTCCCCCCCCACTGCCCTGTGTTAAAAAAAGGAGGAGTGGGGGCAGAACCCCCCAACTCAAATAAACTGACATCTACTAGCTACCGGATCACTTTACTACCAGTTACCGGTACTACCTCAAACTAAACTAAATAACCACAACTAAAAAAGTACCAAAAATTAACATTCTGTAACTTTTTTTTAATCAGTTTATTTGAGATGGGGGGTTGCCCCAACACTCCCCTGCGTTACAAAAGGGGTGGGGGCAGAGCCCCCAACTCAAACTAACAAAAAAAAACACTGTCATTGGTCACGATGATGTTTAATATAGCCATTGGTCATGACAATGTTCGGTTTAGTAACGCAAGTTGCAGATTGACATGTTTACTGTAGCAGTACGTAGCGGAAATATAGCGTAATGTATGCTAGTTCCATGACATACCACTACGCTACCTGAGGGGGTTCGGAGTGCAGCAATATTGCTGTAGAGGCAACAGGAGGCTGTGCAGGGCATGAATGTGCCAGCCATCATTCTGCTGGACAGGCATTTTCCTCTGTTCTTCCCTGCCCCAAGGACATTGGCTGCGGGGGCCCAGTGTGTGCATGTTTAGCAACTGTAAGGCGGTGGACAGAGCCAGCTTACACTCTCTCATCCAAGCCACTCCTGCCTGCATCATCACCTATATTTACCTGGGTGTCAGTGTTACAGTGTTGATGGGCATTAGCCTTTCTTGGAAAAGGAGAGCATCTTCTGGGTCACTTGAGCCCCTCCCCACCCCCCGCCAGTCCTCTAACAATCTGGGCTCCTTCTTAAGCCCACGTCACCAGTGTTGGGAGCAGCAGAGCTGCTGCTGTACTGATGGCCAGCTTGCCCCACAGTCTACTGTTCTAGAAACAGGCAATATTCATTTGACCTAACAGGTTTGCCCCTTTTTGGTTGATCTCTGCCCCAACTTCCTGTTTTCTCATCATAGCCCTCTGCTTCCTCTTTCTCCAAAAGAGCACTGAGTTGTCTCTTGAACCCATGTATAGTATTTGCTTCTGTGGCATCCTCTTGTTCAGTTCAGCTTGGTGGAAATATTCTTGTTTTAACCAGCTCTCCACCCTCCCTTTCAAGAACAGTGCAGTCTGTTTCTCTTACCCGGGGGGCTGACTCCTTTACGGTAGGTAGCAGGGCAGGGGGTATCGAGGCACTGGAAACTGCCCCTGGTGTTGAAGCACATCTGGTTCGGTCCACACTGAATGTTCTGTTCCACACACTCATCAATGTCTAAAAGAAAGAGTTTCAAGTTCAGCATGAAAGAGAGAAAAACAAATACAAGGCTGTTTGGGGTGTGAGTACGTGGTGGAATTGTATGATGGAATTCTGTTTTGCACATCAAGCTACCATGTGGAAGACCTAGGTTTGAACCTCAAGGCTGACTCCTGGCTGGACCAGACTAAAGCACACTGTGGAAGCAGTAAGCTAAGGCTCTAGGGGAGGGATGCGACAGACTGAACCGTCACTTGAGTGTCTCCTTTGAGGAGATTAGGGAGCACAGAATGAATGTTGTTGGTGACCATATGAAATTCTGCTGTCCACCCTGATGGGACAATATGTGCAGTTGTATGCAAGGAAGGAAGGAGAGACCTATAAAAGATGTGAAATATATTACTGGAGACACAATAGGGTGATGACTACACCAACCCATACAACTGCTTGCAGGTAACACTGGAAGTCCCTGCTCTTACCTTGGAGCATAAAAGGAAAGCTTCACCAGAGTTACAGGCATTGGGGGCAATGAAGGATGGCTGCACTGTCAGGACAGGAGGCCAGATAAGCCAGGCAAAATTAGGCAGCCCCACTGAATGACAGAACAGGAGAAAATGAGTCTAATATGTAAAATGGGACATTGTATGTGGAATCCTGACCCTATCCCCTGCCAGAGATAAAAGTGGCAGGCTCCTACAATTATATATTGCGTTTGCCATGGAAGGGGGAGGTGATTACCCCCCCACCTCCACTACCATCATTAAGAAGGTGAGTTAGAAAAATCCTTATTTTATTTGATTGAAAGGATTTCAAGTGCAGTTCACAGTACCACAAAAATGATCTACTTGGACCTTTTTCTACCATTTTAGAGTGCCCCTTTTCTCCTGCCTTATAAGATGCAGCTCCCCAATACAGAGTGTGCTTCAGCATTTCTGTTAACTGTGAAATAATTAAAGGATCGCTCCTTTCGCTATTGCTGCTCCATGTTTTTTCGTACATATTTTGGCTGTGTTAACACCCAACATTGCTGAACCTTACCCTTCTTGCAGTTCACATGAACTAGTATTGAACAGACATTGCTTCCTGAACTTGTCAGGCACTGGAGACATCAGGGCTAACCACCGGCCATAAAACTAAAGCCCTAACATCAATAACGGCTTGAAATAGCGCGTATAATGAAGTAAAAAATGTTTATCATGATCTGCTGCTTTAAAAACAGCAGTGCAACAAAATTGGGCAAACAAATTGACACTATCTTTCTCCATTGTAAAAGATTCCAGGCATTTTTCAGTTTTATTTGGTGGTAAAATTCTTAATTTCCAACAAAATATGAGTATTTTATGAATGTTTTAATTCAGTTTGTTAAGAAAGAAGTGGCCACCACACTTCGTTTAGAAATGGCATTGCAGACCTGGAAAGGGTTAGGATGACGAACATTAAACAAAAAAACTACTTTTGATGTGCAGCATTGGGGGAATCTAGAAAAATGGATTTGACAGGTATGCTAATATTTTAATTGTAGCTGAAACTACCTTTTGGGAAAAACATTTTTCGTTGCACTGCTGCTTTAAACGGTAAACCCCTCTAAGATTAGTAGCTAGGTAATTTCAAAGCAGAACTAAGAAAGCACCTCACACAAGAAGTAATATGTGACTGCTTTAACTAGCCCTTTCCCACCAAGACCTCTCCATTCCCACGCTCGCACTTTACCTATTTAACCCCTCTATTACCAGCCACCTCTTCCACCTACAAGTATTCTCTTAGTAGCATGCCCTAGAGCTACCTCCCTATATACTGCTCTGACACACCTAGTATACCTAGACTTTCCCGTCTATTCAGCTCCTTCTTACGACAAGGCTGTGTCCTGCATACAATTTATTGTGTTAGATAGACAAATCTTGATGAATTAGTTAGAGCTATTTACTGTAAATAACTGTGTAACCTCCTTGCTTAATTATGCGACTACCTGTGTTATGTATTTCAACCAGGCAACGTTGTTGCTGTTAGAAACTGTGTACCCATCATACCTCTATGCGTGTATATCTGGCTTTGTATATCCTGTACTGACATGGAACCTTTGTAAAAGAGCTAATCCAGCTCAGAGGTATTGAATCCGAATGTATCAATACATAAAAATAAATAAATAAATAATAATAGATGCTGGGGAAGAAATTGAAAAGTGATAATATATATAAACAGGATGACAAATTTCCTTTTGATTTCTGATAAGCTAGTTGCAACTCCAAAGGTACTGGAGAAGTTTTATTTTTTTTCTTCAGCATATCTGGTTCAACCTGACTTTCCACACATGGATACAAAATTGACATAGAAACACAGAATCTGACAGCAGAGAAGGACCACTTGGACCACCTAGTCTGGCCATTTTCTCCTACCTACAAAATCACCGCAAACCCTACTTGATCTCCGGCTCTTTCTCCCTTTCTTTCCACTAAGATTCCCTTGTGCCTATCTCATACATTTTTGAACCCCACCACTGTTTTCGCCCCCACCACCTTTGCTGGAAGGCTGTTCCAGGAATCCACCACTCCTTCTGTGAAGAAGTACTTCCTCACATCTCTACTGAATCTACCCCCCCTCCACCTTCATCGCATGTCCCCTTGTTTTTGAGCACCTTCTTTTCTGAAAAATACTTACCTCCTGTACCTTATTTACCCCTGTGAGGTATTTAAAGGTCTTTATCATATTCCGTCTCTCCCTTTTCTTTTCCAGGGTGTACATAATGAGGTCCTTTAGTTTCTCCTTGTAAGGCTTTTGATGCAGACCCTGCACCATTTTAGTTGCCTCCTCTGGACCACCTCCACTTTGTCTGTGTCTTCCCGGAGATGTGGTCTCCAGAACCGGACAGAACACTCTAGTTGGGGCCTTAATAGCAATCTATACAGAGGCAGCACCACCTCCCTCTTTCTGCTGGTGATACCCCTCCCTGTACACCCCAGTATCCTACTAGCCCTCCCAACTGCTTTGTCACACTGCCTGGCCACCTTTAGGTCATAAGATACGATTATCCCCAGGTCTCTTTCCTACTTGCTGATCATCTATACTACTCCACCCATTTTGTACTCTGCCCTGGGTTTCTGTGCCCTAAGTGCATTATTTTGCACTTTTTCATATTGAAACCCAGCTGCCATATCCTTGACCATTCGAGTTTTCTCAGGTTTCTTCTCATCCTTTACACACACACACACACACACACACACACACACACACACACACACACTTACACCCTCCGGAGTGCTCACCCAATTGCAGATTCTGGTGTCATCCGCAATTGGCAGACCTGTCCTTCCAGCTCCCCTACAATATCACTTATAAAGACATTAAAGAGGACCGGTCCAAGTGCTGATCCCTGAGGAACCCCAATAATCACCCTATCTTTCTCTGAGTGAACTCTGTTTAGCACCACTCTCTGTTGCCTATCCCCTAACCAATTTATTACCCAGCCTACCACCTTTGGACCCACTCCTAAGCTACCCAGCTTGCTTACTAGTCTCCTATGTGCAACAATGTGAAAAGCCTTGCTGAAATCTAGGTAGGCCATATCCACTGCTTCAACCTGATCTAATTCCTTGGTCACCAGTCAAATAAATTGGTCAAATTCATCTGACATGACCCCACCACCGTGTGAATCCATGCTGTCTTAGGTCTTGTAACCCACTGGATTCAAGATATTACACAATCCTTTCCTTCAGTAGTGATTCCTTTAACTTTCCAACCATCGATGTCTGGCTGGCTGGCCTATAATTGCCAGCCTCCTCCCTGCTACCACTTTTGTGAAGTGGGACTATATCTGCCCTCCTCCAGTCTTCTGGAACCACTCCTGTTTCCAGTGAGCTCTTAAATAGGCCTGTCAGAGGTGCAGCCAGTACCTCCCTAAGCTCCCTCAATACCTTTGGATGCACCTTATCGGGCTCCATTACTTTGTTCACTTTCAGATTAGCAAGTCCCTTCAACACTCTCCCCTGAAAAAGGACTAGCATCATAGAAACATAGAAGTTGAATCTGTAACAGTTAAAGCAAAAGGAAGCTGGGAAGGCAGTCAGAACAGCAAATGCCCAAACTGAGGAAAAGATAGCCAACTCAGTTAAGAAGGGGGATAAAACCTTTTATAGGTACATCAGGGAGCGAAGGAAGACCAAGGGAGAGATAGTGAGGCTTAATAAAGGGAGGGAGGGTGGGTGAGGGTGACTGTGAAAAGGCACATACACTAAACAAATATTTTTGCTCAGTATTTACAAATGAAGAGGGGAGGTACCTAAAACAAACAGTAGAAACACTCTGGATACAGAAGTGATACCAGCCATTTACAGAAGAAAGGGTTATGAAAGAACTCTTAAAACTGAAGGTGGACAAAGCAATGGGGCCTGACGGATTCATCCCAGAATTCTAAAAGAACTAAGGGTAGAACTAGTGACACCACTGACTACCCTCTTTAACAAATCATGGGAGGATGGGGTGGTACCGAGGACTGGAGGAGGGCAGATGTGATTCCCTTCACAAAAGTGGGAGCAAGGCAGAAGCAGGAAACTACAGACCTGTTAGTTTAACCTCAGTGATAGGGAAATGATGGAGTCACTTCTGAAGGAAAGAATTGTCAGTATCTAGAGGACAGAGGGGCACAGGACCCAAGGCAGCACGGATTCACAGCGGAAGGTCATGCCAGACGAATCTGATAGATTTTTGACTGGGTGACCAAAGTAGTAGATCAGGGAGGGTTGTGGACGTGGCCTACCTAGACTTTAGCAAGGCAGTCCCACACAAAAGATTAATATACAAGTTAGCCAGCCTGGGAGTGGATCCCAAGATGACAGCCTGGGTAAAGAATTGGCTGGAGAATAGGACACAGAGAGTAATAGTAAATGGAGTCCACTCTGAAGAAAGGGGGGTTACTAGTGGGGTACCACAGGGTTCAGTATTAGGACCAGTCCTCTTCAATGTCTTTATAACCGACATTGCAGAGGGACTGGAAGGAAAAGTATGTCTCTTTGCAGATGACACAAAAATCTGCAACAGAGTTGACACACAAGGTGGGGTGGAAAGGATGAGAAGGGACTTGGCAAGGTTAGAGGAATGGTCAAATGTATGGCAGCTTAGATTCAATGCTAAGAAGTGCAAGGTAATGCACCTGGGAAACAAAACCCAGGGGAAGAGTACACAATGGGGGTGAGATACTAACAACAACAAAAATGGAAAGGGACCTGGGGTAGTCATATCAGATGACCTAAAGGTGGGCAAGCAATGTGAGAGGCGGCAAGGAGGGCTGGGGAATACTGGGATGCATAGGAGAGGCATCACCAGTAGAAAACAGGAAGTTGTTATCCCTCTGTACAGACAGCTGGTGAGACCCCATCTGGAGTACTGCGTGCAGTTCTGAGGACCCAATCTCCAAAAGACATAGACAGGATGGAAGCTGTCCAGAGGGGAGGGCAAAATGGTGCAGGGTCTGCACCGAAGACATATGAAGACAGACTTAAGGCGCTTAATATGTATAGCCTTGAAGAAAGGAGGAGAGGGGGACATGATAGAAACTTTCAGTACCTCAAGGAATCAACAAAATCCAAGACAGTAGCATCTTTCAAAAAAGAGGTGTGCAAGAACAAAGGGGCACAATTTGAAGATGGGGGGCGGCTCAGAGGTAATTTAAGGAAGTATTTTTTCACAGAGAGGGTTGTGGATGCGTGGAACGACCTTCCGGAGGAGGTTGTGGAGTCAAAAACAGTGGTGGAATTCAAGCATGCATGGGACAGTTATAAGGCAATGGGGTGGGGGTAGGAAGAAGTAGGCTGCTGGTTAACTAGGATCTGTAGCTTATCCAGTAGGTAGGGAAATGGGCAGACTGGGTGGGCCAAGCGGTCCTTATCTGCCGTCAAATTCTATGTTTCTTTGATGGCAGATAAGGACCGCAAGGCCCATCCAGTCTCCCTCCATTCAAAGCTCCTGTTATTTTTTTTGTGACCCCTCCCCTCCTCTCCTCCTTACACTGTGAATACTGAACAAAAGTATTTGTTCAGGATGTCTGCCTTTTCCTTGTCTCCCCTGCACAGTCTACCCCTTCCCTTTGTAACCTAACAATTCCTCCCTGGTCTTCTTCTTTTCACTTACATATCTAAAAAATGTCTTCATTACTGCCTGGGCTACTCTCTCTTTAGTTTGGCCTTCATGCTCCTGACTGTTTTCTCTGCTTCCCTCTGTTTCCCCTGATGCACCTCCTTATCCTCTTCCCTCTACATTTCCTTATACCTTCTGAATGCCTTCTAGCCTTTATCTTTTCAGCTACCTCTTTCAAGAAACATCATGGTCTCCTTTTCCCTCTTTATTCTGCTCACTTGCTTAACATAGAAACATAGAAACTGATGGCAGATAAGGACTGCAAGGCCCATCTAGTCTGCCCATTTTCCCTGCCTACTGTAAAAGCCACAGACCCTTCTTGATCTCCAGTTTTACCTCCTCGTTCCTATTGCTAGGGTTCCCCTATGCCTGTCCCGTGCATGCTTGAATTTACCCACTGTGTTTGTCCCCACTACCTCTGCTGGGAGTCTATTCCACACATCCACCACACTTTCCATGAAAAAATACTTCCTCACACTACCCCTTAGTCTACCCCTTCCAACCTCATGTCATGACCCCTCATTCCTGGACATCTTTTCTGAAAGATGCAACCCTCCAGTACCCTATTTATGCCTTTTAGATATTTGTAGGTTTCTATCATATCTCCCGTCTCTCCTCTCCTCCAGGGTATACATACTGAGGTCTCCCAGTCTCTTCTCATATGACTTTTGATGCAGGCCCTGCATATCTTTGTTGTCCTTCTTTGAATTGCCTTTATCCTGTCTATGTCCTTACAGAGATGCAGCCTCCAAAACTGGACACAGTATTCCAAATGAGGCCTCACCAATGATCTGTACAGTAGCATCACCACCTCTTTCCTTCTGCTGGTGAAATTTCTCCCTATGCACCCCAGCATCCCACTGGCTCTTTCCACCACTTTGGCACATTGTTTGGCCACCTTTGGGTCAGCAGATATGATTACCCCAAATCCCTTTCCTGTTTGATGACCATCAGTTTTGCCCCCCCCATCATGTAATCCTCCCCGGGTTCTTGTGCCCCAAATGCATGCTTTTACACTTACTCACATTGAATCTCAGTTGCCACACTCTAGACCATTCCTCCAGTTTACCTAGGTCCCTCCTCATTTTTCCTACCCCTCCTGGCGTGTCCACCCTGTTGCAGATCTTGTCATCCACAAAGAGGCACACCTTCCCCTCCAGTCCCTCAACAATGTCACTTATGAAGACATTAAACAGGACTGGCCGCAGAACTGATCCCTGTGGCACCCTGCTGGTCACCCTCCTTTCCTCAGATCGAGCGCCATTTAGCACTACCCTCTGTCTTCTATCACTCAACCAGTTCCTAACCCAGTTTACCACCTTGTGACCCATTCCCAGGCTGCCCAGCTTGTTCACAAGTCTTCTATGTGGAATGGTATGGAAGCAACTGTCTTTCTATTGAACCACACTGTACAGTGATCACTGGTCTCAGGTGGCATCCACTTTGACATCTGCAACACTGTCCTTGTTAGTGAGTACCAGGTCCAGTATTGCTCCATCACAAGTGGGTTTTCTGACTAGTTGCCTGAGGAACATTCCCTTCAGGGAGTCCAGGATGTCCCTGAAATTGCAGCTGGGAGGCTCCCATGCACATCCAGCAGACTGAAGTCCCCACCAGCAGCATCTCCCCCTTTTCTGTCATCTTGCCATTGGCTTCCACCAGTACCTTATCTAACTCTTCCCCCTGTGCTGGAGGTCTGTAGTCATGCCAGTGTGAATACTGTCTCTGTTCCCCAACTCCAGGGTGATTCACGGTACCTCTGCCCCCAGTTTTCCCTGTATGTCCATCTCTTTTATGCTTTCCCTCACATAAAGCACCACACCCCCTTCTTTCCTTCCCACCATGTCCTGCCTGAACAGAGTATAACCTGGTATGGTCATGTCCCAGTC
This sequence comes from Neoceratodus forsteri, assembly GCA_016271365.2. Taxonomy (NCBI): domain Eukaryota; kingdom Metazoa; phylum Chordata; order Ceratodontiformes; family Ceratodontidae; genus Neoceratodus; species Neoceratodus forsteri. The sequence goes on along the minus strand of JADMNL010000022.1, from coordinate 492,090,872 downwards.
ATGGTTTTCAGTGCACCACTACTTGGTAATGGCCACAATATCCAGGTCGATCTCTGCCATTATGGCCTCTTGGTCTGGAATCTTCTTTCCTTAATTCTTTGTGTCAAACCATTCCTTCACTCAAGTGCTACTGATTTTGTATCTTAGCATTCGCACATATGGCCTTCCAGATTTTGTTAGCACTCTGCTTGTCACCCTCCCTTTTCCTTTTTTTTTTCCTTTTTGCACTCCCTCCTTCCCCCTCACCTTTTAATGGTCCCATTCCCACCCCCCTCATTTCTACCACCCTGCTTCCTTTACTATTTTGCCCCCTGAGGGATTCCTCTCCCCTTAGGTTTTTGTGTGGGTGGGGGACAGTTTCTGCCTCCTCAATTTTTTTCCACCTCCCCCCTCAGCTAGTTTAAATGTTCATCAAAGTAACATTTAAACTGTCCAATGAGGATTGCAGTTCCCCTCTTGAATGGATGCAGGCCATCACCTCTGTATAGGCCCTTATCCCTCCAGGTAGATCCCCAGTCCCCAATGCAGTTGAATTTCTCCTCTCTGCACTATTTCTTCAACCATGAGTTGAAGCTCTTGGTGCAGAGATCCCTCTCCACCCACCATCATAGACAGGCAGCACCTCAGCCAAAGTGTCCAGTCTAAGACCCCTCCTCAGTTCTCTGAACTCCTCCTGCACTATCCCAGCCCCATCCATAGCCAGGTCATTAGTCCCCAGGTGGACAATGACATCCAGCTCTCCCTTCTATCCTTCTGCCATAGCAAATCCCAGGATGCATTTCCATTGCCTCCAGGTTGGGGCACCCCATAGGCTCCTAACCTCCCTTTCTATCCCCCCTTTCTATTCCCATAGCTATCCCCCCTCACAACTGAGTCCCCCACCAGAAGTAGTTTCCTTCTCCTATGGGGTACTTTACCATCCTCCTTGGGGTCTCCACTATGAAGGACCCCCATATCCTCTCTGGTCACTACAACAAGTGCCTTCTCCTGACAGTCATGTCAGAGTGGCACAAGAATTGTATAGTGATACCGACTAAGGAATGTGCCTCTGACTCACCAGCCCCACCCTCCCGCAGCCCACCATAGTTCAGCCATTCTCCTCCCTGCCATCCTCTGACATAATGGTGGCAGATTTGGTGACCTCTGGGTAGGGAGGAGGTTCCTTGAATCCTAGCCAACTCAGCCTGGAGTCTAGCGACCTTCTCCCTCAACCCAGAGAGGTGCGTGCAGATGGATCAGCACCATAGTCTTCAGAAAGTCTTTCTGAAAGCTGCTGCCCCACGGCCACTGAACTGCACCACTCCCAGCATTCTCAATTCCTGCTCTCCTTGTTTTACCTTGAAATACTTTCTAGTTTCCCCTTTTTGTTTGTTTTACTCCTTTGTATGTTTACCCAAGATAGGGTCTTTCCCCTTCTGCCCCTCCCAACAAGTAGTTCCCTTTTGTCTGAAGACTTTTCCTGCTTCTTTTACTTTTCTCTACTTTTTCCTATTGTGGTAGTAGCACTTTCACCTTTCCCTAACCCTTTGCTACCTGACCCTAGATATGCTGCTATTGGCTTTCCCCCATACCTTGTTTAAATCCTTTCCTACTCCTACCCTAGATAGGGTGTAACTCCTATTCCCAGTTTTGGCCTACCTTTGGCCTTCCACCCTTTCAAACAGTGAATGCCACACAGTGGCAAACAGGGACCTTACCTAAGATGACCATCACAGCCTTCCACTTTCCTGCTTAGATAACTAAACAGCAACTGCACTCACCCTTACAGTTTCTGCTGTTGGGAAGCAGGCGGTAACCAACAGGGCATGAGCACTGGTAACTTCCCTGGGTGTTCTGGCACTCGTGCTGGCAAGAATTTCTCAGCTGACATTCATCCAAATCTGAAAAGGGATGGGAAAAATGTGACAGTATTCTTGAACACAGAAGATTTTTTTCTTCAGGAGGGGGTGTTTCAAGAAAAATAAGCTAGACTCTCTCTCAGTGATGGTAGCCTATTTAGTATTCTCTTCCAATACCTTTTAAAACAAGGAAGAGTAGGTGTTGCTAGACAGGAAAGTAAAATGTGTGTGACGTAATTAATGGTATAAGATAAAGGCATATAAGCCCAAAATGACACATTCCTCGTGAAATAGGCTGATGTAGAGCCAAAATTCAGACGTATAAAATGCATTTCTAAATAGTTTTAAATTGTCTTAATTTTATATTGATATATGGAAACTCTAATAACATCATATATCAATATACGAAAAGTATATAGATAAATGGTGATAGAACATAAGATGATGTATGCTATATGATATATGGTAACAGAGTAAAAATAATACATTGCTATAACTAAACTTGAAAAATTATAAATTGATTATATATATATCTTATCATGCATTAGTACTTGGAAACTGCATCAACAGATCAGTTCCATATCAACATGATTCCAAGCTTTCATTTAGAAAAGAAATTAAGTTCCTAGCTTTAACCCATGTTAAATCTTTTTAAATATAACTTCTCTGAAAAAGGCTAATTTTGGAAATGTTAGGGCTAGGATTTTTTAATGAAAGCCTGGAATCATGTCGCTATGGAATGAATCTCTTGATATGGTTTCCACGTATCACCACGCAACAATACAGATTCATATACATTATTTCACTTTTAACCTTAATGTACTGTATATTGACTTGTATCAACATGTTCTTACATATGAAAAATGGAAATTACGTACCTACTGTAATTCTTGATCTTCTTGGACGGAGTCTCCACCAATCACTCACACTAATGGGAGTTCGCCGGAGGCACTAGGACCCAGCAGGAGCAAACTTTTTCAAGAGGGCCAGCACCCAAGATGGAGCCGCAAGGAGCGGCACCGCGAGCCTCGGCTCGTGTGGTAATGACTGTCTCAGCGTCGACCCTCCAACCGCCTCAGTACCTTTTTTCCGAGGAGGTGCAGCGTAACTAACCTCGATGGACTAAACTAAAAATCGGACATAAGATAGTCCGAATGACCCGTGTAAGAAGGGTCAACAATAAAGTCTTCACAGCTCAGCCATTGAGGGAGTGAAGACCAAAAACAGACAGTGAGCTCAGGGGATGGTGGGTGGGCATGTGAATAAGTGGAGGAGACTTCGTCCAAGAAGATCAAGAATTACGGTAGGTACGTAATTTCCAGATCTTCCTGGACATAAAATCTTCACCACTCATTCACACTAATGGGAGAGTACTGAGCTATATAATCCCCTGAGATGGGCAGCAGGAGATAAGGAGCTCACATACTCAGGACAGAAGTCCATTAAGAATGGTCCTGCCAAATGACAGATGTCGTCTGTCATGGACATCCAAGGTGTAGTGCTTAACAAAAGTATGCACAGAGCTCCAAGTGGCCGCATTGCAAATATCTGCGATGGGCACATTGTGGATTTCCACCAGAGATGCCACGACTGCTCTGGTAGAGTGAGCGTACACTCTGCCTTCCAGCTTGACCTGTGCCATAGAATAGCAGTGGCAAAGGCAAGCCACCAGCCATGCTGAAATACATCTGATAGTGACAGGTTGACCCAGCCAGATCTTGCTGAAGGAAATAAATATTTGTTATGCCTTGCGAATTTCTTTTGTTCTTTCTAGATAGAACCACAATGCTCTCTTAACATCCAGAGAATGAAGGGTACGCTCCCCTTAATTCTGGAAGTTTGCGAAATAGGTAGGAAGGACCAAAGGTTGGTTTAGATGGAATTCTGAGACAACCTTAGGGAGAAACTCGGGATGAGTCCTAAGAACTACTTTGTCCTTGTGAAATACAGTGTACGGGGGGGAGGGTCTGTGACCAGTGCATGTATTTCAGAAACTCTACAGGCAGAAGTAATGGCCACCAGGAAGGCTGTTTTCCAAATGAGGAACTTCAAGTCACAAGTAGCTAGAAGCTCAAAAGGTTTATGGATCAGCATGTCTAGCACAAGATTAATGTCCCAGGCTGCAACTGGACGTCTGATAGGAGGTCTAGTATGCAGAATACCTCTAAGAAGCCTCTTAACCACAGGCAACTGAGCCAGTGACATAGAAAGTGCCTGCTCATGATATGCCAAAATGGCACAAAGATGAACTTTGACTGTGGAGTACTGCAGACCTGAATTTGAGAGGTCTAAAAGATACTCTAAGACCTTATTCCATGGGCATGAAAAAAGGTTCCAAGAGGATTCTGCACACCAGATAGAGACACCCTTCCATTTGGCTGTGTAGGTTTTTCTAGTGGCCGGCTTATGTGCAGCCAAAAGAATACCTGAAACTCTATGAGAAACATTGAACCTATTCACCTCTATCTCTTCAGGAGCCAAGCATGAAGATGAAGTGACCTCAGGTTGGGATGGCCCATGGGACCCTGGGTCAGAAGGTTCATCTGAAGGGGAAGCGTCTGGGGGGGTTCTGATAGATTGTTGAGCAGTGGAATCCATATTTGCCAAGGCCAGAAGGCGGCAATGAGAATCATTCTGCCTCCTTGAGACTCCAATTTGAGAAGTATCCTCTGAATGAGGGGAAGGGGTGGAAAGGCGTACAGAAAGTGTCTTGTCCACCACAGCCTGAATGCATCCTGACAAAAAATGCCAGGTCCTGGATTTCTGGAACAGAAGAGAGGCAGTTTTGCGTTGAGTGGGGACGCAAAAAGGTCCAGGTCTGGAGTTCCCCACTCTTTGAAGAGTGACTGAACGACGGTTGAGTTGAGAGACCGCTCATGAGGATCCATCTCTGTTCTGATGAGATGGTCTGCCAGCTCATTTTGCATTCCTGGCAGGTAAATCACCTGAATCAAAACCTTGTGTTCCAGGCACCACTCCCACACTTTCATTGCTTCCCTGCATAACGGGTAAGAGTGTGTGCCGCCCTGTTTGTTGATGTAGTACATCACTGCTTTGTTGTCCGTTTACATACTAACATACTAATACACCAGCAGAATAGGCCTAATGGTCTTTCGTGTCTGCTTGTTTGGTCAGCCCCCACCCTGGGAGCTGACCTTGCTGCCCCCCTCACCCTCTCTGGCTTCTCCCTTCCCAGTTCTGGATATTCTTGCTGCACTGGATTTTGCTTCCAGAACCCTTCCCCTGTACCTGTCCCACACCCTCTTGAACTCCTTCACTGTTTCTGCCTCAACCAGCCCCCTGGGCAGTGCATTCCATGGCTCCACCACCCTCTCAGTGAAGTAGCACCTCCTCCTTTCTCCCCTGAATCTCTCCCCCTCCAGCTTCCACCCATGCCCTCTAGTTACCCCCTCCTTCCTTCAAAGCACCCTGACTGCTCCTCTCCTATTTGCCCCCATCATGTACCTGAAGACCTCTATCATGTCCCCCTGTCCCTTCTCTCTTCTAATGTGTACATATTTAGCTCTTCCAGCCTCTCCCCATAGGTCCTGTCCCCCAGGCCCCAAATAATTTTGGTTGCCCTCCTCTGGACCCTCTCCAGGAGTTCAATGTCCTCTTTAAGTGTGGCCTCCAAACTGCACGCAGTATTTGAGGTGCGGCCTCACCAAGCAGTTATACAGAGGGAGTATCACTTCCCTCCTTCAGGAGGTGATCACCTACCGATGCATCCCAGCATCCTGTTGGCCTTGGCCGCTGCCCTCCTACAAGTCTCCGAGTTGTTCATCTTGACATCCACCACCACCCCCAGGTCCCTCTCAGCCTTTGAGACTTGTAGCATTCCCCCCAGGTGTACACTTGGCCTGGGTTTCTACCCCAGGTGCAGTACCTTTACTTCTGCATTGAACCTCAGCTTCCACTTTCTAGACCATCCTTCCAGAGCCTCCAGGTCCCCCTGTAGGGCCACCCTTCCCTCCTCCCCATCCACCACCGCCCCCAGTTTTGAGTCATCCGCAGAGACTCATCTCATTCCTGATACCTGTCCTTATGTCAGAGACGTAGGTATTGAGCAGGAGGGGCCCAAGGACTGATCCTTGCGGGACCCCACTAATGACCCTCCTTGGGGATGAGACTATCTCGCCAACTACTACCCTCAGGGTCCGGTCCTGGAGCCAATTGCCTATCCATCTGATCACCTGTTTCCCCACTCCCATTTCTCCCAGCTTATCCAACAGGCCCCCATGAGGAACAGAATAAAATGCCTTGCTGAAGTCAAGAAAGAGGACATCCACTGGTCTACCTACGTCCAAGGCACTCATCACCCAGTCATAGAACTCCACAAGGTTTGTCTGACATGATTTCCCTGGGATGAATCCATGCTGTCTATTGTCCAGGCTCCCTGACTTTTCTAGGTCCCCCCAGCCTCTTCTTGACAATGCCCTCCATCACCTTGCCCACCACCGATGCTGGGCTGAAGGGCCTGTATTTCCCTGCTGCCTCCCTTGATCCCCCCTTGTGGATAGGCACTATATGCACCACCTTCCAGTCCTGGGGCACCCGCCCTGTCCTCAGAGAGATAGTGAAAAGCTCCACCAGGAGTTTCACCAGGACATCCGCCAGTTCCTTCAGCACTCTGGGATGTAATTTATCTGGCCCCAGTGCTTTCTCCGTCTTAAGGGACCTGAGGGCTTCCCTCACTCTCTCTGCTGTGATTTCCACCTCCGCTACCTCGTCCCCCTGCTTAGCCTTCCCCCCTCCTGCCAGTGATGCTTCCCCCTTTCCCCAGACCTGCCGATAGGTAAAGATCCCACCCCTCAGTATCACTGTCTCCTCCCATGTATGATGCAGCCCCCCCCCATTTTCCTTGGTGAAAACTGAGGTGAAGTACTCATTTAGTACTTCAGCTTGCTCCCCTGTGTCTTGTGCCCATCTCTCCCCCGTTTTAATCTGTGTTTGAAGGAGAATGTGCTTGTGACAGAGTATGTCCTTCAAGGCTCGGACTGCATAGAGGATGGCTCTTATTTCCAGGACATTTATGTGGAGTTGAGACCCATCCGTGAGTCCATGTATCCTGGGTGTGGAGATCCTGGCAGTGGGCTCCCCAACCCATTAGGGATGCATCCATGGTAATTGAGATCTGATGATCCAGAGGGGCAAAGGGATATCCTTCCAGAAGATTGTCCTCCTAAGACCACTAGGCGAGCAACCTCTTCAGAGGTTCTGTCACCTTGATGAGAAAGGACTGAGGGTGAGTGATTGGGGACCACTGAGTACTGAGCATCCACTGAGAGGTTCTCATGTGGAGACGAGCTAAGGGTACAGTGAACACTGAGGATGCCATGAGGCTCAGCATCCGTTGCATCGAGATAGCTCGAACCGAGCTGCAGTCTCTGATGTATCAGGCCATCTGTAGGATATTGCTCCTTCTGTCCTCCGGAAGAAAAGCCTTCACACAGAAGGTGTCCAGAAGAGTTCATATGAAGAGGAGCATCTGGGAGGGCTGTAACTGTGACTTGTTGAGATTCAGCAGGACTCCCATGGACATGAGGAAGTCTGATGCCATGGCCATGGCCTCCAGAGTCTCTTGCCTGGAGTGACTTGCTAGGAGCCAGTCGTCCAGATATGGAAACACTTATATTCTGATTTTCCTGAGGTGCACCGCGAGAATTGCACAACACCTTGTAAAAACTCGAGGTGCCGAGAATAGCCCAAATGGCAGAACTGTGAACTGATAGTGCTGACCCAATGCCACAAACCTTAGTTATTTGTGGTGCTTTGGGTGTATGAGAATATGTTGGTAGGCATCCTGCATGTCCAGGGAGGCTAGCCAATCATGTCGATGAAGCAAAGGTAGAAGGGTACCTAGTGATATCATCTTGAACTTCTCCTTGTGAAGGAACTTGTTTAGTTTTCTGAGATCCAAAATGGGGCACATGCTGCCAGTTTTATTTGGAACCAGAAAGTAATGGAAGTAGAAACCTGTGTTTCATTGATCCAGCGAAACTATTTCTACTGCCCTGTTTTTCAGAAGGCCTTGTACCTTGGAAGCAAGAAAGTCTGACTGTACTTTCGACAGCCTGGGCTGTCATTTGGGAGGATGATGATCCAGAGGGGTTTCCGAAAGATTGAGAGAGTACCCCTCACGGATTATCTAGAGGACCCATTTGTCTGATGTTATAGGTTTCCAGTGATTGTAGAGCTGAGTCAGATGTCCTTCCACCGCTGAGGAGGAGTTCCCTTCGGACAGCTGAGGTTGGCCCTGTGCAGAAACTCAGAAGGTGGTACTGGGTGCTTTGGGGCCTTGGGCCTTCTGCTGCACTTTCTTTTGTGGCTGAGGGTTGTGGCTTTTGTTAAAACCTCTCCTGTTTCTGCCCGGAAAGGACTGATAGTTGTGAAACTAATGCTTGTTCACACCTCTTTTGAAGGTAGTGGGTGTAGGTCTAGCCATCTTAATGGCAGACCTAGTATTCTGCGTGGCCTCTAGAGCTTGCTCCACCTAAGGCCCGAACAGATATATGCCATCAAAGGGTAAGGCCATAACTTGCTGCTGGGCATCGTTCATGAAGCCTGAAGTGCGTAGCCAAGAGTGGTGGCATGTGCAGATGCTAGCCACTGCCCAGGAGGTGGTATCGAAAGCATTCATTGCAGCTTTAACCTGTTGGTTATTCAATTCGATACCCCTAGTTATGGTGTGAAGCAACTCTGAGCTAGCTTCCAATTAGGGCAGAGCTTCCAATATTTCTTTGAGGGAATGCCAAAGTACATAATCATATTGAGAAAAAATAGCCCTGGTAGCTGGCAATGAACATCCCTAGGGTTGCGACAGCAAAGACTCTCTTACCTAAGGTGTCTGTCTTATGAGATTCTTTGTTTATTGGTTGGGCCGTAGATCTTTGAGGAAGGATGGCCTTATAATTTTCTGCCAACATCACAATGGCATCAGCAAAGGCTCATGAGGCCAAAATAGGACGATCCTTGGGAGGAGCATACATCCTATCGATGGACTTAGCCACGGAAGGAATGAGAGCTGGATTCTTCCATACCATCTGTGAGAGGGTCTCAAAAGAGGGCTGTACCGGAGGGGGTTAAATTCATAGTGATCTCTGGGACATGAAGATATTGGAGTCACAAAAGCTTCCCAGGATCAATTTCTGAAGCTTGGAGAGAAAGAGTAGTGCTTACATTTTTGAGCAGAGACTTAAAGGAGAGGTCTTCCACCACAGGTTCTGCTGAAGGATTGATCCCTGCTCTGAGGGCAGTATCATCAACATCATCACCCAGGCGAAGATCTGTGTCAGGCTCAAAATCATCTCCTGACAGTCCAGGGGGGACTGCATAGACAAGAAAGGAGTGAAAATCAGAAGGAAGAACAGAAGAAGAAAGAATCAGAGTCTAAAACCCCCGAAGACCAGTCAGCACCACACCAGCTCCTGGCGCCGAAGAAGAAAATGATGCCTCAGATTCCACCTTCATGAAGTTGGGCCTGCACTTTCGAGTAGGCCCACGCTCTGCTACCTCCTCCAGTTCTGACATGACACTTCCTGTGGACATGGAGAGCACAGTGTGTCAGTGACAGCAGCACCCTATTCTGTCCCCCCTACTGTGCTGGCTGTGCTCAGTGTGCTCCAGCAGCATGTGCAACTTACCTAAAAAGGATGCAATACCAGTCCATGGCCTGTGCCTTACCATTGTGCTTTTATAGCGCATCGCATGCAAATGAGCTTTGGTGCAACGGTAATGACATGCTAATTCCCCCAGTGCACCATGCATTGGCTGATGAGTTTATTTGCATGTGGTGGATGAATATCACGTATTTGCTCTGTGTGCAATGAGATTGCTCCAGAGCAAGTCACGGTGCAATGCACACGCATGCACGGTGTGCAGGACCGCAGTGCGCATGCACCAGATGATGTACTGTCACCTATTGCACACTGTGTACACACTGCACAATAAAGGCCATGGCACGCCTGGTATTGTGCATATGTGCACTGTGCAGTGGCCAACCTCTGACCCCTACCGTGATCTCAGTCCCTGGCTGACCCCCACACCCGTGACCCTGCCTAGCCACACCCATGCTACACATCTTTGTGTGTGCGCGATAGGTGGACACAGAGCATGTCCCCATGGCCCGCGCATCTGGCACATGCAGTGTCCATGTGTACCTGCCACAGCCGACATTTTGCTCCACAGCTTGCACCTGAGACATGGCGCAGCAGCGATGTGGATGGGTGGTGAACTGGACACAGGTCAAGCTTGCCAACCTAGTGGCCTGCGTCCAGCTCCATGCATCCCAGCTGTTCGGGCAGTTGCCACTGCAGCAGCCCCAGGTGGCTGTGTGGCAGGCAATTTCTGCCTCACTGGGGCAGCGCACAGGGGTGGCCAGGATCAGCAATCAGTGTCACCACTGATATGGGGACCTGGTGCGGAGGGACCCAGAGCACCTCAGGAGGCTGGAGGCACATGTGAGGTGTGGGACTGTGACACAGTCAGGTGAGTAGGCCCATCATGCATGTGTGCCCTGGTGCTGTACTATGGTGTTGGTTAGGCTGCCTGGCATGTCCTGCAGGGTGGTGTACTACCATCGTGTGCATTGCAAGTTGGCATCATCCTCCACCACTTGCATTGTGCTGCCACTGTGTGGGATGTGTCAGGCAGGGGCTCACCCTGTGCACAGGGGTGGGAGTGGTGGGCAGCTGCTGTGGTTGGTTACTGATGTGTACCTGTTTCTGTTCCATTCCTAGGGCCTAAAGACCGCAGACAGGTGGCGCTGCTGGGATGCCAGATCGCAGCATCCCAGGGTGGAGGAGCGGCTCCGGCACCAGTGGGGCCACAGAGGGCAGGTAGGCACTAACATTGTCCTGTGCACCATCATTGGGGGTGGCGGGGGCATGGGTGTGGGCATGGCCACCTGTGCTGTGTGCCATGGCAGCCGTGTGTGTTGCACTGTGCATGGTGCCCGCCATTGTGGTGCATCCATTGAACACGTGTGCTGGCTGTTGGTGGGGTGGGTGTGTGCACGGCCACCACTGATGTTGCTGTGGTGCTGCCAGAGCACTGTGCCATGTGACTGCCATGGCGCAGTCAGATAGCCAATGTGTGGTGGGAACCACCACTCTGCGTTGATGTGGTGTGCCGCATTGCTGGCGGGCCTTGGCCCATACCCCTGTAGGTGGCCTGTACGGGCCCTCTGGGAGGGGCGTGTTCCCGCTGCCCAGTACTCGCTGTGGATGGGCTTGGTTCCTTGGGACATTGCACTGATCACCTGTCCTGTCCCTTGTCCTGGGTGTCCGGTGATGGCGCAGGAGGCCCCTGTTCTGCAGGCTCCTGAGGTAGCTGATCCTCATCACCTCAACAACAATGGAAGTGGTGATGCAGGTCCGGAGAATGATCATGGTGGACAGGCATCAGTGATGTCAGCAGGGGGAGGCAGGCCATGGCCACCGCTAGTGGGGCCCTGGTTGTCCCTGTTTTCCCAGCCGTACCTCCTCCTCCAGTCCCTCTTCCCACTGTACAGTCCCTGTTCCCCACCCCCTCCCCTCACTTTCCTACCCTCCCCTGCACCCTTTTCTTGTAAATAGTTGTTTTGAAATATATATTACTTTTGACTTACCTGCCTGTGTCTGTGTCTGCTTTGCAGGTGGCATGTGGAGCCATGCTGCAGTGGCCCAGTGCCTGTCCATGTGGTGTGCATGTGTTGGGGCACATGTTGTGCTTCTGTGGATCACTGCTGTGTGCTGCAGTGTGTCCCATAGCGGTGGTGTCCCTCACTTCGGTCGATGGCTATGCCTTGGGGTGGCTGTCAGGGTGGTGTGGCGGGAGTGTATGCTTGGCTGTGTGGTTCTGGGTGTGGCCTGCCTGGTCTGGTTGTGCAGTGGGGTCATGGCCTGCAGCATGAAGGGGGCCCCCTTGGTGGCCCTCCATCCACTATTGGCACCCCCTGTTGCCTGCTGTCTGTGCCACTGTTGTGTTCTGGGGGGGTCTGGGTGACTGTGTGCACCCTGCTGTGCCCAGCTGGTGGTGGCCTCCTGTGGCCTGTCACTATGCTTCCCTGGCTCTGTCCCTGGCTCTGCTGCTCTGTTCCCATGGTTGCCCTGGGGCTTCTCTGTCTACCCATGGTGCACCTGTGGTTGTGCCATGGTGCACCTCTGGTTGCCCTGTGGTGCTTCCATGGTTGTGCCATAGTGCAACCACGGTTGTGCCATGGTGCATCTATGCCATATTCAGCTGGGTTGCGCTGGTGCAATGCGGTCAATGCAACCTCTGAATATGGCTCCTGTTGCACCACGATGCATCGGATTTGTGCTGTGCTGGACTTGCGCCGGCCGTTAGTGCATTTCTGACTATCTGACCCTATATGTTTTACAAGCATTACCATTACTCTTGTCAAATAAGCAGATTAAGAATATGGAAAAAATATTCAAAAATTCCTGTGGAAAAATAAGAGACCCAGACTTACACTTGCAAAATTGATGGGAAAAGAAGAACATGGAGATCTAAATCTTCTAAACTTTAAAAGATAACAGTATGCTGCAATTCTTTCACAAAGAATACTATTCTGATAAGCCACCTTGGTGGACAGAATATGAGAAAAATTACTTTAAGGAGAAAGATTATCACCATTTGTATAAGGAAAATAGTAATGCAAATTTAAGAACCATTAAAAGTATAGGTATTAGATCCACCTTAAATGCATGGAACTTTTATCATAGGGAGAGAAAGGAAAATATTCGGATCAATATACACAGGCCCATTAAGTTAACAGAGGATGGGAAAACAAAAGGGCCAGGAAGACAGATCAACCCGTGGGAGAGATATGAGATTTTGAACATCGGTGATTTACATAGAGGGACAATTTGTTGTCCTTTGAAGAACTGAAATATTGATTTACCAGAGACAGAAAGATTCACTTATATTTGAATTAGAGCTAACTTGCTGAAACATCTGGGAAGAACTGTACATATTCCAGAGGTTTTGACTGTACAGCAGTGGATAACTAACATAGACCAAAGTTCTAAACTAATCTCAAACATTTATAAAAATCTGAACCCAGCTCAAAATATTCCACAAGCCAAATTTAAACAAAGCTGGGAAAAAGAATTACAATATGAGATTTCTGAAAAAAAATAGACAGATATCATAAAAATGATTAAAACCAGCTATTAGTACAAGACTGAATCAAATTCAATTTAGTATTCTACATAGAATATACTATACACCCCATCTGTTTAACAAGATAAATCATAGTATTTCATCTATATGCAACGATGCAACGTAAAGATCAGAGAGGTACCCCAAAACACGTGATATCCATGTGTAAACAAATTAAACCTCTCTGGATGAAGGAGTTCAAGACATTAAATAAAATTCCGGGGATAGATTTAAAATTTGAACCCGAACTATGCTTGTTAGGGACCTCTCAATTCCAAAAGTTACCTACAGGATATTTTAAAGACAATCCTGAATATGGGGTTGATAAATGTAAGAAGATGCATTGTAAGACTATGAAAAAATTTAAAACCCTCTGGAATACATCTTCTGGAGAAATTTGTTTGTGGAATGCATTGACTTAGAGAGACAATATTGTATAGACCTGAATTCAAGGAACAAATTTGGAAGCACGTGGACACCAGTATTAAACTTAATTAATACACAACAGATATAAGGGGGGAGAGGAAAAGTAAATAGGGGGTAATTTAGATAAGGTTAGGTTAGGTAGCTAGAAAGTAGGGTAGTGGGAGGGGCTAGGTACACACACCCCTGGGTAAGGATGCTACACTGAATAATGGATATTACACCAGGGTGGTACGAAAATACTTTTAATTTCCATTTGCTACTGGATTACCTGTATTCTGAACCCAGGAAAAAAAAAAGATTAATAACATGGATGGCATATTGGGCTATTGGGAAAAACATGGCACGGGTGGATTGGGTAGATTACCCTATGACAAATCCAAAAGGGCTCCTCAAATTTTAAAACCTGCCGTGTGTTCACTCTCTACCTGAAGTCCTAATTTAATGCATGTAACATCACAGTTAGTTTCTGTAAAATGATTATGATGTCACAGCTAGAAGACTGCAATGAACTCAGCTGGAGAGCAACTAATTAAGAGAAATACAGAAAATAGGTGAAACACACCCTACGTAGACCTGCTGATAGCTTCAGTTAAGTCAAGCCCCACCATATTCTATTAGAAGCAGAAAGACACTGAACTGCATCCGAGCCCTGCAGTGTTCGATAATATTAATGGCAGCAGAAAAATATTGGGTGTGGGGGACAGTATGCCAAACACCCAGATGAAAGAGGAGGGAAAGTTGGGGAGGGGTCAGCTATAGGCCTGAGGTGAGTTACTTAAATGAGAGAGACTGGCTGGCCCAGTAATTGTCATCACTGATGGTGGTTGGGAGGAGGTTTAACATTCATACAGCCCTATGTAAATTCATAGTTTTTATGTCACAGCTGTTAGTTTCAAGTTTAGTGACATCAAGTCCATGAGTTATTTGTTTTTTTACATGGCATAGTTGTGAATTATTAGGGCTATGCAGGTATTATATGAAGATTATCTATTGTCATGGTTGCTACGTAACATGTTGCTGTATTTCAAATATGAAGGAACGCAATTGCTCACGTTAGTTAGTATTAGACAAGTATGGATGATACGGGTTTCTGGAACACAAGGGAGCGGAGGGCCTCGGCACCCAACTAGGGATCTGAGGTTCGAGCAGACTCGATAGACCGTAAGGCCTTATCTGCTGGCAAATAGTATATTAGTATGTTAAGTAATGAATCATCCCCATCCTGCATCACTAGAAGCTATCAGTACAAGGCACTTACTTACCAGTACAAGCTCCATTCTGTCTCGTGAATCCTGGTGGACATGACGGCCTGTTGTCCTGTCCAATGACATTCCCATTTTGGCTGAATGGAAGCCACGTGTAGAGTGTGTTTGTTTGAGACTGTCCCCTTTGATTGACGTGAGTGGAGACCAGCTGTGGGTGGAACCCACCAGGAACACGGGAGTTGTTGACTCTTGGCCGTTCTAGACCTGCACAAGACTTGCCATCCCCCAGGAGAAACTTGCCAGGCGGGCACATACACCTGTAGCTGCCAGGAAGGTTGCGGCACTGGAAGGCACATGGACTGGGAAGTTGCTGGCATTCATTTATGTCTAAAACAAGAGGACAAACATTTTCATTAATAGGAGTTTGCACTCTTGTTGAGTGGTTTGAAAAACTTGGGTGCATCACTGTAGCCAGTTTTTCAAAAGGTGCAGTTGATTGTGATTTTATGGAAATATTTTTTCTATACATACCAAGATCCTTTACCAGCTCAGCTTCAGTTACTAGTGTCCTTATTTCATAAGTACTGTAAAATCCCAGCAGATAGTTTGCCTGTTTACTCTTACAGAACCATTATTACAACTTCCAGACCATCCTGACCTCTGTTCTATGACACTGCGCAATCTCAAAACATAGAATTCAATTTTCTTAAAAGTTCTTTGCTGTATAGCAAGTTTCATAACAGCAGAAATATCTCTCTCTCTCTCTCTCTCTCTATATATATATATATATATATATATATATATATAAATAAATAATAGGGGTGTGGTAGCACCCATATAGTTAGGGTTGAGTAGCATGTTTAATGTTAAATCTCAAATGCTGCACATTAATATATTTGGCCCTCTTAGACAAAATTAGCTGAAATGTTGTATGTGCTGTCTAGGAGGCAAGGTCTTGATGTGTGGAAATTTTTGTGATGGCAGCTTGTGCAGTTTCTGAGGTCCGCATATGTCATTTTTTGTAAAAAACTAACTTTTTTCCAGTACTTAACAGTTTTGTTTGCTCTCGACTACAGCCAACATAGAAAGGAATTTTTGCGCCAAACCTGCAGGGGACATGAGTCATGCCCTAAGGTAGTGCCTTTGACAGATTTGGTGAAAAAATATCAAAGGGTTCCCTAGCTACAAGTGTTTAAATGTTAGTGTTTTAAGACCTGCATAAGGTGTTTCAGATAATGTTCTGTGGCAAAACTTAAAATGTAATGCCGCAAATGCCATTTTTTGCTTTTGCGTCACAGAACTGGCAAGTCACCAAACATTTTTTGTGCTGTGTCAACTGCCATCTTGTTGATATTTTCCACGAAACAACAAAAGTGGAAAGTATATAAAAATGCCGGGATTTTAAATGGAGCCCATTTAGCTACATTCTGATGTTTGTTTTTTTCGTACGCTGCCCACAAATATCTTTTCTGGGCACCCAAAATCCCGGCTGCCCAGCTTAGTGAGAGGGGCACTTCCCCAGCGTTCTCTGCATGAGAACACTGGGAATTCCTTGACTTCTGCAGCGCAGTTGAAGTCGTGCTGCTGGCTGCAGTGTTAGCTGTGAGATGCCCTTTTCACTGGTGTCTAGTGGGATCCCCCACCCGCCGATCACTGTCCCTGGTGTCTAGTGGCATCCCCATCCCCGATCACTGTCCCTGGCATCTAGGGGCACACCCACCCTCTGATTACCATCCCCTAATTTTTATTTTATTCCCCCCCACCCCCCAGCTTGTTGTTCATTGAATGTGCTGACACTGGTTGGGCCCAATCCCTGGGTTGGCATTACAAGCCCCCCCTCCCCCTAGCAGTGTGAGACACTGGGGAGCCCACCCACAGTGTCCCAAAATATTTATTTACTTGCACCCTGACATGTCTTTCTTTTAACCTGAAAAAACAGAAAATGGTCTCTCATTGTCCCCACTGTCCCCCCCCCATCCTGACCCTCACACTGAGCACCTACCACCCCACACCCCTCTTTACCATATATTTGCCTCTGGAAGTCATACGCTGTCATATTCTGTGGACCAAGACACATCTGCACTCATCATACCTGAACCGTGAACTGAGGAATCAAGGTGAGTGCCGTATAAAGTACTTCAATGGTGTTTTGAACTCAGGTTCATAACTTTACCATTTTTAGGTATTTTGTCACTAGATTTTCAACACGGCCTTTTTGGGACCCCACCTCATGAACACTGGCACTGTCGTTTTGTTAACTGGGCCTGAAAGGTGATTTCACAGCTGCTGTGCAAAATCACCTTTCAGGACTGAATAATGAAATTTCACCACCAGTGTTCACGAGTCGGGTTCCCAAAAAGGGCATTTGAAAATTTGGTGAAAAATTTCCTAAAAATTGGTGAGTTATGTGGTTCATTAATAATTTTCTATGCACGTGCATAACTTCAGTAATTTTCAATATTCTGTCTCCAAATTTTCAACATAGCCATTTTTTCACACCACCTCATGAACAGTACAGTTGTCATTTTTCATATCTTGTTTGAAGTATGTGTTTTGCACTTGTGGCATGGAATGGTGCTTGGCATGGATTTGAACATTTTCACCTACAGGGTTTATGAGGTGAGGTCATAAGAAGACTATGTTGAACATTTGAGATCAAAATATGAAAAATGCCAAAGTTCTGACCATTTGTTGGAATTTTGCTACACCTGCTTGTAACTTTTGAAATGTTAAATATTTTCACTCGATTTTCAACATAGCCTTCTTATTACCCCATCTCATGTATGTCACGGCTGTCATTTTTCAAATCCTACCAAAATATGTTTTCTCACCTGTGGCACAGAATGGCACTGCAGTTGCACACAATTACATTTTGGCAGGGATTCGAGTACTGGGTACATGAGGTGGAGTAATATGATGGCTATGCTGACAATTTGGTCACTGTTGTCCTATAAATGGAAGCACAGGACCCAGAGGGCCCTGTACTTCCACAGCTACATACACATACGGATCTATGGAGGGATGCGAGTGCAAGGCCTGCAGGGCCATGCGTTCCCACAGGCAAATAAGGATATGATTATACTATCTCAAAAAGAAAGGAAATAAATTGCAAAAAGCTGCATTAATGCTCTAGTTAGAGCTACAGCCACAAAAGTAGGGAAATGTGGTGTTAGAGTTTCCAAACCTAACACTTCTCCTCCACACTGCGCACGCCAACAGGCATCTGGGGGGTGCCTTGGGGTTCTCAGCCCTAATGCTCACCGCATTCTCCTATACCTTACCCATCTCAGCTTATTTACTTATGGAATGGGGTAAGCGTTATGGCTGACAACCCTGAGGCACACCCCTGACACCTGTTGGTGTGCGCAGTATGGAGATGGGGTGTTCGGTTTGGAAACCCTAATACCACATTTCCCTACATTTGTGGCTGTAACCCTAACTAGAGCATTTATGCAGTTTTTTGCAATTGATATAATGTATAACTATATAAATATTTAGAAAATGGGAAAAAAATCCTCCGTACCATTGGTGCGAACATATCACATGACCTTGTATTATTGCACAAAGACTGCACACCTGTACCTTTTTAATAGATTTCTCCTGTTTTATATATAATTTTGCCCCATTTCATAAGTGCAATAACACACTTCAGGATGTGTGCTTATTATCTGATATGTACACTTCTTTGGTGGTTAAAGGCACACTATTTTGGCTCGTGCCTCACAACACATCTGAGGCGTGCGTATATCAGGGAGTGTGACCCCACACATTGTTGTGTTATCATTTACATGTAAAACCAGTTGGACAGTTACAGCAATCTAATTGGTTGAGAACTGTCACAAGGTGTTGGGTTATCATAGCATAAGCCAGCAGCTCAAATACTGCAGTTGATTTTTCCCTAAATTTACTAATTTTTTTTTTGTAAATCCTTTGAGACTGTAGGTAAAATAACACACTACACATTGTTCCATTGTGCTGATATAGTTATACCATGGTGGGAGGTCTTTCTGTCTTTCTCTTTCACAAAATACCACAAATGTGCATGTATTCAGGTAATGTGTTCAAGTATATTGGGATTGCAGAATCAGACCTTATTAAACATTTGAACAGCTAGATATCTCACTTAAATACTTAGAAACTTTTTGTATAAATGAAGCATTTTGTCAGTCAAATTAATGTGGGAAGGTAGAGAACCAACATCTTAATGGAAAAATGTGAAAAAGATTTCTTTCCATTTTTAGTTTACGGTGTTCTGCATGATAGTTTTCAAGGTTAAGTCCCTCAAAATGTGGACTGAATGAGAAGGAATTAGCTTAAGTTAATCAAGCAGTTGCTGTGATGTAAAGCTATATGTATTATAATAATATACTGGTAGGTACTATAGATTCTAAAGGATGAAGGCTATAGATCAAGGTCACTATTAAGTTGGCACTGATGAGTCCTTAGGTAGCAGCAAATGCAAGCTGGCAACTATTATGAAATCTATCTTGATATTTCTCTGCTGCAATGAAATCAATCAATCAATTCTTTATTTTGCTAGGTGGAACACCATTGAGGCAGACCTCATTTGCAAGGTGGACCTGGGTACAGTACATTAGCCATGGATGGCCATAAAGCAAGCATATAGTCACATATACAAAAGAAAGTTACATATGTACAGATACAAGTAATACAGGCCAGGTAAGGGGCAAACTGTAGTACATCAGCAAGACAATTAGGTTACATATGTACAGCGTGCAAGGAGGGCGAGACAAGAACAGGACGAGGTGCAATCAGAAAGGTCAAGAACTTGTGAAACATGTCATTGGAAGCAACCTCCTAAACGTTGCACATACTTGTATCTGAGCAATTATACGGAGTGTTAACACAAATGCGCTCCAACTAGTGAAGGCTCAGTCTGTTTCATAGAGCACGAAGGACAAGGAAAGGGAAACGGAGAGGAGCTGAGCATGGGGGAGAGGTTAAAGGGGAGGTAGGGAGCAAGCACGCGGGGTAAGAAATGAATGCTATGGAGTTAGCTATTAGTTATTTCATTTGATAACATGCCTTTCATCAGGCTCAAGGTGTTGAACAATGATTTACAGGAAAAGAAAAATACTTCAGTACAAAGCAAACATCTGGAATACGTAAGTTGCCAAAAGGTGCAAGAAGGCACAAAATGATGCAAAATACACTAGCAACAAGAAATGTAAACAGCATAGTCAAATCATTCCAAAAAGCTGTCTCCATATGCTACCCCTGGACCAGATGTTGTGCTGTCTAATAACCCACTCAAATGCTGCCTTGCCATTACTTTTCTCTCAGCTGATGGCTGACATGAAGTGACAACCCTCTCCTGGCATCAGAGATACCATCTTTGTCTAGGAATAGGGTGACACTGCTCATTGTCGGGTCCCCACAACATCAAAACCAAAAGCATTCAATTCTCTCGCTCCCAACTGTAACCTGCCTTAACACTTTCGGTCAGAACAGTGATAAGCTGCACTGCAAAGTATGTAGCTGTAGTCAAGTTTACTGAACTATATATACAGTTACACAGGTGGAAACACAGCTCTGACTGTCTTCTGGTTAGCACTGTAAGACAGGTTCACTCCTGACCCCAGACATGGGACAGAACCTTAGGTACCTCTTGTTTTGGCTGCACCATCTACACATCCTCAGGAGCCCTATGACTCCTCTTATTCCTTGTAAATCATGGGTGTGTGAGGTTATTCTTTGGGGCACTGCCTTTCCTACTCTCTTTCTAAATTTTTCACGCTGAAAGAGCCACCAGAGGGGGCAGGGTGGCTATCTATGTAAATGAGACAACTACTGACACTGTCATTGAAACCACCTCTAAACCTGGAGAATTTGAATGTTTAGCATTGAAATTATCCATCTCAGCTGCTGAATCAATAAACATACTGGGCTGCTACAGACCACCATTAGCAGGAATGGATATCTTGCTCTATCGCCACCATTTCCTAGATGTCAGTGCTAATGAGATATTAATTCTAGGAGACTTAAATCTGGATTGGCTCAGTACCAAATCAATTCCCCTAAAAAAATATTTGTGAGGAGCTAGGCCTGGTTCAGCTCATAACAGAAATCACAAGGCCTTGCTGCAAAAAACAACTTTCAGGATCTTTGTTGGATGTAATTCTGTTTAACAGACCCCACAAAAGTTTGCACAAGACAATCAGTTTTAATGACCTTAGTGATCATAACATTGTGGTATCAATCAATCAATCAATCAATCAATGAAATCTTTATTTTACCAGGTAAAATACTATGGAGATAAACTCATTTTCAAGATGGACCTGGAAGGCAACATGATACATTCACAGAGCTTCATTGGCAAATAGCATACAGATATATACAATGAGTACAGAGCATGGAAGGTATCCATGTCAGCATACAAGTTTGTACACTATACAAGCAGGTCAAAATTACAAAATAGTCAGGTGTAATATATAAGAAAATACACAGTTTATATGCAGGCTCTACACTATGTGTAGAAAATAATATAGAAGAGGTAAGAAGGAAAGAAGGCTAGGGGAAGGGTAAGAACATCAATTACTGGGGCAGTAAGCTAACACAAGACAGACAGAGGTGAGTTCTGATGCAAAAATTAGGGAAGGGATCAGGGACTTGGTATGAGTTAGGAACCTACTCCAATCTACAAACATTAGCAAAGTATCTACAAAGAGATAATTCAAAAGGTTTAATTAGGATAACTTTCTAAAGGACTTAAGAGACATTAACTGGCAACAGTTCTACCTGGCCCCCAATATAAATGGAAAGTACGTACCTACCGTAATTCTTGATTTCCTTGGACGAAGTCTCCACCAATCCTTCACACTAATGGGATCTATGTCGGAGGTGCTAGAACCCAGCGGGAGCAAACTTTTTTCAAGAGGGCCAGCGCCAGAGATGGAGCCACGAGGAAGCGGCACCACGATCCCAGGCTCATGCGGTAAAGACTATCTCAGCGTCAATCCTCCAACCACCTCAGTACCTTTTTTTCTGAGGAGGTGCAGTGTAACTAACCTAAAAGGACTAACCTAACAAAATTGGACATAAGATAGTCCGAACAACCCATATAAGAAGGGTCAACAATGAAGTCTTCACAGCCCAACCGTTGGGGGAGTGAAGACCAAAAACAGAGACCTGAGCTTGGGGGATGGTGGGTCGGTGTGTGAATGAGTGGTAGAGACTTCGTCCAAGAAGATCAAGAATTACGGTAGGTATGCAATTTCCATATCTTCCTGGACATAAAGTCTTCACCACTCATTCACACTAATGGGAGAGTACAGAGCTAATAATCCCCCGAGAAGGGCGGCAGGAAAAACTAAGAGCTCACATATTTAGGACAGAAGTCCATTAAGGATAGTCCTGCCAAATGACAGATGTCGTCTGGCATGGACATCCAAGGCATAGTGCTTATCGAAAGTATGCACTGAGCTCCAGGTTGCCGCATTGCAAATATCTACAATGAGCACGTTGCGGATTTCCACCAGAGATGCTGCTACTGCTCTAGTAGAGTGAGCGTACACTCTACCTTCCAGCTTAACCTGTGCCATAGAATGGCAGTGGTGGAAGCATGCTACCAGCTACACTGAAATGCACCTAATAGCGACAGATTGACCCAGCCGGGTCTCGCTGAAGGAAACAAACAGTTGTTGAGCATTGTGAATTTCTTTTGTTCTATCTAAATAGACTCGCAGCACTCTCTTAACATCCAAGGAATGAAGGGTATGTTCCCCTTCATTCTGGAAGTTCGCAAAATAGGTAGGCAGGACTAAAGGTTGGTTTAGATGGAATTCTGAGACGACCTTAGACAGAAACTTAGGATGAGTCCTAAGAACTACTTTGTCCTTTTGAAATACAGTATATGGGGTCTCTGTGACCAGCGCATGTATTTCAGAAACTCTGTGGGCCGAAGTGATGGCCACCAGGAAGGCTGTTTTCCAAGTGAGGAATTTCAACTCGCAGGTAGCTAGAGGCTTGAAAGGTTTCCAATTGAGCATGTCTAGCACAAGGTTAATGTCTCAGGCTGCGACTGGATGTCTGATAGGAGGTCTGGTATGCAGACTACCCTTAAGAAACCTCTGAACTACAGGTAACTGAGCCAGTGACAAGGAAAGCACTGGCGCATGATACGCTGAAAGGGCACAAAGATGAACTTTGACTGTAGAGTACTGCAGACCTGAATTTGAGAGGTACAAATGGTACTCCAAGACTTTATTTGGTGGGCAGGAAAAAAGGTTTGAAGAGGATTCTGCACACCAGATAGAAAAACACTTCCATTTGGCTGTGTAGGTTTTTCTGGTGGCTGGCTTACACGCAGCTAAAAGAATATCTGAAACCCTACGAGAAACATTGAACCTATTCACCTCTATCTCTTCAGGAGCCAAGTGTGAAGGTGAAGTGACCTCAGACTGGGGTGGACCATGGGACCCTGGTTCAGAAGGTTCATCTGAAGGGGAAGTACCTTCAGAGGGGGGTTCCGACAGACAGTTGAGCAGTGGGAACCATATCTGTCAAGGCCAGAAGGGAGCAATGAGAATTATTTGGTCCCCCTGAGACTCAAATTTGAGAAGTACCCTCTGAATTAGGGGAAGAGGAGGAAAGGCGTATAGAAAGTGTTTTGTCCACTGCAGCCTGAACACATCCTGACAGAAAATGCCAGGTCCTGGATTTCTGGACCAGAATAGAGGCAGTTTTGCGTTGAGTGGGGATGCAAAAAGGTCCAGGTCTGGAGTTCCCCACTCTTTGAAGAGTGACTGACTGATGGTAAAGTCGAGATATTGCTCGTGAGGGTCTGTCTCCATCCTGCTGAGATGGTCTGCCAGTTTGTTTTGTACTTGTGGTAGGGTCGGTGACCCCCCCCCCGAACTTGGATATGCTCTCATGGATACAGAGCATATGTAATTACCTGCCTATGTTTTGGAGGTAATTTGAGAACATTGTGGGCTAAAATATTAAAAAATCTGTTGCAACAGTCTCCTGTTCTTCTAATCTCTTCCTTTTACTATCGCTCCTTCTCTGTCATTCCCCTACTCAAGCTTGGCCAGCTTTGAGCAGTCTTTCTGTCCCTTTCCTTATTTCCAGCTCGTTTTCTCTAAATAATAATAGCCCCAATGTTTAGAATGTTCTGTGCTTGCTGTACAAGCTGTTTGATTAATTTTCCTGCACGAATGTGCGATCGTGTGACTGTGCAACTGTGTGAACGTGCGAAGACGCCGAAAAGAGTTTGTTATGGCGTATTCATTATCTAGTGAATACTGAACAAATTAACAGCCTTTGTGCTAGTTTTAGTATGAGAAGCTTAGAATTATGGTACATATCAGAATTGTAACCAAGAATCATTTGAAAAGTGGTGTTTGTTTATTCCTTAAATAAAAAGGTTAAACTAGTACTTTTAAAAGGGAGAAGGCAATGCATGCCACTGTTAAAAGGAGAGAGATAAAACTGTTTAACTTAAAAGGACTAAAGTCTCCTAATGTGATGCAGAAATGCCTTAGACTTACAACTCTCTAGTAAAGTGCTTCCAGCTCCTCTCAGTCCAATCTCCTTATAGGACTGAGCGGCCCTGGATGACCCACTTTATGATGCAGAGTTGGGGAGGAGCTAACGAAGTCATGTGCCCTCCACTGGTATAAAAGGAGGTGAATGTGAAATGTTGAGTGAGTGTGGTAGGAAGGCAAACCTACCAGATGCCTAGCCAGATTCTAGGTGCCTTTTTGGCAGGAATTTTCTTTCTTGTTAAAGATATGATTTCCTGTGCCTTATGTTTTTTTTGAAAGTTATGTACAAGTTCTGCTTTAAGTCCATTTTATTTTTTCTGCTTCTAATAAATTTTGAAATATCGGATCCTGACTGCTCTCTGGACTTTATTGGACACCCCCACGTGCACAGTACTCCTGGCTGATAAACCATGTGGATTAGAGCCTTGTGCTCCAGGCACCATTCCCACACTCTCATAGCTTCCCTGCATAATGGGTAAGAATGTGCACCGCCCTGCTTGTTGATGTAATACATCACTGCTTTGTTGTCCATTTGAAGGAGAATGTTCTTGTGACAGAGTATGTCCTTCGAGGCTCGGACTGCATAGAGGATGGCTCTCATTTCCAGGACATTTATGTGAAGCTGGGACTCGTCCTGAGTCCACATACCTTGGGTGTGGAGATTCTGGCAGTGAGCTCCCCACCCCACCAGGGACGCATCTGTGGTAATAGAGGTCTGATGATTCAGAAGAGCAAAAGGATATCCTGCCAGAAGGTTGTCCTCCTGCGACCACCAGATGAGTGAACTCCTCAGAGGTTCTGTCACCTTGATGGGAAAGGACTGAGGGTGAGTGGTTGGGAACCACTGAGTACTGAGCATCCACTGAAAGGTTCTCATGTGGAGACATGCTAGAGGTACAATGAACACCGAGGATGCCATGAGACCCAGCATCCATTGCATCGAGATAGCTTGAACCAAGCTGTTTTCTCTGATGTATCTGGCCATCTGTAAGATATCGCTCCTTCTGTCCTCTGGGAGAAAAGACTTTGCACAAGAGGTTTCCAGAAGAGTTCCTATAAAGAGGAGTTTCTGGGAGGGCTGCAACTGCAATTTGTTGAGATTTAGCAGGACTCCCATGGACGTGAGGAAGTCTGAGACCGTAGCTACGGTGTCCAGAGTTTCTTGTCTGGAGGGACTTGCTAGAAGCCAGTCGTCCAGATATGGAAACACTTGAATTCCAATTTTCCTGAGATGCACCATGAGAATTGCACAACACTTTGTAAAAACTTAGGGCGCCGAGGATAGCCCAAAGGGCAGGACTCTGAACTGATAATGGTGACCCAACGCCACAAACCTTAGGTATCTGTGGTGCTTTGGGTGTATAGGAATGTGTTGGTAGGCATCCTGCATGTCCAGGGAGGCTAGCCAGTCATGTTGAGGAAGCAAGGGTAGCAGAGTACCTAGCAATATCATCTTGAACTTTTCCTTGAGAAGGAACTTGTTTAGTTTTCTTAGGTCCAGAATGGGGCGCATGCCACCAGTTTTCTTCGGGACCAGGAAGTAATGGGAATAGAAACCTGTGTTTCATTGATCCAAAGGAACTACTTCTATTGCCCTGTTGTTCAGAAGGCCTTGAACCTCGGAAGCAAGAAGATATGACTGTACTGCTGACAGCCTGGGCTGTCATTTGGGGGGATAATCCGGAGGGGCTTCCGAAAGATTGAGCGAGTACCCCTCGCGGATTATCCAGAGGACCCATTTGTCTGATGTTATGGATTTTCACTGGCTGTAGAACTGAATCAGACATCCTCCTACCACTGAGGAAGGTTCCCCCTCAGACAGTTGAGGTGGGACCTGGGCCAGAAACTCAGAAGGTGGCACTGGGCGCTTTGGGACCTTGTGCCTTCTGCTGTGCTTTCTTTTATGGCTGACGGTTGTGGTTTTTGTTAAAACCTCCTCTGTCTTTGCCCTGAAAGGACTGATGGTTGTGAAATTGACGCTTGTTGACACCCTCAGGGAGGGTGTGGGTACGGGTTGAGCCGTCTTAATGGCAGACCTAGTCTTCTGTGTGGCCTCCAGAGCTTGCTCTACCTGGGACCCGAACAGACACATACCGTTGAAGGGTAAAGCCATGATCTGCTGCTAGGCATCATTTGTGAAGCCCAAAGTATGTAGCCAAGAGTGGCGACGGGTGCAAATGCCCGCCGCTACTGCTCGGGAAGCAGTATCAAATGCATCCATTGCAGCTTTAACCTGTTAGTTGTTGGATTCGATACCCCTGGTTATGGTCTGAAGTAGCTCTGAACTAGTTTCTGACTTGGGCAGAGCTTCTACCATCTGTTTGAGTGAATGCCAAAGGACATACTCATATTGAGAGAAATAGCCCTGGTAGCTGGCAATACGCATACCCAGGGTGGAAGCAGCAAAGACTCTCTTACCTAAGGTGTCTATCTTGCAAGATTCTTTATTTATAGGCTGGGCTGTAGATGCCTGAGGGAGGACGGCCTTATCATTCTCTGCTAAGACTACGATGGGTTCAGCAAAAGCTTGTGAGGCCAATATGGGTCAATCCTTGGGAGGAGCATACTTCTTATCTATGGACTTAGCAATGGAAGGGATGAGAGCAGGATTGTTCCATACCATCTGAGAGAGGGTCTCGAAACATGGTTGTACTGGAGGAGTTAAATCCATAGGGATCTCTGGGACATGTAGGTATTGGAGTCTTAAAAGCTTCCCAGGATCGATTTCTATAGTCTGTAGAGAAAGAGTAGAATTTACATTTTTCAGCAGAGACTTAAAGGAAAGGTCTTCGACCACAGGCTCTGCAGCAGGATTGATCCCTGCTCCTTCAACATCATCACCCAGCTGAAGATCTGGGTCAGGCTCAAAATCATCTCCTGACAGTCCAGGAGGGACTATATGGATGGGAAAGGAGTGAAAATCAGTAGGAAAAGTAGAAGAGGAAGGAATCAGAGTTGAGAACCCCTGGAGGCTGGACGGTGCTGCACCAATCCCCGGCACCAATGAAGAACATGGCGCCAAACACAAGGAAGTTGACGCCATCGGAAACAGCCCAACACATGGCGCTGACAGAGGCCATGGCACTGCAGACAGTGCCGACAGAACTGCTAGCACCGCAGACGGCACCGACAGAGCCCCTGGCACTGAGGATGGTGCCGACAGTCTCCCTGATGCTGTGGGCGATGCCAAGAGTGTCCCTGGCACTGTGGATGGTGCCAAGAGTGTCCCATGGTTCCAAAAACAGTGATTTGAAGAAAAAGGAGGAAAATTGGCAGGAGATAGAGGCATCGGTGTGGATCCCTGTGCCGCAGCCTTTTGAGGGGGAAAAACACCTGAGTGCGGAGTCGATGGCACCAAAGGAGGCGCCGCGTGACTAGGGAGGTCCAACCACTCTACCCGTTCCCTCAGATGGCCCAAAGGCCTCGGAGTGACTGAAGCAGGCAGCTGGACCAACCTCCAAGCCTATTGCTCCATAAGAGCAGCCCACTGGTGAAACTGCTCATCGGAGGCCCCTCCAATAGGTGGGGATGGGCTCTGATGTTGAGGAGGTCAGCCACTAAAGACAGAAACCGGCGACTCTGACAGAGGAGGAGACCGGCGCCTGGCCCCAGTGACCAACCATCGATGCGCAGACATACCAGAAGGTGACCTCGAGTGATGACTTCTCTTTTTCAACTTGTGAACCGAAGAAGAGCTCGAGGCCGAATGGTGTTGAGAATGAGATCCATTTCCTTTTATGCTTTTGGGGGGACTGCCCATCTCCCTAAGCATCGGACCATCCATTGTCAAACCCTCTCTCTAGAGAGGGCGGCGGACCGGACCCAGCCGGTCTGACTGAACAGCTTTCATACGAAGTCTCCCTACCGTCACCAGACCCGCTCATGGTCGACTCCGTCAATGAAGGGCTGAAGACTTCTTTCTTATAATAAGTAAAATTAAATATAATCGGTACTTATTTGAAGATAAACTACAAAACAATAAACTGAAAACTATGCTGCTAGTTTGAAGCTTGACTCCTGGTGGGCGAGCGACGTCGTTACTGAAGCGCACTCAATGGTGGGAAAAAAGGAACTAAGGTGGTTGGAGGGTCAACGCCGAGACAGTCTTTACCTCATGAGCTGGGGCTCGCGGTGCCACTTCCTCGCGGCTCCATTTCTGGTGCCTGCCCTATTGAAAAAAGTTTGTTCCCGCTGGGTCCTAGCGACTCCGCGTAGATCCCATTAGTGTGAACAAGTGGTGGAGACTTTATATTCAGGAAGATACGCTACACTGGCTATTTTTAACTCTATCCTTAGCGACATTATATATAAACATGCTCCCCTAGTCAGCCGTAGTGTAAAAAAATCCTCCTGCCCCTGGTTTAATGGGGAAATCAAATCAATTCTGCTAAAAAGGGATTGACTTTGGGCTACCACAAGATGCACAAAATCTCCGAAGAACTGGGCAGCATTTAGAGCATGTCAAAATGCCTGCACTAAACTGGTCAGAACCACAAAAGAGAAATGAAAATTATGTACCTACCGTAATTCTTGATTTCCTCTTGTACCTTCACCATTCATTACTGCTGGGTGTAAGCCGGAGGCATGTACCTGCACGGGAGCTTTTTTTTATGGGGGGGAGGAGTCGGCGCCGACAGCACCACGAATGAGGCTGATGCACTGCGTGGCACATGACAGCTGGCCATTAGGCACCATAGACTCCTCCTCCTCCACCCTAGTTCTGTTCTGACAGAGAGTATGAAACAAAGGGGGATAGAGAAATCCAAATAAGAGGCAAGAGAGCCGAGAAATAGGAAAAGGAACAGATATAAACTGAAAAAGAAATATACCAACCAGAGGACAGAGCGAATAGAACTTCTCTAACTGGCCTTAGGGCCCCAGCCCCTGGGTGGCAGCACAGGAAAGGGAGAGTGAAAGGGAGAGAAAGGAAAGAAAAAGATATCATAGATATATATGAAGAAGGTGGTACCCCTGCCATGCTAAGCTGAAAGACCACTGGCCTATCTTTAGCCTCAAAAACTTGAGCAGTATGAAGACACAGGTGCAAGGATCCCATCAGCTTCAGCGACCACCGGACCTAGGTCCAGAAAGAAAATTTGAGATGGTCTTGGAAAATATAAAGCATGGCGGAGTCTGATCCCCCCCCACCCCTAAACCCACATTCAGGATGAAAGCCCTCTCCAGCTTACCACCTGAGGGCTTAGCCAAGGGAAATAAAATTCCTTTAAACAGGAGAGGACTGTGTCCAGAATGACTCCTATGACTTGAGTAAGAGGACAGTGAGAAGGAAAGAAGAAAATGGGGGGTAATCCCTAAGGGTCCTCCCATGGGATGCACTGATGGAGTCCCCACCCTTAATTAAGTTGCCAATGGACCACAGATCCAAGCCAAGACATGGAAGGACCCCACAGTGTACCCCACTGAGACTCTCAGGGAGTTCCCTCCAAGGCCAGGGTGAAGACCCTACTCATCACTTTCCTAGGTTGGGCGCTCTGTGACTTTAAAGAAGGAAACAGAGGGCCCTGAGGTACCAGGGGGACTCTGCCCCCAATTGGCCTCAAAGAGAGGGAGGACAAGCAGGGTGGAGGCGGCGCCCAGGAACTGAGGCCCAAGAGGAGAAGGTGGGCGGGAATCAGTAATGAATGGTGAAGATACAAGAAAAGATGAAGAATTACGGTAGGTACGTAATTTTCATATTTTCCCTTGTCAGTCTTCAGCATTTATTACTGCTGGGTGAGTACCAAGTGCCCCAGAGGGGACTTGGCATTGCCCTGAGGGAACAACATCCCTCAGCCTCCTGTCGGGAAGATGCAGGAGGGGGAGACCCTATAGCCCTATTAGACCAAAAATGACCTAAGGCTGGTCAGGATGAGGAGGTGTCCCCCATGGCTGGGGGATGGAAGATGCCCCTGTAAGATCCTCCTCGCCCTTTGGGAGAAAAGACGGGTCCCCTGGAAGGCAGAGGAAATCACCCTACACTGGGCAATGGGTGACAATCTAGACAGGTGAAGCCATGCCGTCCACCTGATGTAGACTGCGGTCCCTGCCAGTCTGGAAGCCACCTCACCCTTGCTTGGTGCCTTGCAAGCTCCAGACCCTGTGCAGAGAGGGCAATGGCTTGCCTAGATTCCTCCGAATCAGGTAATGATGTTAATACCTGTGCCAGCATCAACTACAGGTGCTTGTTGTAGGCAGCATGGTGAGCCTGATGTGAGCCAATGCAGAGCAGCACACGAGCTGAAGAGAAAATTCTTTTCCCCCACTGATTGAACTCAGCGGAATCCGGATCTGGTGGTCTGTCATGCGCCAGGTGTTGAAGCCTGGAAAGAGTATCTAAAGCTGTTAACCCCGAGGGTGGGTGAGGCAGAGAACCAAGAGACTCCTGGGGTGCGCAGTACCTCCACCTGCAGTCCACTGGGGCTGGAGACGAGGCAGCTGGTGATTGCCAGGTGCAGATAGATGCTTTTTGGAAGGGAATAGGTCAGGAAGGCACCACCAGGTGGTTCACACTGAACTCGCTCAGAAAGGAGCACATATCCCGCTCAGTATTCCATCTTACCACATGCGAAATATGGAGCTCCTGAACCAACCTTGACAGGAACCACTGGTACTCAGTGAAATCAGCGTCAGATGAAAGGTGGACAGAACGTCCCTCTTCCTCAGATGAGGAAGCTGAGGAGGTAGAGGAACTCAGATACTCAGAATCCTCCTGTGGCAGTGGAGACAGGTGGAAGACCTGTTTGTCCATAGCTCTAACATACCTAGGGAAGGCCGCGGCAGTGACTCTGAACGTCTCCCAGGTTAAGGGTCCCATAGGGTCCATGTGGCCTAGGAGAGGGGGAGGTGTTGGCAGAGGGATTGGGGAAGGGCATCTAACTGAAAGTGCCCAGCCTCTGCCAGGGCTCTGAGACCTCACAGAAAATCCTGTCACATGGGGGGATCCAGGGGTTGACCCAGAAAGCATATGCTGCAAATTTGAAAACAAATCCTGGCTGAGCCCTGAGGGGGGAATCTCCCCTGTGGTGCAACCAGGGTTGCATGGATCCAGAACAGCAACCCCCAGAGCTGCCCACCAAGGGCACCTCTAAAGTCTCAGAGGAGGAGAAGAAGTGGAGCTCAGCACTGTGACCCCTCCCCACCCCTGCAAGGTAATGGAAGAGGGCCTCCATGCTTCACCATGGCCTCTCAACCCCTCAGACTCCAAGACTGCCCTCTTCCTCGAACCCAGCGCTAAGGGGTCCCCTGATCCTGCTGGCCCCCCAGTGGTGGCTGCAGAAGAGGGGGTCCCTGTTCCAACCCTGGTAGCCAGGGCAGCACCAGAGATGGCAGCTGCCCTGGTCCCTGAGGTCAAGACCCATCATTCCAGACACCTTGGATCCACTATCTGCTGCAGGGGCCCCCGACATCGAGGTCGACGTGGGGGCCCGCAGAGATCATGGAATCTGGAGTGACTGGGAGATGAGCACTGGCGCACCTGGTGCTGCGTCCAAGAGGACTCTCTGACTCCGAGGGGTTGGGACACCAGTCCGGGTCAGCCAGTGAATCATACTACTCTTTAGAGGAGTAGACAACACATACCACCAGACTAGCGACCCCAGGAGCTCCCTTACCAATGGTGCCGTGAGACGTGACACCGCTGGCAGTACCACCTCGATCACCGGTGCTGTGAATGGTGCTGAGGGTCTGCCAGTGCCAGACCCAGCAGCTGCGGGCTGCAACACCAGGAGAGCCTGCACCTCCAAGGAGGTGATTGCCGTGGCAGTGCTCCTGACCCGGCTTTGCAGAGAACTGAGCCATTTCTCTGGCACCACAGAAGAAACCTCCTCTATGGCAAGGCTAGAATCAGAAGAGGAGGTGTCCTCCTCACCAGGCCATATAGACCCGGGAAGGGACCTGGAGGCAGGGTCAAGAATTCTTGCCATGGCATCCCTACAGCGACGCCATCCTCCGAAAGTCGGTGGGGCCCAGATGACTTTAAATGTGGGGATCTCAAGAATGTAGCAGTCCATGGAGAAAAAGGCATTGCAGTTATCCATATCGTGGTTGGGAACCAGGCAACGAAGGCAGATGTCATGCTGGTCCATAATGGAAAAATGCTGGCCACAGGGGAACCAAAGCATGGGGGTACAGCCCATTTTGGATTTCTTCTTAGCCCCCGAACCTGACATGACACGAAACACAATTTAACAAAACTACGGAAAAAGACCTGGCACCATCGGTAAGAAAAATAAAAGAAATTAGCCTACCAGTCAACGGCATCAGGCGGACTCAGAACTGGGATGGAGGAAATGGAGATGCAGGAACGCGGCTTCAAATTTCAGTGAAGGCCTAGTGGCACAGCAAACTCTGGAACTCACACAGCAGGTGCGACCTCAATGGTGGGAGAAACAGAACTGGGGTGGAGGAGGGGTCTATAGCACCTAACGGCCAACCCTCATGCACCATGTGGTGCGTTGGCCTCGTGGGTGGCACCATCCGTACTGACTCCTCCCCTTCCCCCCAAAAAAGCTCCTGTGTAGGTGCGCACCTCTGGCTTACACCCAGCAGTAATGAATGATGAAGACTGACAAGGGAAGATCTACTTTTTAAATGTATTGGAATCTGTCAATGGGAACCCAACAAAAACCTGGTGTACCTTCAAGATGGTGGAAGGGAGCAAAGCTCCCCCATCCCTCCCTAATACTGTTATCTACCAAGGTAGACCTATATCTGATAAATATATCATAGTCAATAAACTTAATGAGCATTTTGCTACAGCAGGTCTTGCCTTTGACTTTTCTTAAGCAGCCACCTTATAGCCCTCTCTCCTCCACTCAATCGCACGGCCAAAGCCCCCATCCCACACATCCTTCACCTTCTCGGACATTACCTACAAACAAGTAAAAGATCAACTACTTAAGTTGGATAAAAAAAGGAGTGCAGGTGCCGATAATACCGACCCATTCTTCTTGAAGCTTGGTTACTGTTTCCTCACTGCTCCAGTCACCCATTTATTCATTCATTCAACCTTTCCTTGGCGGAATGTACAGTACCGCAGGAGTGGAAAGTAGCTCATATTTTACCACTTTTTAAGGCAGGAGATCCTCTCGACCTAAATAATTACAGGCCAATATCAATCCTGCCAGCCCTCTCAAAATGCTCGAAAAATGGGTCAGTTTGCAAGTCAGAACTTTTCTTGAAAGCCAGCAGTTGTTGAACCCACTTCAGTCCAGTTTTAGGCCACATCATAGTACCATCTTTGCCTTATCCAAAGTAACAAGTGACTGGCTTGAGGCCAAGGACAGCAGGTAGATCACTAGTGCTGTCTTTTTGAACCTTAGCAAGGCCTTCAATACTGTGGATCATCTTCTATTGCTCAACAGTCTTAAAGAAATAGGTTTGCATGAATCTGCAGTATGTTGGTTTGCCAGCTACTTGGAAAACAGACAACAAGAAATCAAAATTGATGGATCCCTCTCTTCACAACTCCCCCTGTTAAGAGGGTTACCGCAGGAATCCATCCTGGGTCATCTGCTATTCTTAATATATGTAAATAATCTGAATAAAGACATAGCCAATTCTAACATTCGCCTATTCACGGATGATACTGTCCTATACATATCAAAACCATCCTTTGAACAAACCTGTGCTTCCCTGCAATCTGAGTTTAACAAGCTCCAGCACAATTTAATACTTTCTAAGCTATTGTTAAATGTTAACAAAACCAAAGTGATGTTTTTTATACCCGCCAAATCCACAATATGCCAATGTCATAAACTCACTGTTGGTCCGCATCATCACACTCTTAGGGGATGTACTCGAGGTAGGGGAAAATTTCAAATACTTAGGCTTTATACTGGACTCCCACCTCTCTTTTTCTGCCCATATTGAGGTGTTCGCAAAAAAACAAAAATAAGGCGAGGTTTCTTCTTTAGAAATAAATCCTTGTTCTCAAGGGATTCTAGAACTAGATTAGTTCAGGTTACATTCCTACCTCTCTTAAATTACGCTGACATTATTTACACCAACTGTGCATCCTTACATCTCCACAAGTTAGACAGTCTCTTCCACCATGCCATCTGCTTTATAACAAATGTTCCAGCCAGAACACACCATTGCACCTTGTATAAGGAAGTGAACTGGACATCTCTGACAACCAGGAGACTACTTCACATTTATACCTGGGCTTATAAAGCACTCCAAAATAAACTACCTCCCTATATCACCTCTGCCCTCCATCGACTGAACAGTACCTATGCACTTAGGAAGTGTTCATACATCACCCTAACAGTGCCCAACTTCCGCACCCACTTAAGCAGGGCATCCATGAGCTATGTCCTCCCCATTATCTGGAATAAGTTCCAAGCTACCCTAAAGCTCCAGAGTTTAATCCCACTAAGAGCATTCAAAAGGATTGTAAACAAAACTCTATCCGAATCCTGCCTGTGCTTCTAATATCTTCTTATGCCCTTCACTCCCCTCTCCTCTCTCGACTCGCATGTGCCTGAGTGGCCCTTTCAGCATTGCGCACTTCACTTTATTGTTGTTCCCCACCCATTAACTAGGTTACCAGGTTACTAGGTGTTTGAGACAAGAGGAGGCCGAAGCCCATCAAGGTTGTCTCCCATGTCCATGTGGGTGTATTAGTTATGATCTATGTCCAATTAAGATACTTGTCAAGTCTAGTTTTAAAAATGTTGCAGTTTGGAGCTTGGACCATGTGCTGAAGGAACAAATTCCACTGATTGGCTGCACAAATAGTAAAGAAGTAATCTATTTTCTTGGTATTGACCCTTGGTATAAGTAATTGTTGCTTATGGCTACTAATGTTGACATTATGATTTGTAAACACCAGCCCACATTGCGTTCAGCAGAAGATGAAGAAGATCGCCCCTTTTTCTTCTATCATCTAAAGTTACCAAGCCTGTTCTTTGCAATCTGACACTATAGGGAAGATGTTTTAAGGAAGGAATTAATTTAGTCACTCTGTGTTAAACACGTTCAATTAGATTGATTTCTTTTATAAGGTAAGGATTCCAGAAAGGGGAGCAGAAGTCGAGATGAGGCCTGATATAAATACGGTAAAGTGGAATGATACATTGTTCACGTTTATTCACAAAAGTATGCTTAATGCAGTTTAGAAGCATATTGCTGGTTTGTGTGATTTATTTGCAGTGATTATTAGTGGAAAAGGAATTATTTATGATAATCCCCAGATCTCTTTCTTTAGAAACTGGCTTAAGGGGCTGGTTGTCAATATGATAAGCTAATATGGGGTTATTCCTGCTCATGTGTAAGACAACACATTTTGTTTAGATTCAATATAATTTGTTTTCTTTTGCTCATGACACAATCTCTTCAAGATCATGGGTGAGGGATAGTTGTTTGTCCATGGTGTGCACTTCTCTTCCTATTTTAGTGTAATCGGCAAATTTAACCAGTTTGCTCTTGAGGTTTTTGTTAAAGTCGCTAACAAAGAGATTGAATAGTGTCGGTCTGAGGACCAAAGCTTGGGGACACCACTGCTGACCACACTTACTGGAAACAGGCCACTACCTACTTTTACCCTCTGGGAACAGTCCAGGAGCCAATTACTAACCCATCTGACTATTGGGGTGCTTAGCCCAATGTCTGCAAGTTTATAGATAAGTTCTGGGTGTGGAACTTTGTGGAAGGCCTTACCAAAGTCTAGTAAAATGACATCCACTGGTATTTTGTTGTTGAGGCTAGATGCAATCTTGTTGTAAAACGTCACCAAATTGGTAGTATAAGAACACCCTGGAGAAACGCCATGTTGGGAGTTGTCTAAGATGTTTACTGAGTTCAGCTCAAGCTTGATTCTGTGTCTGATTAGTTGTTCCATGGTTTTACTAATAGTGGGTGTAAGATTAATGGGCCTATAGTTGGCAACGTTGTCCTTGGCACCTTTTTTGTAAATAGGGACCACTATGGAGGTTCTTTAATCATGGGGGATTCGGCCTGTCGAAATAGATTTATTAATGATGATAGAAAGGGGGTGTATTAGACTAAGTGATACCTCCTTAAGTAACCTGGGGCTCATTTGGTCAGGTCTGGCTGAGGAGTTGGCTCTAAGTTTATCTAGTGCGAGTCCTATGTCTTCGCTGGGGAATTGTATGCTATAAGCGTTGGAAAAGCTACTGGCACTCTGTCGGACATCCAGAAATGTAAACAGGCTCGCAACCACTGTACTAAACAAATCCGCTTGATGAAGAGCTCCTACTTCAAGAATGCCCTCTCCAACTCCTGGGGTGAAGGGAAATCCTTCTGGGACAACATAAAGAATATCATGGGACAGCAGTCCAAATTCTCTCCTACTATAATGAATGTGGATGGAACCACTACATTAGACCCAGAGATCATTGCAAACACCCTAAATGATACCTTCATGGACCTTAGTGGTGTCCTCTCATCTGATTTCTTCACTGACGCTGACCCTCCAATTTCTACTTCTACTACTGCCTCTCCAACCAAACCACCCTTCCATTTCAAACTAGTAAAGGCACATGAAGTCTATAAATATGTAAAGAAGGCCATTTCTAAGTCCTAAGCAAGCAGCGACACTATTGACCTTAAACTTCTGTCCCTCACTGTGGAGGAAGTACTGCTCCCCCTCACAAAAATGTTCAATCTCTCCCTCTGCTACAGCCAATTCCCTAGGAAATGGAAGGCTGCAGTTGTCACTCCGTGCACAAAAGTGGTGATAAGTCACTGCCTGGTAACTATCGCCCGATATCAATACTACCACCTCTCTAAGGCCCTTGAACGCTTGTGGCAGACCAACTTTCAGACTACCTGAAAAGCACAACATCTTATGCACTCAGCAGCATGGATTTAGGAAAGGGCACAGCACATTGACTGCCCTACTTGAATTCTCAGGAGCAATCCACAATGCCATGGACAAAGGAAACCTAACTGGAGCAGTCTACATTGACTTAACAAGGCATTTGATACAGTACACCATGGCCTACTTATCAAACAACTACTATCCCTAGGACTCTCGTAGGGTCCTGGTGACTGGGTAAAAATACCTTGCTCAGCGCCTCAATCTGTAAAAGTAGCTGGAGTTCTCTCAGACTCAAAACTGGTTCACTCAGGAGTTCCCCAGGGATCCATCCTGGGCCCCTCCTTTTCAGCCTTTTCCTAAACTCCCTCCCCAAATCCTGCCCTGAACAAATAACTCTATGCCGACTTATGCCGTGATTCTTGTCACCATAAAGATCCGAACCTCTTACGCTCAACCTTCAGCATGCTTTTTCCAAAGTTGAGATGTGGTTCCTTGAACATAAGCTGGTTCTAAGCCAGAAAAACTAAATCCATGCTCTTTCTAACCCGCAAAACAAGGAAACGCAAGTCCCACTCCACAATTAATACATACCTGGGAAATACCTTGAACAAGTGCCAATTTTCAAATATCTTGGAATCAACTTTGATCAAGGTCTAACCTTTGCAACTCACATTGATAGTACAGCAAAAACTATTAATCAGTGAATTGGGATTCTGTATCGGAACCGACAGCTCCTTACCCATTCTGCACTGAGGATTGCCATCCAATCCTCTATCATCTCAGTCGTTGACTATGGCTTAGTTATATATGGATCTGCCACTACTACAGCACTTAGTCGCATTACAACATCCCTAAATAAGGCCTGTCGGCTGCTCACTGGTGCACATCAACGGACCCACACATGTGAACTCTATGCTGACTCAGGTTGGTTGCAACTCTCAAACCGGATAAAGTACCTTACCTGCCTGATGGCGAAAAAATCCACTCTGGGCCTCACTCCACCTTGTATCCAAGACCTATTATGCCCGAGCGCTAGCACCCGTTTTACCAGAAGATCAGAACACCAGCCTCTCCAAGTCCCCCGATGCCAGACTTCTCAGGGACAAAGATCATTTGCCTATCGTGCCACCAGCTGGCTAAATGCCCTCAGCACTCATATTACTGCCTCCACCTCTCTAGGTATTTTCAAATCAAGGCTGTTCTCTCACCTTGCCATCTCCAGCTCCTGTGACTGCCCTGATTAAACCTCCTATTTTCTCACTACCCACCCTGTTCCGTTATTTGACAAAGACATGTTTGGGAAACCTTTTCTCCTGCTATTGTCTGCTCCCCACACCTTTCACTTACTCTCTCTCTGTTCTGGACTTTTTCCCTATTTGTTTCTCCTAATCTGGCATGACCTCTTTCTTATAATAATAATAATAATAATGTGATTATTGATATCTCATGTCCTTTTGCACAAATGATTTGATATGTATTTGTATATGTTTTCTCGCTCTTGACACAGCACAAATTGTTGTGTTATCTATGTAACCTTTTTTGTACTGTACCTAATTGACGTGGAACCTTTGTAAAAGAGCCTCTGGCTCAAAGGTAGTTATTCCTAGAAAAGGGATAAGATAGGGTTAAGTTATTTTGATTAAAAACCGAACAAAAATATCCATTGAATTTGTGCTCAATAATGCTGTCATCAGTTATTGTGATGCCATCACTAACTGTAGGCCCCAGTTGGTTGGTAATGTTCTTGTTTTTTTTGCTGTTAACATAGGTGCACAAGGATTTGTGGTTGTCATTTGTGTGGGCTAGTTTGAGTTCTACCTTAGCTTTTTCCCTCTTAATTAATTGTTTTAGGATTTGTAGTTCTTTCCTGTATTTAACATAATCTGCAGGTAGATTCCTTCTTTTTAATGTAAGGTATGCTTTTTCTTTTACTTTAATTTGTTTTTAAAGATCAATGGCAAGCATTTTACACATTGTAAAAAAGAGCCAGAATTCTGGTCCCCGTGTCATAAGTAGTGTTTCCTGAACGTTACATGCTGTTTGGTTTTGTGGTTTGCTTTAAAACAGCATTTGTTAACAATCAGGCTGTTTCTGTCCCTCTGACTGAGCCTGGGAGAGTGATGACATCATACTGGACAAGGCTACAGCTTCAGCAGTGCAAGTACCTGCTTGACTGATGAGCTGTTAACTTCCCAATTAGAACAATCTGTGAGGTAATTGTTTGCTGTCCAGGGTTTTTACAAATTCAGTCTCTGGTATTTGTTCAGATGAATTAGCTGAAAATCCACATTTTGTTCTTCTAAAGAACTGATCATTTGAGTTTCAGTGCTGAATTGAAGTGGTATGTATTTGAGAAATCGCCTTATCTGCATCACAAATGCTGCCAGTTTGTTCTCATTAAAACTATGTTTTTTCTAGCTATGTAACACTGGGTTGTTTATTTAATGGATATAAAATAAATCTGAAGTTTGCTAATTCACACAAGTATTTTGATGTAGCCTCAGTATATAGGTACATGTAACAACAGTTTGTTTTCCTCTCTGATTGACAAACAGGTGCCTTCCACACTCTGCTATTTCAGGCACACACACACACACACACACACACACACACACAGACACAGACACAATGTGGACTCACAAATTTCAGTTCTTTGATGGTTTCTGTGTGAAAATACATAATATATAACTAGAAACAGTGTATAGCATCCTGATGCCCCTTGTCTCCTGTACCATAGTTGAGGCAGCTGCACTCTGATGCCCTGTCCTCTGCCCCCACAAGCCCTCTGTCTCTTGCCCCACATGCAAGGCCACTACATCCTGCTGCCCACTGTCTTCTCCCACACAGTTGGGGTTGCTGCACCCCATTGCCCACCATCAGCCTGAACAGTCAGGGCTGCTGCACTGTGCTTCCCCATGCCAAAACAGTTGGGGTTGCTGCAACCTGCTATCCACTGTCCCCCAAACCCACAGCTGGGGACATTGCACTCTGTTGCCCCTTGTTCCTGTCTCCACAGTCAGGGCTGCTGAGCTCTGCTACACCCTACAGTCCATTGTATCTTGCCTCTACAGTTGGGGTTGCTGCACTATGCTGCCCCATTCCGCCAGAGGTGGTGCTTTTGCTTCACCTTACTATCAACATCCAATGTCCCAAATGAGCAGGGCTGCTGCACCATGAGCACCCCATCCCACAGTCAGGGCTGCTGCACCCTGATGCCCCCACCAGTATCCTGCCCCATAGTCAAGGCTTCTGCACCATGCTGTCCACAGTCCCCTACTACCATAGCCAGGGCTGTTGCACCCAGCTTCTGACTACTCAGGAAAGGCTGCTGTGGCATGTTGTGCCCTAGAGCCCCTTGTCTCTACTGTTAGAGCTGGTGCACCATGTTGCCACTTGCCACAAGAGTTAGGGGAATTTGCTGCCCCCTGTCCTCTGCCCCCATAGTTGTGTCAGTTCCACCCAGGTGTGGCTGCTGCATCCTGTCCCACAGTTTAGGCTGCTGTACCCTAAAGCCTCCCTTGTCTCCTGATGAAACAGTTGGGACTTCTGTACCCTAATGCCCTCCGTCCTTCACCCCATATCATAAGATGAAATAATTTTTCTGTGTTTTTCATTTGGGCAGTGCAGTAACAAATCTGACGTTAATGGCAGGGAGCAGCATGGTGCAGCAACCCTAACTGCGGAGTCATGGGGCTGTGGAGGAATTGGGCTGTAGGCTGCAAGAGGGTACAGCAGCCCTGACTGTGCACACAGGAACAGGGTACTGCAACTCTGGCTATGGTGGCAGGAGACAGACTACAGCATGGTGAAGAAGCCTTGATTGTGAGGCAGAATTTGGGTGTGGCATCAGGAAACAGCAGCCCTGACTGTGGGGTGGGATGTACATGATGCAGCAGCCCTGCCATTTGGGAAAATAGATGTAGGTAGCAGGGTGCAATAAAAGCCCCACCTCTGGTGGCATGGGCATCATGGTGCAGCAGCCCCAAATGTGGAAGCAAGGGGCATGGGATTCTAGGGTATAGAAGTGCACAGCAGCCCTGACTGTGGTAACAGGAACAGAGAAAACAGGGTGCAGTGGCTCTGACTGAGGGGATGGTGGACAAAGGGCTGCAGCAGGGTGCAGTAACCTCAACTGTTCAGGCGGGGGGCAGCAGGGTGCTGAGGCCCTGATTGTTCAAGCAGGACATGGGGCAACAGGGTGCAGCAGCCCTGACTCTATGGGACAAGAAAATGGGCAGCAGGGTGCAGCATCCTTGAATGTGGGGCAGGAGACAGGGGGCATGTGGGGCAGGTGACATGGGGCAACAGAGTGCTGTTGCCTCAACAGTAGGCAGGAGATGGGGGCATCGGGATGTTATGTAGTGAATCTAGTTATACATATGCATGGTGTATTGTAACTCATAAACCATCAATGAGCTGAAATGTGTGAGTTCATATAGTACATGTGCCTGAAACAGTGTGGCAGGCACCTGTCTGTCAATCTGAGAGGAAAATAATGTTCTTACATGAACTTATTTACTGAGACTACATTAAAAAGACAAGCTACTTGTATGAACTAACAAACTTTAGACTTACTTTATATCCATTAAATAAACAACCCAGTGTTATAGCTAGAAAACAACACAGAGTTCCTGATGTGAAAGAACTGGCAGCAGCTGTGCTACAGATAAGCTGATTTCTCAAACGCATTCCACTTCAATTCAGCAACGAAACTCAAATGATCAGCTCATTAGAAGAACAACATATGGATTTTCAGCTAATTCATCTGAACAGACACCAGAGACTGAATTTGTGTAAACCCTGGACAGCAAACAATTACCTCACAGATTGTTCTAATTGGGAAGTTAACAGCTCGTCAGTCAAGCAGATACTTACACCGCTGAAGCTGTAGCCTAGTCCCATGTGATGTCATCACTCTCCCAGGCTCAGTCAGAGACAGAAACAGCCTGACTGTTAACAAAAGCTGTTTTAAAGCAAACCACAAAACCAAATAGCATGTAATTTTCAGGAAACACAACTTATGACACTGGGACCTGAATTCATGCTTTTTTAGACTTTTTTTTTTTTTACAATGTGTAAAATGGTTGCTATTGGACTTTTAACTGCCTTAGTTAGCCACAGAGGAATTCGGCCTTTTTTATTGTGTTTGACTAGTGAGGGGACATATCTTGATTCTGCTGTTAGGATGTGATGTTTCAGGAAATTCCAGCAATCATGCATTGAAGCATCCCTAATCTCAATATCCCAGTCAGTACTGTTAAGGTACTGATTAATACTGTGAAAGTTAGCTCTGTTGTAATTCTTGAAGGTCAGGGGCACAGATGGGTTACGAGAGACTGAGTTAATAGTAAAAGTAATGGTATTATGGTCACTACCACCTAGGGGACACTTAACCTTAATGTTATGAATCAGGCCTTCATGGTTAGTAAGGATGAGGTCCAAGATGTTGTCCTCTCTCATGGGAGTGGTGACCAGCTGATTAAAGCCCACTGAGGCCATACAGTCAGTGAAAGCATGTTCAATAAGGTTGGAGCCAGTTAATAGTTCCCAGTTAATTCCTGGGAGATTCAGGTCACCAAGAATGACTGCTACCCCTATTTCAGCAAAGTGAGTAATCTCATTGGTGAGGGCACTGTTGTAATCCTGAGTAGCATTAGGAGACCTATAGAAGTTACCAATGATCATAGTTTCTTTGTTTTGGTTAAGTACAATCTGAACTCAAATACTTTCCACTTCGCAGTTATTAGTAGTTTGAGGAAAGACTTGATAACAGTCGATATTGTCTTTAATGTATAAACAAACACCCCCTCCCCTTTTGTTAATTCTGTTATGATAGTAGAGTTTGAAGCCCCCAATATGAGAGAACCATAGGCTAGAATCATCCCACTAGGTTTTGGTGACTGCTATAATATTCACATTGTCCCTCAATATAATACCTTGTAACTCAGACATTTTGGTAGCATTGAGGCTTCATGCATTCAAACTCATGATGTTTAATTGGCGCCCTGAGGTAGAAGATAGTCTAGAGGCAGTACCCTCAGATGGGAGTGTGCCCCTGTTCACCATAGATGTTAGTTTAAATTATTTTCTATAGAAGTTTTGATCTATTTCCCTAACAGAAAGTTACCGTGCTGACTCAGGTGATGTCTGTCCCAACTAAATAAATTACATTTATTTTCAAACTCCTCTCAATGCGTTAAACAGCTATAGCCTTTATGTGATATCCATTTGCTTAAGCATTCGTTCACCATTTTTATTTTCAGGTTAATGAAATATCCAGCCCTGGGCACAGGCAGTATTTCAGAAAGACATATTGTGTAGCCTTTAGAGTCAAGCTTATTACACAAGTTAGTATAGTCAGCGTGAATTTGGTAATGTCTTTAATTTTGGCCCCCTAAAGCTGCAGCTAGCTCTATTAACCTTGTCTTGCCCACAGATAGCTCTGTCAAGGTATTTGGTGATAGAATCACCGAGTACATACAGTAGATCTGTCTAGGCTCTACCACGTGAGGAATTTCCGTATTGGTAACTAGTCCATTGGCAGTATCGGCTATCGGAGGTTTCTTGTTGGTGGGGTTAAACTGGAAGGTGAAGGACTGGCTGTTGGAATTTGAAATCTGGCTATCAGTAGTAAGGTTAGTCTCCTGGAGGGGTTGTTGTATGGGGTTGTTAGTACTAACAGTATTGTCTAGCTCCATATCATCAGGGCTTGAGGACATGATGGGAGTATTGGGGGGTGGGGGCAGCCAACTTTAAAGCCACCTGCAGAGGCAGTGTCAGTGTCTGTTAATGCTGCAAATCTATTATTTAGAGGGATTTCAAGGACATAGCTCTGCAGCCTTTTTTGGGGTTAGCAGTAGCTTATCTACTTCTGTCCATTCTGATGTACTTGGTAGCATGTCATCATGGGTTTCATACCTGCCCCTTTTCCTTGGCCCAGGGGTCAGGCTGGTAAGTTTACTCTGAACTCCCTCTTCAGTGGCAGGGAGGGTGACATTAACTACTGGACCTTGAGAGAGGGCTGAGGGGCCATGGTGGATTTATTAAGGGCCACAATTTGTTGCCGCTTTTCATTTTGCTTGGATTCAAAACATTTAAGTTTACTGGTTATGGACATCATTTTACCTTCAAGAGTTTGGATATAGCTGCATTTAGTGCATATAAAGGAGTCGAGTTGAACATGAGAGTCAGCAAACTGGTACATACAACACCGAATACAGTTTACTCCCACAGCTCCATCCAAGGACTCAATAGCATTTTCCATGGTTGAACAGTACTGTCAGAGACTAGACTACACTAAGAGACTAGTAGCCACTCTATAACTGTAGTATAGGGACTCCTCAAGGCAGAGGAAAGAATCAGAAAAGAAGAGGAGAAACTGGTTAGAGGCTAAAAGTTTTTATTTTTATTTGCAGTGACAGCAGTGACAAAAAAAAAACAAAAAAACCTAGTTGCCACTTAAAAACAAAATGATTAGCTGGCCCAGTGGTGTGGGGGGTTGAGGCGCTGGATGCCACACCGCGCGCCACACCAGCGACCTGGGTTCAGGAACATGCCCGGGTTGCTGGGGGTCAGCAGAGGAGGGAGAGGATTGAGCATCCGGAGGACAGCTCTCCTCTCCCGGGGAGGGACAAGGGTCATAGTTCGGTGCTCTGCTAATCTCTGGCAGAAGCTGGAGATACAGCAGGCACTGAGGAGTAGAGAGAAGGAGTGGGGGAGTGGCAGATGTCGGATACGCCTTGACGA
The DNA here is from genome assembly GCA_016271365.2 of Neoceratodus forsteri. Classification (NCBI taxonomy): domain Eukaryota; kingdom Metazoa; phylum Chordata; order Ceratodontiformes; family Ceratodontidae; genus Neoceratodus; species Neoceratodus forsteri. The sequence continues at coordinate 492,046,219 of JADMNL010000022.1, read as the reverse complement.
CAGGGCACCAGCCACTCCCCAGAGAAAGCAGAGAAAATGCCTCTCGGCTTCAGCGGAGATGGAGCACCGGAGCTTGCCCCTGATTTGCGGCTGCCCACCTGGCCTTCGACCGACCGACAATACTGCTGTGTCGGGACACTGGGACCCACCCCATCCCCACCCAGGGGGTACAACTGAGGCTACATGGGTGATGGAGGATGGCCAGATAGGGTGTGTGCCGTAGGGGAGATGACTCCATGTGCTCCCGAGGAAGACCAGAGCCAAGGGGGTGAGAAGGAGGCATAAATAGTAAAATAAAAAAAAAACAGAATGATTGCCACGTCAGTCCAAGGAACAGTAGGAGCCAGATTGGAGGTACTTACAAAGTCTCAGGGCCCTGGATCACTTGGATTACGCCGGACTTACCTAACACGTGCAAAGACACATGTGTCTCTGTGCATGTCTCCACACGCTATGACACATGCTCGCCCCACTTGAGCTCACCCTGCTTGCTCAGGGCTAGCTAATTTATGTGTTGCAACCCGGAAGAGGGTTTGCGGTCATGTGACCTGCATCTTCTGATGCTCTGCAATCATGTTTTAAAAAGTAATATTGTGTATCAAAAGGGAACACCTTAAAACAGTAGCGTATGCATTAAAAAGCTTCACAGATAAGGCAAAAGTAAGAAGGAGCACTGCCTGCCCACCCGTATTTCACTCCCGAAGGACATTGAGAACTACAAGCCTCAGAAGTACTTCCTAGTGAGTCTGTATAGCTAAAGGCTCCTGACAAATCTCAACCCACACAAGCTGTCAGCTAGGCATTCAGAACAGAATGCCACTAAGAAGCGGCTACAGTTCTCAGAGAGTAGAGTTTAAATGTTACTGATGTTACCCTTCTTTTCTTCACCTTGATTTGCTTTTTGTTCAATCTTTTTTTCGTATGTTACATGTTTTTCATATGACCTGCTATGAATGTTTGTAGTTGTTATGCCGTTGTTTTTGCTTATCCCATGTACTCTGTACTTTACTATGTTATTTGTACAAGGGTCGTCCTTGCAAACGAGCTTGCTCAATGGATTTTTATCCCTTCACAATAAACTTGAACTTGAAATTTACCAGATAACCCACCTTACTATTAGCTTTGGGTTCACACACTTCTCCCATACTGCATGACAACACAGCATCTGTTCAGCTCCACCCTTCCCCCTTGCTGAATGACACAGTCTGACAATTATCCTTTATCCTTCACAGTGAATACTGAACAGAACAAACTCTGGTCAGAGCCAACACAGCTGCTGTGCATTAATATAGAGTGCATATGCATCACAGCTGCGATTCTTGCTCATGCGCATGGAGCTCACAGTGGCCATGTTGGGCAAGGCAAACTGCTACACACATGTGTACTTGGGCCGCAATGCTCATGCATGCGCATTGAGCTCACAGTGGCCATCTTGGGCATGGTGGCCTCTTTTGCACATGTACATCGCAGCCGCGATAGTTGTTCATGCGCACTGAGCTCATGTCAGCTATCATGGGCACAGCGGGCTCTTGCGGAACTGATGAGTGACTACAAAATAGTGCACCTGCCACAGAGGGGAGGGCCGGTATGGAAACAACGGAACAATTGACCGCACCACTGTGGAAGGTCAGTGGAGGCATTCGGTGATGTGCTTCCACAGTCCCTTTTCTCTCTTCTACTCATAGCAATATGTCAGCACAGTGATGTCACCATGCAGCCATAAAAACTGGTTCAGTATATCTACTTCTCTTTGATCCCCTTTTTCATCCCTTCCCCCTACAGTACTTTAGTCTGACTATCTTCTCGTTAGTTTTGCATTTCTCCCAAATGTAACAAAAGACTGTTCTCTTTTTTAAATATTTTGTTCTTATTAAAATGTTTTCACAAAAAATACAGTTGTACATATACAAAAGAATACAGAAGAAGCTGCACTGTACTAATTACAGTATAAAGTATACAAAGTAAGTGCAACACTACATCAGATCCATGTCGTTAAATAAATACCTGAGCAACAGCTGAAGGTAGAAGACAAGCTTCCAGAGTAACCCTGAATCTGGGTATCTGGCTAAGAATCAGTTAAGCTAAAGTTCAAAATAAGTAATGTTACAGCATAGACTGGGGATTAAGTTCCATGTAATTGCCATCTTTCTTGGAATTGTGACAGTTTTCCTCCTTAACTGATATGTTAATTTCTCAAAGGTAAGTATACCTAATACAATTCATTGCCTTTTTTCAATACTAGGTGGCATAGGTCTTAACTATAATCTAGTTACTGAATTCTTAGCAGCCAGGAGATGTACATATATCTGTGATCCAGCCCTAGGCCTGAGGCCATCCAGCAGGACAGACAGAAGAAACATTACTGGCTACAACACCTGTGGGTCCACAAAGAGCAAAGTAAACCCAGAAATCCTCTAGTATAGGGCAGGACCAAAACACACGGGACTGATCTGCCAACAGTGCCCCGCATTTCTGCCAACAATAGCCATATTCCTCTCTCATATATTTAGCCTGGATCTTAGGTGTTCTAAAATACCTTGTATGACATTTCCAAGCAAACTGCCACCGGCCCACTGGTGCTGTAGCCTGTAAGAAGGCAAGGGGATACCTGGTCCACTGAATATACTGGCAACAGGTATTTAGTTCTTGGTTCTAGTTCTCTAACACATGGCCCTCAGAATGTTTCCATTGTTCTTGTAGGCCTCTATATAAATGACCAATTAAGTGAGTCCACACATCTGCTTTCAGGAGGCCCAGGACAATTTCTGGGAGAAGGCACAAGGGTCTGGGAGTCTGTGTGTGCTTTGTAGTTTATGCAGAAGGTAAGCGCATATCTGGAGGTAGTGGAAATGCTCACGGCACATAAGGTCATATTTGGTTTGTAAAAGTTCAGAGGGGAGCACACACTATTCATTAATTAACTGAATGAAGGCTCAAGTGCCACCATTGTTTAAAAGTGATATTTATTTGTAGGTGTGAAAGCTCCCCATCTTAAGCCAATAGTCTCAAAGCAGTTTAGCATGGGCAGGTACTTTCAGTAATTTATACTAGTGTAGCAGAGTGAGTGCTGTGTAACTGGTAAAGTCTCCCAGATGAAACTGGCCTGGGGATAAGTAAATTAATTAATGGGCTCATGTTACCTCATATGTTTTTTGCAGGCTGCATATGAAAAAATATCTCCACGAGTCACTGCCTTGTGTCCCATAATATGGGGTCAAAGACTTCCCGTGTATCATTAAATAATAGTTTGTAGGGAGTCAACACCTGTGTTTTAACTATGCCACGGACTGATATATCAGTCCAGAATTACTATGCATTCTAATTCTGTTGGCAGCCTAAGGGTTAAATTCCTCATCTCCCAAAAGTGAGAGATTCAGATGCCAAAAAGTAGTTTTCTTACCATGCCCCAAATTAACTTTCAGTAATAACCAGTTATGGTCAGAGAGAAATCTGGGTCCGTAAGACATTTCCTCAACAGTATGAAAATGCTCACAGGTCAAAATAAAATAAAATAATCTAGCATAGGTATTATGATTAGGGGAATAGTGAATAATACCCATCTGAAAGAAAGTCTTCCCCAAACATCGACCAGACCTAGGTGCTGAAGCATATGCATAAGGTATTTTGGGGCCGATGAGACCTGTTGTTGAGATGGTCTTGTGGTGTCCAATTCTGATGAGAAAGTCAGATTAAAAGCCCCTCCTAATATGAGTTGGCCAATAAGCACAGTCATTAATTTGTTGAGAAATGCATGGAATATAATTGTATTGGTATTCTGTGGGAAATATACATTAGCAAGAGTAACTGCAGTATCAAACAGCTGGCCTGTTAAGACAATGTATTTGTCTGCAGGGTCTATACAGCTATTTTCACAGGCAAACAGTGTCGTAGTGGGGATCAAAATGGCACCCCTCTGCACTTTCCCAATTTATAAGATGAGGCATACACCCCATATGCATTGCCTTGGGCTAATGTGACATGCTCAGGAGCATTAAGATGAGTTTCTTGAAGATAAATAATGTCAGAGTGTTCCCTTCACAGGAGTTGAAACAATTTGCTATACTTCACTGGGTTATTCAATCCATTTATATTCCAAGATAAGACTTTAGTGGGAACCTCCATATTGCATTCCCAAATAAGAATTCGACTTCAAGCAAAAAATGCTCTTGGAATAAGAAATGGGTAGTCCGCTGCTCCACTGAGGCAGAGAATTGCACCCCCCCCCCAGTATAGCAGGGAAGGGGGGGAGGAAAATATTCCAACCCCCTGAGACAAGCAAACAACCCACAATCAGAATCACATGGAGCCAAAAATAACCTCCAGGCAGGGAGAGACTGCAATGCGCCCAACACAGTACCAGCACTCCTATGAGTATAGTCTGAAGTAGGCAATTATCTCATGTATACAACCATGTACTTTGAAGCATGAAAATAAAATTATGTACAACCACAGGGGCAGGGGAAAGTTTATAAGCCAACAGGGCTGCAGTAGAACTAGCAACTTGTTCCTGAAAACTAGGGACCAAGAACAGAAAAGTTAGCAAACAAAGAAACACTGTGTAGAAGCATAATCTCAAATCCTCAAACTGAGTTTAAATACAAAAGAGAGACTCCCAAGGGTGGGAGCTGGCTCCTCGCAGAACAGGCAGGAGTGCTCTACTTCCTGGACCATCACTACAGTGTAGTGAGCCCTTAGTGCAGGTAAATTCCTGCAAGGGCATGAGGGGATGTTTAAGGCACAACAGGACAACCTGTGCAATACGGTATAGGGATCTTTACCAGAAAGGTTAATCTCAGGATGCTACACCTGTACTTAACATGTAAGGAAGGACAGAGTCCTGGGAGTAGTTAGCAACACCCTGTAGGAATGCCAGCACATTAGTAATCTGCTCAGTCGCAAGCTGGACCCAGGAAAAAGACAAGGGATAACAGCTAGAGGACCATTAACCTGTCTCTTACCATTACTATTAACTGGGTCCTTTAAATAAAAATCATTTTCATGCAAGAAAATATATAATGCCTAACCCCACCAACTCCCACCAACACTACCTAAATATGCCTCTAAGTGTCCAAATACTAGCATACAAAGTTAAGTCCTGTACCGAATACAAATAATTAAAACAGCGCATAACGTTCATGCAGTTCATGATCGTTTGTTTGGGACCAGTACTCCGTTAGTTAAAGCAGTCAATGGCAAAGCCCAAATTCCTCGTAACCAAAGAGGGGAAAATGCCTTACTCAAACGTAACTTACAAGAGATAGCAACATTCAAACAACATAGCAGCACTGCATTTGTAAGGCTGCGGCAGAAGAGTCTGATGGTATAAAGTGAGCAAATAGTAAGAGAGCGTGCATGTACTGTACAGCTAAGAATACAATGCAGTGGATAGATGGAGTAGGGAAGACTACAGCAACAAAGATGCAGGGGGAAGGGAGTTAACTGGCATCCGAAGTAGCAGGCGTAACAGCCGTGAGGGAGGACAGTCCCTTGCCACCGTAAGGAAAAAGTCGGGTTGATACACCAGAGCAACTGAGGGCGGGGAGCAGCAGGACATTGTTATGGGAAGTCAAATTTTTTTAATTGCTATGCTTTCAAAATATGAAGGGTTGGGAGGACAATAAATGCAGCTGCCTCAGATAAGAAGACCCTGTGTAGTGGACCATCACCCCTGTTCCAGGCAGGCACCATTCATGTCAACAAGGCTTGTACATGGAGTCATGACAAATTGTGGGAGAAGGCCTGCATCACATCTGGCCATTCCATTGGACTCCAGACTTGGGGTAGCACCCCCCCCAACATGACCAGATGCCAACCACAGGGAGCCACTGAGTTTGTATACCAGACATTGTTGTTACAGTGAAATGAGCAGAAATGCATGTACCTAGCAGAAGTCCCAAAGCAGCAAGAGGCCATTTGATTGGGTGCATATGGCAGCATAGCAGGGGTGTCTCTCTCCCCCCAGCCCCCATCTGAACTATTCATGGCTGAGCTCCTACTATCCATCCTACCTGCATATGGTAAAATCATGCAGTTCCCTAGGATAGTCATCAGCAACCTAGAAAGTTCCAAGTAACACCACAGAGGAAAAGCAAGTCAGTAGCTCTTCCAACAGTTTCATCTCCTGGGTTTCTTGATCTGCTTCAGCAGGTTTTTAATAGTTTGGAGGGTTCTTCAGGCTGATTTTTCTCAGCTTCAGCAGAAGGGGAAATCAGGGTGGTGTCCCTGAGTGGCAATTCATCTGTAGAAGCAGGGTGCTGGCAATTATGCTGTGGACAAAGGTGCTAGGAGGGTTGGGGAGCTGTGGAATACCAGCGCCCCTTCTCTCAGGATCCTGCTTTGCCTCTTGTAGGGTATGGTAGAGGATGTCTCCCTCCGGATACAGCACACAGAATTTTTCAGGATAAAGAGTTTGGAAGCAGCTGGAGTGAAGTTGTGGTCCAGATATAGTTGCATATTCTAGTATTTTACTTCTACTTCGTTTCGTTTCCACACTTAAAGAGGATCTGCTCTTTAACCTGAAAGTGAAAGAATCTCACAATGATAGATCAAAGCCTCTACCCAGGGGCAGGCCTAGGACCAAGAGCATGCTGTACACATTCCAGACCCAACTGGAGTTCTGCTGGTAGCTGTAGGGCATCACACACTAACTTTTCTGTGAAAGCAGTAATTTGTGTACACTCTTTCCTCTCTGGTACACCATAGATTCTCAGATTCTTGCACCATAGTCAACCCTCTAAATCCTGTTGCTTTTGATCCTGCAGTATAATTCAGTGGTGGGGCTGCAGGAGGAGATTGGCCACGGTGTCTGTTTTATCAGTCAGGGATGAGATGGCATCTTGAAGATCTTCATGGTCCTGTTTGTATTAATTTCCTGTCACATGCGAGTCATAGTACCATTGATGTCAAACTGAAGCACCTCAAATTCACTGAGAAGCAGGTCATTCATGACTTCTGTGAGGGCTGTGCTGGTGGTAGCACATGGAGAGGGGGGCTCCACTCTCAGTGCATGACTGCAGTGAGTGCTGTGAGCTGCATGGTAAGTCCGAGGGAGGCTGTGCGGCGGTTTTATATTTTTACAGGATCCTCCCATCTAATGTCCATGCTAGAGTTCATGTTTAATCAAAGAAATCCATTAATCACGGGTTTTAATGTGGCAGCAAGTGGCTAAGGCTCCGGAGCTCTTGCTTCAAATTTCTGTTTGGGTCAGTGATGTCACTGGAAGTCAACAAAAGACTGTTCTGTCCTCCTTCATTCTGTTAGCTATCTTCAGCTCATGGTCAGACTTCGCCCTCCTCACAGCCTTGTTGGTCTCCTCACTCTATTTAGAAATGCTAACCTGTCCACTTCTACCTGACTGGTTGAATATTTTCTGAAGGCCTTCTTTTTCTTCATCACAGCCTCCCTTGCCTCCTTTGTGAACCAAAGTAGCTTCCTGCCCCTCCTGCTTCTCCCTACCACTCATATACAGAGACTGGTTGCTTCCAGTATCCCATTCTTAATCAATTCCTACTTCTTTCCCACTTCTTCTACTGCCCTTATCCCTTCCAGTTTCTCTAACAGTTCTGAAATACCTGGTGACAACACCTGCTCTTTTTGCCTCCAAGTTCCCCCACTACTCGATCACTAGTCCACCTACCTAGTTTTTCCCACAGGGTGTAACCTACCCGGTATCTGCTGTGTCGGAAAGAATCCAAATGCAGGAACAGTATTATAACCCTCACAGTTACAACCAGTTAGTATAGAATGACTCCCTATTTCAGAGGAACCACTGCCTTACCTGCACCTCAGCATTATTTCAAGCAAAATCCCCTGCTAACCTGTAGAGTCCCTCTGAACTTCCCTGTAGATGCTGTCTTCCTTCTCATGGTCCTCACCCTTTAGACCACTCTTGCAAGGGGTCACATGGACCTATAGGAGTGGTTAAATAGTAGACTGCTAGGACTGATTAGACTCTAGCAGAACCCACCCGTCACTTGTCCAGAATTCCTTCCTTTCCTTTGATCTCAGTTAACTCTGATCCTAGTCGAAAGGTTTGCAAATAACAGCTCTCCTTCATCCTCCTCTTTCTTTTCTCAGCTTCAGCTCAGCTTTCTTTGTGTACTTTCTCTATCTACTCTGGCTAGGAGACAGTTTTATGAAATGAATGAAGTCTGCCTATTAATGCTCTGTGCAGTGTGACACATTAATATGGAGGAGGGATATAAGCAAAATAGAAAATGGAACAGCAAATCTAGATAGCATCTGTTTCCAGCATCTTTTTCTGAGAAAGTGCCATTAATCCCTTGTTTCCAGTACTGACACCAGACCAGGGCCAGAAAAGGAACAAGTCGCAGAAACTTGCTGTGGCCAAGCCATGCCCAGCTATCATTTATGTCTACCAACATAGTACAGACTGAAATCACACCTACGTACCTGGCATGCTTCTCAGCCTATTGTTAATGAAATGTGGGACAGTGGCACTTAAACTGTGAGACGGTATGGAACACTGGCCTCAGAATGGAGGACACATCATCAAACATGGTGATACGAGCTCTGGACATTGTGGAAATTGCCTTTTCTTGTGCAAGTTTAATTTTGCTTTAGCAATACAGAGTGTTTCTGAGTTCGCAGCATCATCTCTGCATGGACAGCATCTCTTCTGTGTGGGACAAATATGGAATGGAGAAATTCTGAGGGGTAAAATGAGGGACTGTGTCATGGTAAGGAAGTATTGTGTGATCATGAGCTAAGAGCACAAATGCTGGGGGAACACTCTTTGTGCACTGTAAGTGAGAACTGCATCAATCAATCAATCAATCAAAATCTTTATTTAACCAGGCGATCACGGTTGAGCATAACTCATTTTCGAGGTGGACCTGGGCTATACAGGATACAAACAGGTCAGAAGATACACTAAATGATATACAATGCAGAAAATAAATACGACACTAGAAAAATATGAACAGGTAATAACAACCATAAGCATGTACAGAAAGACAGTTGTAATTTGGGTAAACTGGTGACACATCAAGCAAAGTATATACACATATCAACAATTTAAAATAATATAGCAGTCAACAGCAGAACAACACGTGCTTGGGGTGGAGACATGGTGAAAAATGGGATTCATTGAAATCATGAATGTGTGTGTGTATGTATGTGTATGTGTCTGAGTCTGTACATGTCTGAGGGTGTTGGTTTGTATATGCATTCTGAGGCTGTGTGTGGGTGTCTCATGTTGTGAGTACCTGTTGGCATCTGTTGGTAGTGGTGGGTACAAGTTCCTGTTGTGTAGTGGCATATGTGTGTGTATTGGGGTGTGCAAGTCTGTATGTAATGGAGTGTAGCAGCATCTGTTTTGAGCTTAAATCCAAGCTCAAAATGTATTTACTATGGCCCAGGTATTCAGACTGCACCTGGCAGTGATGCAAGCCTGGGCGCAGTGCAACTGGGATGCGCCGGGGCCAGGACCAGGTGATATTCAATGGTGATGCACCATGGCATGGACAGTGCATGGCACAGTGGCACTGCACATGGCACAGTGGCACTGTGCTGGTGCAAGCCACAGATAGGGAGCATGGTGATGCGCCAGCACAAATGCAGTTGCGCTGGGCACATCACCCATGATATTCAGCAGAGGGCATGCAAATGAGGCCATAATAGATGCAAGGCACAAATGGGGCCATTTGCATGTCATTCACATATATGGGACTGTCTAGTACAGTATGCCCTGCAAGCACATTGGTCCACACTGTGGACCAATGGGCTTACAGCCCATACTGTACCTGTCATTTGGCGGGCGGTATGTGGGTGGGTTGCAACTGCCCGCCGATCATGGGGGAGAAGGGTTGGCAAGGGGTCCTGTGTGGGTGGGAGGGTGGGGAGTGCCACTGGATCACCAGGGAATTTTTTTACGGTGATGTACTGGCAGTCAGGGAAACAGGAGGGAGAGGGGTACCACTAGACTACCAGGGAATGATTTAAACTACTTCTACTGGCGTTCGGGGAAGCAGAAGGGAGGAGGGTACCATTAGACTACCAGGGAATGCTTTAAACTATTTCTACCAGTGATCAGGGAAACAGGAGGGAGGGGGGCACCACCAGACTACCAGGGTGCTATGTGTGCTAGTGGACGGTGTTCTGGGTGGGTGGGTGGCCACCCACAGCTGGCAGCTGCTGTGTTGCACCCTGCAATACAGCAGCCCGCCTGTGGGTGGCCAGGAGTTGTTCCCACTATTCACGGGTTCAACTTTGAGCCCTCCCTATGTGGCGCAATGTAGGGTTGCGCCAGCTTATGCGCCACACATCCCGGGCTGAATATCGGGATGTGCCGCATATGCATGGGCATGCCCCCTGCATCTGTGATGCATACATTTTCATTGCACCCCGGCGCATCAGGATTTGCTCTGTGCCTGGCAGCCTGTTCAATATCCCACCGAGGCGCAGTGCGGGGTTGTGCCGGCGCAACTCTGTTGTGCCATGCGCAACCCCTTTGAATATCCTGGCCCATGTGTTTTGGGACATGATGCCATTATTTTATATTCTGCTGTGTTCGTTTATTATCTGATGATTGTTTTAATTCATTACTTTTTATTAATTTGTTTGCTTCCGCAAGGCATGAGAACCCCCTGGGATTGGGCACCATATAAATAAAACCACCTTGCCTTGCCTGTGTATGTAATGGAGTGAGGGAGCATATGTATGTATGTATGACGGTATGTGGGAGCACCTGACTGTCTCTGTGTGTGTGTGATGGAGTACTGGATCATTTTTCTGTGTAGCTATAATGGGTATGGGGGAACACAAGTAGTGACAAACCTAAACAAGCATTTGTCAATGCCGAATGTTTGCTTGCTGGCATTGGCATTAGTAGTGTAGAAGTTACAGAGCTGCATAATAGGAATGGCAGTGAAGTATTGAACTGAAGCCAACCCCACCACCACCCTGCAGAGACTGACAGGCATTGGAGTGTGCCTTTGGGTCGTCAGGCACAACGGCCACGCCATTTCACCACACCCTACCCTGCAAACACTGACAAGTGTCACGGTGTGCCTTGGGGTCTTTTGGTTCTATGCTACCCCATTCCATCAGGAACACGTGTGGAGATGGGTGGTATAGGAGAATGGGGTGAACTTTGGGGCCGAAGAGTCCAAGGCATACCTCGATGCCTCTCACTGGCTGCAGGGTGTGGAATGGTATGAGCATTACAGGCAAGAATCCCAAGTCACACCCTGATGCCTGTCATTCTCTACAGGGTGGGGCGTTATGGCTGGAAACCCTAATACCTCAGGCATTCGTTGGTATTTTCACTCCAAATTTTCAACATGGTTTTTTGTGACCCCACCTCATGAACAGTGGCAATATCAGTTTGTTAGCCGAAAGCTGCTTATGCACAGCGACTACGGCATTTAGCACCACAGGTGCAAAAACACATTCCGAACAGGATGTGAAAAATGACAGCTGTATTGTTCATGGGGAGGTGGAAAAAATGGCAATGTTGCAAATCTGCAGTAAAAATATTAAAAAACTGGTGAAGTCACGTAGCGTGTATAGAACTGCCAGTAACGCACACCAGACGTAATTAGTTTGGGGATTTTTTGCAGCAGACTGTCAACACAGGCATTTTGGGACCTCCGATCATGAAAAGTGTCACTGTGATTTTCTTTATCTGTCCCAAACAATGATTTCCCACAGCGACCACGCATCTCTGCACTGAAGGTGTGAAAACACATTTCGGCCATGTTGTGAAAAATGACAGCTGTACTGTTCATAAGGAAGTGTGGAAAAATGCCACTGGTAAAAATCTGGACTGAAAATATTACAAAGTCATGAACTTACGAGGGTGCGTGGAAACTGTGCAATGCTCATTTGTAACACAGTCATTTTATGGACTTTTGTCACCAAATTTTCAACACAGCCATTTTAAGACCTCTGCTCATGAACAGTGTAACTGTGATTTTCTTAATGTGTCTCATTCATTGATTTTGCACACCGACTGCGCCATTGTGCGCTACATGGGCGGAAACACGTTTTGGGCAAGATGTGAAAAATGACAGCTATACTGCTCATAAGGAAGTGTAATAAGATGGCAATGTTGAAAATCTGGAATGAAAATATTGAAAATTCGCAAACTTACGAGAGTACGTAGGAACTGCGCAACGCACGCTTGTAAAACAGTCATTTTTAGGAATTTTTCCACCAAATTTTCAACATAGGCTTTTTGAGAGCCCACCTTATGAACAGTGGCAGTGTTGTTTCATTGTTCAGTCCCGAAAGGTGATTTCACGCAGTGATCATGTAAATCACCCTTCGGGCCCGATTAACGCCATGACAGTGAGAGTATTCATGAGAAGGGGTCCCAAAAACCCCATGTTGAAAATTTGGTGCAAAAATTCCAAAAATGCTTGAGATATGCAGCAAAGTTGAAAAACTCTATCTATCCCATTATACAGTTTACCAGCATTTCCTCTGTTCGGTCGGCTTTAAAGAGTGCAGACGTGTTCCCGGTCCACCAAGATCGCCGCTCCGGAGTCCGGAGATAAGTATGAGGTGAGGGGTGTGGGAGGCAGGGCACGAGTGGGTGGGCGCGGTGGGGGCAGAGACAGCGAGGACTGTTTTTGTGTTTCAGGTTTTTTTTTTTCAACAAAAGGACGATGACACGGACATTTGCCACGCTGGGGTGGGCTCCTCTGCGTGGCACAAGGATGACTGTTTGGGGGCGTGGAGCCGACGGGATTGGGCACCCGTCGGCGATAGCATCTGTTGCCACGCTGGGTGGGCTCCCAGCGTGGCACCCTGTACTCTGGGGAACAGGGAGCCGACGGGGATTGGGCACCCCGTCGGACATCAGATGTTAGCCACACTGGGGTGGGCACCCAGCGTGGCATGTGGAACTCTGTTTGGGGGACGCAGTGTGCGAAGTAGCACGCATGCGCGGCGTGTGTGTGTGTGTGTGTGTAGGGAGGTGTGCATGAGCAGGCGATATCTTATCGCTGCTCACCGGAAGCGTAGCTCCCCTTCAACTGTACTCCACTGCATTTTTGACTGCTGTCATAGACAGCTCCAGCAGCCATTGGAGAACTGCAGCCGCGCCTGCAAACACACTGACTGAACTGGAAGAGGGCTGCCACACCTCCGAAAACTCGGATGATGGCACTATGTTTCTTGCACATGCGTGCAAGCAAACATAAAAAGGAAAGCTAGAAATACCTCATCAGGGGTAAGGATACTTAGGTATGTCCAAGTAACACAGGGCTCGAGACTACCTACCACCCCCCCCCCCACTGCTCCTCCCTTGCACCTACACTTAGCTTCACAACTTGAAGCCCTATCTCCTTAAATGTATCTCTCCCCCTATGGAAGTGCTGGTCCTGATGGCATAGAACCCAAAATCCTTAAACTGGCTGCCCCCCACCACCCCAGTCATGCGATATTCAACCAATCTCTCTCTCTCCTCCACAGTACCTACCATTTGAAGTCTGCCCGGATCATCCCGGCGTTCAAAAAGGGCGATCCTAGAGCCATCACAAACTACCACCCTTTTGCCATCCAGCTGCCCCTCATTAAACTTCTCGAAAAGCTCATACGCTCCCAGGTCTCCAACCATTTACTAAAATCTAATCTCCTCTCACCAGCTCAACATGGTTTCATGCCAGGTCACAGTACCTCCACCACCCTCACACAGTTCACCAGTGAAGTCAAGTCCCTCAAGGATAATGGCCTGCTTACCAGTGCCACTTTCATCAACTTAACAAAAGCTTTTGATGTTGTTAACCACCCCCTCTTATTACTTAAACTTGGGTCCCTCAGTTTTTCTGACTCTGCTGTTCATTGGTTCTCCAGTTACCTCTGCAACTGCTCTCAGTTTGTCTCATTTAACAAAGCCCTCTCTTCTCCTACCCCCACTAAGATTAGGTGTCCCCCAGGGCTCTATTCGGGTTCACTACTTTTCGCAATGTTTATCTATGGCCTACCAAACCCCCCTCTCACTGCAGGACCCTACCGTATGCCGATGACCTAATACTCTACCTTGGGTCAAAACAACTGAACGATATTAATTCCAAACTTTCTGCTGACCTCCACTCTATTCAAACAAGGCTAACCCAAAACCTTCTCATCCTCAACAAAACCAAAACCCAGTCAATGCTCTTTGGATCCCATCAAAAGACATGCACCTTGGCCCCCAAATTAGTTATCCGGTGTCTGGATGGCTCCCCAGTCTACTCAACACTCTCCTTCAAATACCTTGTAGTCCAGCTCGACCCAGCCCTAGACTTCTCCCACCACATAAATGACATCTGTAAATCTGTCAACTCCAGGCTTGACCTTGCCTGCCACATCCACCATGTCCTCACCCCTGCAGCTAGACTTGCAATTGCCCAAGGTGTTCTACTCCGAAAGCTATGCTATGCACTACCTTCATTCTTTCAGGCTAATGCCAATTGTTTTCAAAAATGGGACGTTGCCTAATAATAATGTATGCAGGTTCGCATCTTCCACCCCTTGACTAACCTGCCACTGTCTACTCTACACATACCATAACTGATTATTCGCCTTCCTCCAGGCGATCTTACATCTTCGGATATTTCATAGACAACATCAGTAGATGCTCACAACTCGCCTCACTGGCCTCAATGTTTTCCCCTGTTGATCACCCATATGTAACCCCCTTGCAAATGGGGGTTCCGGAAAGTTTTCCTGGAGTTTGTCCCCAGGCTCCATGCCTAGCTGGCGATGGGCATAAAGCCGTTTAAATGGGTAGCCAGTGAGCGCTTTAAAAAGCCTCCGTGAGCTGTCTCTTTAAGGGCTGCCTGTTGCAGTCGTAATTAACTGAGATTGGGGGGCGGCTGTGTGGTTGTATGCACGAGTCCCGCCCGGGACACTGAAAAATAGCTCCCCTCTGCCATCGTTGGTGGTGCAGAGGGAGCTCTATTAGGAGATGCAATTGTTTGCTGGAAATAACGTAAAGTTATAATGATAATGCAGCTGTGCTAACCTGCCTTCCTTTGCAGCAAAGACTGTTTTGACTGTTTCCTCCATTTTGCTCCAGAACAATTGGCATTAGCCTGAAAGAATTGGGCCAATCAGTACCTCGGGACCCTACAGAGTTGGCTGACCAATAGAGGGACTGCTTGTATTTTGGGAAAGGCATTATGGGCTATGGTGCTTTTCGCACCACTGAAGGCAGGAGGAAATGACTGGCATGTTCAGCCAGCCAATGGAAGCGGGTAGCGCCCGAACTGAAGGAAAAGCCCCTTGCTGTTGGGGGTTAGAGGCGTTGTGGCTGAGGAGGAGAGGGCTTTGTGCTTCTGCGCTGTGTGAGTGTTCGCGCTGGAAGCGCGTGGAAGGCCTAGTCGGCCGTTTTGCCTTTTCAAGCGAGTCTGACTAAATCCGCCGGCGTGCGGTCGGAGGAGGCTGGTGCCAGCCCAGCCACCTACCAGGCTCAACCTGAGAGGACTGAAGAGAATTGCTGAGTCACGCTCGGTCCACCTGTAATGTTGAAGCTGCCGTTTGCTGTCCGAGTTCTTCTGCAAGTTTGTGAAGGTTTGAGAGCAGCTGCCTGGTATGGTACCCCTCTGTTGTAGCCATATAAATGTGTGAGAAGGCTGGTGAAGTTCAGACTCCGTCCTGGCAGCGTTGAAGGAATCGTTATTTGTTGGGGTTGTGAGTACTGAGTCAGGGTAGCTCCCTGCAGAGGTGTACACAGTGGTTTCCAGTGTATTATTATACCGCTGACTGCCTAATTAAACTTTCCTCCTATTCTGACTTGCTCAGGATTGTAATGTTTATCTGTATTAAGGGCCCCAACCAGCTGCCACATTTGAACTAGCCGTTAGGGCTTGGGTACCCAGGGACAGTAAATCTTAGGGTTAGGCCTGTGCACAGAGCCCTAGGTAGGTAATTATAGCATGAGCCAATTAACTTGATTTTCCCCCTCTCCCTGTTATCTGCTCCTTTAATAAATCAGATTATTGTGTTGCAACTACATCCTGGCTGGTTTGTGCATCCCTGATGAACTGCTACATAGTGACTGGGATATAACTGTACCTTACTTTACAGGGGGTCCCTGGAGTGAGCTGAGAGATACTACCCGGGGGGTAAGTGTCCTGGTGAAAAGAATTGTTGGTACCCAGTGTGAGCCACTAGTGGGACAAAAGGGGGGTTGCAGTAACCCAGAGGGCTGTAACTGAGGCGGTTTTGACCGTATTAACCCCGGCCTCTGGATGGAGGCACCTGTCCACGGATCTGGGCCCCTCATCCTGTCTCAGCGGAGGCAGGCAGGGGTAGTAACCCTAAGGGTAGTGCCCCTTGGGGGTTACAAATTGTGGAGGCACCACTGGGATAGGATGAGGGGCCCAGATCCATGGACAGGTGCCTCCACTAGTTCAAATGTGGCAGCTGGTTGGGGCCCTTACTACAGATAAACATTACAATCCTGAGCAAGTCAGAATAGGAGGAAAGTTTAATTAGGCAGTCAGCGGTATAATAATACACTGAAAACCACTGTATACACCTCTGCAGGGAGCTACCCTGACTCAGTACTCACAACCCCAGCAAATAACGATTCCTTCAACACTGCCAGGACGGAGCCTGAACTTCACTAGCCTTCTCACACACTTATATGGCTACAACAGAGGGGTACCATACCAGGCAGCTGCTCTCAAACCTTCACAAACTTGCAGAAGAACTCGGACAGCAACCGGCAGCTTCAACATTACAGGCGGACTGAGCGCGACTCGGCAATTCTCTCCAGTCCTCTCAGGTTGAGCCTGGTAGGTAGCTGGGCTGGCACCAGCCTCCTCCGACCGCATGCTGGCGGATTTAGTCCGACTTGCTTGAAAAGGCAAAACAGCTGACTAGGTCTTCACACGCTTCCCGCGCGAACACTCACACAGCGCAGAAGCACAAAGCTCCTCTCTTCTCCTCAGCCACAACGCCTCTAACCCCCAACAGCAAGGGGCTCTTCCTTCAGTTCGGGCGCTACCTGCTTCCATTGGCTGGCTGAACATGCCAGTCATTTCCTCCTGCCTTCAGTGGTGTGAAAGGCGCCATAGCCCATAATGTTTTTCCCAAAATACAAGCAGTCCCTCTATTGGTCAGCCAACTCTGTAGGGTCCCGAGGTACTGATTGGCCCAATTCTTTCAGGCTAATGCCAATTGTTCTGGAGCAAAATGGAGGAAACAGTCGAAACAGTCTTTGCTGCACAGGAAGGCAGGTTAGCACAGCTGCATTATCATTATAACTTTACGTTATTTCCAGCAAACAATTACATCTCCTAATAGAGCTCCCTCTGCACCACCAACGATGGCAGAGGGGAGCTATTTTTCAGTGTTCTGGGCGGGACTCGTGCATACAACCACACAGCCCCTCCCCCAATCTCAGTTAATTACAACTGCAACAGGCAGCCCTTAAAGAGACAGCTTACGGAGGCTTTTTAAAGTGCTCACTGGCTACCCATTTAAACGGCTTTATGCCGATCACCAGCTAGGCATGGAGCCTGGGGACAAACTCTGGGAAAACTTTCCAGAACCCCCATTTGCAAGGGGTTACACATATCCATTATGGTCTTCCACACAGGCCCTTCTGGCTGTTCCAAGATGCTCCATTAATATGGGCCACCAGGCTTTTGCCCACTCTGCCTCCAATTTCTGGAACTCCTTACCCCATCACCTTCGTATCTCAAAATCCATGCTGTCCTCAGAAAATAACTATTCCATCACCTCAGATCTTATGATACTTGTTCATGTTAATAAACCCCAAGCCTCTACTCTCCCAGCACTTCCTCTCTATGTCCTACATTGTTGACTTGTTATTCTAGGCATTTAGCACTTCTTCTCATTGTCTGACATGATTGTTATGTTATTCTATGAAATTACCATTTGCTGTAATACCACTATATTGTAAAACCATATTACTGTATGCCTAACTTGTTCAGGATGTAGCTATTTGTGTTTCATTTTTTGTACCCAGATCTTTGAGGTACTGTGGCTCTAAATTATGTATTTCATTCTCTGTACTACTGTATGTAGTACATAGAAATGAACTTAAGGCAGTGTTGTCTAGTGGTTAGTGTCTAAAAATAGGCTGGTTTAGCCTAGTGCATTTGCTCGGTAAACAAAAGCTAAATAAATAAATAAAGTATACTGTAAAATACAGCAGAGACTGAGAGCTGTAGTTAGAAATGCATTAATTAACCCTGCCCCTCCTGAAATTGTGTTGCCTGACGGTGTTCCCATTCACACAGAGATGAACTTGAGGCAGTGTGGTCTAGTGGTTAGAGCACTGGCTTAGGATACACAGGATCACAGGTTCAAATCCTGCTAGAGCCAAATACTCACTGTGTGATCACGGGAAAGCCACTTAAGCTCCCAGTGCTCCAGTGCACCCAGCTGTGCAAATGTCTTTCTGCACCCAGTACACTGTGAAACCTAGCTGTGTAAATGTTCTCTGTCTGTGGTTCCCCATCCATAATCTCTATGTTGTTAAAGTCAACTGGGTAGAAGCTGGACCTTACTAGTAATGAGATGTTGGATCTTAGCTGGGATATCCTGAGTAAATAAATTGTAAAATGTATGAAAGTCTTATAGGGAGGCTGTGGTTCAAGTAATTCTCAGTGCAACTGGACATACTACGCACGTAAAGAAATCATGCCTACAGCGGCAGCTGGTAGCAAAAGGACTCGTGTGGTAGTGATTACATTGCACACCCTTCAGAATATCCATACAGGATACAATTACCTTCCAAAACAGAGTTCTGTGGGAAAACTGAAATGAGGGATCAGTTCTTGTGCCTTTATGTTTTAATAATATGATTTTTAAGTCAGTGATAGCAGGGAATGGGAACGTAAGTGAAATGCATGTCACCAGGAAGAAAGGTGGATACAGGAGTAAAAATGGGAACAATTCCAGAAAAAACAAATGATAAAAATGATGATATATGAATGATTCACTAAAAGTTTGCTTACATCTGGTGTTTATATTCTGATGACTCTGTATTTCTCAGTGGCCATAAATTTACAATAGCTGCTGAGAAAGCAATGGCAGAAGATAGGTTAAAAATTACCCAGTGGCTGAAAAGCAACCAGTTTCTTCTGAAACTGAGAAAATTAAAACTGTTCTGTCTAGCTATAGCCAGCAAGAAACCCCTCTAGGTATAAATATTGCAATTGGTGTGTACAGTTGAACAAAATAATGTCATTTAATGATCGTTTGTCACTCTCACTGTACTTAGCAAGATAGCCGAAAGATCATTCTTTAGATGGGTTTGGCCATGTCCAAACCAGAAGAAAGTGTCAGTAATCTGTAATGTGTTGGATTTTTTCCATATTGATTGTAACAATTTAACCTGGCGTCAACCCTCTAGCAATCAGTTGTTACATAAACAGCAAATTCTACAAAATGGAGCAAGTAAAATCATTACACACTTTAACTAACTTCAACCGAAATGACATTGGCAAGGTGCCCCCACCCACCTATCCATTAGAAGAGATACTGTATGCAGGTAGAAACAATGCTGTACAATATAAGTTAGTAGAGCCTCCGAGGGATGTATCTTATGGTATTAGGGCCTCCGAGGGATGTCTCCTATGGTATTATAGATTGCAGGAGCATCCCTGACCAATCCCAGCATTTCCTTCAGCTGTGCATGAGGCACTGTTCTTGCCGTAAGAGTATTTCCTACATTGAACCATCAGTATTTTAAATTAAAAAAAAGGATTGGTTTTTATTTCAAAAAGTTAGCTATCTATAATACTTTTCTGGGTCAGCTAGGAGGGCATCTTATGAATCTAAGAATGTCTCCTCTTGCATCCTTAGGACCACAGAACTGCTCATCTTCGGTTTGCAGTCCTCTAGTCATAAGAATGAGCAAGGTGACACTCACATCCATAAGAGGCCCTCCAATTGGACCTCTAAACTTATATAAGAGACTCCAAGCATGAGGTTTGGATGAGAGGACCGTGAGGTGATGCTGAGCGGTTCTGTCTGCCCAAACCTCACGAGAGGAGTCCCTTATACCATAAAAGACATCCCTCAGAGGCCCTGTTAACTTATTACAACTCACTCGAGTTTAGTGCAAGTAGTTTGTAATACGTTCAGAGCCCCTCATTTATTTTAATATGCCCTGTGGTGCTGAGGTAGAGCTCTCCCTCCTACTGCTCCTGCACGAGAGCCCACTGTACACAGAACAAGAGGTACAGTGACTCTGTGCTGACTGGCTGAAATTACCTTAGCGATTTATAATGTAAGTTCATAGCTAATGCAAGGCTTAATTATCTGGAAGGCAAATTAAAATGCAGCACATAGATACTTTACCAGAGGAAATGGCAGCAGATATCTGAGTCAATGTCAAACAGAACTGGCTCTACCCTTCCCCAACCTGGACAGTTATGAAGATATAGAAATGAAAAGAGCCTGCCCTAAAAACAAAAGCTTCAGTGATTTGAAATGCTGATGTGTAATTCATATGTAATTAATATACTAATGTATGTAGACTACTAGGGTCAAAAAGAGGTTGAAAAGAAGCACATTTTGCAACCTTTGTAAGTTGGAATTAAACGGAAAAGCCTCAGCTATAGAAAAATACTAAACCGCTGATTACCTGACTTTTGTATTGAAAAATGTATTCGTGGGTATAGGATGTTAAGATTGGGGCATATCTTCTTCTTACAACACTCCCACTGATGTCTAAAGAAAAACTGATTTCTGCCTCTCTAGGTTTTTACTACACATTTAGTGATGTGATCAGCAACCTATGATTTCT
This sequence comes from Neoceratodus forsteri, assembly GCA_016271365.2. Classification (NCBI taxonomy): domain Eukaryota; kingdom Metazoa; phylum Chordata; order Ceratodontiformes; family Ceratodontidae; genus Neoceratodus; species Neoceratodus forsteri. Next base: position 492,025,479 of record JADMNL010000022.1, on the reverse strand, counting down.
CTGTCTGTGGTTTCCCCCATCTATAATCTCTATGTTCCTAAAGTCAGTACAAGTGTGAGCACCACCTACCCCACAATGAATAAAGTTAAGGGGAATTCTGACAGATATCTCTTTTTGTGTGGGAGAGTCTTCTTGAGAAGTCTGAACTTAGAAACATAGAAACATAGACTTTGACGGCAGATAAGGACCACTTGGCCCACCCAGTCTGCCCATTACCCTTCCTATTGGATAAGCTACAGATTCTAGTTAACTAAAGGCCTACTTCCTGCAACCCCCCACTACAATTGCCTTATGTCTGTCCCATGCATGTTTGAATTCCCCCACTGTTTTAGACCCAACAACCTCCCCAGGAAGGCGGTTCCATGCATCCACCACTCTCTCCGTGAAAAAAATTTCCTCACATTACCCCTGAGCAATCCCCCCTCTATCTTTAAATTGTGCCCCCTTGTTCTTACACATCTCTTTTTCTGAAAGATGCTGCCCTCCTGGACTTTGTTGATTCCCTTGAGGTACTTAAAAGTTTCTATCATGTCCCCCCGTCCCTCCTTTAATCAAGGGTATACATATTAAGCTGCCTCAGTCTCTCTTCATATGACTTCTGATGCAGACCCTGCACCATTTTAGTTGCCTTCCTCTGGACTGCTTCCATCCTGTCTATGTCCTTTCCTAGGTGGGGTCTCCAAAATTGCACACAGTATTCCAGATGGGGTCTCACCAACTGTCTGTACAGAGGGATAACCACTCTTTTTCTACTTGTGATGCCCCTTCCTATGCATCCCAGTATCCCCTGGCTCTCCTTACTGACTTCTCACATTGCTTACCCACCTTTAGGTCATCTGATATAACTACCCCAAGTCCCTTTCCATTTGTTGTTGTTAGTACCTCCTGCTACTGTGTACTCTTCTCCTGGGTTTTGTTTCCCAGATGCATTACTTTGCACTTCTTTGCATTGAATCTAAGTTGCCATAGTCTGACCATTCCTCCAACCTTGCCAAGTCCCTTCTCATCCTTTCTACCCCCTTGTGTATCAACTCTGTTACAGATCTTTGTGTCATCTGCAAAGAGGCATACCTTCTCCAGACCCTCTGCAATGTCACCTATAAAGATGTTAAAGAGGACTGGACCCAGTACTGAGCCCTGAGGTACTCCACTAGTAACCCCTTTCTTCGGAATGTGTTCCATTCACTATTACCTTCTGTGTCCTGTTGTGCAGCCAGTTTGCTACCCAGGCTACCACCCTGGAACCCACTCCCAGGCTGGCTAACTTGATTATTAGTCTTTTGTGCGGGACTGTGTCAAATGCCTTGCTAAAGTCTAGGTAGGCCATATCCACAGCCCCTCCCTGGTCTATTAGTTTGGTCACCCAGTCAAAGAAATCAATTAGATTTGTCTGACATGACCTTCCTGCTATAAATCCATGCTGCTTTGGGTCCTGTGCTCCGCTGGCCTCTAGGTACTCAATAATTCTTTCTTTCAGAAGTGATTCCATCATTTTCCCTACCACTGAGGTCAAACTTACAGGTCTGTAGTTTCCTGCTTCTGCCTTGCTCCCACTTTTGTGAAGGGGAATCACATCTGCCCTCCTCCAGTCCTGAGGTACCACCTCATCCTCCAATTATTTGTTAAAAAGTGTGGTCAGTGGTGTCACTAGGTCCTCCCTTAGTTCTTTTAGGATTCTGGGGTGAATCCCGTCAGGCCCCATTGCTTTGTCCATGCTGAGTTTTAGGAGTTCTTTCAGGACTCTTTCTTCTGTAAATGGACTGGTGTCAACCCCCCTACCCAGAGTGTTTCTATTGTCTGGTTTAGGTAACTCCTCCTCATCTTCTTTTGTGAATACTGAGCAAAAGTATTCATTCAGTATCTCGGCCTTTTCACTGTCTTCCTCTGCCCACCTCCCCTCTCCTTTATTAATCTTCACTATTCCTCCCTTAACCTTTCTATGCTCCCTAATGTACTTATAGAAGGTTTTATCCCCCTTCTTAAATGAATTGGCTATTTTTTCCTCGGTTTGGGCCTTTGCTATTCTGACTGTCTTCCCCACTTCTTTCTGCTTTAATTGATACAGTTCCCTGTCGTGCTCATTCTGTGATTCCTTATACTTTTTGAATGCAGCCTTTTTCTCCTTAACCTTCCCTGCCACCTCTTTTGAGAACCATAGTGGCTTTTTACTCCACTTTGTTTTCTTTATTTGTTTCACACAAAGGCTTGTTGCCTCTATGATAGCAGTTTTGATTTTTCTCCATTGTTCTTCCACCCCTCCTTTTTGGCCATTTGCTAGTGCATTTCTCAGGTATTCACCCATTTTGCCAAAGTCGGCCCTTCTAAAGTCCAGTATCCTTGTTTTTGTATGGTTTGTCTACATAGTTGTGCTTATTGTGAAGCACACTGTGCAGTGGTCACTTGTTCCCAGATGTCTACTGACTTCTAAATTTGTGATCCTCTCTCCATTTGAGAGTACCAGGTCTAGTATTGCTCCCTCCCGAGTGCTGCAGCCACATCCAAGAGCAGGGCCATTCTTGATGCCCTACAGGTGGCAGGCATTAGACAGCTAGTTTTGGAACCCACTCGTGAGGGAGCAATCTTAGACCTCGTACTCTCAAACGGGGGCAGTGAGAGGATCTCAGATCTAGAAGTTGGTTGCCATCTGGGGACAAGTGACCATCAAACAGTGTGGTTCACGTTAAACTCAGCTACAGAGTCAAGCCATACAAAAGTGAGGGTACTGGACTTTAGGAGGGCTGACTTTGGCAAGATGGGAGAGTGCCTCAGAAAGCACTTAGCAAACAGGCTAGAAGGAGGTGAGCAACAATGGGGAATTATCAAACTGCCATCACAGAGGCAACAAGCCTTGTGTGAAGCAAATAAACAAATCAAAACAAAAGAAAAGCCACTATGGTTCTCAAAAGAGGTGGCTGTGAAAGTCAGGAAGAAAAAGATAGCATTCTGGAAGTATAAGGAAACACAGAAGGAGCAGGACAGAGAGCTGTACCAGTTAAGGCAGAAGGAATCAGGGAGGGAAGTCAGAATAGCAAAGGCCCAAACTGAGGAAAAGATAGCCAACTCAGTTAAGAAGGGGGATAAAACCTTTTATACGTACATCAGCGAGCGAGAAAGACAAAGGGAGGGATAGTGAGGCTGAATAGAATGAACGGTGGTGGGCAGAGGGGACAGTGAAAAGCAGGAATACTGAACTAATATTTCTGCTCAGTATTCAAAAAGAGGAGGGGAAGTGCTCAATCCAATTAACAGAAGCACCTTTGATAGGGGGTCGATCCCAGTCCTTTCACAGAAGAAAGGGTTCTGCAAGAACTCCTAAAACTGAAGGTGGACAAAGCAATGGGTCCTGATGGAATTCACCCAGAATTTAAAAGAATTAAGGAGGAACTAGTAAAACCACTGGCTACTCTTTTAATAAATCATGGAGGATGGTGGTACCTCAGGACTGGAGGAAGGCGGATGTGATTCCTCTTCACAAAGTGGGTCCAAGACAGAGGCAGGAAACTACCGACCTGTCAGTCTGACCTCTGTGGTAGGAAAGTGATGGAGTCACTTGAAGGAAAGAATAGTCAGTACCTAGAGGCCAGTGAAGCACAGGACCCAAGGCAGCAGGTTCACAGCGGAAGGTCATGTCAGACAATCTAATAGATTTCTTGACTGGGTGACCAAAGTAGTAGACCAGGAGGGCTGTGGACATGGCCTACCTAGACTTTAGCAAGGCATTTGACACAGTCCCACACAAGATTAATAGTCAAATTAACCAGCCTGGGAGGGACCCAGGGTGGTAGCCTGGGTAAAACATTGGCTGGACAACAGGACACAGAAGGTAATTGTAAATGGAGTCCACTGAAGAAAGGGGGTTACTAGTGGGTACCGGAGGTTCAGTATTGGTCCAGTCCTTTTAATGTCTTCATCAGTGACATTGCAGAGGGACTGGAAGGAAAATATGCCTTTTTGAAGATTACACAAAGATCTGCAACAGGGTTGATACACAAGGAGGAGTGGAAAGGATGAAAAGGGACTTGGCAAGGTTGGAGGAATGGTCAGAAGTATGGCAGCTAGGATTCAATGCAAAGAAGTGCAAAATAATGCACCTGGGAAACAAGAACCCGGGGAAGAATACACAATGGGTGGGGAGGTAGTAACAACAACAAACAAGGAAAGGGGCCTGGGGTAATCATATCAGATGACCTTAAGGTTAGCAAGCAATGTGAGAAGGCAGTAGGGAGGGCTGGGGTATACTGGGATATATAGGGAGAGGCATCATCAGCAGAAAACAGGAAGTTGTTATCCTCTGTACAGACAGTTGGTGAGACCCCATCTGGAGTACTGTGTCCAGTTCTGAGACCCCATCTCTGCAAGGACATAGACAGGATAGAGGCAGTCCAGAGGAGGGAACTAAAATGGTGCAGGGTCTGCAAAAGAAGCTGTATGGAGGAGAGACTAAAGGAGCTTAATATGTATACCCTTGAGGAAAGAAGGGAGAGGGGGACATGATAGAAACTTTTAAGTACCTCAGTGGAATCAACAAAGTCCAAGAGGGTAGCATCTTTCAAGAAAAGAGACTTGCAAGAACAAGGGGACACAATTTAAAGATAGAAGGAGGGCGTGTCTAGGGCAATGTGGAGGAAGTATTATTTCACAGAGAGGGTAGTGGATGCATGGAACAGCCTTCCTGAAGAGGTTGTGGGGTCTAAAACTGTGGGAGAATTCAAGAATGCATGGGACAGACATAAGGCAATTCTTGTGGGGGGTAGGAAGAAATAGGCTGTTGGTTAACTAGGATCTGCGGCCTAGCCTGTAGGTAGGGAGATGGGCAGACTAGATGGGCCTCGCGGTCCTTATCTGCCGTCAAAGTCTATGTTTCTATGTTTCTATGTTCCAACACTAGCTGTCTAAGGCCTGCCCACTGCAGGGCATCGCGAATGACCCTGCTCTTGGATGTGGCTGCAGTACATGTCATCCAGTTAACATCTGGCATATTCAGGTCCCCCCTCAACAGTATTTCCCCCTTTTCAGCCATTTTGAGAATGTCCTCCATCATTTTCTTGTCTGTTTCCTCCCCTTGAGACGGGGGTCTGTATACAACCCCTGTGCAGATTGTGATGCCATTCCCTGTCTCCAAGGTGACCCAGAGTGCCTCCTGTCCTCCCCCTTTACTTTTTAGTTCTGTAGCTTTGATCCCTTCCCTTACGTATAGAGCTACTCCACCTCCTCTTTTACCCTCCCTGTTCCTTCTGTAGACTGTGTACCCCGGTATGTTGACATCCCAGTCATGGTTCTCCATGTACCATGTTTCCGTGACTGCCACAATATCCAATTTTTCATCTTCCATCAGGGCTACTAGCTCAGGAAGCTTGTTTCCCAGACTATGGGCATTGGTACTCATTGTCCTCCATTTAATGTTGGCTTTATCCTTTTTTCCCATCCCTGCTCTTATTGCCCTTGTCTATTTTTCCATTTACCCCTGTCCTGCCCTCTGTTGAGCTCTGTACCTCTTCCCTCAGAGGTCATATTAACCTAATAAATCATGAACCAAACAACAACTCATTCAGATACCAGCATTCATTGCTGAATAAGAAAATGAATTAAGTAACTTTATTAACCAGATTTCATCCCCCCCCCTCCTAGATTTAGTTAATAAAATGGCGCAGTCAAGTTGAAGATGGAATGGAACTAGGAAATGCATTAACAAGAGTCTGTGTACTGTAGTGGTGCAAAATGAGCAGCAGTTGTAAGCTCTGTGGATAAGATTGCGTGGCTGAGTGAAGCCTTGTGAGTGGCTATCTGAGGGAGTGTCAGGAACTTGGATAGTGACCAGAGATGGGAAAAAGAGACCTCAGTTTAACATCTCATTTGGAGGACAGCATCTCAACAGTGCAGCAGCCCCTGTACAGCACTACAGTGTCAGCTATGTCATCCCAAGGACCTTGTGTGGGGCTAGAACCTACAATCATCTAATCTTCTGGCCTCACAGGCATGCAGTCTACCTACTGAACTACTGGCACTAATGTAATACACTGGAATATATATTTATTTAGTTTTTGTCAACCAGGTTGGTGCACTAGACAAGAGGAAAAAATTACTCACTGTAGTAATGTTGTTTCTTCCAAAGGGACCCCTCACTATGCTTAACAATCGCTTCGTTCCTCTAGAATGAGCTGCCCTGGAGTTTAGAATTGTATGCTAATTAGAGAATCTTTAGAATAGATTCAAAACTCTGCAGGTTTATTTCTAAAGCTAGGGTGAGCAGTGACCACTAACCTAGTTAAATGGCTACTAAAAATATATCAAAAATATTTTAAAAAGTCTGTTTAAACTTTTTTCCCAACATGGCAGAATAATATTAAATGTTATGAAAAATGTTTAAAAAGCTCAAATCACTGAGTATCAATTGTAAAGGCACTGTAACAAGTATTGCTCAAACAAACATAGAAACATAGAATTTGATGGCAGATAAGGACCGCTTGGCTCACCTAGTCAAACAGAAAGAATTGTTCTCACTGTGAACCTTTTTCCAAGTTCTAGAAGGGGAGGCAGGGATTAGGGTTTGTTAAGCATAGTGAGGGATCCTATTGGAAGAAACAACATTAAAATGGTGAGTAATTTTCTCTTCAAACCCCAGGAATCCCTCACTTATAACAACTGCATACTCCATAGCATTACCTTGGGAGGTTGGGTACAGAACCTATTTAGGGAAAAAATTCTGCAAGACAGCAGGGCCAAAGCTGGCATTCTTTCCAGATTGTATGTCTAGACAGTACTGCCTTGTGAAAGTGTGTACTGTTTTCCAGGTAGCTGCTTTACATATTTCCTTAAAGGAAATCACTCTTGATTCTGCCACAGAGGCAGAGGTGCCCTATGTGGAGTGAGCCCCAAGGCCTTCAGGTGGCAACTTGCCAGCTTTGCCATAACAGAACTGTAAGCAGGAAACTATCCAGTGAGAAATGGTTCTCTTGGATGCTGGTGTACCTTTCCTCACTTCACCATAGGTGATGAATAATTGAGTATTAGTGAATCTTACACCCTTTGTGTGGTCCAAATAGTAGTTCAGAGCTCTTTTAACATCCAAACTGTGGAGCTTTTGTTCTCCTGAGCTGGATTTTGCTGTAAAGAACACTGGAAGTGTAAATGCCTGATTCAGATGAAATTTAGACACCAATGTAGGGAGGAATTTTCTGTTACTTGTTAGGACTACCTTATCCCTGTGAAATATGATATAGTTCAGATTTCTGCAGAGAGCTTGCAGCTCATTCACCCTCCTGACAGATGTCAATGCCACCAGGAAAAGTGCTTTCCAGGTGACATACTTCAGAGCAGCAGTTGCTGTAAGCTTGAAGGGAGCCTTCATCAGCTGGGTGATACACAGATTTCAGGTCCCATGGAGGGACAGGATCCCTTACTGGAGGGAACAGGTGATTAAGGCCTTTAAGTAACTTTCTGAATATGGGCTGTGAGGCCACTGACCTGTCCTTGCCAGCTGAAGCATATACTGGCACTGCTGCCAGATGAACCTTCAGGGTTGAGGGCCTGAGGCCCAGGGACTGGAGGTAGACTAGGTAGTCCAGCACTGAGGACAGATCTGCCTGCAATGGGCTGAGTTGCCTAGTGGAACCCCAAAGGGAAAATCACTTCCATTTTGAGGCATAGGTTTTTCTTGTCGCTGGTTTCCTGGAAACCTTAAGCACTTCCATAAGCTTTTCAGAAAGATTTAGTCCAGAGAACTCAAGCTCTTCAAGAACCATGCTTTGAGACACAGAGTTCTCAGATCTGGGAATGTTATCCTGACAGATAATGTCAGTAGATTGTCAAGCTGATAGGATGTCTGTTGGAGAGGGACAGTAGCAGGGAGTACCAAATCTTCCTGTCCCTCTGGGGCTATGAGAATCATTGATAACGACTCTCCTATCAGGTTTAGTAGCACTCTCAGCAAAAGTGAGAAAAGTGGGACAAGCACCTGCTGGTTCAGGGTCTATTTGCTATTTCCTTGGCTGATTATGCTCAGGGAATCTGCTAGCACACTGTCCTTCCCTGGCAGGTGTACTGCAGAGAGCTGAACATCCAGAGAGTATGCAAGGTCCCAGATCTTCATTGTTTCTGTGCAATGTTTTGAAGATCTTGTTCTTCCCTGTTTGTTATGTAATTCATTTATTACGGTGTCAAAATAATCTCGCTATGTTCGCACAGTCGGTCTCCCGCTAAATTAAAGAGACAGTATTGTTTTTCAACAGTGACACCATGGGTGGCTCTACACCAGGGCCTGCCAGGGCACGTACCCTGGTAAAAAAATGCTGTGCCCCAGTTGGTGCCCCATATGGTGCAGAATTTCCCCCATAGTAACAGTATATCAGTGCCCTGGCTGCCATCTGTTGTGCCCCAGCTGTGCCCTGGTAACCATTTGTGGCTAGAGCCGCTACTGAGTGACACTTTATTGAAGGTAATATTTAAAAATATAAAAAATCCGTGACACAGAAACACTTTATTAAATACAAAAGAAAAAGTGTTCAGTAATCAGTAGTTGTCAGTAACAGTCAGTTAAATTTAAAGCCGGCCAGTCTGGTGTGTTTAGTTCATTGTTTAATTCGTTGTGATAGCGTTCATGCCAGCAATAGTCAGTTGTTGTCAGCTGTCTGCAATAAAAAGAGAGGCAGACAAAATTGCTAGCACACATACTCATACAGTACCTTACTTTAAGGACAGCTATAGATACAGGAACTTTTCATTAATTACCGCATTGAGGCACTGCGAGTGTGCTTCAGTGATCCCAACTTGTTCGAATCCATGCAAGCAGTCCCCACTCTGCTCCTTTAATTTGCAGACTGCAGTGACAAGCCACTCTGTATATTTCACTTTGATCTATGTCATCCTCAGATCAACTTTTATTTTGGCTGATTGCGACCCAACATTTATCTGTTCAGTGATCATTCCTGCATACCACTTGGTAAAACAGCTTTTCATATAATCTTTAAACAGTTTGTTAACAGACACATCGAATGGCTGTAGGAGGTCTGTGCATGAGGCTGGGACAAACACAGGCACAATGGCCTTTTGCTCCAATTTCTTGAGGATTACAGGTATTGTATGCATCCAGTAAAGATCCATTACCAGGATGGTACGCTGTTCAGGAGGAAGATCACTTTTTTTTGCACACACTGTATGTAGGGCTTCAGTATTTTTTCAAAAAATTCTTGCACACTTTCCTAGTTAGCCCAGTGATTTTCAGTATGAATAATGTTCCAGTCAGGTGGGAAAGCGAAATTTGGGAAGATAGCAATTATGTTGCCATGGAAAATTACCTGTGGGGGTAGGTGATCTCCAGCAAGTGTGCAGCTCATAACTAGCAATACCTGTCTCTTATCACTGAGACCAGTGACCTTGACCTGCCTTGCTCCAGCTTCCTCCATTGACCGCTGACTGCAAGGTACGAGGTTCACCTGGTCTCACTGATATTTATAAGAAGTTCTAGTGGTACCAGCTCCTGCCTTGCAACATGGCTGATGTGTGCTAGGAAGCTAGCTTTAAGCTTGTTAAAGTCTAGGGTGGGTCTTTCGCCCAGCCTTGGTGCCCTTTCTCTTAACATACCCCATTCTATTCAAGAATTGCCATGCCCACTGTCGGGTGATTTTCAGATGTCCACCAAATTCATCCAGAAGTTTAGGATTGTTTGCTTTGACAACACCCACAGCAACCGCAGCAACCACCCTGGCATTTCCAACAGCACCTTCTGTGCAGAGACTTCTAATGATTTGTTCCATCTCTGACTCCACACCATCCATTAGCAATGTTGGGCAACCACGGGGCTTGGTAGGCAGGTGAGATGTAAGCAAGGCAAGGTCATTAACAGACTTTATTTTATCATGATAGTCCGCCTGAAACTTTCAGATTGTACGTTCATTTATGGTTTTCCCGTATTTGCTCTGGTAATACCCAACAGCATTCATCATGCCATTTGTTGCTGCATACTGTCCTAATTCAAAATGAATTTTGGCAGTGTAGTGGTAATATTTGGTACGTCTCTGTTTGGGGGATGGGGACACTCTCTGCAGCTCCTATATAACGCTATTTGCTGTTTTTATTGAAATGCTGGCACTGTCACTGAATGCTGTTGGGGTGATTTCTTCCATGACAGCAAGATCTCTTGACACCTTTGCCTCACTGTAGCCATTTAACTAGAGACATGGTAGCAGCAGCATAGTTTGAAAGATCAAAAGTCCAGTGGTGGTTCCTGAAGGAATACAAGAAGCTCACAGGTACAAGTACAGCTGAGTATGAGCGATTACACTGATTTAACTTGATCTGAGTTGATTAGCATGTGCCAATTAAGTCTGATTATAGTCTGTCATTCATGGTACAGAGACAGAGACATCAGGGCACAGGATTAACGCTGATTACAATCGGACCATTAATGCTGCAGTCTGTCAGTCACCAAAAAAAAAAAAAGGCTGCTGATTGGTGATAGAGACCAAATGCAAACCGATAAATTAATTGAAATTATTAGCTAAGGCCAATTGAAATGAATGCACTGAATGTACAGAAGCATAAGGTGCATGACAGTGTGAAACCACAAACCTAAAATTTATTTATTGAAATGTTTCACCAGGAAGGCACGCTGAGCAATAAGTTATTCATCTCCCGGTGCGACCTGGGGGGTAGGGGGAACAAGAGGATAGTTTACAGAGATTTGGTACACAATACACATTTACAGTACATTACAGTCAAATAATTTGAGCAGACTGTACAGGAGTAATGAAATAGTAGAATAATAATAGTTTTGAACTAGATAGATACTATGCCAGTGCTTTTGGACTAGAAAGATACAACAACACAAAATGTTGCAAATATGCCAGTAAAGTTGCACCCACAAAATTAAGCTTGCCTGTTACTTCATAGTGTTACAGTAGTTGTGGTTGTGTCTGTCCTGATCTGGACAGAATTACCTCTGCTGTGGGTAGAAAATCTTGCATTGCTAGATACACTGCCCTGAATTTCCAGATACCACTAACAGTGAGATCCTCCAGGTGGGTGCCCCAGCCCAGGAGGTGGATATCTGTTGTGAGTATGGCCGTAGGTGATTGTTTGAGGAAGGGAGCTCCCTGCCTGAGGTTGCACTCTTCCTTGCACCATTCTAGTGCCCGTAGCAAGCACTTTGTGACAGGCACTTGTTTTGCAAGTGGATCCCACCTTTGGGACCAATGACTCCATAGGTGGTATTGGATGTCTCTTATTTGGAACCTGGCACCTAATACTGCTGTAGGAGATGATACCTTGTGCTCCAGCAGCTGCAGGAATTTCTGTCATGAAGAGTTTTGCAGTTGCAATCAGAATTCCTACCCCTGCCTGGGGGAGGAATGTTTTTCCTTCCAGGGTATCTAGCTCTGCACCTATAAAATCCCAAACCTGAGCTATGTCTGTTTTTGACTTTAGTATGTTTATGAGGAAGCCTGGGCCCTCCAGAGTGCTTTGCATCAGAAGAAGGGAGGACTTGGTCTCCTGGAGTGACTTTCCTAAGATTAGCCAGTGCAGATAGGGAAAAAACACCGCCCTCTGCCTTCTCAAATGTGCTGCCACCATGGTTAGGCACTTTGTGAACACACTTGGTGCTGAGGACAGGCCGAACGTAGGGAAGGACAATGGGAATTCCCTATTCTGAATCTGTGGTACTTTCTGTGACTGGGTCTGACTGATATGTGAAAGTAGGCATCTTTCAGATGCAGTGACCCCAGTCAGTCTCCTTTTTGCAGTGATGGAATCATTGAGTCCAGTGTTACCATCTTTAATGTTTTCTTTTTTAAATGTTTGTTTAGATATCTCAGTTCTAAAATGGGCTGCCACTCCCCATTTTTCTTGTGGGTCAGGAAGTATCTTTAGTAAAGTCCTTTTCCCCATTGGGAGGGAGGTATCTTCTCCACTGCATGTGCTTGCAGTAACATTTTGCCTCCATCTCCAACAAGCTTCTCTCTGTTACAGTGTGGGGGTGGAAGATTTTGTGACTCTGCTGTCTCAGAAATTTTCTGAATTGCAGGGACAGACCCTAACTCACTAATTCCAGAGCCCACTTGTCTGTGGCTATTTTTGTCCATTCTTGAAAACAGTGAGTCAGCCTTCCCCTGACTGGCAATGAATGGGTGACCTGTGGAGACTTGTCAGGGGTTTTGCTTTAGTTTGGTTTTAGAAGCTGATTTTGCAGCTGCACGCCTGTTGCCCCTACTAATGTACCCCTGAAGAAACCCCTCTGTGGAGGGTAGTTGTAGTTAATTTAAGCATACCTGTACCTCCCCTTCCATAATGCCTATAGGAGGTGGAGGCCTTTTTCCTTCTCAGTGTTTTTCCTTCTTAGGTGGTTATATATGTGTCCACTTTCTTCATGTAAGCCTCTGTCTTGTCACCAAACAGCGAGTTTCCCTCACAAGAAAAATCCATTGCTTTTGTTTGAGTGTCCTGGGACAGATTTGTGGTTCTAAGCCAAGCAAACCTTCTTAAGGACACTGAATGTGCCATGAACCTGGATGCAGTGTCATTAGTGTCCACTGTCATGTGGAATTGGTACTTAGTGGCATCTATGGCTGCCTTTACTGTGTTAGCCAAATCCTATGCCAAATCACCAGAAGCCTTCTCACTCATTACCAATATAGAGTTCCAAATGTCCTTTTGGTACTGAGCTGTGTAGGCCAAGTATGCTGCCTGCCATAACAGTAGGGAAGCTGAAGTATAACCTTTCTTGCCCATGCTATCCAACTTCCTGAAATCTTTCACAGGAGGCTGGGAAGACAGGGGCACCTTGGCCTTGTCACAGGCAGTAGTCTGGACCACTCCCTCATGATCAGGGTGAGAATACAGATATTTGGAACCCTGTTTGTCCATCTGATACTTTTTCTCAATTTTCTTATCTATGCCAGCAGCCAAGGTGGGTGCTGACATGATTATACAGATGGCCTTCTTGAAGGACTTACAGATGGGCAATAGAAACCTTTTTGTGGGAGATAAGCCCATCATATCCATACATTTCACCTCATCCACATCTTCCTCAGTTTCTTGTGAGGAGATGATGAGGGCATTTACCATATGCCTCACAAAAGCATAGTGTGAGATATAGTCATCTGAAGGTTGAGGAAGGAAGCCTAACTCTTGTTCAGGAGAACCATCAGGTTCTATGGGCTCTGCTTTGTCCTCCTGCTGTTCACAGTACAATTCAGCCTCCTCCACCTCCACAGGCATTGGGAATGAAACGGGGGGGGTGCAGGGATATTCATGAAATTCCCCATGGCCTGGAATGCCTGGAGGAATTGCCATGCCTTCGTCATGTCCTCTGTTAAGGGCATTTTATTTGTGTCTAGTGGTGACTGCTTTCCTTCTTCAGTAGGAGGGACAGTGACATGTTTTTCTTTTAGTTTTTTCTTGGTAGGCACTGTCTCCAGTGTCTGCTCAGAGTCTCTTTTATTTTTACTGGATTCAGGGTTCCCCATTCAGACATCCTGATTTCTGAACCATCTTCTGCAGCCTTTTCTTTCTTATCTGTCCCCTTTGACAGGGACTGCTGTTTATTTTGAGGGTCTGGACCCTCATCTGAGCTTTTAGGTGACATGGAGCCAGACTGAGAGGCCATAATGTCTTCTAATTTCTTAGCCTTTTTCTTTTGCATTTTAGGGTCCTCAACAAACACTTCTGCTCTGTGTTTACCAAAGAGGACCCAGGGGATGACCCAGCCCTGAAAAAACACAATACCCCAAGACCAGGGGTAGACACAAGTTCCTTTACAGAAGCCGAAGTATGGGAGGCACTAAATAAACTAAAAGCAGGCAAAGCCATGGGATCAGACGAGATGCACCCCAGAATCCTTAAGGAACTGGGGGCAGTATTAGCAGCCACTCTGGCACTTTTATTCATGAAATCCTTGAAGAGCGGTGTGGAACCTGAAGACTGGAAAAAGGCAATAGTGGTTCCACTCCCCAAATCAGGCAGTTGTGAGGAGGCTAGTAATTACAGACCGGTGAGCCTCACGTCTGTAGTAGGGAAACTAACGGTGACACTACTCAAACAGAGGATTACAGCATTCCTCAAAACTAGTGGCCAACAAGACCCTAAACAGCATGGTTTCACAGCAGGTAGGTCATGCCAGACAAATCTGCTTGAGTTTTTTTGACTATACTACAAAAATAGTGGACGACAGTGGGGCAGTGAATGTGGTCTACCTACACTTTAGTAAGGCCTTCAACTCAGTTCCACATAGAAGGCTGGTAAAGAAGCTTGACCACACAGGGGTTGGTCCAGAAGTAGTCAGATGATTACAAGGCAGAACCCAGAGGGTACAGATTAATGGAGTGCAATCAACGGAAGGCAGGGGGTGCCCCAGGGCTCAGTGCTAGGGCCTGTGCTTTTCAGTGTTTTTATTGCAGACATCACTGATGGACTGGAAGGGAAAGTGTGTCTGTTCGCAGATGACACAAAGATATGTAGTAGGGTGGACACTCCAGAAGGAGTGAGCAAGATGGAAGCTGACCTCTAGAAACTAGAAGAATGGTCTGGAGTGTGGCAGCTGAGATTTAATGGCAAAAAGTGCAAGGTTATGCACATGGGAAAGAAAAATCCAAGAAAGAAGTATTACCTAGGTGGCAAAAGACTGGCAACCTCAAACCAGGAACGAGATCTGGCAATCATAATCTCAGATGACTTGAAGGTTAATAAGTAGTGTGTGAGAAGGCAACAATGAAGGCCAACAGAATGATGGGCTGCATTGGGAGGGGAATCATGAGCAGGAAGAGAGAGGTGGTACTACCACTGTATAGATCGCTGGTCAGGCCTCACCTGGAATACGGAGTCCAATTCTTGAGGTCTCACCTCAGGAAGGACATTAACCAAGTGGGAACAGTACAGAGAAAGGTGACAAAATTGATTCAGGGTCTACAGTACATGTCCTACAAGGAAAGGCTCAGGGAACTGAATATGTTACTCCCTGGAGCAGAGAAAAGAGAAAGGGGACTTGATTGAAACATTTCCATAAAAGGCATTAACAAAGTACAGGCACAGGAACGTTTTCATTTCAAGAAGAGTTCCAGGATCAGGGGACATGACCTTAGGCTGCAAGGAGGGAGGTTCTGTACCAACACCAGGAAGTTTTTCTTCACAGAAAGAGTGGTGGATGCTTGGAACAGCCTGCCCCAAGAAGTTGTGGGGGTCAACACTGTTGGGGGATTCAAGAATGCACGGGATAGACACAAGGGAGCCCTGACTACAAAGGGCAACTAGAGTGTCAAAATAGGTCTAAAACAAATGGGCAGACTAGATGGACCTAGCGGTCTCCTTCTGCTGTCAGCTTCTATGTTTCTATGTAGGGTAAAACTTAATACAAAGCTCACAGTAGACAACATCATGATCTGGACCTAGGCATCTAAAGCACTACTCGTAGCAGTCTGCCTTAGCCAGGAGTTGGCAACAAATGTTTCAATTTTTACAGCCTATAGGTCCTGTTTTCTTGTTTGGCCTGTCAGCCATGCCAAATGCTGAAGATCATTAAAAATTGTTCCAGTTCCCCAAAACAGTAATTTCATGACAGAAACATACCTTTATTAAATAAGAAGGGGGTTTACATTCACAGATGCAGTTTGGTTCCTTTTAAAAGAAGAACTGCAAAGTAAAAAAAAATACCTTGTAATTCAAGCCATTTTATTGTCTCAGTTCCTGAAAAATTGGAACCATTATCCAAATCAAATTACTGCAAAGCGGTAATTTAAACAGTGAAGAACTGTTTTCTGTACAAAAAAGTGGTTACCTAAAGGTGGAAACTAAACTTCGAAACGGCCTTCTCTGATTCCTAGGAATCAATGTGGAACTGGAGAATCAGCAAAAAAAAAAAAAATATTAAACTAAATACACCCTAACTGAGACTGTGTTGATGACCTTCATCAGAAACTGACCAGGCTCTCGCCCTCCCCTGTTTTTTTCCATACTGGATGGCACCCCTCTGGGAGCTGACCCTGCCTTCAAATACCTTGGTGTGTGGCTTGATAGCAAGCTTGACTTCTCTGCCCACATCATTACCATCCATGCCAAACTCTGCTTGAACTTGGTGCCCTGTACTGCAATAAGGACTGAATCTCCCCCAGGAGAATCTCCCCTGTAGGAGATGGTAACCAAAATGGTGCTCCATGGTCTTCGACTATGCAGAAGTGGTTTATGGCACTGCCCTCGTCTCCTCCCTTGCCAGACTGGACACTCACTGTAATGCCTTCTGTTGTTCTGCTACCAATTCTTCCTGTCATACTTCTCATTGCTCCCTCTATTCTTCCCCTCTCCATCGCTCCTCTCCCATTTTGTCACCAGTTCCATTGTGCCTCCTTTATGGCTAAATACTGGTTTGAGACCCTCTCCTCCTACCTTTCCTCACTTATGTAGTATTAGTGGTAGTAAAAATCTTTATTTTTATACAGGACTAAAGATGGTACAACTACACTATTAGGACCAAGGTCCTGTATCTAATAAAATGACATAATATCCTGTAATAAAGAATAATTTACTGCCACCTTATTATTTTGAGACAAATCTGTAATACTGTTTTACTGTATGGTGTCTAATGCTTGCTCCATTGTTGTACCCTGCATTGTCTGTACATCCCCTTGAAATCTTGTTAATCCTGTGTAAACCTTGTCTTTTGTCTGCATATTCCATGTAAGGCTCCAGCTGATATCGGGGGGACAGCAGCAAGATGGTTGCGGTGCTGCTCCGCTTTACACGGCATGATTTTTCATCCTTTGTTTGCCGGCTTTAAAAATGCAAGTTTGTTTTCTGTGAAAGTAACCCATTGTTGTTTTATACATTTTAACTTATGGTATGGAAATGGGTATCCTTTTTAATTGGGAAAGGCATATAGCGGCTTTCCTTTGAGCGACGGTTCTGCCTGCACGCTGATTTGGCATTTTTGCAAACGTTAGTCCATCCGGAACGAGAGACACCTGAGAGAACCATTCTGAATATTTATGAATAATACCTAAGTTATTCTGGTCTTTAACCTCCGGCATTGTGTTTTCATATGATGGAAGTCGCTTTAAAATAAGGTTTTGCATTACCGGTGCCTGGTGTCTTCCCGGTGTTATGTTGGACCCCTCTCAAACCAAACATGTGGCAGACTACTTACTGGTTCTGGTTTCTGGAGCAGCTTTTGCCCAGAGTTGGGCCTTGAGAGGATCGCTGAAGGTAGAGTTTGGCTGCCTGACTTTTAATTAAATGGCTGGCAACAAGGAAGAAGACGGAGGTCAGCAGATGCACTATAGGTGCAGAAAGGCTCCCACACATTTATAAAAGGTATGACATTGTTGCCTAAGTGGTATTGTAGCATATTTAATGTGCTAAATTTACTTCACTCAGTGGAGTGGTATCTTTTCTTTTTCCCCCAGGTGAGTCTGTTTCCAGTGGAGATCCAGGAGGATGCTGATACCGGGAAATTTAATGGAAACAGTCCCTGGCATCCACTGACTGATTGATGTGATTGATGCTAATGTTGTATTGTTGTTGTTGTAATGCTATTGTTTATTATATTGTGTATTGTCATATTTGAATGTGTTGTAATTATATGTATTTTATTTGGCTTGGAACTTCATTGAAAATGAGCTTGTCAACTGAATGTATTCCATTATTCTGACAAATAAAAAATGATTTACTACTACTGCTTACTACTACTTCCTACTACATTGAGGGTTATTAACACCCATGAGCTGTAGTTTTTCAGAAACTCTGATAGACACTATTCAGATTTTTAAACTCAAGAAAGGAATTAAGCCTGGCACTTTTTTCAGCTATTGCTTAGAAAGTCATGTCCCAGTTTTGAGGTAACAATTTTTCATTATATCTTGGGGAAAAGTGTTGAAAATTTATAGATACATGAGTGGAGCAGATTTCAGCTACAAATAAAGATTTGCCTGATGTCGCCGAATAGAGAATGGGAGCCAATGTACCAGGAATTTAATGAATTATAAAACTGGTGAAGGAAAGCTGATCTTCGAGTAGCCGACGTCGCTTTTATCCTTCTTACTGCTGATGGGACTTTTTGAGGCAAAGGAGTAAAATGTTGAGTTATAAGCCTTGTGGAAATAGCGCTGAGGCATAATTTCATTTGGTTTATATCGAAATATTTTGTGGAAATCATTTGGAGATATTTTGCCCCCCCCCAGGACCTTACATTTTCTGGTGTAAGAGGCCTAGGTGTTGCATTTGATCAAGTCCAAAGTTATTTGCCTTCTGTATATGGACTCCTGAACAAAACTGCCCCACATGCTAACTAATTGGCTTGGATAACTGAATCCTTTGCTTTCTGCTTTGCCTAAAACGAGGAGCCATACAGTCAATATATTTTATATTTTCTAGCTTGTAATTCATTTGTACTCCCAGAAGTAAAAGGAGCCTCTCAAACCTAAACTTTCTTGTTTGAAAGCATTTTAATTTTGATCTCATTTAAATATTTTAAATATTCGCTAAGTGGATTTCAGGTTGGATTCCAGGACATTTATTTAAGAAGCTTTTGCTTGCTTGTTTTCTCGAGGTAGTATGAGGGATAACATTGTTGATAAATAGTGATTTTGTACTCTGGATCTCTTATAGGCTCCTGTTCTAAAAAAACAATATGCAAATGCTTGTTTGGCTTTACAACTATTGGACTCCAGAAACATGACTGGAGCCTTTATTATACAATGGCAAGAAAAATCCTGGTCTCTGATTGGTCAGTCTTGGGCTGGACCCGTGATGTTATCCCAGTACAACATCACGGGTCTAGTCTCAGCCTCATTGTGAACCTGTAGATGATTGTTTGCTTGATTTGTTTCCGTTTGATTGTTTCATCTTCTCTTAAAAAACAAAAATATTTTTTCACACAGAAACATCTTTAAAATTATTTTTTTATTCTGTATAACAATGAGCCATTGTGTAATAGCAATAATGCTCTCCAGGGTGTGTGTCGTTTGGGATAACGTCATGCCTCAGTCATTGGACGCACTCGGCCTGCGGCCTCATGCCCAACCACCTGAAGCATGACGTTATCCCAGCTCGACACACCCTGTCGGGCATTATTGCTTAATTAGCCGATGGACTCCTGAGTAAATGGAGCCCGAACACTGACCTCCAGTGAATGGACTCCAGTTGGCACCAAATTTCAAATCTTTTAAGTTATATTTAAGCCTGTATGTTTGCTTATATATTCTACAAATCAACTGGTGTACTTGTTTACCTTTTAGTGTTCAGATGCGAATATTACCTATTTCAGGATGAGAGGATTTTATTACTGACCACACTTCCAGTATTGCTGTAAACATTTGTGGAATATTTTTATTTTTTTTCTCTTTATGTTTCTGTCTGTATGCTTGTCTGCTTTGTAATGGCAAATGCCAAAAAAATTTAATTAATCTACCTACCTATTCCATGTAATCTCCCGGGTCGCACCTAAAAATAAGCATATGTTTGTCTAGTGTGCTTACCTGGTTAACAAAAGCTAAATAAATACATAAAGTTATTTATTTATATATTTAGTTTTTGTTAACCGGGTAAGTGTGCTAGCCAAAACTGACTATATTCAGGCATGACCCAGGAGAGTACAACAAGTGTAAACAGACAGTAAACAATTCAATAGGAACTATTTCAGGTACATACAGAGGAGGGTTACAATCAATATCAACAAGTATTACAAAGGAATAACATTACATAAGAGCTAAACAATAATTACATAAATGACCAGAAACAGAATTTGGCAAAACAATGTATCCAAGGGCAGGAAAGTAAAAAATAAAACAGGGTTAGAGAGGGGAAGTTGTATTGATTACAAATATTCATGTCTGCAGTAACTTTTGAGGAGTAAAGAGTAAAACATGAAGTGAAGAAGTGAGGGTGAAGAGAGAACCAGAGAAGGAAAGTAGAAGCAGAGTAGAAACAGAGGGGCAGAGTTAGGCATGACTTGAGCAAAACTTGGTCAGGGCAGAAGGTAGAAGGATAGGGTAGGTTAAAGGGAAAGGAAAAAATGTTAGGTAGGAAGTAGAGAGAAACGAAGCAGGATATAGGAAAAGAGGGAAAGGACAAGGATCAGAGTAGTCAGGTGTGGTCAAAACAAGTGCAGGTGTCAATCAGAGATAAGTATCACTTCATCTCACGTTTGAAGCAGAGATGAGACTTTGTCAGCCGTAGGTCCAAGGGAAGCAAATTCCAGAGTTGAGGGGCAGTATGCTGAAAAGCGGCAGCACTTTTGAGCGTATGACACCTGGGCACGTGAAGTAAAGATTTATCATCCAAAATAAAACAGGCATGTTACTGATAGACACACACATGTTAACAGAAATACTGGAGAACCAAGGACACATTTATTTTAGTATTATTGATTTATAAATGAAAGTTAAATGAATCCTCTGTTTGAATTGATTTAACATAGTAATAATGCATATATGGTTATTTAATGTTGATGGACACCACACTATATACAGAAAACAAGACTTACTAGACAAAGAATCCTAAAGATATTCAATTTCTTAGGCATGTCACTTTAAGCATTTTTATTCATTATCCATTACACATACATCTACTTATATCCCCCTGGCCCCTCTTCTTCTTACTCTCTCACATCTAGGGATTCCTGTACCTTCTCCAGTCTTCATCCTCACTCCTCTGCTGGACAATCAATTTTCTCTTTCCGCCTCTCTTCCCTCTGGAACCTGCTCCCCTCTCCCCTCTGCTTCTCCCCTTCACTCCCTGCCTTTCAACATTTATTTATTTAGCTTTTGTTTACCGGGGTAAGTACACTAGACAAGTATTTTGCCTATTTTCAGGAACGACCCGGGAGAATACAACAAAGGAATACAGATAGCTGCACATAAAGGTTGCAGGTACATCATGACAAATATAACAAGACATAAGGGAAATAAGGTACATCATTGACTAATAAGAGTGACATACAGGAGTATAGCACTATCCGCAGGAATGGTAGGTCATAATATAACTTATAACTTAAACTTATATCTATATAGTTTAGCACCCCAGGGCACGGAGGTTCATAGACAAACTTATGATCATGGTGCAATGCTGTGGTCAAAAGAGGTACACCCAACAGTCAGAAAACCCGGGGAACTGAAAAGAGTTTAATGGGATCATTGGGGTCTGTGAGAAGTATCAAGCAGCTTCAGCGAAGGCAGCTTGGGGCAAGTATGACAAATAGTTTAGGATTCCCCTAGGGAGGCTTGGGGCAGTCACACACAGAGGCTAGTTTCAGGTAGCCCCACAGGGAGTTGCAAAACTCTGATAGGAGGGGGCCGAGCGGATGTCACCAGGGAGGGAGTTCCAAAGTCTGGGTGCACTAACGGCAAAATCCTGATCCCCATGGAGGGTACGGGTGGAGGGGACTTTGAGCATCCCTGAGGTCTGGGATCTGAGATGGTAGGGGGTAGCATCCAATTGTGGTAGGAGCAGGGCTAACCCTTGGGGGATGCCAGTTCTGATCACTTTCCCTGAGAGGCACCCAACCCGGAAATCGAGGTATCTGGCTGGGGAGAGCCAGCAAAGTTGCTCATATAGCTCACACCGGTGGGTGAGATGGAGGGGGGGAAGCCAGAGTGAAATGGCAGATGCTGTTATATGCCGTGTACCACTGAGTGAGATGAGTTTTTGGGGAGCGGGCAAATAGGTGCTAAGCTAAGGCATCTTCCTGTACCCTCCTGCAACTGTCATCCCACCTTTTGACCTTTTCTCCTCCTTCTTCTGCCCTGCCCCCCTTAATTGAGACTAATTGTGACCCCACCTGAGGTCTGTTCTGGACCCTACTAGCACTGTCAACTACCCCAACAGGCACTGCACACTTTATGTTACCCTGTCACATCTGTCTGTGTATCATTGCATTAATCCATGCTGTTAATTTTTACCTGTTCATTGCATTGTTCCTGCATTCTGTAATGCTGCTTATGTAACTGCATTCTGTTCTGCAGTTTTATTCTGTCTGTACTACCCTCCCCCCCTTCCCCAGGTCACACCTGAAAATACTCAGTGTGCCTTTCTAGGTTACCAATTTTTAAATAAATAAATTAAATAAACTAACACAGAGTAATCGAGAGATAGCTAGAATAAACAGAAACACTTTAAATAATAAAACAATAAACTGTAATCGGCTCAGAAGTGAAAAGAACATTTTGGGCCAACTGCTTTCTTCAGGCAGAGAAATAAATCTGTCATTAGAATGTGAGGGCGAGTGTGACCACACAGGCATGGGGTCATAACCTCATACAAAAAAAACTGCAGCAGTGTACCGTGCTGTCAATACAATGGGTACATTGCTAGCACTGAGCCATATCGCTGAAACTAAATGTCAGTGTAAAACAGTGGAAATTATTTTTGTGCAGTGGGCGCCACCCCCCTGTACCCCCCATTATGGGTGTCTGTGCCCCCGAACCCTCCTATTTAAATAATCAACTCCGAGGGGAGGGGTCAACACAGGGATGGGGAGAAACATGGGTGTGAGGGAAAAACCAAACCTAAAAGCTCCATTTATCTGGGACTGGGATTTGAGACCCTGTCCACAAATGTACCCCTTCCCTTGCTCCCGGTGGCCAGTCCTGCTGAGCCACAGCAGCTGCTCGGCATACTCTCCTCCTAGCAGAGGTCTTATCCTCTGTGTGACTAGCTACCCAGGCAAGAGCGACAGGGTGCAAAACTGCATTTACATTGTTTCATTCTTTTGTGGTTTTGCACCCTGTCGCTATATCCACACGCGCTGTCTGTGATGTGTGGCTTTGACTAAGCCATTTTGTATACGGCGTATTGACCCGGTACTGACCAGACAGCAGAGTTCTGAATTTCATTCTAAAGATTCTGTAATTATCATAAAATTCTAAGCTCTGGGGTGGCTCGTTCTAGGGGAATGAAGCAGTTGTTAAGCATAAATGAGGGACTCCTGGGGTTTGAAATACCTATTTTCAGGCACGACACAGGAGGTTGTAAAAGACAGTTGAAATTACATAAAGCAGCAAAGATGACAACATATACAGTAGTGCAGAACAATAATAATGAAACACAAAATGTGTCCTAGTAAGAGTCACATTGAGCCGGCAAAGATCACACAAGCACAGATGAGCAACAATTTTTTGAAGAAAGCTCAACATTAACTCTAAGGCCTTCAATCACCTAATTTCAGATACTTCAGTGGCCAGGTAATAAAATGTTTTGCTCCTAAATTCAGTGCAGATTTTTGGAAATTTCTAAATTTTTGTTTTCCTGGAATCACAAAGTATATAATAGCTATGGGCCGTTATGAAAAGTTGACAGTGAGTAGTAGATCAAGGAGCATGCTCAGCATTCAATATAAATTTCAGTGCCACAAGCTGTGTGGTCAGGGTATGATAATCCTTTTATCGAACACTTGGCCAATATTTGTACTTTGCATCCCCCAGGTACTTAGTAGTCATTATTTGGCCCAAACCTTGATAGGAAATAAGTTACAAAAACTGCCACTAGCCCCCAGCTGGTCAGAATTAGCCCTATGGCTACTTCCCCCATCATCATCTCCCACCTTTCACCCCCACCCTTAGCGTTTCCACGCAGAGGTCCTGATTCTGTAAGCACCCCTACGCATGACGCAAGTTGCGACATGCGAGGGGTGCAGTTGCGCCAAGAACCCTGCTCCCGATTCTATAAGGGGCTGGGTCGCCACAGCTAAGTCCTGCAACTTGCGACATTCCCACAGGTACGCCAGATGAAAGGCATACCTGAGGGGCATGTCCCAAGCTGCATCCACAGTCCTGTAGGGCACAAGTGCCCCCCCCAGCCCCAGTCCCTAAGCCTGAAAAGCCCTGCAGGGCTATCGAACCCCCACCCCAGTCCCCAAATGTGTGCAAAAAGCCCTCAGTCCCCAATGTAAAATAAAAAGCCCATCAGGGCTATCAGACACCCTTCTAAGTCCCGAGCCCCATAATGTAATAGTAACAGCCCACCAAGCTCTGATCACCGATCACCAAACCCACATCCTGCGTTTTCACAAACTGTACAGAAATCATAACAAATCCCCATTATCCCTGTTAGTTTAGTGCCTCCCCACCTCTCCATCCAGCAGTGGAAGACCACCCCGCTCCCCCCCACCCAGCCAGCGACTGGCATAGACCGACCTCTCACCACCAATGCCAGCCACCAACTGGGCTTATACGCCCAAAGGCACGTACTACTGTACATAGTACATGGTAAATGAATATTCATTGAGCACATGCTATGTAGTGTAGTACACGCCCGGTGGAGCTCAGTCGGTGGCTGGCCATGGTGAGAGGTGGGCTCATGCCAGTCACCAGCTGGGTAGGAGTGGGGGTGGGGACTCTAATACCAGGTGAAGGGCTACTAGACTACCAGGTTATGGGCAGTGAGCACATACGGGGGCTGCGGTTTGCGGGTGGCAGCAGTACGGGTATCAGGACATTGGGAGGGGGGCATGAATAGCCCTGCAGGGCACTTATGTGCATGTACTGGGGCTTGGGCATTAGGGGAGAGATGGGGACAACCCTGCTGGGAATTGACTGGCACTTTGGGGGTCAGGGCATTGGGGGGCAGTAAAAGCCCTGCAGGGCTGTACTCACAACTTTGGGATTGGGGTAGTGGTGGTGGGGAGGGTGGCATACCATTGGGGGATGGGCCAGCTGCACTTACAGGCAACCCCTGGGGGTGTAAGGACAGTTACACCAGCTGTATGCTGGCGTAACCTACATTGTTGGATGTCCCCGGGGGTTGTTGAAGAATAGCACCCTTGAGACTTTTGTTGCTACCCTTCCTGAATAGGGTGCAACGGATGCTGTAAACCCCTTAGCGTCATGTCATAAAGGGTTTACAGGGTACATGGTGGCATAAGTCCACTTTGGCGCAAGCATCCTGTGGCATGTCGCAGGCTGCTTTGCAGAATACCGTATGTCGCAACTGCTGGTGTAGCTTGCTACTTGCGCCATTTATTTTGGCGCAAGTCAAGTTACACCAGGCATAACCTTCTGAGAATTGGGCCCTTAAGACTTTTTAAATTACTTGACTCCTTGCACTGTACTAGGACCTGACAGTGTGATTTCATTTAATAGCAGGCCCTAGGCTGATTCCCAGCCCAAAAGGGACATTTCTCCCAAGTGTCCACTATTGACTACTAATTGGGGAGAGCAATAATAGCCAAATCCTGGCCGGCTAGTCATTCCCAATCTCTAACCTGTAGCATGCTTTTCACCATAATCTGATAGCCTAAGCAGCTCCTCTGAGAGGGTAAAATGGTTCTGCATCAAGAGAAAGAAAGAAAGAAAGAAAGAAAGAAAGAAAGAAAGAAAGAAAGAAAGAAAGAAATATTCCCGTTGAGCTTCTGGGAAAAGTGTAGCAAGTTTCTGGGAAATGTGCTGCAAGACTGGTTCCTTTTCTGGAGATGAGTTATCCGTTGATGGTGTATGTGACCTGTAATTTGATCTCCTTCTTGGGAAGGGCTGCCTGCTTGAAAATACAGAGCAGGGCTCTGCAGCAATGAGAAGTTAAGAAATGCCTGCCTTGACTCAGCACAGCTAGCAACATGGGTTACAACACAGTCTGCAACAACTGTACTTCACTAAGTGAATCCTGAAAGCTATTGCACAGTGCTGAATGAAGACACTTCTTCTAAGGACACTACTGTCTTGAAATCAACTGAGATGGAAACAGAACCCATAAAAACATTTTTTGGAGGCACAGATGGTTGAATTCTTTTTTGGTTCTAACTGGAACCCACAAAGTTCTAACAGGTTCTTGTTTATGAATTTCTTTTTAAAGCTAGTAATTACCATATATTAGCATTTTGGATGAGATGGGTAGATTTTTAAATAGCATCCTTCCAAGGCTCAGATCTTCACAGTCGTGATAAACACACAACATGTGAACATAAAAGCATCACATTATAAAACATTCTTAACAAAACCTATCGAATATACAACAGAGCAAACTAATTATAATACAGTTCTTGAACTATGAAATCTAGCTGGGACATCTTGACTGAATAAAATGTGCTGCAGTTTACATTTTCAAAGACGGAGCCTGGTAGCTGGCCCAGTGGCACAGAGGGCTGAGGCTTCTCTGCCTTATGTCATGCCATGCCGCACCAGGTTCGGGAATGACCTTGGGTCGTCAGGCAGCCGGCATGGGGGGGGAGCAGAATTGAGCTGCCTAATAGCAGCTCTCCTCTCCTGGGGAGTGGGGTCACTCTCCCGCTGTCCCGCCATCACCGGGTGGAGGTCCAGTGGTGGTACAGGTGGGTATGGGCAACCGGTAGGGTGTGGCATGCCTCCACATGTGTGCTTGCGCCAAGGACGTGAGGGTGGGGTGGAAAAATGAGGAACAAAAAAATGGATAAAAAAGATAAAAAAAAAAAAAAAGAAGGAGCCTGGCAACTAATGCATACACTCATACATGCATAATTAAGGAGGACAGAAGTGGTCCATCAAGTACCTCCCACACACTAGCTCAATGGGAATCCCTCATCACACCCTTTTCTTTACAGTACTTGTCAAGTCTGAGCTTAAATATTGTAACAGTACAGTCATCTGCTCTGAAAATTTATTCCAAGTGT
This sequence comes from Neoceratodus forsteri, assembly GCA_016271365.2. NCBI lineage: Eukaryota > Metazoa > Chordata > Ceratodontiformes > Ceratodontidae > Neoceratodus > Neoceratodus forsteri. The sequence goes on along the minus strand of JADMNL010000022.1, from coordinate 491,998,928 downwards.
ACACCCCCCCCCATGTGAAGTAGTTCTTGCTGACATTTCCCTTGAATTGTCCTCCTTTCAATGACTTATAATGGAGGAGAATTCCAGAGCACATGGACTGCCACTGCAAAAGAGCAGTCAATGCAGAAGGAACTCAGAGCAGCCCCTTGCCCACATAACACGTGGCTCTCATGGAGAATAAGAGGGAGGATGTTTAAAGAAGCAGTGGGGGCCCAGTCTACTCGGGGAGTTGAATGTTAACAAATGAGAACTGCGCTGAATCTGCAAGTAATTTTTCCAGCAGAATCTGTTTTATTTTAATATTGATTCAGTTTATTTTATTGTTCTATCTATACAAGCTTATTAGTTATCCCAGTGTGTGTTTCTGATTTAAAGACTGGTGGTAAGGGCCATGTTATGTATAAGGTAGTTTATGTTAGGGTGATCAGAATCACTAAAATCCAATCCATCATCAGCATTCAGATTCCAGAATAATCTTATTCCAGCTCAGATTCCTATTCTGGTTTCGAGTCGGAATCAGAATTCAAAATTTGATTCTGGGAAGAGGTGAAGGGCCCCACTGGGGCATCTAGAGGGTGCTGCTTGTGGGGTAACCCTCAGAGGCCACCGTCAGTTGCGAGAGAAGTGTGGGCAGCAGATAGTGCAGCCCCTGATTTGCATTTTTAGAGTTAATTTTTTTTTACTTGCATTGTGTGGAGGGCTTTGTGGGATAACAGATGGACCAGACACCGAACTTCAGTTTCAACACACAATCTCTGTGTGATGTTTATTCAAAATCCTTTTCTTCCCATCCCTCACTGCCAGGTGCCTGTCTCACATAGCAACCCTAGTAGGTGAGTTCTGGTTCGACTCTCTGCCATCCTATCTGTCCTCCCTCTTGTTGAGCCCCTCCACCTCCTGCTACTCATTTCGATCTTCTACGCACAGAACGCTCACCCTCCCCCAGTGGCATACATCAGCTGACCGAAATGCCTTTTCATACATATTCCCTAGCTCCTGGAACTCCCTCCCTCTCGAAATTCACTCTACCCAAAATCACTGCTCCCTTGCACTTCTCCTTCAGAAGCACACAGTACACTGCTGCAACTGCAACTAATCCACCCTACCTACCCCCCCATTAATACCTTTTTATCTATGCCTTTTTTCTCACCCCACCTTAAGACCTTAAATGCTATAACTTCCCTGCAGCACTACCCCAACATTGCTCGCCCCTCTACCCTACTTCCCTCATCCCTCTCCTCCCCTTACTCTATATCCCTATTTTCCTCAGCCAACTCCCAGTCCCCTTGCAGGGTTCTTAACATCCTGAAGGGGTAAAGGTCCTGGCTGCCCAATCACTGTAATGCCCCCTACACCTCCTACTCTCACACCCCCCTCCTGCTTGTCTCCCCCTATCTACATCAGGTATGGTACCCAAAATAAGCACTTCCATTGATCCTACTAGCACTTGTCCTTGCCTGCTCCCACCCTCAAACTATCAGCACTGTTCTCAGCAGTCAGCTCTCTCTTCATTCTAAACCTGGCTTAGCCACTAGGATTAAGCCCATGTTATTGTCCATAAAACTGATGTATTGGCACCATATGTCAGTGATAATTGATGTATCTAGCTATATATTTTGCATACTATGTCCCTGTTATATTTTCTAATTATGTCCCTGTTGTTGACTTTAACTTGTTTTTGTATGAAGAATGTATATTTATTTATTTAGTTAGTTAGTTTTTGTTAACCGGGTTAGGTGCGCTAGCCAAAGTTGATTATTTTCAGGCAAGACCCAGGAGAATACATACATAAAATGAGATGAGATTATACAATACATAGTATATAGTACAGGTACATAGTATATAGTACAGGTAGGTTAGAATACAGATCCAATCAGACAGTACTCAAGATAATACATATAGCTATGCAGAGATGACAAAAGTGACAATTAGTACATGCAAATAACAACTGAAACTGGGCTAAGTGGCAGCTATAAAGACATTTTATAGCAAAGTTTGTTTAGAAGTGCAGTAGTGACTTGGGTGAAACAGGGTAGTTAGCTGTGAGGCATTAAGTGGGATCAAAGCATGTGCAGGAATCCCGGGATAGGTGGCGATATAGTTCTTTTTAGAAGATTGGGTGGGAGTTAGCCTGCCTCAGGGCAGGAGGGAGGGAGTTCCAGGTGGCTGGGGTAGTGCAGTGAAAAGCTCCAGAGCCTTTTGAAGTAAGACACCTGGGTACGGTAAGTAGAAATTTGTTTGCCGAGCGTAGTCCATGGGCAGATGTCTGTGGTACAAGTAGAGCTGCAAGGGAGAAGGGGGTTTGGTTACAGATTACAGAGTCTGTGAGGGTCCCTAGGGAGTATAGTCAGTAGGCAGTTGGGGAGAGCCAGCCTAGGTCGCTATACAGTGTGCAGTGGTGCTTGAGGTGATGGGAAGAGAAGGCATATTGACATATGTTGTCATACGCGACATCCCATTTATGGAGAGCAGTCTTATGGGCATTAGCAAAAGTGGAGACACCATATGTCAGCGCTGGAAGCAGAATACCCTTGGCAATTGCCAATTTGGCGGATGGTGCTAGCAGGTGACAAGTCTTATAGGCGATTCCAAGTTTGGCATTTGTTGCTTTACAGGTTGACTGGATGTGCAGACTGAAATAAAGGGATTTATCAAGGAGGACTCCCAGGTATTTGAAGGATGTGACACAGTCGATGAGAGACCCCCCAGAGTCATGGACTAGGAGGAGTTCCTTACAAGCCCTGAGTTTGGAGATGGTGCCAAATAGCATGGATTGGGTCCTTTTTGTGTTGAGGATGAGCTTATTAGCATTTAGCCATGTTTGCACATTCCTGAAATCTGAGGAGAGGTTTTCATTAATGAAACATAGAAACATAGAAACATAGAAGTTGACGGCAGATAAGGACCGCAAGGCCCATCCAGTCTGCCCATTTCTTTTTCTACCTTATAAATGTACCATCGGCCTTTGCTCTGTCAGTGACCTATCTATTCATAGTCATTTGTATTGCTCCCTTATGCCTATCCCATGCCTGTTTGAAGCCCTGCACTGTATTCATAGCCACCACTTCTTGTGGTAAGCCATTCCATGCATCTACCACCCTTTCTGTGAAAAAGAATTTCCTCACATTCCCCATAATCGGCCTCCCTCTAATCTCATGCTGTGTCCTCTTGTCCTGCTATTTTTCTTATATTTAAACATGTTAGACTCTTTCACCTTGTTTATGCCCCTAAGGTGTTTAAATGTCTCGATCATTCACCTCTCTCCTCCTTTGCTCAAGGTATACATATTGAGCTCCGTTAATCTGTCCTTATATGTCTTCTGATGCAGTCCCTGCACCATTTTGGTTGCCCTTCTCTGGACTGCCTCAATTTGAGTTAATGTCCTTGTGAAGGTGTGGCCTCCAATACTGCACTGAGTACTCAGATGGGGCCTAACCAATGTCTTGTACAGAGGATTATTACCTCCTCTTACGACTTATGATACCCTACTAATACACCTAACACCCCTAGCCTTACCTACTGCTTTAGAGGTCTGCTTGGATGATTTTAGGTCATCAGTGATGATGATGCCCAAGTCTCTTTCTTCCTTTGTGACTGCTAGCAACTCCTCCCAGCCTATAAGTGGCTTCAGGGTTTCTCTTCCCTATGTGCATGATTTTGCACTTCTTTGCATTAAATCCCAGTTGCCACTCTTCTGACATTCTGCTAGTTTATCCAGATCTCTTCTCATTCTGCCCACCCATCTGGATCATCTACTCTGTTGCAGATCTTGGTGTCATCTGCAAACAGACAAGCCTTACCCTCTAGTCCATCTCTGCGAGGTCACTAATGAAGATGTTGAATAGGACTGGCCCCAGGACTGATCCCTGAGAACTCCCACTTGTGACTTGCATCTCTTCTGACTGTATACCATTTACCACCACTCTCTGTTTTCTGCCAGTCAACCAGTTTGCCACCCAGTTGACCAACTTCTGACCACCCAGAGCCTACCTAGCTTATTTATCAATCTTCTATGTGGAACAGTGTCAAAAGCTTTGCTGAAGTCAAGGTAGGCGACATCAACTGCTCCCCTGGTCCACCACTCTGGTTACCCAGTCAAAGAAATCTATGAGATTAGTTTGACAGGACCTTCCTTTGTAAACCCATGCTGTCTTGGATCCTGTGCCCTATGGATTCCAGGTGTTGCACTATCCTTTCCTTAAGGAGTGCCTCCATAATCTTGCCCACTACTGAGGTAAGACTGGCCGTCTGTAGTTCCCCGCCTCCTCCTGCTACCACTCTTGTGGAGTGGGATCACATGAGCCTTTCTCCAGTCTTCTGGGACCTCTCCTGTGCTCAGAGACTCACTAAACAATTCTGCTAATGGCTCTGCCAGTTCCTCCTTTAGCTCCTTAAGTACCCTGGGATGTATGCCATCAGGTCCCATTGCCTTATCCACCCTGAGCTTAGCAAGCTCTTGTAGGACCCTTTCTTTTGTGAAGGAGTAGTGCTCACCTCCTCCCCTGTGTCCATGATGCTGAGCTGTGGGCCCTGCCTACCTTCTCTTCAGTAAATACTGAGCAAAAGTATCTATTTAGGATAGATGCCTTTACAGGTCTCCCTCCTCACATGCTCCCTTTTCTCCATTAAGCTTAGCAATACCCCCTCTGGACTTTCTCCTTTCGCTAATGTATCTATAGAAAGTCTTGTCACCTTCTTTTACTGTTTGTGCTAGTGTTTCCTCAGTTTGGGACTTTGCCTGCCTTACTGCCTTACCTGCTTCCCTTAGGGCAGTTTGGTATGCCTCCTATCTTCATCCGCTGTGTTCCTTATATTTTCTGAAGGCCAGCCTTTTGGCTCTGACCTTTTCTGCTACTATATTTGAGAACCAAAGTGGTTTCCTTCTTCTTTGCACTTCCTTTTCTGTCTAACACAATGGGATGTTGCTTCAAGTATTGTATCCTTAATGCTTGCCCACTTTGCCTGTACCTCCTCACCTGTGTTTCTTTTGCCAGGGCTAGCTTAACTCTGTTGGCCATCTTATCAAAGTCAGCTCCTCTGAAGTCCCATATTTTTGCCTTGGAATGGGATGATTTAGATGTAGTAGCCAAATTGAACCATACCATGTGATGGTCACTGGCCCCAGGTGACCTTCTACCTGGAGATCTGTGATCCTTTCTTTGTTAGTCAGTACTAGATCTAGGATAGCCCTGTCTCTTGTGGGTTGCTGTACCAGTTGTTTGAGGCCCTCCCCTGCAGGGATCCACTATGAGTCTAGTTCTGGCAGATGTTCCTGCTGGTATTGACCAATCTGTATCTGGCATGTTGAAGTCTCCATTATCAGAACCTCCCTTTAGCTGTCATGTTTTGTATATCTTCTAACAGTAATGTGTCTATGTCCTCCTCTGGTCTGGGGGCCTGTAGACAACCCCAGTTCTTATGGCTGTCCCATTACCTGTTTCAGGGTGACCCCACAGTTCTTCTGGCTCCTTATGTGTATTCTGAATTTCTGTAGCTTTGATATTTTCATTAACATACAGGGCCACCCCTCCCCTTTTTGCACCTCGGTCTCTTCTGAACAATACATATCCAGGTACTGAAGTCTCCCAAGTGTGGTTACTGGTAAACCACGTCTCACTAATTGCTACTATGTCCAGTTTAGCCTCTGACATATTGCCTGCAGGTCTGGGATCTTATTTCCCAGGCTGTGAGCATTGTGTACATGATTTTCCATTGGCCAGATTTTGGTGTGTTAGTTGTTGGGTGAAGTTTGGCATTACCCCTGTGCATCGTATGGGAGACAAACCTTTTTCTTACCTGGTGATGCAAATGAATGGCAAACACGCTGAATTCCTGTTTGACCACTAGCTGAGGGGAGGGTGTTCTTCCCATTCGGCGTATGGGGTGCCACCCCTCTCCCCATTGCTAGTTTAAATATTCTGCAAAGACGTCAAACTTCTGCCCAATGCACTGACTCTCTTTAGTCAGATGCAGTCCATCAAATTAAAGAACTTTCGCTCCCAGAACTGTTGCCAGTTCCTACAAATCTGTGTCCTTTTCCTGGCACCAGTCCTTGAGCCACGTGTTTAGCTCCCCTATCTCCCCTTCTCTTGACCTTCCGTCCATCTGCTCCCTTCTCCCAGACTGGCAGGATCTCAGAGAAGGAGATGCCGGACGAAATAGATGATAGTTTGTCACCCAGCCTAGTCAGGTGTTCCTTGGTCTCCACAACTGACCGGCTGGCGGAATCATTAGTCCCTATGTGTACTAGGACATCAATGTTTTCTCCTGCTTTGTGAACAATTTTAGTAATGCGGTCAGTGTCTCTCCATGCTGATGTACCTGGGAGACATCTGACCATCACCCTGGCTGGAGATGGGTATCAACTCCCGAATCATGGAGTCTCCTATGATCAGAAGTTTTTGGATTTCCTTTCTGCTTGTTTAGTTTTGGTTCCTGATTTGGGTGAGTATTGTTGTGCTAGCTCCTGTGCATGATGTCCTGCTCTGCAGTGTCTTCTGCCTCTTTATTTGATTTCAGAGATAGAGGCAGATACCTGTTTGTAGTGTTTATATGGTTTTGGAGGTAATGTGTTGGAGAGCAGAGAGTGATGGGGCACCTGATTTGCTCCTCCTAACCACCTGCCAACCTCCTGGACCAACTACCCTCTGCGGTCGAGGTTTTTCTGTTGGATGCTGGGGAAATGGCGGTGGTTCTTATAATGTATTTCCTCTTCAATATGAAATTTGAGGCGTGCAATCTCTGCCCATGCTGCCCGAGCTGAGACCTAAGATCTCAAGGCCCAGCATGTAGGACAGTGTCCTAAATCCTGTAAGACTGTCCTTCTGAAAATTGTTCCACAGTACCTGCAGTTAATGAAATCCATTCCAAATAAGTTGCTGGGTTTGTAACCTAGTCAGAGTAATTAGAAGGAAAAAAATGCAAGTAATGGTTTAATTGTGCTTTGTTTAACTTGTTATAACAAGTTAAATTACTAGTGCCCTATAAATGAGATCACCTTGTGAGCCCCACTGATCCGCCCCTTCCCTGTTCCTGCCACAGGAAATGTTACAACTGGTACCCTATAAAAGGAGTGTAGTGTGGGGTGGTTGGGGATGGGGGTGGGTGGCTGGGCCCTTCCCCTGCCAAAAGAAGAACCAGGACGAAAGAACAAGGAGGTAAGAGCAGAAACAATCAGTCAACAACAAATGCAGTAACCTGAAAGCTTATCCTAATGTTAGATAAAACTGTAAAACCTGTAAAGCACCACCTGTAATAATTTCAGAGAAGATATACCCTGTAAGAAACACTTTGCTCCAGAGAAAATAAAGCAGTAACAGAAGATATACCTTGCAAAGACAATTTGAATCAGAAGATTACAGCAGTAATCTGTTAGCACACACCTGTAGGCACACCTTGTAATAATGCAGAAGAAGGTATACCAGCAACAACAATTTGAATCAGAGAAAAAATAAAGCAATGAAATGTTAGCAACAAACAGTAGCAATCCCTGTGAGTAAAAAATAAAAACACCACCACACAGTAAATCTGCTTAGCCAAACTAAGTCTTAATCCTTCTCCCTTGCTCTGGTAAGTTTTTCTACTCTGCCTTTCAAGCAGTCTTAGAAGGAAAGAGCTCAGGTGAAGCTAGGTGCCTTGGCCAGCAAACCAAGTCTTCTACCTCAAGATATCAACTAACCTGACTTTTTAACCCTTCTTTCTGTTGTAAGTACTGACAGTTTGCCAGCTCCACCCCACATACACACCTAATCCTTTGGAAGAGCTGTGGGAGGAAAAGCAATTAGCTCCTTCAATGTGAGAAGGAGACTGAAACACCTCTGAGACAACAAACCTTTCAACAAACAAGAATAAAATAAAACCAGTGTCAAACAGTAATTTTGCTTAGCCCAATGATAAAAGTCCAAAATGTAAGCTCCACCTGTAATACAGTAATTTCAGAGAAGATATACCTGTAAGAAACACTTTGCTCCAGAGAAAATAAAGCAGTAACAGAAGATATACCTTGCAAAGACAATTTGAATCAGAAGATTACAGCAGTAATCTGTTAGCACACACCTGTAGGCACACCTTGTAATAATGCAGAAGAAGGTATACCAGCAACAACAATTTGAATCAGAGAAAAATAAAGCAATGAAATGTTAGCAACAAACAGTAGCAATCCCTGTGAGTAAAAATAAAAACCACCACACAGTAAATCTGCTTAGCCAAACTAAGTCTTAATCCTTCTCCCTTGCTCTGGTAAGTTTTTCTACTCTGCCTTTCAAGCAGTCTTAGAAGGAAAGAGCTCAGGTGAAGCTAGGTGCCTTGGCCAGCAAACCAAGTCTTCTACCTCCAAGATATCAACTAACCTGACTTTTTAACCCTTCTTTCTGTTGTAAATTACTGACAGTTTGCCAGCTCCACCCCCACATACACACCTAATCCTTTGGAAGAGCTGTGGGAGGAAAAGCAATTAGCTCCTTCAATGTGAGAAGGAGACTGAAACACCTCTGAGACAACAAACCTTTCAACAAACAAGAATAAAATAAAACCAGTGTCAAACAGTAATTTTGCTTAGCCCAATGATAAAAAAGTCACAAAAATGTAAGCTCCACCTGTAATACAGTAATTTCAGAGAAGATATACCCTGTAAGAAACACTTTGCTCCAGAGAAAAATAAAGCAGTAACAGAAGATATACCTTGCAAAAGACAATTTGAATCAGAAGATTACAGCAGTAATCTGTTAGCACACACCTGTAGGCACACCTTGTAATAATGCAGAAGAAGGTATACCAGCAACAACAATTTGAATCAGAGAAAAAAATAAAGCAATGAAATGTTAGCAACAAACAGTAGCAATCCCTGTGAGTAAAAATAAAAAACACCACCACAGTAAATCTGCTTAGCCAAACTAAGTCTTAATCCTTCTCCCTTGCTCTGGTAAGTTTTTCTACTCTGCCTTTCAAGCAGTCTTAGAAGGAAAGAGCTCAGGTGAAGCTAGGTGCCTTGGCCAGCAAACCAAGTCTTCTACCTCCAAGATATCAACTAACCTGACTTTTGATGTTAACTTTGTCAGCGCTGGAGTAGAGGACAAGATCATCAGCGTATAGGATAGCTGAGCAGGAGAGCACAGCATAATCTATGTTGTTGATGTATAGCAAGAAAGCCTGCAGCTCAGGTTGGACTCAGAACAAACCAAGTCAGTGACACTTGGATCCAATAGGGAGTCTCCTGGAAGACACTGTCTCCTGCCAAGTCAAGAGTTAGGGGGAAAGGGCAAGGCTACAGCACTCTCAGCTGCTTCCGGGGGTCACACAGCATCAAGCCCTCTACCAGTGGCGCCACAGACTTATCAAAAGTGGTGGTTACCATGGGGACCATCAGATGCTCCCCTCAGACTGTGACAGCCCTCACGGCAAAGCTGACAGAGAAAAGATTTGGGGGAAAAATTGAAAAGTATCTGAAGGATGCGGCAAAAATTTGGTAAACAGTAGGAAACAGACAGGATCTGGTACCAATGTTAGAAATGCGGTATTGTACTGGCAAAAACGGTACAGCTGCAGGGTCTGCTTGATAACAACTGCCATCTGGGACTCCTGGACAGCCTCTCATCCAGAAATTTTCCCAGACTGTGAACCACTTTCCCAGCCCCAGGCTGAACCCTATCCAAGATGGTTCATAAGACTGCATTTTATTGCAGAGACCAGGCAATCTGATCAGACCAGTAGCAGATCTGTTGCATGGATTAAGGGCCAATCAGATGGATGCAATCCAGTCCTTCATCTCTGATGACTATTCTAGCAACAGCACTGATAAAGCCCAATTTGGCAGGCCGGCCCGGTGGAGCTGAGGGTTGAGGCGCTGTATGCCACACCTCGCACCACGCCGGCAACCCATGTTTGGGAATGAGCATGGGTTGTCAGGGGTTGGCAGGAGATGAGGAAGGATCGAGTATCCTATGGACTGCTCTCCTTCCTCTGGGAGGGGGGTTTATTCTGGCCGGTGCAGCAGTAGCCCCTGGTGGTGACTGGGGGCCCTGCAAATACTCAGCAGGCAGATGTAAGGGGACGAGCTGCGGCGGACGTCCTTTGGGTGGGTTCAGAAATGAGCGCACGCCAAGCAGGACGTCATTGTACATCCGAGCTCTGGGGTACTAACAAAGCAAAAATACCCCCTGTTCGTGGATAGGCGAAGGCACCATCCATGCACAGCCCACACTCCCGCTGTCGGGCTCACCTCCAGGGCCTGTCCCTCTCCTTCCTCTGGGGCATTTGATTATAGATAGAGTGCCGGGGCGGGTGGCCCCACCTCAGGGGGCTCAGAGCCGTGGGGTCCCCCAGAGCGGAGAGGCCGGAAGGTTGCGCTTCAGACTGGGAGGTAGAGGCTGGCAAGGTGTGGTCGCTGGAGAGAGTTCCACAGCTGGGGAGAATAAACAGAGTTCACAAAAAAAAAAGCCCAATTTGGCAAAAAAGATAGATACAGTTGTGAGTCATCGGCATAGCAATGCAATACAACACTGTGTCTTCCCAGATGCAACATGTAAATGACAAACATCATAAGGGAAAGGACAAAACCCCTTGGTACTCCGCAGTTACAGATAGATATATAGATAGATAGATAGACAGATAGATAGATAGACAGACAGACAGATAGATAGATAGATAGATAGAGCACATACACCCTAATAGCAAACACCCAGCAAAGAGCACCCTCCTTGATTTAATTCTTGTAAATAATCCCCACAAAATCTCACATACTGAGGTATTCCATAATGACATCAGTAACCACAGGGTCACTGCATGTGTGAGGCCCACACCAAACCTTACATCTGCTTCTAGGTTCATTTAGAAAAGGAATTTCCACAACTTTAACTGTGCTGGCTTCCTGACCACACTGAGCTGCATAAGATGGCAGGACTTCTACCTTGCCTCTTCTGTCTCAGAGGCCTGTACCCTCTTTCAGAACATCGTACTGTATGTAATAAATGAACATGCTCCACTAGTGAAAGTAAAAACCAGCAAAAAGACCTGCCCCTGGTTCACCAGAATATTAAAAACTTCTCGACATTCCAGAGATGCACCATGGAAAAGGGCCCGTAAAACCAAGTTAGCATCTGTTTGGTCAACATTTAGAGCAGCTAGGAATCAATGTACAAAACTTGTCAGGATTGCTAAAGTGGAGTACTTCCAAGAGGCACTGGATTGCTCAAAATACAATGCTGCCAAATTCTGGCATATCCCAAGGGAAATTGAAGGGTATAGTGCATCTCCATCCCTGCCCACCAAGATTGTCTCTTGTGGTGACACATTAACGGACAAACAACATATATTTGAGCAGCTAAATAACCACTTCGCTTGACACATCTCCAGCAAGCAACTTTCCCATTCAGCCCCTCCCCACTGACCCTCTTCAGCCACCTTTCTGAGCAACCAACATTCTCCAAGATTCACCTTCTCTTCTATCATGCCTTTTAATCTCTCTTGACACCAACAAAGTGCCAGTGCTGACCAGTTTGAACCCCTGAGCCTTAGATTAGGGCATCACTATCTAACAGCACCTATCACCCACTTACTGAACGTGTCTCTTACACAACGGGTCCTTCCATCTTCCAGGAAAACAGCATCTTGCAAGCACATGCCAGTCACTCCCCATATCCCTAAAGAAATGTAAGATCAAAACTGATAGAGTACTTCACCTGATCTCTTGCTAGGAGAAGGTCAATACAATCCCTCACCAGTGTTGACTCTGTACTATGATGCCAGCAGAAACCAGACTGGAAAGCTCAGATATTCATTTTCTTTCCAGTACTTTCCCAGCTGTGTGGTAGCCTCCTTCTCTGCAATCTGAATTTTACCATTCAAACTGTTTTTAAGTGGAGTTTTTTTTTGGTTCCAAATCTGATAAAATACTTTGGTTCTAGGCAATTTTTTTTGTCTGCCTATCATGATTGGAGAGTACTTTTCTGGTGTGTTATTTTTAACACTTTGTGACTGTTGTTCAGTTAAACTTTATTAGCATTGTCCACGTGTACCAGCGATGGTGTCCTGCAGGGGTCAGAATTCTATAGCAAATTCTGGCAGGGATAGCCAAGGCATTATTCCCTTGGCTTCCAGTACATTGAGTGGTGGTGCTCTGTTTGGAACAGGGCTCCACTGGGACAAGGAAAACTGAAACAATAGGAAGGGGGCTGCCTTTACCCCGCATGGTTCTATTCCATGTACCACTGACACGTTGTATCACTTCACTAGGAAATACCATGCAACCTCTCTTTTGTCACCTGGACTGTAGAAGATGAGATTCTCTTGGGAAATAAGACTGTTTAGGATATGATAAAGGCATTCACTCATTCATAGATGTGGTCATAGCATGGAAAAGGAAGACAACAGCAAGGTGTGTCCCTGGACTTTTCCATATGAGACGAGTGTAGAAAAACATTGCACCATCCCTAGTTCAGCCCTGGTTAGGAGGTACATTATGTATTAGTCAGAACAGTTTTTTTTTGTATCTTCCTTACAAACAAAAGATGTGGTAAATCAGTGCAACAATATGTCACTACATTGACTGCAGACACCTATAGGCCCTGGGTGTGTTTTCCAGGGCACTGAACAACCTCAGCAGCAGTGCAAACTGTTACACACCAAGAGCTTCCTCAGTTTAATCCATTAGATGAATCAGTTGAAAATAGGTGCCTTTGCTTTCTGGAATTGGTACATCAGTACTGACCGCATACAGGAAGCTTAGTAATACCATAAAAAGATATGAAGAAAAATCTACCATGTGACTAATTTCAATAGAACAGACTGTGTGGCCTGCCTCTCACTTACACAGTAGAAAGCTTAAACATGTAAAACAAATTCTCTAGCAAAACTAAACCTTTGAAGATAATATTGCACTATATGTTTCCCAACTAATGCACGAGATTGGATTCCTTTCTCAGGCAGAAAAAAAATGTCTTTTAGTGATATTCTCATGGATTGATAAACTCCTGTGTGATGTCAAGGCATCTGGTCCCACAGAGGTCCACTCACCTCTATGGAACTGGCTGCCTGGATGTGGCACAGGCAGTTATCAATCCGTGATAAGGTTATTAACAGACATCCATTTTCTGCCTGTGTGGGTATGCTGTATGTAACACACACACCCACTCCACTAGAGGAAGAGAGTGTTCTTTACCCATCTTAGTGTTCCCAATAGAGGATAAGGCCTGGTGCAGCAGAGGTTAAGGCTGCCAGTCTTAGGTTTCAGTGGGAGGAGCCCCAGGTATAAGAAGGCTGTGCAATTTAGGGACAGTGTTTTCACCAAGATGTAGCCCCAGAAGGAATGACGGGGTGGGGGGTGAGAATCTTCCCTCACAGAAGACACCTTGAGGGCTTTTGGGCTCGGAATATAGTCCAGATCGTGGACCAGCAAGGGACCCTGATAGGGGAAGAAGTTGAATGTTGCTCTAGGACATCTAGCATGCAGTATGGGGGTAGGTGGGATAGTCTGATCACCCAGGTGGTAGGGGATCAGGACACAGGGGAAGTTCCCTGAGGGCTTTAGAGTTGGGACACTGGTGGGGGAAGGAATCAGGAGAGGATGGACTGAGTGGGCCCCGATGACAGCAATGTGGATTAATTACGAGAGAGATTCACTTAGGGCAAATACTTCTTGGATTGCTCACTGGTCACATGATAATGTTGAGGCTAAATACAGATTGTGAGACCTGTACTTAGCCTCGCGATAACTGAGTGACTGGCAACCAGCACATCAGAACTCATATCAGCTCAAAAAAAGTATTTGCCACAGTTGACTCTCCCATGGCTGACCCCAGTCACTGATGTCAGCTGCACGGGATTCTGGGATGCTACTGTAGTGGCTATGTTTACAAGATGTTGGGATGGAGGATGGCAGAACCTACCAGATAAAAACTAAATGTAAGCCTGCAAAGTATGTATAAGAAACTGTTTTGCCGTAATAGTGCAAACCCAGGGTTGCCCCTCATTACAGGTGTGGGGCTTGGATGTAACTATTCCCCTTGAAAGTAACATTTCATGTTACCGGGGAATATTTTTCACAACAACTTTTAACAGCTCTGCATTCCTGACATCTTTAAATTCTCCACTGTCTGCATTCCTGACATCTTTATATTCTCAGCTGTGTGCATTCCTGTGCATTCCATCTTTATATTCTCCTCTGTACTGTTCTTAGTTTAATCATTTTTTATAGTTTTTATCATTAGTTTTGTAATTAGTGTGTTCACAATAAAGACTGCAGCCTCATGAGGTTTTAAAAAATTCTTCTTCCCTAAGACTTCTCTTCTGCCATAAAACCTGTATTCATAACGGTCCCTATGCATTATGGTATGGGTTGCCTATGTGTTGCAAATCTGCGGTATGTAGGCAACCCTAAGTCACTGAGCCATGCATCAGAGGTCCTGTGAATCCCTTGCGGCTTGCACGGAAGGGGCATGTGTCCCTTCTGCACTTGGTCCCCTGGCCATTCACACAGCTACACAGGTGGTCATTCTGAGGGTGTGTCAGGGAGGCGTGCCCACATTCCAGGCCATTCACAAAGGCATTGAGTGCCAGGCAAGGGGGAACAAAGAATACAACAGTGGGGACCCTGCCGGCAAGACAAGGAATTCCACCACTGTGATGCCCCAGCTCACTGGGCTGACAGGGAGGGCTGGGGGTATCCGTTTGGGCACTTGCTTGTACTTTTACAAAAAAGCAGACCCACACCTACCCAGAATCCCCTGCTCATGCAGAGCAGGGGATCCACCTCAGGACCCAGGATAGGCAGATGCCTAACTGTGTCCCTTGAGCAATCCCCCATGCAGCTGTCCATGGGGGGGGGGGCATGGACAGGTGCCCTGCTGGGATGTGCGGTTGTACATACCATGCACCCTGCACCTGTCCCCAGGTGCATAGCTATGCAGGATGGGTAAACGCAAATTGCGTGTACCGGCCCGCAATAGTGCATAGTCCCAAATGTGGGTATTTCAGGTGGTAGAAGATAACATTCATAATGATTAGGGTTGCCACCTATCCGGTTTTTGACTGGATAATCCGGTTGTTAGGGTCCTTATCCGGTCATCCGGTTTTGGTTACATGCAGTCCGGTTTTTGGGCCATTTTGAGTGCTCTTAAAACTGATGTATCAAATCATTCACTGTTTTGGCTGCATTACATGTCCAGGTTACAAAGAAGTTCTGCTGTTACAGTCATTCAGACCTGCCTTTGTTTGTAAAACCAGACTGTCTGAGAGTTGTAAATTATGGCCATTAAGATCATTAGCCGTAAATTAACCTATTCTTTTCCACTTTGAATTTTAAGTATGGTCTTTTGCTGCTATGACAGGAAACAGTTTTTACACCTTTATGTGCTCTCACGTGTTTCTTTTTGTTTGTTCTATATTATGGTAAGTTTTAGACCCATTTTTGTTAAATTAACAATCTAACTTTTATTGCATTTATCACTACATTTGCTCTAATTTTTTGTATTACCTGAACATTCCATGATATTAGCTACACTTTTACAGATCATTCAGATAAACAGTATGGAATGGTGTGTCTGAAATTGTGGAATGTCTTAGAAATATGAAAAGAAACAGCAGTAGCTGCTGAGGTAAAGGGGAACACAGTGCAGTATTAAGGGTACCACAAGCACTGATAATTGTTATCAAAAATTGGTCAAAGAATCAGAACACATGGCTGACATGGAAAGGATGGGAGAGTGTTTAACAGAGGGCTGAGCAATAAGCTGTGGCTGAGCTTGGCACATCCAGCAGACCTGAGTTTGATTCCCACAACCTCCACTTAAATACTGTGTGACCCTGAGCAAGTCACTTAATCTTCCTGTGCTCCTGGGTCACTCCTGTAAAATGGGCTATGTGGCCTATGGGAGGTAACCTGGTTGCCAAAGAATAAAAATAAATAACCAAATAAATAAATCAAATAAATAACAGTATAAAAATAATTTCCTATCACTAGTAATGTCTATTCAAAATTACAAATGGCTTTGGAAGAGGAGTGTTATACTCGCCAGTCATAAAAAAGGGGTGGAGCCAGAGGCAGAGTTTGGGTTGTGGTTTTGGATCCGGTTTTACTTCATCCAAAGGTGGTAACCCTATTTAATCATTGATGGAACAATACTGCCCCAATCTAATTAAATTTATCAGGGTGGCCTGGCAATGTAACACAAGATTGTATTACCTTGTAAATAAAAAATAAACAAGGCCACCATGTTAGTCAAGGTAAAGATGCACCACAATAAGCAATCGAGCAAATAAACACATAAATTTGTTGCAGGTGATACCTTTTATTGGAATAAGTAAAAATGTTTTTGTTGACTAGCTTTTGAAAGTTATGTTCTCTTAATCATGTCAGCCACTGCCTTGGTAATTAAATCAAAGGGCAGGAAAAATTTGTGTCTTGAAGTTTTCCTTGGTCCAATCGCTGAATATTTTTGCAAAAACTAGGAGTGCTTGGATCCTCGGGAATCCATTCCATATGTCCCAAGTCAAAATTTCGGAAATTCTGATTCCAGCTCCAATTCCTTTCCACAGCTGAATGCAGAAATGGAATTAGAAAAGGGATCAGAAGTTCTGAATTTGTTATGCCTCTGACTGTACTGAAGAATCACAGTGCCTGCCTCTATGTACATCAAGTAGTACCTACACAACTTGTCTACCTCCCTCCTCCCCCCTACCCTTATCTTAATGAATTTATTCCTATCCTGTGTGTGTATGTGTGTGTAGTCTCTAACTGGACTGCTGCTGGGGTCAGGTGGCTCTCTTCTCTTCTCTTCTCTTCTCTCTGTGGCATGCTGATGCTGTTACTGCTGATGATGATCACTGCCCAGTCCCTCCTTAAGTTACCTCACCATTGGCAGTCTATCTGCTGGGTCCATGGCAAAGTTAGTCTGGATTAGAAGAAAGCTCTTTCGATCCACTGGCCTCTATGACTCCCCCTGCCCCTTGTCTGACTCCCCCCTCCGGCCACTTGATGACCTCCCCTTCAGCCAGGACTCAGTCTGCTGCTCTCAGTGTGCACTGCCAGTGTCAAGTCGCCACTTGCCAAAGTTATCATTCTTCTTGTCCCCGTTTTTTAAAGAGTGCCTCCAATACTAAGACATATATTTATTCACAAATACAGCTACAAATAGCACAAATTACTCTCCCCCAGGATCCCACAGTCTCCCTGCTGAGTCTACGAACATGATGACCAACTGGCACAAACGCGTTATCCCTCAGTTCTTTCTGCTGCAGTAACTGGGGAGATGGCTAACCTTAACAGTGTCCTGGGAACAGACTCTGCCAGATATGTAGTACAAGGTGTTTGGCAGAGCCTGCTTCCAGGACATTGCTAAGGTTGGCCATCTTCTGCATTACTGTAGGAGAAAGAACCAAGAGATAACACGTTTGTGCCAGTTGGTCATCTTGAACTGTGTGGGGAGAGCAGAGGAGCACGGGGGAGAGTTTGTACTATTTTAGTCATACTAGTAAATAAACATATGCTTAGGCATTGACAGGCCTTTTCAGAAAAAATGGGGACAGACAGGCTTGCTTTGAAAGTTTGAATGAAGACTAAGCAGATGTGGAATAAAGTGAAGGGTGAACTAGGAGCTGGAGCAGTGGGGCATAGTGGAATCAGTGGACCAGCACTGTCTGGGATGGATGGATGTTGTTGAAGCCACAGGGCTGCCCATTTCTCTCACTCTGTCTACTCGCTACACTCCAGCCTCCAACAGGACCACAGCAACAGCAGGTAAGGGAAGGGAAGGGGAAGGAGGGTTTTCTACTACCCTCGGATGCTGAATCGGAATAGGATCGGTTTTTTGGATTTGGAACTTTGGCACTGGATACTGAAATTCTGAATTCTGGAAAAAAAGCTTGTAATCCGATGGATTCGATTTTGGTCAGCAGATTGCAAGTGGTTATAAGAGAAACACAGGATTGTATGAGCAGATAAAGCCACAGGGCCCGAGTTTAGATCGATGTCACAGAGCTTGCATCAAGCCCTGTATCAGCTCCAAAGTTTGGTGCAAGTGCGCTGAACACATCTTCCACAACTGCACCCTATTTCAGTACACTGGGCACAGTTGTGACGCTTTACCCAAATTTATGGCACCTTGCATCAAAGCTTTGGCGTAAGCCCTGTAAATTGGCTCCCCCAATGGTACAAGGGTAGAGTGGGGGTGCTGGTCTATCTGGCTGCGTTGGATGCGAGGGACATGTGTTGGTGTTTGCAGTGGCTTTCTTTGAAAATCCCATTTGCCGCACCGTTGGACACAAGTCACCACTTGCGGAAAACCCCCTGCCGGAAGTCCCTTGCTGCTATCCAGGGCCATTTGAAAAATTAGGCCCGCAGAGTCCATCCAGTCTGCTCTGCAGCCTTACCATGAAACTACTGCTCTTTTACCCCACCCATTTATTCCCTTTAATAAGACCTTTGAAACCATTCCAACCAGCTTTGAACCTGGAAATGGTGCCCGCATTGACCATCAGGCTAGGCAGGCTATTCACGTATCCACCACTGTCTCCATGTAGAAGAGCTTCCTCTTACGCATTTTGAATTTGAAACTCCCCAATTTAAAGGAAAACTACACCCAAAACTTGAAAAAATATATGTTGTGCAGAGTGTTTTAATTTGTATGTGAAGTTCTAGTGTTTCCTCCCCTCTGACTGGTATTAGGAGTTTTTCCTAAATTAGCCTGCTAGCTTTAGGATAGTTTTACGACCCCTGGAGATCACCATATCAAATAGTTTTATTGCATTTCTTTGTCCTACAATGCGCCTTGTTTCATGTAATGGTGATGTAGCAGAGCCCATAAATCCAGCAGAAAGCATTGCATTACAATCAGTTCACATCAACAGAGATGGCTATATTTTAAAATCTGTAGAATTCAGCTTAGTGACCACCCTCATCCTAAAGGTTTTACTGTCCTGAAAAACTTTGCTGCTGAGTAATTTTTGTGCAGCTTGTAAAGCTTCCAAGATATTTAGTTTGTTTGGCATGCATGTACTGAATGTTGGGTCTCTCTTACATCACAGTCACATGAGACAAAATGCACTGTGGGAACCAGAAATACAATTACACTATCAGGTATGGAGATCCCCAGGGTTCGTAAAACTAGCATAAAGCTAGCAGGCTAATTTGGGAAAAACTCCTATCAGTCAGAGGGAAGGAAACACTAGAACTTCACATACAAATTAAAACACTCTGCACAACATATATTTTTTCAGGTTTTGGGTGTAGTTTTCCTTTAAGGTTTACCAGGGAACTGGAATCATACAAGTTGGGAGGAACGTGTTGTGCTCGAATGACTTGATGTGTTTGTTTGGGTAGCTTTCCTTACTATAGTAGTTTCCATCCTATATAAAGGGAGTCTGAAGGACAGGGCAGATCTTATGAAAATCATCACAAGGCACTGCACATGTACTTGCTGGAGACTTGGTGAGAAAGGGGGCATATGATAGAGACCTTCTGTGTGTGGTTTTGACACCCATACTTAAGAAAGGACATTGCCTTCCTGGAAAGGGCCCAGAGGAGGACAACCAGGATGATACAGGGTCTGGGGGAAGATCCTATGAAGAGAGACTTGAGGTGCTGAACATGTACTCCCTGGAGGAGAGGAGAGACGGGGCCGGGGGGGGGGATATGATCGAAGTCTTTAAATATCTAAAGGGAGTGAACAGGGTAGCATCTGATTTTGATGCTGGTAGGTATGTTATCTAAACCCCTCCCACAAATGATCAGTTTTAGATGATTTCAGCAAGAGACTGTAACAGTTACGAGAGACTTTGCATAAGTCAGTTGGGCAGAGATGAATTGAAGTCAAGCTGTGGTGTTGCTGCTGGACACCAATAAAAGCATATAATGCTAAGACTATGGTGGCCTGCATCTGAATGTAAATTGTGGAAGTGACCATTCCAACTTCCAGTGGGGTGATAGAGGATAAGATGGGTAATCATTTGGGAGGCTCTATTGCATCTTCCCATTTCTAGCTGAAGAGGTACTGTTTGAAAGGTGTTCTGTACAAGAGGTATGGTAATCATGGTTGGTAATTGGTGAGAGGAAGACACAATTATCTGGAGTAGTGTAGATTTAGGAATATCTAGAAAGCTTGCTAGCAGCCTTAATGCTTTAGCAGTTCGTAAGATGGGCTGGTTGTAGCGACTCTCCTGATAAGCAGCAGAGTGGGTCAAATGGAGACGCTGCAATACCGGTGCTAAGAGTGGCTCTGCAGCTGAGCAGAAATATAGACCACATGGTTAGCACATACAGGACTGAGGCTGCAGATGCAGTTCTTCTGCCAAAAAGCATTTAGACCACGTAAGGTAGCAAGTAGGTGGTTGTGATGACCATGGTGGTGACGGCAAGCAGATTTTAGACCACGTAAGGCAGCAGGCAGGTGGTTGAGATGGCTGAGGCAGTTCTGCTGGCAAGCAGAATTTAGACCATTTAAAAGAGAACTGTGTTGAACATACAAGCAATTTGCCCTGTGGAAACTGATTTTTAAATGGTGGTTCCAGTTCTGTCACTGGTCCATCTCTACAGGCTTTTTAATTATCCTAGTGGGTGTTTCTGCTTCACACACTGCTGTTAAGTACCATCTTAGAACTGTGTCATGTAGTTTATGTCCCCTGTTCAGCTCTTCCATTGTTGGCACAATGCACGTGTGTTCTGTTATAGAACTTTAGCTGAGAGGGACATAGACTACATCATATAGCTCTAGAATGTCACTAAACTCCAGAGTGTAAATCAGAAACACTCACCAGGTTAAGTTAAAAGCCTGTAGAGATGTAACAGTAATAGAACTGGAACCAGCATTTAAAAACAGCTTCTACAGAAGAAAATGACTTACAAGTTAAGCACAGTTCTCCTTTAAGGAAGCAGGTTTTTGTTGAGACAACTGAGGCAGTTCTGGACTGGTGGTGATCAGAATTTAGACTGTAAGGTAGCAGATAGGTAGCTGTGGTGGCTGAGGCCTCTTTTCTAGTGAGCTGAAGTATGGAATGCATGGTTAGCACATAGTTGAATGAGGCAGTTCACGCAGTTCTGCTGATGAGCAGAACTGAGGCCATGTACAGCAGCAGGCAGGTGGCTGAGGCAGCAGAACTGGCTCTGCTGTTGAGCAAAAGTACAGACAGCACTGATAGCGTGCAGTCAGTTGAGGCAGCTGAAGCAGTTCTGCTGGCAAGCAGAATTGAGACAATAGAAGATAGCAGGTTGGTGGTTGACAGCTGAGGCAATTCTGCTAGCAAGCAGAATTTAGATTGCATACAGTAGCAGGTAGGAAGATGATACAGCTGAAGTGGTTCTGCAGATGAGCAGAACTGGGACTACGTAAAGTAGCAGGGATGTAACTGAGGAAGCTAAGTCAACATTCCTAGCAGCAAGCATGGAGTAGCTAAACAGTCCTGGAGATGCATAGGGAGCATCTCTTGTCCTAGAAGAGGCAGGTGAAAGTAGAGAGCCGAGTAGCATTGGATCCTTTGGAGTGAGGAGTGGCGGCTATGAGTCAGTGGTATGCAGGGAAGGCTGCAAGGTCATGTACACAGAGCAGAGGGAGCCGTGGTGAGTGACTGAAGAGTGAAGCTGCAGCATATGGCAGACAAAGAGGCAATGGGTCCTGGGAGAGAAGAAGTCTGCAATGCACAATGTGCAAATGAGAAAATCACTTCAGTCTCTTACACGGTTATTCTGTCACCTGTCACAAGCACCTAAATACTCTCCAAGTTGCTGTTTGTTTCTTTGCTTTTTTACAGAACATGCCTCCTAAATGAGCATCTCACAGCTCTATGTCCTGTTGTTGTATAAAAGTGTACACAGCAAGACATTTACCCTTACATGGCAGAAGAAACAGAAATGGTGAGAAAGAATGCTTCAAGTGCAGATGAATGAACTAAAACCTGTAATGAGAGTTTCTGTATAGAAGCGAATGCATGGTTCTGTTGACAGGCACTTGCAACTACTAATGCAAGTTTAGAAAAACCTGGTGTAACCCCCTGGAAGTAT
This sequence comes from Neoceratodus forsteri, assembly GCA_016271365.2. Taxonomy (NCBI): domain Eukaryota; kingdom Metazoa; phylum Chordata; order Ceratodontiformes; family Ceratodontidae; genus Neoceratodus; species Neoceratodus forsteri. Next base: position 491,976,946 of record JADMNL010000022.1, on the reverse strand, counting down.
CCATGCTGACTCGTTCCATGGGGAGGCAGCCCATGAAAATAATAAATTGACTTAATTGATCTCCCGGGTCAGAGGTGACCTCCTGGGTGCAGGGACATCTACTTGGCTGCTGAGTGCTGCAGATCAACTGGTTAGCAGATAAATACTTTGTAACTATTCGTCGAATGTGCAAATCACTGGAGAAGTCCAACAGAATCCATTGTAATAAAAGTAAAACTCATGAGCATATTATTACAAGGGGAAAATCATAAGTCACAGCTTGGTGGTTCAGACAACATCCTTTTCCAAGTGATACATTGTCCGGGCACAGACCCTCTAATTAGCATCTTCATTTCTTCTGGTTCTGCACACAATCCTAGGGCATTAACACATCAATTGAGGCTGTGTGTTTCATACCCACATTACCCGAGAGGACCAAGCATATGGTAGATCTACACAGAGGCTACTATGTCTGTGGGTTTTTAGTTATGCAACAGCACAGACAAATGGATAGTGCACAGGAGTTTACAGTGTACGCAGCACAGCCCAGGGCTTCCTTCCATAAGGGCATACTGACTCCTACACCCAGGTTTCCACCTTGCCACTGCCACCAAAGAAAGGACTACGGTAGCCAGTACTAGACTTCCATATGTCCAATACCCGGAGGAATTATACATTCAGCTCACGTGTCCTTATGCCTACAGTATTTCACCACAGTCTGGCCTGGGTCTCAGCCAGCCCAGGAATGGTGTGGCTCACGATACAATTTAAAATGGGTCACAGGGGAGCTCTTCTCACTGGGGGGATTGCAGCTGCCACAAGACTTGCATCCCCATCAGCCACCGAGGAGTAAAGGATCACTTGTCAAATTCAGGACACCTCATTACAGAGTTCCTTCTGCTACCCAGTGGGAGGGAGTACCAAAGTACCTAACACATAGTACAGACAGTCCGGAACAATTACGTGTCTATCACAGAGGTTGCACACTCGGCTTTGTGTAAAGAAATAGCCTCTCTTGAGCATCTGCATACTGTGGGATTGGTGTTCACCCCACAGGGAGCTCAATTGTAGATGACTGCCACTAGCACCAGAGCCGGCTCATATGAGGGGGCCAGCATTTTCTGTGCTTTTTTTCCCCCAGAGCCGGGGAATGTGCAATGACACAAGGGAGGAACTCCAGCGTCTGTGCCCAGCTCTGCCCCATTGCAGTGTGGTGCTCTGTCCCCTAGCCTCTGCCAGAGGGCGAATGGGTGCTGAGACTGAGGACACCCCCCTCCCCAGGGAAGGATAGCAGTCCTCCAGATGCTCAGTCCTTCTCTCACCCTGCCAACCCTCAGCATCCCATGTCCATTCCCAAACATGGGTCACCAGTGTGGCGTCCAGCGCTTCAACCCTCAGCACCACTGGACCGGGTCACCCTAGTATTCTATTGATTTTCCCAGCTGGTTTGCTACATTGAATGGTGACCTTTATATTGTCACTGATAGTTATGCCCAAGTCCCTTATTTCCCTTGATGGCTTCACTTTCACACCATTGAGCCAGCACTCCAATTTTGGATTTTTGCTGCCGATGTGCATGACCTGGCTTGCACTTTTTAGCACTGAATTTCAATTGCTATATGCTAGACCATTTCCAGCCTCTCTACAGACCCTTTCCTATTCCTTACATCCTCTATGCTGCCCACTGTTCCTCAAAGTTTGGTGTCATATGCAAAAAGATAGCCTTGCCCTGTAACTGTTCACATATACAGCTGATGTACATGTTAAAGAGGGTGGAGCCCAGAACAGACCCCAGTTGTACACCACTGGTAAATGGAAATTACATACCTACCGTAATTCTAGATCTAGGACAAAGTCTTCACCACTCCTTCACACTAATGGTACTATGCTAGAGGTGCTAGGACCCAGCAGGAGCCAAAAATCTTCAGGAGGGCCAATGCTGAGGTAGGACCATGCATGCCCAGCACTGAGAGACTGGCTTATGCCTATATAGACTATCTTGACGTCGACCCTCAAACCACCTCAGTCCCTTTTTGACCAAGGAGGTGCAGCATAAACTAATCTAGGAAACACCTAACCTAAGCCAGGCATAAGATAGCCCGGATGACCGTGTAAGAAGGGTCAACTCAACAACTTCTTCACTGCCCAAGCCCAAACCAACAAGGGAGTGAAGAAACAGAATGAGTGAGCTTAGGGGATGGTGGGTGGGCATGTGAATGAATGAAGACTTTGTCCAAGAAGATCAAGAATTACAGTAGGTACGTAATTCCTATATCTTCCTGGACTAAAAGTCTTCACCATTCTTTCACACTAATGCGAGAATACAGAGCTAAAAATGAATCCCTCAAGCAGGGTGGCAGGAGACAGAGCTCGCTCAGGACAGAATTCCATTAAGGATTGTCTTGCCATATGAAGTGTGCTGCCTGGCATGGACATGCAGAGTGTAGCTCTTCACAAACATGTGCACCGAGCTCCAAGTAGCCGCTTTGCAAATATCTGCAATGGGTACGTTGTGAATCTCTGCCAGGGATGCTGCAACCACTACGGTAGAGTGGACATAAATCCATCCTTCCAGCTTGACCTGTGCCATTGTATAGCTGTGACAAAGACATGCCACTAACCATGCAGAAATGCATCTAATGGCAACAGGCTGACCCAGCTGGGCCATGCTGAAAGATACAAAGAGTTGCTTGGATTTGCAAATCTCTTTATTTCTGTTGATGTAGAATCACAGAACCCTCTTAACATCCAGGGAGTGAAGGGTGCAGTCCCCTTCATTCTGGAAGTTGGCAAAATTAGTAGGGAGAACCAAGCGCTGGATAAGGTGAAATTCTGAAACCACTTTGGGTAGGAATTTAGGGTGGGTATGAAGAGCTACCTTGTCCGTGTGAAATACAGTGTATGGAGGGTCTGTGACCAAGGCATGTATTTCAGAGACTCAGAGAGTGGAAGTAATTGCCACTAATAAGGCAGTCTTCCAGGTCAGAAACTTCAAGTCAGAGGCGGCTAGAGGCTCAAAAGTTTTATGGGTGAGCATATCTAGCACGAGGTTGATATCCCATGTGGCCACCGACTTCCTTACCAGAGGCCAAGTGTGCAATATGTCCCCTATGCACGATGGGGCATAAGGTACATGCCACAGGTGCATACCACACCCATGGGACTCCACACCTGCGGACAGGTGTGCACCTGGCAGCATTCATGACTGCTGACCACCTGTACACAGCTCCTCCCCTCTGGCATGCAGGCCCGCACGGGGTGGATGGGGGTAGAGTTGCAGTACTAGGTAGGCGGCCAATCGAATGCCCTGCCTGGGATCAGAAGTGGATCCCCTGCGCATGACCGGGATTGTGCATCACCCACAAGCACCCATGGACTGCACAGGTGGCCGCCGTTGGCAGTAGAACCCCCCGATGCCTGCCCCAGAGGCATCCCCCACCACCAAGAACAGAGCTGCCACTCCACATGAGGACATGCCCACCCCAGTCCCCTGATGCCCACCCTCTGTTCCTGACCACAGTGCTGCCCCATCCCCAACATTAAGCCCCCCGGCACACAGTGGGGCACTAGCCCTGGGACTACAGTACCCTCACCTGCACAAGGCCAAGATCCCCCTCACCACAATGACCACACCACCCCTGACCCCTGGACCTGGCAGAAGGTGCCACGGCCATGGGTCAGCCAGCAGCAATGCCAACCGAACACCTCCTATGTCGCCTGCACCGGGGACAGGGCATACATGTACGGGGGGGTCTCTGAGCTGCAGGGCCCTAGAGGGGCTCCAGGTGTTGGAGGAGGGTGCTCAGGACCGGTTGCCATGCTGGGGTACCCTGTGGGTGCACGGGCACGGCAGGGTCCCCCCTGTCTTATCTCTCTCAGCCCTATGCCCCCCACAGTATGCACTACATGCCTTTGTGCATGGCGCTTGATGCTGGCATGCCCCCTGCCTGCCCTCCTGGTGTGTTGGTATCAGCGTGTCAAGGAGGATTTGGTGTGTAGGGGCTGCGTGCCCCAGTTCGTGCATCCAGTGCAGGGGTGGAATGGGTGCAGAGTGGCTACATGCCACAGATCTGCAGCATGTAGGAACTCTGCACCATCGTGCATAGGGCCCTATATCTTTAAGGAATCTTTTGACCAGAGGTAACTTAGCCAGTGACATGCTTTGTATTGGCTCATGGTAGGCAGAAATCACACAGAGATGTACTTTCACTGTCAAGTATTGCAGTCCTGCATTCAACAGATCTAAGAGGTACTCCAACACCTTATTTGGTGGGCAACAAAAAGGGTCCAGAAGGGACTTTGCACACCAAATAGAGAAGCGCTTCCATTTAGCCATCCTAGTGGAGGGCTTACACACTGCCAAAAGGGTTTCTGAGATTCTCTGGGAAACTTTAAATCTACCCACTTCTATTTCCTCAGGAGCCAGGAAAGGAGCAGGTTGAGGTGGACCAGAGGTCCCTGTGTCAGAAGGTCCGTCTGTAGAGGAAGTTGCCTTGGGGGAACTTCTGACAATCTTTTGATCAATAGAAACCGTATCTGTCAAGGCCAGTACGGGGTGATTAGAATCATCCTGCCCCCTCCCCCGTGCTTCCAATGTGAGCAGCACCCTCTGAACTAATGGAAGAGGAAGAAATGCATACAGAAAGCATCTTGTCCACTGCAGTCTGAATGCATCCTGACAGAAAATGCCATATGCTGGATTTCTGGAGCAGAACAGAGGCAGTTTTGCTTTGAGTGAGGATGCAAAAAAGTCCAGGTCTGGATTGCCCACTCACTGAATAGTAATTGCACGACATCTGGTGTGAGTGACCATTCATATGGATCCACCTCTGTCCTGCTGAGGTGATCCTCCAGGTCGTTCTGAGTTCCTGGCAGGTAGACTGCCTGAATCAGAGCATCATGCATGAGACACCACTCCCACACCCTCATGGCCTCCCTGCACAGATGGTAGTAGTGCGCTCCGCCCTGTTTGTTGATGTGTTATATCACAGCCTTGTTGCCCATCTGAAGAAGAATTACCTTGTGACAGAGGACAGCCTTCAGGGCTCAAGCAGCATACAGAACAGCTCTCATCTCTAGAACATTTATGTGCAGATGGGACTCCTCCTGACTCCTCACCCCTGAGTGTTGAGTTCTTGGCAGTGAGCTCCCCAACTGATCAGAGATGCATCCATGGTGATAGTGATCTGAGATTCCAGTGGAGCAAAAGGTAGACCTTGGAGAAGCTAGCTTCCTGAATCCATCATGCAAGTGACCTCATCAGAGGCTTTGTCACTTTTACGTGGAGGGACTGTGGATGCGTGTTTGGTGACTAACGAGTGCTGAGCACCCACTGCGTGGTCCTCATGTATGGACAGGCTAGAGGCACCGTGAACATGGAAGATGCCATGAGGCCCAACATCCACTGAATTGAAAGAGCTTGAACATAGTTGTTCTCTCAGATATAGTGTGCCATCTGAAGAATGTCATTCCTCTTGTCCTCTGGAAGGAAAGCCCTTGTCCTGGAGGTGTCCAGGAGGGCTTCTATGAAGAGTAGTTGCTGGGAGGGTTGAAGCTGGGATTTTTCCAGAGTCAACAGAACCCCCATGGATGTGAGGAACAGTAAAGCAGTGGCGACCGCTTCCTGCATCTCCTTCCTGGAGCCAATTGTCCAGGTAAGGAAAGACTTGAATGCTGAGTTTTCTGAGATGTGCCGCGAGAACTACGAAACACTTTGTAAAGACTCAAGGTGCCAAGGAAAGCCCAAAGGGCAGGACTCTGAACTGGTAGTATTGACCAAGGGCCACAAAGCGAAGATACTTACAGTGACTTGGGTGCACTGGGACGTGTTGGTATGCGTCCTGCATATCCATGGATGCCAGCCAGTCATACTGATGAATCAGTGGCAGTAGCATTCCTAGGGAGATAATCTTGAACTTCTCCCTGAATAGATACTTGTTTAACTTTTTGAGGTCAGGAACTGGGCACATGCCGCCTGTTTTCTTTGGAATCAGAACGTAATGGGAGTAGAACCCTGTGTTCTGTTCTGCCTGCAGAGCAATTTCTACTGCTCTGTTCTTTAGGAGGCCATGTATATTGGAGGTAGGAAAGTCTGACTGAGCGCTGGACAGATTGTGCTGTCATTTGGGTAGAAGGTCTAGGGGAATCTCTGCGAAACTGAGAGAGTATCCCTCTCGGACAATCCTGAGGATTCATTTGTCTGTTGTAATGAACTTCCAGTGGTTGTAAAACTGAGTCAGATGCCCCCCTACTGCTGTAGAGGTATCCACCTTGGGCAGCTGAGGTGGGACCTGGGCCAGATCTTCAGAGTTTGTCACTAGACGTTTTGGGCCCTGCCCCTGTGCCTTTTGCTGCATTTTCTTCTGTGGCTGAGGAGTTTGGTTCCTGTTAAAGGCTCCTCGGCCTCTACCCCGAAAGGACTGTCTGTTACGAACTGTCAATGGTTTCCGCCTCTTTGAGGGGCTACAGTAGCAGGCCTGGCTGTTTTAATGGCAGTCTTAGTTTTCTGAGCAGCCTCCAGTGCTTGCTCAACTTGACGGCTGAACAGATAAGCATCATCAAAGGGGATGTTCATCACCTTCTACTGAGCATTGGTTGAGAAACCTGATGTTCTGAGCCAGGAGTGTTGCCTTATACAAATCCCAGTGGCAGCTTCCCTAGTGGCAGTGTCATAGGCATCCATAGAAGCTTTTGGCTGCTGATTATTGGACTCTATGACCATGGTAACAGTCTGAAGAAGTTCCCTGTTAACGTCAGATTCCAGGAGGTTCTCGACCAGTGATTTGAGTGTGTTCCACAGGGTGTACTCATACTGAGAGAAATGGCCCTGGTAACTAGCAATATGCATACCTAAGGTTGATGCTGCAAATGCCCATTTCCCCAAAGTGTCAGTCTTGCAGGATTCCCTATTTATAAGCCATCCTGTAGCCTCTTGAGGGAGGGTGGCCTTATCGTTCTCCACAAGAACTACTATAGCATCTGCAAAAGCCTGCGATGCCAGGATAGGTCTGTCTTTGGGGGGAGCATACTTCCTATCTGAGGACTTGGCCACAGAAGGGATTAGCACTGGCCTGTCCCACACTGCCTCAGAAAGAGTCTCAAAGGAGGGGACACCGTGGAGTCAAATCTACAGGAATATTAGGGGCATGCAGGAATTCCAGATGTAAATGTATGCCTGGGTCCAAAAAGGAAGTCTGTAGAGCTACGGTCGACCCCATATTTCTGAGAAGAGACTGAAAAGAGAGTTCTTCCACCAAAGATTCAGCTGATACCTGGACCACCCGTGAATTGAAAGCTGCGTTTGTGATTGGGTTCTTCCCTGCCTGCTTCCTGGACCCCATTGACTGCCTCAACTATTTCACTGGCCTAATTAGGGCATGCGGGCGCACGGGACTGAGCTAGCATTTTAGACTTTTTAAATCTGTTGCTCTGCTAGACAAGCTGATTTTGCTGGCTTTAGAAAAAAACAAAAAACTCTTGCCATTTTTAGCTTTTCTAGCTGCTACTAATTGCAATTTTTCGGCCCCTCCACCCCCCCTCCTCCTACCTTAATTAAATACTCTTACTGGGGAGCCTGCCACTCCCCCACCTCTTCCCATTGGGCCACATCTCTGGCTACCTCCCTCCTTAAAGGTACTCTGCTCCTCTGTCTTGGTACTCATTCCTTAAAGGGTTTCTGCACCACTGTCTTGGCAGCAACCTTACAGCCTGTGCCCTTGCTCTGTGCAGTCCCTCAGTCTGATGGCTCTACTAACAGCCATTATCATTTACGGATGGATCCTGCTTCTAAATAACAGCTGTAAAGGAAAAATGGGTGATCTGCCCCAACAGAACCCACCTAGGTAGTAAGTTTTGCCCAAGATCGTTTTCGCAAAATGTTCTGCCCACACAAAGAGCACTGACTCCCTCCTGGGCTCCACTCTCTTTCCCCAACTCAGACCTTCTATCTACATTTGTATACCACTCCTCCTTACAGTTAGAGTGGCGCTCTATGCCCTGTCTCGCTGCCACCACCTCACCGCCCCTAGCAACACTTCCCACAAAGCTTCAGGTACCAAATGTCAAAACAAAGCCACCTTAAAAACAATTATAAACTGTCTCAGGAAGTTGCTGGTACTTCTACTCTGCTCAAGGGAATGTTGAACTTAACCCTGGCCCACCCCTCCTGCTTGGAGCCCCATCGGACCTCTCACAAGTTAAGGGCCTTAGTTTCCTGCACATGAATGTTTGCAGCTTACCAAAAAAATTTGACTTAGTCCAGGCTTGGGAATTACACACAGTACCTGACATAGTTATGATTTTGGAGATGTGACTCTCAAGCCATATCCCTGACAAATCAGTCAATATACATGGATATAACCTGTTCAGATGTGACAGACCCGCTAGGGGAGGTGGAGTCGCTATCTATGCCAAGATCAAATACCATGTCTCAGACATTGTTCTGACCTCCCTACCTGAGGAATTCGAATGCCTTGCCCTTACGTTAACCATTTCACCTGAAGTAGCCCTCTTAATATCTACCTGTTATAGGCCACCCTCTGCGACGCTTGGCATTCTAGAACACCTACACTCCATACTGGATATGGTGAACCTAGAAAGCATTATAATGGGAGATTTCAATTTCAGACTCTGAGTCTCCAGCTACAGGATCCGGAACACTCTTTACAGCAAATTCAGACTCTGTCCATTCCAGCCAATGACTCACATCTTTAGGGTCGGAAAATTGCCAAGTCTGTCCCCCATATGTAATCCAGAGTCGTGCTGGCAATAGGAAGGAATGCACAGCCCCCAAGGCGCGTATCTGTGGTGCACCACATCAAACTGTTTCCTTTTTCCTCTGGTTCAGACAGAGACATCCAGGAATAGTTTTACATCCTGGTTGTTAATGAGCAAAGGATATGCCACATGGGCCATGGACAAAAGTACGTCCTCGACATCAGCTCCCCTTGTCTGCAACAGGACGGTGCGTTGTTGAGTTGGTAAGTCAGTTCTGACCCGAGGGATAACCTGGTAAGCCCACCGCAGATGGGCCAGTCAAAATTCTCAGGCACAGTGATCATAGATGTTATCCAATTTTTTAGAAAAGAACTGCTCAACAATTTCAGAATCATAATCTGCAATGTTATTGCGTTGTGATGTGGAACGGATAGAAGAAGCATCCTACCCAGAAGTTGGCTCTCTGGCACCCTTCCCAAAACTTTATTTTGACCCCTGACATCACCCTGGTACAGCACTTTGGTATGTCTAAACCATTTAATTTTTTTAAATAAAAAATACTACTTTATTTCTGTAGCCCAGGCGCCATGTTCATGTGGGCTACTACCCTTGCTTGTTGACCCCCTAATAGGTTAAAGGGCATGGGTCCTGCTACATTGGTGATCATGGGTTCTATCCCAGAGTTAGAAGAAATAGCATGGTGCCCCCACACAGAGTAAGTTAAAAGTGGGTCAGATGACTGGTTGGCACAGCCCCCTGGGATGCTGCACCTATCTGCCTCCCCTGCCAACCCCCGAACACACTGAATACCCAACAATTCAGTAGCACCATAAACCATAGATCAGCAATAACTTGGCAGATGCAAGAACAGCCAGCAATTTCAAACAGTAAACTCACAGCTTCATTGGAGCAAGGGTTAGGATAGGGGTACTTGCATAAAGAATAGCTAAGGAGGAAAATATGGTTAGCAAGAATTCACACATCTGAAACAACAGGGCCGGAAGGCCAGATCACCACCAACTGCCCACCCCACTGGTACCAGTGTTTTACCCCGAGAGTCTGTTGGGTACACACTAATTGCAGGCCTGAATGTTGCCTCAAGTTGGACAGCTGTTGGGGCCCTCAGAATATTGAAAGCATTAAGGTTAAATGCAAAGTGAACACTCCCTTTTTTATCCCAGGTGCAAGTCCTGGGTATTCATGGTTTGCAGCTTTACCACTGTGCCTCAAGACAAGATCCTTCACCAGTCCAGGGGTGAGGCGCTCCATCCAAAACCGGCAGCAATGGGGAACAAGATGGTGGTGATCTTTCTCACAAGGCTCAGTCTTGACTGAAGGTCTTGCAATTTGTCCCCTTGGTTGAAGATCTGGCTGCTTGTCATCTTTAGCCTCTTCTGGCCTGTTGCAGAGCTCGAATGCAGGTCCACACCAGCCTCAGAAGGCCCAGACCTGGGAGTGGCTCCACAGTCTAGCTCCCCACATGGGTCGTAGGTGCCCTAGCACCCCTGCAAATGCTGGTGACCTCCTGAGACAACAGGTCCCACTTGGAAGGGGTTAACTGGTTCCTTTCCTGGCTCTGGGGGAAGGACTCCTAGGCAGCAGGAATCCCCTGCAGACCCTGTATTGAATCTGCAAATGAACTGGCAGCAGACAACTCCTGGATAACAGCAGTAACAGTTCGCCATGGGTGCTAGCCTCTTAGAAACAGCTTCAGATGGGACTTAGATCACAGCAAGCAGCAAGGGGGGGTTCGGAACTCAACAGGCCCCAGACCATCCTTTTGTGCTTTCAGGTCCTAAAAATGTCCACAACAGTTCCTCTTCAGCCCCAGCTGGGATACAGCTCTCGGCCACTTTGATCAGTTCACACAGCAAATTCACAGAACCCAGCTAGCGCCCTGCACCTGAGATGCTTTGCCTCTTCAATCTGTTAAACAGAGTCCCAATACTTAGAGCAATTCCTCTGCAGCAACTGTTCACTTTCAATCAGAAGCACAGGTCTATCAGATCAGTCCCTTATACAGTGCAGGGTAACTGCAGTTCTAGTCCTCTCCAGTCCAGACAGCACAGTTCACAATACCTGGAGAGTTGAAGGAATCAGTCCAGTCTCTCAATTTCTTTTCTCCTGATATTCCCTTTCTGTAGTGGCAGTCCCCAACGTAGGCCTGAGCAAGGCCTCTCACAGTCCAAATCCACTTACACAGAATCCTCCTGACTCGAGAAGAGCTCGGGAACAGACTGCCTCAAACCCAGAAAGTCCCCGGGTTTTCACTCGAGAATCCAAACCATAGTGATCAATATTTCCTGATTGTTCACTGGGGCATGTTTTAGGCACCTTATTTTATGAAACTCCCTCTTCCAGCAGTCCTATGGCTCAACTCTAGGTGCCTAGACACTTGATTGGCTGCTGGCAGGGGTCATAGTATCAGCAACGTGTCAGCCCCCATCCAGTTCCATGCTGTCCCATAGTAGTCCAAACTTCATTGTGTCCCTGCAGCCAATGTGTTTACATTTATTTCAGCCTCCCAATATGCAGTGAGGACTCCTATCCCCTGTCAAGCAACCCCACGATCAGTATTCAGCAAAGGTCCTATGATCAATCACTAGTTCCATTCCAAACAGTCCCCACAGAGTATGGGCCAGCTCATTAATACTCATGAGCTAATAGATTATTCATGTATTCCCCCAATTCTTCAGCATTCCCAGGCGCTGTTTTGAAATATCCTTGGAGCCCCTCACAGCCCACACGGGCAGAAATAGGAACGGGAGCCCCCAAATCCTCAGGTATGCTCCAGCGGGGGGTTACATTTCTTATACATGTCACCAGAAATAACAACATTTATTAATGTGTTACCATGTGATATCATCATTAATAAGCTGTAAGGCTCAAGGCAAAGCAGAATACCATCAACAGTCAAAATCTGCCAATATTAGGGGATTGCGAGTAATGAATAGTATTTCCTGAATACCATGAATAATGCACTATTCCGCAGCCAGCTGTGGGGAAGGGTGGGTTTTGTCGGTCACCTTTGTCATCACTGGGGCCCTTCTTTTAAAAAGAAAAAATTGAGTGCTGAGGAGAGGATGGTGCTGCCATGGTGGGATGGGGTGGTAAGAGTTTCTCACATGCAGGGCAAAGGTGCACTCTGAGAGCATTTCCACAATCTACAGACCCTTGCATAACATTGTGGGTCACAAATTGCTGCAGCCAATCAGGTTTCAGGATTTATCCTGTTCATTTTATAATATGCCTTACCTTCTGACATTCAAGATTAAAGATATATATTTTAAACTTACCCAGACAAGGACGGCCAACACCCTGTGATCTGTAACCACGTGGGCAGCTGCAGTGGTATCCTCCAACTGTATTTTCACACATCTGGTTATAGCGGCAGAGATGGCTACCATCCTGACACTCATCCACGTCTGTGGAAGAGGGAGGAAAAAAGTAAAAATTCCATTAGACTCAGTAGGCCCTGGCAATCTTAGTAAGTACCCACAGAAAGACAAAGTTACTTGGCACTGCAGGGGTCGAAATTAAGTTTTGCAGCCACCAGCCAGCAGGGCTACTGACTGGGAAAATCCACTAGCCCCACAGGTTTTTCTACTGACCCAGCTAGTGTGCATATTGAAATTTTACCTTCTCCAGTACTAACCCACAGGGCTAGTTAAAGGAAACTCTTATTAGCCCGATACAAATTTACCAACATTTGGCTAGTGGGCCGGTGCCAGTTTCGACCCCTGCACTGTTGTTCCATTAATAATGATATTCATTTCAATGTAACACCTCAGCAGACTCAGCTCCTCAAAATTTAATGTTTAACTAAATGTGTACTGCCTGTTTAGACAGTATTGCTTTGTATTCTACCACTTGAGTATGGTTTTGTATACCACTATTATGTCAGTATTGTTGTATACCACTATTTTGCCAGTATTGTTGTATACCACTATTTTGCCAGTACTGTTGTCTACCACTATTTTGTCAGTATTGTTGTATACCACTATTTTGCCAGTATTGTTGTATACCACTATTTTGTTAGTATTGCTGTATACCACTATTTTGCCAGTATTGTTGTATACCACTATTTTGCCAGTATTGTTGTATACCACTGTTTTGTCAGTATTGTTGTATACCACTATTTTGCAAGTATTGTTGTATACCACTATTTTGTATTATATTGTATTTCACCTATTGTAACCTCCTGGGTCATGCCTGAAAATATTGGAATAATGTTAAGGAACTCCATGGCAAAAGTACTAACCTACCTCCAGACCAGCTGGTAATAGATGGTCATCTCTCATCGGATCCCCTCAGTATACCCCACCTGCTGGAAATCCACCTGCATCACCCCGGTACATAAGAGTGGAGACCCCACCGCCCCTAATAATTACCGCCCCATCTCCATCCTACCCCCACTATCCAAAACATTAGAGTGTATAGTCTCCTATCAACTCACAGACCACCTTATCAAATATAACATGCTATGCAACCAGCAACATGGTTTCCGAAAAGGACACAGTACCACCACCGCGCTCCTTGAACTTACCTCACATACCCACACTGCCTTAGATAGAGGCCACCTCACTGGAGCTATCTTCGTGGACCTCTCTAAAACATTTGATACCGTCAACCATGCCCTCTTACTAAATACACTCGCTCACAGTGGCCTCTCCAAAGAGGCAGTAAACTGGTTCACCAGCTATCTCTCTGACAGAACACAGCTGGTTAGGGTAGGCACTGTGCTGTCCTCCAGCCTCCCTGTCTGCTCTGGTGTCCCTCAGGGCTCCATCCTAGGCCCCCTGCTGTTCTGTCTATACCTAAACTCCCTCCCATCGGCCTGCCCCACCAACCTACTTCTATATGCCGACGATGACGCTGTCCTTTTCGCAACTGATCCAGACTCCCTGAAACTCCACCAAACACTCCAACACTCACCCCATGCGACTGAACACTGGCTCACCTCCCAGCGCCTAATTATCAACTACAATAAGACAAAAGTCATGATTTTCTCCAACCCACAGAACCCACTGAAGAACCTCTGCCCCCAATTTCTTATTGTAAACCTAACCCCCCTCGAACAAGTGGACACCTTCAAGTACCTAGGAATCACACTTGACCCAGCCCTCAGCTTTAATCAATATATCCAACGTCTGTCCACTGCCCTAAACTCTAGACTTGGTGTACTTTACCGGCACAAACACTGCCTCACCCCTGAGGCTGTACGTCTTACCATTAACTTCGCTGTCCTCTCGCTGCTAGACTACGGCATTCTAATCTACAGTGCTGCTCCCACCTTTGCCCTAAATAGACTTTGTCTTGTACTAAACAAAGCCTGCCAACTCATACTCAGATGTGATTGCTCCACGCACACCTGCTCCCTCTACAGCGCCACAAATTGGTTAAACTTAGACAACAGAATCAAGTACCACACCTGCTTAATGACCAAAAAGATAGGCCTAGGCCTCACCCCAACTACCCTAAACAAAGTCATCCACCCAGAACCCCCTGTCAGAGTCACACATAACTCAAGCAAACCATTACTAAGGGTGCCCCGTTGCCGGACCTCCAAATTCCAAAGAACTTTCAGTTGCAATGCCCCATCCTGGACCAATGCACTCCCCACCCTAATATCCAGCGAAACAAGATTATGCCTTTTTAAATCTAGTCTAAGGAATCACCTCTAGGCCTCCAGCCTATGTGATTGCCCCTAGACCAACCTCAAATCAGGCTCCAGACCCTTTCCCACAGAAACTCCGTCTTGACAAACAGCCTCTCCCCTACCTTGGGCTGTGCTAAACCCCGATATTCCATTATGTCTTTGTCTATAGTTTCACCTTTGTACCTAGTGTATATCACAATATGAAATTAGGTAACCTCACAGCTTTCTGTATGTTTTCTGTTACCCCTGTACCTCACTATGTACAACGTGGAGCCATTATAATCTCACTGTAATGTAATACACAGCAACCTGTCTGTTTCTGTTCCCCTGTACCGCACTATGTATGATGTGGAACCTTTGTAAATGAGTCTCTGGCTCAAAGGTCTTTCTGATTATCTCAAATAAATAAAATAAATAAATAAATAGGCGTTTCCTATGTCTAGAGTACCTGCCTTGTTACCAAAAAACAAGTACATAGCTCTAAAGCTAAGGCCATGTTTCTCATGCAGACCTCACTGTTCAAATGTACTACAAATTTAAATTTTTTTAAGTATCTAGGTTTCTGGGCAGACTTTTAGCATTCCTATAATGAAGTGTAATGCCCCAAAGTTGGTCATTTCAGAAAAATAAAATAAAAATGAATAAACTGAGAGTCTACTGGTGCTCAGGGTACCTGCTGCAGGTGTAGGTGGCAGGGTACAATGCTAAGGGGCCCCTAGAAATAAAGATTCAACCTCCTGGTACAGGAAAACACTGTAAATAATAGAAAAGTGCCTTGTGCACTTACAGTTGGTCAAAAGACAGATTGAAAAAAGCAATAGGTGTCATAATGGCCTGGATGGAATGTTGTGCTGAGTGGCTCATGCACAGCATTCCACTCCAGCCAAACTAGAACCCAGGGAGGTTCAAGTTTAAAATATAATTGTTCAGTTGTTCAGTTTCCTGCTAGCTGTGGAGAAGAGAGGACACAGAAAGTTAAGGGGAACCAGGAAGGCTTACCTGGTGGGTTGAAGCCGTTCCCTGAGGACTGTTCTGTGTGCCTGCTCGAGCTCCAGCTAGTGAAGATGTCCAGACTCCCTGCTTTGTGCAGTGCTGCAGTCGGTGGTGCCATCGGGGCACCACGAAGAAGAAAACGCTGTTGTTCCCGCATTTTAGGACTTAAAAGCCTCCGTTATTTATTTTAGCTCTCTGAGGTATTTTCCAGTTAAACTCGTCCCACGTCATGCAGAGAAGCTACCGCATCTCCTCGTTGGCCGCCGGAGGCCCTAAGTCGCTCCTCCCAGCTGCCTGTCCAGTTTTCCCACCCTCTGCCAGCATCCCTCCCACCTCCCTGCAGCTCAGCAACTCCCCGAAGACCGCAGAGTGGTGAGTGGGTGGCAGCACACGCAGTGCTGGCCGCCTGTTTGTGCAGGGGGGACTGTGTTTACTGAAAAAAGCGCAATAGGCACTTGCAAGAGGCGGCTGAGCACCGCAGGGGCATCGGGTTGTTAGGACCCTTGATTTAAATATTTATTAAGGAGGCAGGACTCAGCGACGCCCATGGGGAGGGGCCAGTGCATTAAGGCCAGTTCAAAGGCCTATGAATATTTAAGAGGGGAAGAACTCAGGCGGGATTTGCTGAATAAGCTACAGCAGGCACTGGGAGCCTGCACATTTAAAAGGGCAACGCATTTAAAAGGGCAATTCCGGCCCAGATTTAAAGTAGGGCGCCAGGCCCATTCTGAAGTGGGGCATCCGGCCCAAAGTGTTGAGGGGCACCAGGCCCATTGTAAAGTGGGGCACCAGGCCCAGTATTTGGTGGGGCACCAGGCCCAAAGCAACGTGGGGCACCAGGCCCAGTATTTCGAGGGGCACCAGGCCCATTGTCAAGTGGGGCACCAGGCCCAAGCTAACGTAGGGCATCAGGCCCAAGGTAAAGGTAGGGCATTGGGTCCTAGGTAAAGCCTGGTTTATAGGGGAGGCCCCAGCCTAGCGGAATAGGGCAAGCCAGCCTAGTGGTACTAAAGGGAGACCCCGGCCTAGCGGAATAGGGCAAGCCAGCTTAGTGGTACTAAAGGGAGGCCCCAGCCTAGCGGAATAGGGCAAGCCAGCCTAGTGGTACTAAAGGGAGGCCTCGGCCTAGCGGAATAGAGCAAGCCAGCCTAGTGGTACTAAGGGATTCCCTAGCCACAACATACAGTAAGGGATCCTATTCCAAAATACCCTACCTATAGAAACAGGGGTTCATTTGAGACTGTTCTATTTGCCTATACTGTGAAATACTGTGATTACTGTACTGCTTATGCTGAACTATTGCCCTAAGTGCCTGAACTCTTGTCCTAAGTACCGGAACTATTGTCCGAGGTACCTGAACTATTGTCCGAAGTACCTGAACTATTGCTCTAAGCACCTGGACATTGGCCCTTATCAGTAACAATTACCCCTGAAGTTATAATTTGCTCTCCACCAGCAAATTATTGTACTATTCCACAGTTCTTTGGGCATTCTTCAGTTATATGTTTACTACTGTACGAAGACAGTCTCAGTCTTCTACCACACTGCAGTCTCATAGTGTGGTCTGTAACACCACGTGCTCAGAATCAGTCTCTACTCAGAAGAAGACATCCTTCCAGCATTCTTCACTCCTGGGAAGATCATCCATCAACTCATCCCATCCATTTGTGTCGTCCAATCAAGTCGAGTCCGGTCGGCCAGTCGCATCAGTCGCACCTGCCGCTTTTGTTTTCACAGCTTGAAAGTACGCCCGCCGAAACGCATCATGACAGCCGTGCCAGTGTCGTTCCATATGGTTCCTGTTCCAGATGTCCTGAAGTTGGTCGCCCTCTACAGAAAAGAGAGTGCTCATCTTGGAGAATCTTTTCTGCGCCTCCACCTGGTCATTCGCCGAAAGTCGAGTCTGTCGAAGCCCAGTCCGGGACGCGTCTGCAGTTTCTTTGTTTTGTGTTAGGTCCTGATCCGAGGATTGCAGAGTCAACCATCATCTCTTCAGATTCTCATGGTTCCTGGTCCTGTCGGAGTTCCTTCCGAGTCCAGCTGGCCCTTGGAGTGCCACAGCATCAGTCAGGTCGTGGTAGTCCTCCATTGGATTCATCGCCATGCAGATTTTGGTCTTTCTTCATCCTTGGCAACCCTAGAAGTGGGTTTTGGCCGAGGAACCCCTTGCTTCAGTGTGTTATTTCAGGAACCAGTTGCTTTGGTTCTACATTCCGGCAGCCTCGGAGAGAGTGGGCTTTTGCCGAAGATATATGGTCTGTTTACCAAACCTCTCACCACCCCAGTGGCCTTATCTAGGTCCTTGCTGGGAATTGAGATTAGGGTTCTACAGTTCTGTTTTATTTCCCTTGTAGCTACCAACAAAGAAAGACAGTGCGCACGAAGACGACAGACATTTGGACTTTGTGAGAATTGGATGGTCATTGTAAAACCAAATATTGTGTTGTGGGTAGTGAAGAACACCTGATTTCCGTCTATGTACTAGTTGCTCTCACAGGATACTGCTAAGGAATTTTAGGAGTATAGTGGCAATAGGCCTTAGTGCACCCATAGAGAATAATAACCTAGAGTTTAGACATTTTAGAGTTTAGTTGTTACTGTTTAGATATCCATAATGCTGTCCATACTCCCTACTGTTTTTGTGGTTGGTATGTTTCTGTATGACCATGTCCTCAGTCCCCTCCTGTCTAATAAACGTCTTTTCTTCATCCAGTCTCTGTGTACGACTCCTGCCTCTCCTTGTCGGGTGATTCCACCAGCCCAACCCCATTCGGACCTAAAGCGGCCCCTCGCCGTCCCACCTGCTGAGGGTGTCGCTGGCGCTGCTGATAGTGAGACAGTTTCCTTCACCACTCCGAGTGAAGAACCCAGAGGTCTACCAGTGCAGCGTCCACCACAGAAGATACTGTGAGGACAGTCAGGCTTTCCAATCAGAAACCTGGGTTGCTCTGTCGAAACAGAAGCTGCCTTAAACAGCAACTCTGCAGTTCAGCATCCGCTTTCATAAATAAGATGTTTCAGCTGTTACAATTTACTAGAGAATGCATTTTTTCTCCTTTCAATGTTTGTTTCCAAGATTTACAGCACATCTTTGTAGTCCATCTCATAGGTCTGTATAGAAAACATATCTGAACACATTTACCTCTCCCTGCTATCATCATAGTGCCTTTTTTATGACATCATAGTGCTCACCAATGACAACAGAGTGTGATTTCACAAACAGCAATTGTGTGGTTAGCAGAGAATCAGATACATTTTGAAAGACTCAGTGAAATAACTTCTGCAGTATCTACAACATTTAGTAGACTAACAGGAAGGAAAATAAAAAAAATAAGAAAAGAATAAAGTTAATATATAATTGGCATTTTTAAGCTTTTTATTATAACAGAGAGTTGCTCTTTAACCTTGGCATCAGGCAACAACTGTCTGCTGGGCTTTGCATGTGCAAGTGAATTCAATAGAGTAGCCAGGGCTACAGTGCTATGAAAAAATCAAAGCAACCTTAAGTAGTTTGTGTAGATTTACATTTAGTTGCCATAGGCTTACACAACACTGCTCAGTGTATACTTTTATCAGATTCAAGCTGGAAACACAGATGGGTTTCCTTGTTCTACAAATGTATGTAAGTTCACTCAACCTGTTATGTCTTAACCCTGTTGGCAATTGTTTTGCCCCAGGTCCATCTTGTAAATGAGCTTGTCTCGATGTTCTGCCTGGCAAAATAAAGATTTTGATTGATTGATTTATTGAGTTACCCCACATATCTCAGTGACCTGCTGATCAGAACTCTCAAGTACACCAGTTAAAACATCAAGGATGTATTTCATATCCCTAGAGTCTGCAAATCCGTTGGCCAAAAGGCCTGCACTACAGCCACTCCCAACAAGCTGGAATCTGATACAGACAACGCTGAAGAATCTAGGAAGGTCAAACATTTCAAGACAGACAACTCCCTGCTCATATATATCCACCTGTCTTTGCCTCTCTCCTGTCTTCTTCCTATTTGGTCTTTACTTGTCACACCCCTTTACATCACTTCACCACTGAGCCTATGTATCCTCAGCACAGCAAAATAGTTGAAACTTTGATCTTATTGTAACTGTATCTAAGCATCTTGAAGTTTTAAATTGTGTGTATAAGTATATAGTTACTGTGATCAAGTTTGTGCCAGCCAGGCAGCTGCAGTATTGAATATAATGTAAAACAGGTGTTGTCATCATTACGTGGGAAGTGTACCAGTAGATGTTGTTGACTGGCATGATGGAGGGGAAGCCACCAGTGGCTGGAACAGCTGATCTTCTTCGAGGATATCTCGTTCATCAGGTCACACCTATGGAACTATAAGCCACCAGGCACTAGGGCCACATGGAACTTTTGCAAGCAGTCCACTAGGGGTTGCCCACGATAATGTCAGACATCAACTCTCCCAAATAAACATGGGCAGCTCCTTCCCTCAGCAGTTCTTTTCCTGACACCACACTCGTTGGACTGTGCACACTGTTACAGTCGCCAGTTTTCTTGTTGTTCTCACCATAGTCAGTAATCCCTTTGGAGTGCAAACAAGGTAAAGCCAGCACCTGCCAACAGTCATAGTATTTATATGTGTAAGCCACGTGCTTTTCACAGTAAACAGTGTACCAGGAGCAAAAAATGACAGGGCAACAGACCTGTCTAAGTTTTTCAAAGTGCTTCTTCTTTATTCAAGGTGCAATTGTGTATAGCAGCCAAAGTATACAGCAAGCAGCAGAACACTCCTACAAGTTCCTTCACCCTCAACTCCAGCAAAAGAAATCACAACGTCAGAGTCTCCTGATGTGTTTCACACCCCCTGGTGCTTTTTCAAAGGATGTATAGCTGATCTGGTGAGCTTAGAATGCTCAGTCTGGTGTAGAGTGTAGTGGAGTATAGAGGTGAGATTGGCAGAAGGACTGCCAGTGGGTTCTGAGAAAGGGCCCAGGATTTCTCACCCTAGTCGAGTGTCATTTCCAGCTTCCAGTTGAAGTGGTGGAGACAAGACTACAGCAGGATTTCCTGATTTCTACTCCCAGTGAAGTGAAAGGATCTGCTTGTTCTCTGTCGACTCAAGGGGCAATCTCCTGAATGTTCTGTGGTGTTTTCAGCTGCCTTGGATAGGACCTGAAATAGACTGTTTGGACCGGCTACCCAGAGGAATGCCTTTCCTCTTCCTTTTTGGTTGCTCCATGCCCAGTGGACAGAATAAGTTTCTGTGAGTACTGTAATGGAAACTACCCTTACAAAAAGTTCTTGGAAATACCACTGTAATACCACTCATTTGCCGTTGCAATACCACTGTGATTACCACTGTACTACCATTAAGGTTTTCATGGTATCACAGTGGTTTGTTTCAATTCCATTGTGATACCATTGTACCACTGTCTTACCACATCAACAAAAATAATCAAAATGTAAACTACCATAGTACAACCGTGGCACCACTGGGTTGTACCATTGCACGTTTTGTGGCTCACCACTGTGTTGCCATCGTGGTGCCATGGTGTTGCCATTGTGTCACATTTGGTAAGGGTAGATTGCCACATGTTCTTAGGGGAGTGGACAGTCTGGGGTGCGTGAGCTTATAGATAAGGCTGTATCGCACCAGTCAGTGCCCCTAGTCTCACCAATGTGAATGTAAGAAAGTTAAACTGCGGACCCCAGTGAGTGCAGTTTATTTCCTCTGTGTTACCCCAGTGT
The DNA here is from genome assembly GCA_016271365.2 of Neoceratodus forsteri. NCBI lineage: Eukaryota > Metazoa > Chordata > Ceratodontiformes > Ceratodontidae > Neoceratodus > Neoceratodus forsteri. The sequence goes on along the minus strand of JADMNL010000022.1, from coordinate 491,955,888 downwards.
TGTGACAAGTAAAGTATGGGACCTCTAGTATAACCCCTAGGTGGTGCTATCCCAAGGGCTACTACCCCGCCTGCTTGGCTAGTAGCAGGTTAAGGGACCTAGGTCAGTAGCGTAGCAAATTCCCAGAGGACCTGGGTGCAGGAAGATGCTACAGGGCCCCTCCCCAGTTTTGAATAAACATCAGAATAATGATTTGGGTGCCACAAACTTCATGGGCCCGGATGCCACTGCACCCCCTGCACCCTTGTAGCTACGCCCCTGGCCTAGGTACTGAAACGGGTGCCTCCACCCGGAGGTCAGGATTAATTGTCAAGCTAAACTAGGCACAGTCCTCTGGGACACTGTAACCCCTCTATTTCCCTTCTAGTGGCCTGAACAATATACAATAATCACTTTCACAATGACCTTTATTCACCATGCAATTACCCACACTGTTTGCACTTACCACCAGGGCTGGTTCCTCTAGCTCAACCCTGGGGACCCCCTGTAAAACAAGGTTATGCACAGCAAATAGCAACAGTACAGTACTCTTGGCACAAACTGGAACCACAGTCAGGTTAAATGCAAAAAGAGCTAGATCTGATTTGTTCAGGGGACTTGAACAAGGGAGGGGCATAATCAGGTTGATTGGCTTAAAGGCTAAATCAATCAGACAGTTATGCATGCACTTTAGAGTCCCTACACAGTCACACACTCTGGGTACCCAGGTAGGAAAAAGGTGGGCTAGCTAGGACCGTTGCCCAGGGTAGGGCAGCGTCGCAGCTGGTTGGGTCTCTGTGATGGAAGAAAGCAACATGCACAACACACACTATTTGTAATCCGGAGCTGGAGGGCTCAGTTCATGAAGGAAAAGACAACAAAGCAATCAGATGACAACACTTTAGATTTAGCTGTTGTTGCATGGAGCTACCCTGATGTTTACTCACAATACCCAATACAGGACACAGGCAAGACAAAATCGAGACTGCAGGTTGTTGAGCTGGAGTGCCAGGAGAAGCAGGGCCCACATGAATCACCGAGGCGTCGTTCCTATTCAAGGTGTTGAGCAGGGGGCTGATCCCCAGGAGGGGTCTCTCGTCAATGGCTTTCTCTGTGTAGTGGGTAGTCTGGCTGGGCCAATGTGGCAAGGCCCAGGCCAAATGGAGATGCAAGTGGATTTAGTCTGTTGGAGCTAGATGCAGTCTCCAGCAAGCAGAACACAGTTCAGCACACAGTGGAGAAACAAATCACGACCCACTAACAGCACACAGCACATTTACATGTAAGAAATTCTACTGTACCAGGCAGATTGCTATCCAGTCGCAATTACAGAGTCTCTGCACCAACTGGGAGTTCAAAGGTGGCTGGAAATCCTGACAGGCCGATCGCATTCAGCAAATCTTCGGTCTTCTTCAGGTTAAAGCCTGGTCACAGTTCTGTGGTTTAAATCATCCTCACAATTCGGATTCAGTCCGAATAAGCTTCAGTTTCCCTCTCAGGGACAGCAGGCACATAGGCAGGCCTAAACTCAGCCCTTTCACAGTTCTCCCGTGCGAATCTATGCAGGATTACTGCTCAACTATCTTTGAGCTGTTACTTCTTTCACTTCCCAACTCAAACTGAAAGTAACTGCAAGCAGCCTGGGACTTTCCCCAGGATCCAAAAGGTTCAGTTGGCTGATTTCTTTGTCAGTCACAACAAGGGCTCCCCCTCCAGGTTCATTTAGGTGCAAAAAACCCAAAACTACAATTCCCACAGAATTTTGCTCCTACAAAGCCCCTGGGGACAGGCTCCATTTCAGATTCCCCTAAGGTACTGATTGGCCCATTTCAGCAGTCCAGGACCAAGATGGTAGAGGTAAACAGAAATGTCCATGCTGCAAAGAAGGCATGTCAGACAAACTGCAATATTATTACTATTCTAATAAATGATCAGCAAACAAGTACATCTTCTAACTCCCTCTGAGCTAGTAGCGATGGTAGAACGGAGCGATTATTTGGCAGCCCAGATGCGACTCGAGCATAGAGACACTCAGCCCCCCTCCCAGATTAATTATGAATGGAATCCTGGCAGCTCTTAAAAAGTCAGTACACAGAGGCTATACAGGCACTCTCTGGCAAGACATTTGGAGACAAAGACTGGGTCTGTTGGAGGATCTGCCACAGGAGCTATTGCCTCCTTGAGGAGGAGCTGAGCAATGTCATCTTGAAGAGCCAACTGGGTGTGAGCGGATACCTGTTCCTCCCGAAGGGTGCAGGCTTGGCTAGGAGAGTACTGCTCGAACTCTAGAGGCAGTTCCTGACCGACCACTTCGAGAACCCACCTGTCTGAAGTGACAGCGGACCAGGCAGAAAGGAAGTGGCAGAGCTAGCCCCCCACGGGAGGACCCAGAGCTGTTGTGACGGGAGTAAGGGTGGCAGCCCCCACCCCGTCACTGAGCAGGCTTGGAGGAGGAGGCTCCAGGACCTGAGCCTCTGCTTCCTTTATGGGACTGTAATGGCTGGGGAAGGAGCCGGAGTAGGCTTGTGCCCATACAAGATCAGCTGTTGCTACATGATTTCCTCGTAGCGCTGGAGTTTCCACGGGTGCCTCTCCTCATCTGAGGAGGAAGAGGACGAGGAAGACCTATGGAGTCGCCTTTTCTTAGAGCGCTTATGGCTCTTTCTCGCTCTTTCAGTTGAGGAGGTTCTAGACCTCAACCGAGATTGGGCAGGCCGACTCGGTCGCTCTTGAGACACCGGTAGGACTGATGACTTCCAGGGGTCTGGAACCAGGTCCTCAATGGGAATGCCAGTGGGCTGGGTCTCCTCAATGGGGAAGACAAGGACCGGAGTCCTTTCCAATGAGTCGGCTGCCGGAGCCTGTGACAGTGGGTCAATGGGGTTGATGACAATCTCAACCTCGTTCCCAGCTGTCACAACAGCCTCCTTTTGCTTTAACTGAAGCAGGACAGGGAACTGTATCAGTTAAAGCAAAAGGAGGCTGGGAAGGCAGTCAGAACAGCAAAGGCCCAAACCGAGGAAAAGATAGCCAAATCAGTTAAGAAGGGGGATAAAACCTTTTATAGGTACATCAGGAGCCAAGGAAGACCAAGGAGGGAGAATGAGGCTTAATAAAGGGAGGGAGGGTGGGCAGAGGGAGACTGTGAAAGGCAGAAATACTAAACAAATATTTTTGCTCAGTATTTACAAATGAAGAGGGGAGGTACATAAAACAAACAGTAGAAACACTCTGGATACAGAAGTTGATATCAGCCCATTTACAGAAGAAAGGGTTCTGAAAGAACTCTTAAAACTGAAGGTGGACAAAGCAATGGGGCCTGATGGATTCATCCCAGAATTCTAAAGAACTAAGGGTAGAACTAGTGACACCACTGACTACCCTTTTTAACAAATCATGGGAGGATGGGGTGGTACCCGAGGACTGGAGGAGGGCAGATGTGATTCCCCTTCACAAAAGTGGGAGCAAGGCAGAAGCAGGAAATTACAGACCTGTTAGTTTAACCTCAGTGATAGGGAAAATGATGGAATCACTTCTGAAGGAAAGAACTGTCGAGTATCTAGAGGCCAGAGGGGCACAGGACCCTAGGCAGCATGGATTCACAGCTGGAAGTTCATGCCAGACAAATCTGATAGATTTCTTTGACTGGGTGACCAAAGTAGTAGATCAGGGAGGGGCTGTGGACATGGCCTACCTAGACTTTAGCAAGGCATTTGACACAGTCCCACACAAAAGATTAATATACAAGTTAGCCAGCCTGGGAGTGGGACCCAAGATGACAGCCTGGGTAAAGAATTGGCTGGAGAATAGGACACAGAGAGTAATAGTAAATGGAGTCCACTCTGAAGAAAGGAGTGGTTACTAGTGGGTACAGCAGGGTTCATTATTAGAACCAGTCCTCTAAACGCCTTTATAAGCTTACATTGCAGAGGGACTGAAGGAAAGTATGTCTCTTTGCAGATGACACAAAGATCTGCAAACAGAGTTGATGCACAGGGTGGGGTGGAAAGGATGAGAAGGGACTGGCAAGGTTAGAGGAATGGTCAAATGTATGGCAGCTTAGATTCAATGCTAGAAGTGCAAGGTAATGCACCTGGAAACAAAACCAGGGGAAGAGTACACAATGGGGTGAGACTAACAACAACAAAATGGAAAGGGACCTGGGGGTAGTCATATCAGATGACCTAAAGGTAGGCAAGCGCAGTGAGAGGGCAGCAAGGAGGTTGGGGGATACTGGGATGCATAGAGAGAGGCATCACCAGTAGAAAACAGGAAGTTATTATCCTCTGTACAGACAGCTGGTCAGACCCCATCTGGAGTACTGTGTGTAGTTCTGGAGACCCAATCTCTGCAAAGATATAGACAGGATGGAAGCTGTCCAGAGGAGGGCAACTAAAATGGTGCAGGGTCTGTACCGGAAGACATATGAAGAGAGGCAAGGAGCTTAATATGTATAGCCTCAAGGAAAGGAGGAGAGGGGACATGATAGAAACATTCAAGTACCTCAAGGGAATCAACAAAGTCCAAGAGGGTAGCATCTTTCAAAAAGAGGTGTGCAAGAACAAGAGGGCACAATTGAAGATGGGGCGGCTCAGAGGTAATTTAAGGAAGTATTTTTACAGAGAGGGCTGTGGATGCATGGAACGGCCTCGAGGAGGTTGTGGAGTCGAAATCAGTGGTGGAATTCAAGCATGCATGGGACAGTAATAAGGCCATTCTAGGGGTGGGGGTAGGAAGAAGTAGGCTGCTGGTTAACTAGGATCTGTAGCTTATCCAGTTGGCAGGGAAATGGGCAGACTGGGTGGGCCAAGCGGTCCTTATCTGCCATCAAATTCTATGTTTCTATGTTTCTATGACCGAAAAGCCAGCGGCCGAAGAACTGATCTCGACCGAAGTCGAGACCACATGCTCTTGGGATTAGGACCTCTCTCGTTTCCAAGAGCACCTTTGCCGAGATGAAGGCTTACTCGGTTCCTTCTCCTGCTTACAGGATTGGGAGGAGTGTGAGCCCACAAGTGCCTCTCCCCAGGTGGGAAGAGACTGGCACAACTCCCGGAAGGAGCCCGAGAAACTGGAGCCTAGGTTGAGAGGAACGAAGAAGCTCCCATTGTCAGCGGCACGAGATGCTTCTTCCTTGAACATCTGCATGTGTTCCAATTGTTCAGTGGAGCCCACAGCTGCGGAAACCACCCACCTAGCCTCCTTGGACTTCACTGGAGGGTTCCTTTTCTCTGGTCTCCCCAACTTTAAGCATGCCAGGTGGTCGTCCAGAACTTTGGGATGGAAGGCCAAGCAAAAGCTGCAGGACAAGATGTCATGGTCGACACCTAGGCAGTAGACGCATGTGAGATGGGGATCGGTGCGCGACATCTTCTGGCCGCAAGAACACCGGTGAAATCCGGGAGAAGATTTTTCCTCCATAATTGAAGAGGCAAAGGAGTGATCGCTAACTCGAACGAGTTTTAATTTCAGTAAAACCGAAATTTTGAAAGCCAGGGACTACGAAATGCATGAGCATGAGGGAGGCAACATGAATCTTCCAGCGGAAAGGAAGATCTGGTGTCATGGGGCGGAGCCGAGGTATATACCACCTGGGTGGGTGGAAGGAGCCAGCTTGAAGACTTCCAGTGACCCATAAAAGGGGAAAGGGACATGCCAATAAGCGTGGATGAACAACATATCCACGATCCTAGAATTATAGTTTTAGTCCTACATTTTCAAAGGAGATGCGTGGTGTATCCCAGAAATTATGCGGAAGCACGATATTCGAAAGGGAGAGATGCATCGCACATTTGCGAATGCGCGATCACGCAGAAATAATGTATGCAGTGCAAAAAAAGGGGGTGGGTACATGAGAATGCTATGCATCCGTATATTCAGCCAAACTGTGTGGTGCAGCTGCTGTGCATTCCAGAAATGTACCGCACAAAGATAGGCAGACAAAAGGATGGCCTAAACTGGCCAGCCACCCACATGAAGGCCGTGGAACTGATGGCAGGCTATCCTGAGACAGCCCTTGGAGGTGTACCAGGATGTGCTTCAGGCACCCACACACAGCAGTTATACCAGGATGGAAGAACCCAAAGCCATAGGTGGTGGCACACCACGGGCACCACCCAAAAAGCCATCCCCTACACCGTACCTGGGACATAGACACCCAGCTGCCTCATGCCAGTGCTGATGAGTACTCTCCTAGCACACCAGCAGAGTAGATGGCCACACTGCAGCACATGTACCAGGGGCCACAGCCTGAACCCATGTGGCCTGTAGAGTGCCAACCAGTGGTGGCATGCACCCAAGGTGACATCTGAAGCAACGGTACCCAGGTAGCCTGGTGGTATGTGTGGCAGCCTGGTATAGGCCAGGGACTAGCTTGTGGCATACATCCACGCTTGTACACCATAGGTGCACACAGGTGGGACCAACCCACCCGGGTACCTGGTCACCTTCTGCGCACTGCCATTTCTTGTAGTTATCTCCACGTTCCTCTTATATGGGGGGGGTGAGGAGCACTGCAGGTGACTTTACTCTGCATACAGCTGGTGTATCACATGCATGTGGTATACCGATCAGACTGTGTCACCCTCTGCCCTCCCCTGTTGCTTTTCCAGGTGGGCCCCTGTGGCCACTATCCAGGTGGGTCCCCTGTACCCCAGTCCAAACCTGTACATGGCTATTGGTAATAGCACTGTACCCAGGCCAATGCAGTCCACCCAACCACACACAAACATTCCAGCATACCTACCTGCTAGGCTGCAGTACCTCCTGTTCCCCTTTGTGGGGTTGTGGGGCAGCCTGCAAAGCCGGAACTGAGCAAGCCTGGGGGTATGCAAATGGACTGCATACATTCCAGTAATGAGCTGCGTGAGGGGAATGGGCTTGGAATGTGTAATGAGGCCATTTGAATATCCCGGCTGAATATTGCAATTTAACGCATGTGGGTGTCTATTGCGCATTTCCCCATGCTCCACACAGGGCTCAGGTCACCTGCCACGCTGTGCATCTCACACTGCATGATTGCATATGTTCGGGATATTCAGCCAGACATGCGCGATCGAATCTCATGGTACACTTTCTGAATATGCCATTATTTTGTGCCGGTGCATCTCAGTTGTGTGTTGCAGGCACTTGCGCGATGCAGCCTGGGACTTTTGAATACGGGGCCATTCATTTCTGATGTTTCTTTGCTGACAACAAAAAATCCCCCTCCTATCCTTACCTACTTACCAGGGAAATCTCTTCCATTTAACTGCTACAGATGAAACTGAAGCCCTGGTTTCATCTGAGGCCTTCTGTTGTGCGACTGTGGGGGTGTACTTTCTGCCAGTAGAACTGAACAGAGGTTTGAATTCTTGAATTCTATCACAGTAAGCATTCCATCTACTGAATATATGAAAGATACAAAGAAACAAGGTGGAGGAAATAAAGAAGCAGCAAGAACTGTGAGCAAACAGATAAATGGGGCTGGTTGGAGAAAATAGAGCCAGTTAGGGCTAATTAAAAAAAAAAAGTATTTTGGTGTGTATAATGGGGGCTATGCATGCATGATGGGCCAGGTATATGCGATAGGTGTGTAACCAGCCTGCTGAACTCCACACCCCAGGGCAATCACGCGATGGACGGCACACATGAGTGTTGGCCACAGCTGTGTTCATGTTTGCGTCCCTGTCCCCCCTAGCATGCTGCTGCATGTGGGTGGATTGCAGGACACAGGCTGGCATCCAGATACCTGTCCTGGTCCCCTAGTGGATCACCTGCTCTACGACAAGCAGGGGATTATGGGATGGCGTGGGAATGCAAATTGTGAGTCTATGGGCGATTGACTGAATGGCTGCTCCCAGCCCTTTCTGCCTGCCAAAAGGGTTGGAGCAGCACAGTAAGGGGATTCCTTGTCCCAGTGCAGCCGACAGGTACAATTGGGGGGGGGTGTAACTGATAAGGCAGGGTCCGTGCTGCTGTATCCTGTGCCCCCCTCACCCAGCACTCTTTGTGTTCATGAATGGCACAGAGTGCAGAAACATCCCCAGATATGCCCCCAGATCATCTATGAGCATAGCTGTGCGAATGGCTGGAGATCCACTGTGGAAGGGGTGCATGTCCCTTCCGTGAATGCCACCAGGGCCACAACATTCTAACTTATGGTTGCCAATGTGCTGTGGGTCCACAGTGGATAGGCAATCCACATATTAATGCATAGTCCCCAATAGCTGAAACTGAGATAGCATGCCTGTGCTGTGATGTGCTGGAACTCTTTTGTTGGGAAGGATGAAAGTTTAAAAAAAAAAAACATTAAATTGTTTAACCATTATTTTGTTTTTATGCATTTTTTTCACTCCTACACCCAAAAAATATCTTGGCCCCATTTTGTAATTGCAATAACACACTCTAGGGTGTGGTGGGGATAATGGCACTTCCTGAGAGGCTGAAGGCACTCGGCAATGCCTTGTCCCTCACAGTACACTTGAGTTGTGCCATCATCTCACCACAACATACACCTTGTCATGTCTTATTGCTTCAATATTGCCCCAAGCTAATCATGTGCTAATTGCCACATAGTACTCATGTCTGTGTGACACAAATGGCCGGCTCTGAATATGGGGGCCAAAATCTGTACAGGGAATGTCACAAAGAAAGTAATATCCTAGTTTTGGAATGAGATATGTAGCCTGGATGCAAAGACTTTTAGGCATTCACTAAGCACAATCGAAGCCCTCAGTAAAAGCGCATGTGCTGAGGAGTTTAAAAACTGAGCTGCCGCTAACGGACATTGCTGCCAGTCGAGATTCCATTTTCATATAGACTATTGTAAGTAAAGCTGTTTTGCCTTTTCAAGAATTAAAAGTTGAGTTATGATAACTCCCTTCTGTTAAGGACACACTCCATTATACAGTGGCAGCTATCCCAGTCTTCTGCTTTATCACAGAAAAGTTTACCACATTAAGGTACTGCAATTTGTCATCCCTCGATAGGTATGGTCGGGGGAACCTGCACACATTAAATTCTCCTCACTCTGCCTACCAAAACAAAGGGGTGGCTCAGCCCTCCTGAATTTGCAAAAATATTTTGAGGCAGCATCAGTGCAAATTGTGTTATACTGGCTGCAGCACTGTCCCACTCACTAATGGGTACACCTGGAACAAGTTGCATTACCTACTCCCAACCTGAACGAGTGCTGTTCTTTTCTGGTGTTGGTACACTGTACCAGGCAAATGGCTCTGCGGTCGCAATTACAGAGTCTCTGCACAATACAGGAGTTCAGAGATATCTGGAAGTCCTGACAGGCCGATCGCATTCAGCAATCTTCGGTCTTCTTCAGGTTAAAGCCTGGTCACAATTCAGTGGCTAAATTCACTCACCGAATTCAGATTCAGTCCGAAAAAAGCACAAGTTCCCTCTCAGGAACAGCAGGCAGACATGCAGGCCAAACTCAGGCCTTTCCACAGTTCTACCACGTGAATCCATTATGGATTGCTGCTCGAACTATATCGAGCTGTTACGTCTTCACTTCCCAACTCAGATCTAACTGAAACTGCAAGCAGTGTGGGACTTTCCCCACGATCCAAAAGGTTCGGTTGGCTGTTCTGTCTGTCAGTCACAACAAGGGCTCCCCCTCCAGGTTATTTTAGGCACCAAAAGTCCAAAACTACAATTCCTCCAAGTTTTGGCTCCACCAAGTCCCTGTAGGCAGGCTCCATTTTAGAGTCCCAAAGGTACTGATTGGCCCATTCTGCAGTCCAGGACCAAGATGATGGAAATAAACAGAACTGTCCATGCTGCAAAGAAGGTAGGTTAGAACAAACTGCAATATTATTACTACTCTAACAAATTATCAGCAAACAAGTACATCTTCTAACAGAGCTCCCTCTCAGATTAATTATGACTGCAATCCAGGCAGCTCTTTAGAGACAGTACCCAGAGGCTATACCGGCAGTCTCTGGCAATACATTTAAACTGCTAAAATGCAGAACACCAGCCTGGCAGTGAGCATTTAGGCAAGCTCAAGGAGGACTTTTTGGGAACCCCCATTTGTAGGTGGGTTACAATAACCTTTCATATGAATTTTGGAAATGGCCATGCAGGTAATTTTTTCTTCCCCCATGCACATCAATCAACTTCTTTTTCTAATCACATATACAGCCCAAAGAGCAAAAGACTCAAGTAAGAGATACCTCCTTGCCATTCTTCTAGTAGCAGCCGAGAAGTGTATCACCAAAAAGTGGTTGATGCCAGCACCCCCTCTTCTGGCAGAGTGGAAGGTCTTAGTAAAGGACTTGTGCACTATAGAACTTTTAACTTGTTCAATTAGACAACAAAGGGAAAAGAGGACTAACAGATCGGCAAGATGGGTAGCATATATGCAAGCAACGGATCCAATGTACGTCCCATGGTTGGTAATACCATGGCAGGGGGTGGGCGAAAAGAGCACTTCAGCACAGGAGCCAATATCCATAATTACGATCCAGACAATTTTGACTTGAACTGAGCTGTACTGTTTTGTATATTTACAAGCTTGTACTGCTGACCATGTATGTCAATGTACTGTGCATGAATTATTTTCCTGCAAAAACAATAGAAACTTAAATTAAAAAAAGGGTACTGCAATGCAAAACGTCCCCCTTACAGCAATATTAATGAATGTATCACATTAGCTGACAGAGCAGAATCGGGTAACTTTTCAGCTTATTTGGTAGCTTTAGCTGGACCCCAGATAAACTATGTTAGAGCAAGAAGGCAACCAGGCTGGGCTGCCATCTGCAAGGGCTCTGAGGGGATCCCAATTTTCCTTCGTTTTCCTGCTCACCCCTCAGATTTATTTGCTAGCCAGTAGACTCCTTAACTCTATGACTGCTGTTGCATTCATACTGTTTTAATTAGCTTTTAATCTGATTTAGTTAGCAGTAAGAAGTACCGTATAAGGTTAGGTAGGGCTGGACAATGATTTTAGGCTAGGAGTTAGTGTTTTTATTTTCAGAGAGGTATGCCCAAGTGCTGTGAAGGAGTTGCTGGGGAACAGAGGATTGAAGGAGCCTGTCGCAGTTTCAGCATTTTGCCTTTGCTGGTTCCACTGTCTCTCATCTTGTTGAGAGTCATGAGGGGAGACGTTTAGAATGGAGATTCCGTGTATTACAGGGAAGAGCCTCCCTGCATTAGCTAGAAGATTTACTGCTACCGGGCCTTTGAACTGAAAGTAGCAGCTGGAACCAACAAATTGGTATATGCGACCGCGGCTTAAGTGGCCGCCTTCAAACTGTTCAGTGACTCTTGAGGACCTGATTGGAAGAATGCCTGTCCAAATGGAAATCTAACCAGCTATTTTCATTCTGGTTGGTTATTGCTGTTACACCGGTGAGAGCAGTGTCTGGACCTTTCAGCAATGTCACCCGGGTTGTAATCTCAAAGGGTAAGAGCACTTTGTGTATTTGAGAACTTTCATTGCTGTGATTGGTTACTCAGGTACTGGTGAGAGCAGTGCTATGGGTAGTGTGGGAAACAGCTGTTTGAAAATCCTATTTACTGTGTTAAACCTCTGGTTTTAGCAGCTTGAAATCCTCACTACACCATTGGAATACAGTGGTGAGGGCATCATCTCCTTTTGGGTTACTTTTGTCTTCAGTATTGGTGGGAGCTTACTGAGGAAATAGTGAAAAACTGCCAAGACTGTTGAGGCTTACTTTTGCCCCAATTCAATGACATTTGTCTGCAGTTAATTACCTGGATACCGGTGCCTTAAAGGAGCTAAACTTTCAGACTTTATTCTCCACAACATTTTGGTTTTGGATTCTCCTGCATAAATATATATGTAACCCCTAGATGGCGCTATCCCAGGGGCGACTACCCCTGCCTGATTTGCCACTAACAGGTTGAGGGGCCTGGATCCAATGGCGGGTGCCTCCACCCAGAGGTCAGGGTTTGCAATAGTTAAACTAACTTGGTCACAGCCCTCTGGGACACTGCAACCCCCCTTTCTTCCCACTAGTGGCCCACACAATATATCAGAATTACCTTCACAGTATACACTTACCCCAGGTCTGGTTCCAGCACTGGGACCTCCTGTGAAATGAGATACAGTGCAACAATCACAGTACAGTACTTTAACATAGACAAATACCTCAGGCAGTATAACTTTGCTGAAACAAGCAGCTCTGATTTATTTAGGGGATATAACAAGGACAGGGAAATCAGGTTAATTAGCTTATCACTCTAATAATCTACCTATGGCTCTGTGCACAGGCCTATCCCTATCAGTTACTGTCCCTGGGTACCCAAGCCCTAGTGGCTAGTCAAACCGTGGCAGCTGGTAGGGCCCTTTCACCTGAAAAGGAGAATTAAACAGTCAGCAGTACAGTAATTCCATTTGGATTTAATGTGGCAATTCAACAGGGAGCGACCCTGAATTAGTACTCACGACCTCCAAATAAGATAGGGTCCTTCAATGTCAGCAGGGCTCACTTGAGGTACACAAACCTCTTCACACATCCATATAAAAGAAAGCACTATACCAGGCAGGCTGCATCTGTATCCGATGCAATTACTGCACAATACCCGGGAGAACACACAGCAGATTCAGTTCCTGACAGACAGAGTGCAATTTTCAGCAATTCCTCCAGTCTTCTACAGGGTGAGCCTGGTTTCTACTCTTCAGAGATCCTTTGATTCTTTTCACAGGGACGGATTCAGTCCTAACAAGCTGTTACACAAGCTGCAGACCGGAACTCTGGGCCTTACACGTTTTTACTAAAACTGCACACTGAAAAGCACAGGGCTCCTTCCTTCTTCACTGCCAAAGCTCAACTGAAACTCCAACCGACAAAACGGGCACTTCCTGTGAGTTCCTCCCAGTTCTTGACTGGATTGGCTGTCACTCACAATAGACTGCTGCTGTTGGTCCAAAAGGTGCTGAAGTCTAAACTACATCTCCCAGAGTCACTGCCCATACAATCCTCTTGTGGCTGGCTCAGATTATGAGTCCAAGTTCTGAATTCGTCCAAGGCACCATTTTAGAGCTAGCTTACCCCACACTGATTGGTCCAGTTCAGCAGTTCAAAACTAGAATGGGGAACTAGCAGACACAGTTCTGACTGCAAAGAAAGCAGGTTAGACAAACTGTAATTTCATTATTACTGTAAATGATTTCTGGCAAACAGTTACATCTTTCAGATAGGTTCCCTTTGCACTCCTAGTGACTGCAAAAATGGAGTGAACTGGCAGCAGCTTGAGTGGTACTCAATCAAAGAAACACACAGTCCCCCATACAAACTAATTATGTCTGCAAGCAGACAGCTCTTAAAGAGACAGTACCAGAGGTTCTAAAAACACTCACTGATAAATGGCTTAAACGCCAAACACCATTCAGGCTTGGAGCATTCAAGCAAGCTCCTGGAAGTCTTTTGGGAACCCCCATTTGCAGGGGGGTTACATATATATATATATATATATATATATGGGTTGTTTTATAGTATGATTGTTTTATAGTGGTTTGGGAGGGTTGAGTAGTAGATGGGGAAACTGTTACTTGATTTATTTATATTGTTTTGGGAATTTATGTAATTTTGTTTATCAGATTGTTGTTGCTTTTTGGGGAAGGAGGGGATACTTATGTTTCTGTTTGATCTAGTTTGGGAAGGATATTTTGTTTTGGGTTTTATTCAGGGTGTTTTAACATGTGCAAACAGCAGTTGCAGATGTGTCTTAGTTTTAAGACCATGCGGATTACCTACCCAATGTCCCTGCTGCTTGACCTCTGCCCTTTCATTGACCACCATTTGTCAGCTATAGCACTGAGGTGCTGTAGGGAGGCTGGGATTGGTAGGGGGTGTGATGATCAGCAGTAGGATGCTGGAGGTGTAGCAGGATTGAGTTGCATTAGGGTGGTCAGGACCACAAGGCACCCTGGGGCAAAGTGGGGCCGAGAGATGCCAGACGTGTTTGGTCCAGATACCCAGGGTTCCCACCAGACTGAGTGGGCAGATAGCCATTGGGTTGGCAACCTCCACAAGTCCCCTTAGGGTGGTTCTATGCAATGCCAGATTGATTAGGAACAAGACTGCGATTATTGTGGGCTTGAGATTTCCTTGGTTGATCTGGTTTGAATTACGGAGACCTGGCTGGAGGATGACGTGGGTCCAGTGTTGGAGGTGTCTGTCCCAGCTGAGTTTTCCATAGTGCACTGTCCAAGGAGGGAATGCAGGGGTGGGGGTGTGGCCATCTATTTTAGATCTGACCTAAACTTTTCTGTGCACCCAAAGAGTTCCACCTCACTGTTTGAATGCGTGGCCATGCACTGGGGTCCAGGTGCAGGCTGCAAAATCCTCTTGTATACTGGCCTCCAGGGTATGAGGGGTAATTTCTGCAGGAAGTTGTGGACTTTGTCACTGAGAAGGTGTTGGAGTTGCCCAGATAGTTGGTTCTAGATGACTTCAATGCCTGGCTTGACGATGAATATTCGCAGTTTGGTTATGACTTCCTCCAGTTGATGCCTTCACTGACCCATCTCCCATAAGCTGTTGCTTCTGCGACCCACAGCCATGGTCATGCCTTGGACTTGGTGTTCTTACTGGGGCTTGAGGTCTCAACCTCAGGATTGATGGTTTTCATTCAGGGTCCCCCCGTTAGTCCCTCCCCAGTGGAGATGATCCGCTACCGTTCTTTGAAGGGGTTGTCCCCAGAGGGACTGGTGGCAGTAATGGATCTATCTTGTGTGAGCACTGCTTGCATGACAGGTTCGAGTGAGGCAGTTGCAGCTTATAATGAGGCTGTTTCTAAGGCGCTCAATTCTATTGCACCGGTCTGTGTATGACCCAGGTCCTCTTGTTTGAGACCCCAAAGGTTCTATGAGGCTCAGGTTGGAGCATTGGTGGTGGAGGACTCAGTCTGACAAACTGATTTTAAGTGTTCACTACAGTGAATATGTAACCCCCCCCTACAGATTGAGGTTTACTATAATGTCTTCCTGGGCTCCCTAATACCCACTGTCAGGTTGGTGTCCTGTCTTGAGTATTTCTATTTGTGTGAGAGTGCCCTAGTGAGCCTCTGCACCTGTCTCCTTAAGAGCCTAGCTAATCTATGTTTAGAAATTAGTCCGGGCTGGGTCTGAGTGATTTAAGGCTTGTGATCGGCTAGGCAGCATGTTATTTTGCTCCATTCTGCAGTTGTTATTTGCACACAGGGAGCTCTCATAGGACCTGTGATTGTTTATTGCTTATTTGCTGTTATAGTAAAGATAGAGAAGTTTGTCTAACCTGCTTTCATTGCAGCTTGAACATCTGAATGGGAGCCACCATGTTAGGTCCAGGACTTCCAGTATTTGGACCAATCGAACCGTTGGGGACTTAAAATGGATCTTGTCCCAAGGGGTCTTGTGGGAAGGAAATTCTGTAGTTTTGTAGTGTTGGCGCCCCAATGGACCTGGAGGGGGAGCCCTTACTATGACTGACAGTTCCCTCAGTCAACTGAACCTTTTGGACTACAAGGGAAATGCCCAGAACTGCCTAAAGCAGTGGATCAGTTAGAGTTGGAGGTTGAAGAGTGAACAGCTCGAGTTTTTGAGCAGCTGCTCCCTGAAGGAGCATAGGGGAATCAGTGGGAAGAGGCTTTGCTGGCCTTCCTGCCACGTTCTCCAGTAGTTCGAACTGCCTATTGCAGAAGTCAGACCTGTCCGATTTCCAGCCTTGGAACTTCGGCAGAAGAAAAGAAGTGTCACTGCGTCTTGTGCTTTGGACCGAAGACTTGCTCCAGAAGCAATCGGCCCAGCTTGTGAGAGAGTTACCCTTGGATCGGAAGGTTTGCACTGTTAAGCTGTCAATTTGCAACCAGATGGTATCCGAACTGCTGTTTAAAGAAGTTAGTGCTACAGATATGCTGAATGTGTTTCATGGGTCGCAATTTGGTTCCCCACGGCAGAATCTGTTACACCAGGTGGAGGCTTCACTAACAGAAGCTCACAGACTTTTTATGAACTGTTCATCCTGCCTGGGCTTTGCCATCTTTTCTTAGGCTGCTATTCTCGCTTCAGAGACCATCTCGTCGAAAGACCGGCTTGGAGATTCGGCCCCCTGCCTAACACCATTGAGCAGGTAGTGACCACCTGGAGGTGAGTCATGTTGGCCCAGCTTCCCCCGGCCTTCTTGATCACCACCACGAGGTCTACATCTCGCCTGCACTGCATCTTGGTCCTGGTAGCGTGAGTACAAATCAGGGTAGCTCCCTGCAATGTAAGCAAAAATCATTGTGGTACCATCTAATTGTTTCTTTTACTGGGTTCTTGCCATGGACTGAGCCATCCAGCTTGGATTACAGATTACTGGGTTGTGTGCATGCTTAACTGTTTTTCTTTTCTTAAGGGCCCCAACATTAGCTGCAATGTCGGCAACCCCAGGTAATGCTTCAGGCTAGCCTGCATGACATTCTGGGTAGCCAGGGTTGTTGAACTGTCAAGTTGGGACTTAAAGTGCATGTCAGACAATCCTGATTTAAATCAGATTGCTAATCATTCTGCTAGGTTCACGGCCCTCCCTTGTTCACTGCCCCCAAATAAATCTGATTGTCTTTTTTCACATTTAACCTGGCTAGTGTATATCTTATTAGTTGGGTTACAGTGTTAAGGTTGTATTATTGTATAGCTAATCTTATTTTCGTGGGGTTTCCAGGGCAGTTGCTACAGATCCAGCCCTGGTGGTAATGAAACGGGCGTGAGCACATTACTACTGCTACCTACTGAATGTAAATGTGCCATTGTGTTATTATTTAGGCCACTAGAAGGGTTGGTGGGTGGTTATAGTGTCCCAGAGGGCTATACCAAAGCAGTTAAGCTACCCCAATACCATTCCTCTGGGTGGAGGCACCCGTTTAGTGAACTCAGGCCCCTCAACCTGTGCAAAGCCATACAGGCAGGGAAAGTAGCCCTTAGAATAGCACCACCTCGGGGTTACATATATCAAAGGGCAATCAATCATAAGAAGGCAGTGTTCCTGTTGAGGGGGACTGCTGCAGGGAGGAACAGACCAGCTCTGCTTTTTCATACTGTGGACAGGCTTCTCCACCCTGCCTGTCTATGGCCGAAAAGAGCATTTTCAGTCACTAAGTGTGAGGAGTTTGCTCTGTTTTTCTCTGACAGGGTGTCCTCCATCAGGGCTGGGATCTCCCGGATGTGGCAACTACAGCCTCGTGGTGGGGAGCCATATGTGTCCAGAGGCACTCATATTGTCTGGACCGAGTTTAGGCCGGTTGAGGTGACTGAGGTCTGTGAGGTCATTTTGAAGCTGCAGCCCACACGCTGTGAACTGGACCCAGGCCCAGCTTCTCTCTTAGTGGGATGTGTTGAGTCCATAGGCCCAATGTTCGCTGAGATTGTCTGGTGTTCGCTTTTGGAAGGTTGTTTTCCCAGTGCCCTGAAAGAGGCACTGGTGAGACCCCTCCTTATGAAACAATCTCTCGACCCTGACATCTTGGCAAATTATAGATCTGTTTTTAACCTCCCATTTTTGGGTAATGTTATTGAGAAAGTAGTGACTCTGCAGCTCGAGGCACACCTCGTGGCCCATGACATCTATGAGCCCTTCCAGTCAAGGTTTACTGTAGGTCAAGGCATAGCACTGAAACTGCACTAGTCAGAGTGCAGAATGATTTCCTAAGGGTGAGAGCTAGAGGAGAGAGGTCAATACTCGTTCTCGATCTCTTCTTAGCATTTGACACTGTGGACCATATAGTACTGCTGGATCACCTAAGGGGGCTCTCTTGACTTACTGGTACTGCCATCAACTGGTTTGAGTCCTTTCACATGCAGGATGCAGAAGATGGTGATGGGGAGTTTCTTCATCTTGCCTGAAACCCCTGCAGTGTGGAGTTCCCCAAGGCTCAATCCTATGATCTACATTGTTCACGGTGTACATGCTTCACCTGGGTGAGATCATTAGATGGTACAGCTTGGGTTTTCACTGTTATAAAGATGACACACAGCTGTACACTTCATTTGCTCATGAGGTAGGTGGTGCCAGCCAAAGAGGTGTTGAACAAATGTCTGGCCGAGACCCAGTACTGGATGTTCTCTAGTTAGCCAAGACTCAGTTCGAATAACACAAAGGTGCTGGCGACTGAGCCTGGTTGGCAGCAGGATGAGGGTGCTACTGGGATGGGAACAGGATTATTCCTTGGCCCCACTCCCTTGGTGGCATCCAGGAAGCTGAAAAATCTAGGCATCATCCTTGATGATGGACTGACACTTGAGGCTCAGGTGTTGACCATCATTAGAAACCATTGAGGAATGTTGCCAGATTAAAGCCTTGATTCTGCCTGACTACCAACCTTTACTAGTATATGCCTTTGTGACATCTCAGCTCGATTGCTGCATTGCCCTGTACCTCAGGGTCAATAGAGGTGTTCTTCACTGGCTGCAGCTGGCACAGAATGCAGCAGCCAGGTTGCTGACTGGCCTTCCGAGGTCCTGTCATGTGACCCTGGTTCTGCATGAGCTGCGCTAGATGCCGGTTAGGTGGAGAATCATCAAGAGGCATGTTTGCCCATCTACAAGGCCTTACATGGGTCAAGCCCTGTTTACCTAAATGACCTCCTGACTCCTACACATCCTGTGCGCTCATGTCACTTCTCTACAGAGGGCCTCCTAGCAGTTCTCAGGGCCCACCTGAAGTCCTCTGGTGATCACTCATTTGAGGTGATGGGCCCAATGTTGTGGAACTCGCTACCAAGACCCTTGAGGAAGGCCCCGTCGGTGGAGGTTTTTAAATGAGGTCTGCAGGCCCATTTTCTTAAAAAAGCATATGAAAACTGCTTATGGTTAATAACTAGTCAACTGATACTCTGTCTGTTATTTTAATTTAGGATTTAATTGCTAATTTATTTTATTATTATTGTCATTTGTTTTATGCTTACTTTGATGTATGTTTTCCTAACTGCCTATAGAGTGCCCAGAGCCTCTAGGATGGGACGCTAAACAAATACATTTTTACTTACCTACTTTAATGATACTGCAGCGAAGAGGAAGTGCTGTACTGCATTACCTTAATATGGTAAATCTGGTACACTATTCTGTGGTAAAGTGAAAGATTAGTATGGCTACCTCTGCAGAAACTTTGGATGTGCCTATGAAGTCAGCAGGTTATCCTGGGCTTTGCTTTGAACAGTAGGAATTCCCAATACTAACCCCTTGGGAATCCCACTGGTGAATTCCTTTCCGTCTCATGTTGTCCCCGGCACCACTAACTGCTGAGACCTGTATCTTAACCAGCAGTCTATCCATTGCACTGTATTCCTGCAATTCCAAGTTTCCTTTACTTCAAATACAATTTCTTATGAGGAACCATGTTAAATGCTTAAAATCCGAATGTATTACATAAACTGCCTTTCATCTAACAAGTTCTTTGTTACAGTGTATTCTGCTTAAACACAAACCAGATAAACGCACAGCCCGCATAAATGCATAGAATTTCTAAGTCCCAATTTTTTCAAATACTTCCTGTGTAAAATAGACCTGTTAAATGCATAAAGGATCCCTTTCAAATGCAATTTTTTTCCCTTCACTTTTGCTGTTCAAATGTGGACTGACTGGCCTAATATTACTGGCACTGCCTGTAGCTGCCTTACTAACTAGCAATTAATTGTCTGTTGATGGGCTGCTCTGTTTTAAATGAGATGTTATTCACCTACTTCAACCTTTTAACCAACAACCCCAGGTCACAGAAGCACACCTCCCTCACACTGAAATCAAAGCAAAGAACACAAAAGAATATCACAAAGCACTTTACGTGAATCCCGCAAGCACCCTCCCTCATACAAGAATCTGATCAAAGAATGCCACAGCATGTCACAAATCACTTTATCCCACCCAAAGTTAAGTGCTACTGGCATTTATTTTCCCTACCCAGCCCCCTGGCACACACTGCAAGTTGCATTCACTATTAAAAGAATACAAGATCTGATAAATGCATAGCTATCTTAAACACATACTGTACTTTTGCCCTACCCAATGGTATACATTTAAGGAAGCGGCACTGTACTTCCTTAATTACCATCTCCTACAGTGCTTTTAGAAGTCTGAAGATTCTATTGCAAAATTGCTGCTTCAGAGCAGATGGGTTAAAGAGGAACAACAAGTTGGACTGGCACAACCTCCCTTTTGTGACCTCTTGTTTACTCTTCTTAAACAGTTGGAACCTGTCTTGATGTTCCATAATCTGATATTTGATAATCTCTAGTATTTTTCCAAAATCCAGGCCAGGTTCTTGAGCATACAGTTAACTGGGTCACTTTTAATTCCCTGTTTTGTACAGAGAACTCACATTTACACTGCTGCAGTACCCAGGCACCTTGCCAGTTTCCAAAATCATTTCCAGAATACCCACTAATATAACATTTAGCTTATTTATTTATTTAAAAAGTTTCAACAGGAAAGGCATACTGAGCTGTTAACAGCTTGTTTCCAGATGTGTCCTGGGGAAGGGATGTGGAACATCATATACATTTATAATATACAGTATATATAAATATATATATATATATATATATATATATATATATATGTATATATTACAGTAATACAATTTAAATGAAGAATAATAAAACTTTAAATACAAATCAGAATAACATATACGAACATACATACAAACATATGATAATGCCGGCAGATACAGGCCATACTGTCTATCGAGTCTGCTCTAATATGCAGCTCCCAGGCTGCAGCTGCCCCCATCTCTTGCCTGTCCATCTGACTTGTCACCCCCTTCTACTGACTCCCCCCTCCTCAGCTTCCCCAGTTTTGACCTGATATTTGACCCTGTCCCACCCCCCTTTAAAACTGCCCACAGATTTCTTTCAGTGATATCATCTCCCCTGGCAGTGCATTCCACCTAGCTACCACCTTGTCTGTGAAGTATTGCCTTTTCATTTCCCTCCTAAATCTTCCACCCTCCAGTTTCAGACTGTGTCTCCTTGTGCCCCCCCCTTTTAAACCAAACATGGCCTTAGTACTAATCTGTTAATGTCCTTCAAGTATATGACGATCTCAGTCATATCCCCTCTCTCCCGTCTATCCTCCAGGGAATACATGTTGAGCTCCCCCAGTCTTCCCTCATATGGTCTGTCCGCCAGCCCAAGAATCATCTTTGTCGTCCTGTGCTGGACCCACTCCAGTAGTTTGATGTACTTCTTTAATTAGGGGTGCCAGGACTGCACACAGTACTCCAAGTGAGGTCTCATTAGCGACCTGTACAGTGACAGAATGACTTCCTTTCTCTAAGGGGTGATTCCTCTGGCAATGCACCTCAGCATCTTATTAGCCTTGGCTGCCACCTCCGTACACTGCGCTGAGTGATTCATGTCCCCATCTGCATAGGAAGGTGAAACAAATAGCCTGGACAAAGCTACTGAGAAGGCAAAGGAAGAGGGTCAAGAACAGGTGCAAGAGGGAGAAAAAAGTCATGAAGGAGAGGTTTTAAGGAGAAAGCTGAAGAAACAAAGCAACTAGACAAGGGAAGTGAGGACCAATGCTTAGGAAAGCATAAGAGAAGGCAGATTGACCATCTGTAGATTTCCTAGAAGAAACAGTGAGTCAATGTGAAGCAATATTATGTAACAAATAACAGAAAGCTGAGGGAGAGAATAAGAGTGGGAAGGAAGGGAACCAAACCAGAATTTAGATATAAAGGAGGCACAGTGGGAAAGGCACCTGGCATCAACAGGGGGTAGTGAAAGAGCAGAGTGACGTGAACAGTGGTGAGTATGTGGGGAACAAGCTAAAGCAAAATGACAAAAAGAACTGAAAAGAGGGTCAAGTATGGCAAGGGTGGATTTGGGAGTGCCACTGTAGACCATGATCAAAAATAGTAAGGATCATTTTTTTTTGCATTTTTTATACCCCCTGCATCTGATCAACCTCTCCTTCAGGTCTTTTGCCAAGAAGCTCCCCGTCCTCCACTCTGAACCCACCCTGGTGCCAGCTTCCCGATCTCATATTGCAGCTGGCCCAGGATAGCCCGACATAACCGACTGTTGGACGGGTTCCCTCTTTCTGGGGGGAAATTACCATCCAGCATTGCTTTTCTTGACCCAGGGTGCTGCTGAGATTGGTCCTGGCTCTCCAGGGGCTTCGTGGAGATGGGGTTCCAGGCGGCTGTCATTCGGGCGCTCAGATGCCATTTTGTTCTGTGTTTTTCTGGCACCCCTGTCATCGTGCCACCACTTGTAGTGCCCCCGGTCTCCACTGGGGGCCGCTACAGAGCAAGGCATCACCCTAATCCACCCTAGGAGAGGATAGCAGTCCTCCGGATGCTCAATCCTCTCCTGCCCCTGCCGACCCCTAGCAACCTGGAGTCCATTCCTAAACCCGGGTCACCGGTGTGGTTCACGGTAAGTTGCCAGCGCCTTAGCCCTCTGCACCACCAGGCTGGCTTGTGAGGATCATTTTTAAAACAATTTCACAGCACATAGGAAGCGGTATGCTCATTATTCCTGTAAAGTGCATCAAACTTGGGTCGAAACCGTTGGTGAATGGCATCAATATGAACTGACAAAATAAGATGATGGTCAAGCCAGACCACAAGATACTTAAAAGAAGAGACATCCTTAATAATAGCACAATCAAGGTTGTGAAGAGAATGAAGAGAGGCATGTGGAAAGGAAAGCCTCTGATGAGCACCAAAAGCCATGGAGACATTTTTTTTGGCATTGAGGGATAGTTGGTTAGACGTAAACCAACGCTGAACATTGTTGAAGTTCAGCTGAAGCTTTGAAGTAAGATCATGAGAAGAGGAGCCAGATGCAAAAATAGCTGTATCATCAGCATACATATGAATGGACGCATAGGAACAGACAGAGGGAAGGTCATTCAAGAATATGGAAAAAAAGAATAGGACCCAGGACAGACCCTTGAAGATACCTGAGCAGATAGGAAGTGGGGATGAGGCAGAGCAGCCTATCTGGATAGATTGTGATCTACTCTCCAGGTAAGAGCTAAACCAGTTGACTGCAGAGTCAGAAAGACCTGCTACTTTAGCTTATCAAGAAGGAGAGGATGTGACACTGTGTCAAAAGCTTTAGCAAGACCAACAAAAAAGGCAGATGTGATCAGTCCCTAATCCATACCGGTAAGGATGGAGTCAGTAAGCTGTATTAGGGAAATGGAAGTGGAGTGGGATTTTTTAAAACCAGACTGAAAGGAGTAAAGGAGGAGGAGGAGTCAAGGAAGGTAGAAAGTTGCGATAGTACAAGGTGCTCCTGTAATTTAGCAAAGGTGGGAAAGAAAGAGATGAGACGATAGTTACCTGGAAAGGATGGATCACCACCTTTACGAATAGAAATGACTGTAGCCCATTCCATGCAACTGGAACAGCTGCAGAAGTGAAAGAAAGGTAGGGTACTTGGCAGTGCAATGGCAGGGCCAGAGAGAAGTACAAGCTTGGGATCAAGGCTATCAGGGCTACATTGTTATTATTATTTATTTATATATTTATTTGAATTTAGATGACGGGTAGGCCCACTGAGATAAGCATATCCCTTTTTCAGGTGTAACCTGGGGACTACAGTCATCATTATTATTATTATTACTATTGTGACAGCCCCTTGACTCACCTTGGCTGTTTCCAGGGTCTTCAGGTCTCGCCTGAACACACATCTGAGGCATACCTCTCAACTGTACCACATTACGAGGAACGTTCCTCATTTTACTTCAGAAAAGGTTCCTGTTCCACATTGTGAGAACTTGTTCCACATTCAGAGTCAACATTTTAAAGCAAATATCCATAGTAAATGATGGAAAAAATAACTTATTCAATTAATAACAGACATTCTCAGCAGAAATGCAATATTTTAATAGTGTTTTGAGCTTCTTAGGTAAAGATTTGATTAAGTGTTCCACATTTTGCCCATTTGTTCCACACTGTGACAGGCAATGTTCCACATGTGAGGGACAAAAGGTTGAGAGGTATGATCTGAGGGGCCCGGCCTAGGTTCAAGAGTGAAGAAAGGAAATGGCATGGTGCTTCCACCTGGGGTAAAGGTGGGGAATACCTGTGGACAGAGTGTTGGTTACCACCCCCAGGAAATATACAATAGCTGCCCCAAAACCCTCCCCCACAGTAACAACTCCTCTTTATTACAATGATTCACAATATCAGTGTAACCACCCAGTCCCCTGGGGTTACTGGAATCCCCTCAGTTACAGTGCTAGGTTGTGAGAGGCAGCTGGTGACTAACTAGTTAAATGAGGTTTTCACCTGCTCACTCTTCTGTTTACTTGGCTTCAGCTGAGATGGAAATGATGAGCTCAACTGGAACTCTTGCAGCAGCATAAGCCTTGGCCAGCTGTGAGAAGGGAGTTTAGAATGTTAAGACGAGAGTCAGTGTGAGTCAGTAGTTGGAAGCAGCAGCTTGAAGTTGGAGGAGTGAGAACTACTCAGCTGAGGGCTCTGAGTTGAGGAACCTGCATTCTCACCTTAGTTCTGGTAATTCTCCTGTTTGCCAAGAGAAATGGTGGAAACCATTGTCTACAGCAGAATCTCCTGATTTTCATCCCTGGAGGGGTGAAAAGGACTGCTAGTGGATGGATCCAAGGGGCAATCCCCTTTTTGATCCAGGATGTTTTGAAACTGCCTGAAATGTCTATCAGTGAGTAGGATCTGACTTTTGCTGCAGAAAGCAAGTACTTGTGCTGTTGTGTTCTCTGGCTAAAAGAGGAAATGCACAACTTTTCTGTGAAATTCAGAAGTGTGAGACTGTTCTCATTTAAAGTTGACTGAAGCGTGCAATGTCCAGAGGCATGACTATAACACATTGTTCGGGACTTTAGTTTTTCCACTACCAGTGTAGTAGTTCAAATGCTGGATGCCAAAGTTTCATTCAATAAGCATTTCCAAAGTGTATTTCAAATGTTAAAGGTGTAACTCTGAAAGAATGGCTGAGTAGGGATTTGGGAGCAAAGAGTGGGCAGACCACTCTCTTAAGTAACCAGTTCAGGACTAACAGGCTCAGAAAGGGCACCTCATTACTTTAGACAAAGGGACAATGTCTGAAGAAACATTTTACCCCTTGAAGTAGGTTGTGCTATTTCTTAGCAAAATTGTGTTTTCAGTTATCGCCAGGACCACCTGAAGAAATGTTCAGTGTCCTACGACAAGTGGGAACCAAAGTGCAAGTGTTCTGTTAGCAAATGTGTTTTCAGTTGTGGCCAGTGCCACTTGAAGAAATATTCAATGTCCTATGAAATGTGGGAATACAAGTCCAAGTAGTTCTATTTCCTACGAAATTTGGGAATACAAGTGCAAGATGTTCTATGTCCTACAGTGTGGGAATACAAAGAGAGTTTTCTGTCAGATCCAGTTGATTTGTTCCTTGTGTCATGATGTGTAAACCTTGGGGATCTACCCTTGCTTTAGAGAACATCTTTCAGAATAAAGTCACACTCTAGAACCCCAACTATGGTCTGGACACTTATTTTATTCCTTCCTGTGTGGAGATATTGGGTACTCCTCCAGAAGTTAGGTCTAGCATAGCCCTAGCAAAAAGATCTCTCCCTCGAACCTGGTTTTGTAAATAACGTGGGTCACATTGCTTTTGTACACCCCCACCCCTTGATCTCTAGCATAATGAGCCTGGTACACATTCCCAAAGCTAGTGGTGGTACCAAGTGACTAAATGTTTCTGAAGTCTGTGCCCAGTATGAGTGCCAGGAGTAGCTGACTATGTAAAGTAGCAGGGGGTGGTTACACCAGAATATAACATCAACAAATAACAGTATTTATTTTGGGGAAGGGGAAAAAAGGGGAAAGACAGCACAACACCATTAACAACTAACTGACACAGTCCTCACCCCATACAATCCCCACCACCCACATTCGGGTGCACCCGGCTTCCCACTGGCAGCTGCCCAAAATGTCTCTGAAGTCCTTTTGGTAGATACCACACTGTGGCGTATATGTCACTGGGGATCTCTTGTTGGAGCCCAAATAACTGTGAACAGTAGAAACAATAAAACTTCAGCTCTGAGCTCAGTTTTCTAGGAGAGTCAAGCCCAGGACCTAACCCCCTAATTTTAACCTAGCTAGCCAACAAAGGCTCCCCAAAGTCACAGCCAGGAGGTACTTTAAGTTCAGCAGTTCAATAGGGGGATTCAGCAGGCTGGATTTGGTACGGTACTGTGGCAGTATCTTGTTGGTGGTGCACCACATGGCTGCAGAGCTGGTCTTTACCTGCCGGGCCTTGTCAACTTCACCTCTAAGGCCTTTGTGAACAGTGTTCAGCAGGCAGGCTTCTTGCAGTCTTCCTCCGTGGGTCATCATCTTCTTTGGATTAGGGACTGGGCAGACATGATCCCCTAGATATCTCTGCTGCACACTCTTTTTAAACACACATTGCAGCTGGGCTTTGGTTCAGTCTCTGGCCCCAGCTCTCTAACTTCGTTTCCCTAAATATAGATGTGCTGGGCTCTGGCACAGTCTCTAGCCTCAGCACATACAGTCTCTTGGATTGTAACAAATAAAAGTCTCACTTGGCACTTATCCTACCGAGGGGGATGCAGCTGGCTCATAATGTTACTAGGCTGCAGAACTTTCAATCTTCAAATGACACCTCACCATCTTTGCACTCACACTGCAGCCCTGGGCTCGGTCCTTTCAGTGGATTCCAAACTCTCTGTTTCTAGCTGCAAACTCCAAAATTCTCTTCTCTGCAGCAGCACTCCAACTTCTTCCTCTCTTCAGCAAAACTGATTTTCAGGAACTCTTCCTAAATGAAGATGGCTGGGGCTGCACAGTACTGGCTGTTTAGTGCTGGGTACAGGCCTAGGGCTGGGTAGCCCCACAACAGTCCTCCTCCACACCCTGCACTCCCTGAATCAATCACCTTTGCTGGGCAAAACAGTTCTTTTTATACTTTCAGCAGTTCTCCCTCCTGATTGGCTGCTTTTCTCCGAGGCAAAATCTGTTACTCTGTGCCCTTTCTCAGCAGCCTACTGATTCTCCAGTCCCATGAGGGCTGACATAGTTGTTTATTATACAGTCCCACACTGTCTCCCTTCTTATTTTAATTATTAGCCCTTTCTGAGGGCACACCACTATTCTCCCCAAGCCTGGAGGCTTTCAGATGGTGATCCCCAACTCCGCTGCCTGTCCTGGAACCAGAGATATCACTATATAGTGTCTGATGTCCAAAACACTAAATGGAGCCATGGCTCCATTAATTTTATCCTCTCAGGCAGCTGTGCATGTGCAGTAAAGCATAAGCTGCCATCTTTGTTTACATTTCTTGGTGGTTCAGCTTCTTGGAGTGCACCGGACTGCTGAAACAACCCCTAAGGCAACCTGATATGTGGAAATACCATTTGGTGCTTGATTGGCCCCATCTATACATGGGGCCCAGACACCGGGAACGTTGGTGGCCGCAGCCATGAGGACACTTAGGGCGGCACGGTCCGCAACCCTCCTGGAACCACTAATGGGGCCGTCGCCAGAGGAGTAGAGCTGAAGACAGACAGGGGGGAGGGCTTACACTATTATTATTATTGAGCACTCTAAGAGCACTCTAAGATGCATACCATCCAGCCCTTGAGATTTAGTCACCATCAAAAGCTAGTTGTACAGTTCCTGATCTAACAGTGTTATCTACTGTGTGCAAAATTCCTCTGCTAATCCCTTGGACAACGGGCAAGTCCTCTAGCACCTCCAAAATAGATACTGAAGCTTGAGTTCTCTGGGCATAAAGTTGACGTGCCCAGTTCAGATCCAGACAGTGAAGCTTCACCTCACATCTGGTGGCATGAAACCTAGGAAATAACATTTGCAAAGCTCAGGACTGTCTGTGATGAAGCCAGAAACCACTTTAGGCAGAAGGGTGCATCTGCAGTGTTACTTTGTCCTTATGGAAAAGCAGGTGTGACAGGTCAATAGAAGGGTGCTTATGAGAGATTGATGAGGACCAGATTGAAGTGCCACAGAAGAGAAGTCCCTAGTAAGGTTGCAAAAAGATGAAACAGCCTCTTGAAAAACTGGTTGAAGATCTTTTCTAAAGCCAAGGATTTAAAGCCAGACTTGACCCGATAGTCAAAAATAGAAGGCATATGGGCTGTCAGGTGAGAATGTTTTAACCCTAAAAAGACCAAGAACCAGAGGTAACCTAAAGCATTAGATGCTCCACAGGAAAAGGAAGGCACAGAGTGCTCCTGGCATGATTTTTAAAGAGAAGGCTTTTAAAGTGTACTCCTATAGAAGAACAAGGCACATCATCTCTCCATAGCTCACTTAGCAAATTCAGGATGGATCATTCCCAGGCTGAAGTTGGAGCCCTTATGGCCCCAACATCTGTTTTAATTGAGGCTTGTAAGGTTTCATTTTGGACCTCACTATGATGTACGATCTAAGGAAACCTGCTCAACCCCATCTCGTGACCAGCGGAAAGATGCTCTATCCATTGACTCAGTGGGCAACACAGAGGTACTGGGGTCCCTGATATGGGTCAGAAGCATCTCTACTTATAGTTCAAACAGAATCAAACCAGCAAATGAAAGTTCAGCAACCTTCACCATGATGTCAGAGGTGAAAGGGAAGAAGTAAAGTGGAAGCTGATGAGTCACAGCACTGAACACTTTAAGTGATTTAAAAAAATCTGAAGTTTAAAGGGTCAGGGACTCTTCTTTATAGGTGAAGTCCATGTGACGGGCCACAACAACCAATAAATGATTTAATGATTGTGCAGGCATGCTGGCCTGATGATGCAGCAGTAGGGCTTCCATCTGCGATGCTGACATCTCAGGTTTAGGAACAGACCTGAGAGTCAGAGAGCCAGCTGGGGGGAGAAGGATCGAGCATCCGAGAAACTGCACTCCTTCTCCGGGGGGATGGGGGCTGAGCGTCTGGTGCACAACTGTCTCTGGCGGAGACCAGGAGGAGGAGTAGTGACCAGCACCTGGACTATGTTTTGAGGTGGGACAGACGTCAGCGTATACGCCCTTGACATCTTTGCTCATCTCGCCTCCCGGGGATGAAAATGGTGGAAAAATTGAGCCATGTGGGATGCTGCCCACTTCATGCTGCAGGTCCTGCACTGCTATCTGTGGCACCACCGGGAACATATACCATCATCTGATGGGAGGGTGAACCCCTCCCAGAAGTCAGGAGGTAACCCCAGGACAGATGCATCCCAGGGCCATATACTGGCATTGAACGGGCAGTGCAGCTCTCTACCAAAGCCCTTCTCTGGGAGTAAGCCACAGCATATCTCTGGTCAGGTAAGTCCACAGAGGGTGGGCGATGGGGCTGGACACAGGGCTGGGCTGATGGTGGCTGGCCTTAGGGGCCGGAAAAGTATAGCAAATTAAAAAAAATGATTGTGCAGGCTTGGGTAGTAGGCTGATGTAGGTGTGGAATGAAATAATCAATGCAGGCAGAATTTCATTTTACAAAATATTATAAAAGGAGATAGCTACATAGTATTTCTTTTTTTTTATCGTAGTATTTCTTTGCATGCCTTGGCTGGTGCTCCTACTGCCTTTCAGCTGTTGCCCCAGTGCCATCCCCCAAGGATCAGACCCCCTCCCTTGAGCTCCCATGACTTACCCTTCATGGCAGGCTGGTGGGGAGGATCTCAACCCACCCACAATGGATCCAGCCAGGGAGGTGCCCTCTAGGGGGCGACGCCATGGGGATAGCTTCATATTGCCAGGATTTTGTCTGGTTTTCTCCCTTTGCGGAGGTGGGGCATGCAATGATGCCCGTGGAGAAAGCAAGCATGCTTCCACATGCACTCCTCCAAGCATCTGCCTCATCTCCTCCCCTTTCTACAGCATCAGTGCGCTGTCCCCCCAGCAGCCACTAGGGGCCAGTCGGCCGCCAACTACTGATGGCCCCCCTCCCTGGAGAAGGAGAGCAGTCCTTTGGACACTCAATCCTTCTCCTTCCCTGTCGATCCCCGGCGGCACATGCTCATTCCCAAACACGGGTCGCCAGCGTAGAGTGAGGTAAGGCATCCAGTGCCTCAGCCCTCAGCGTCCCCAGGCTGGCTACATAATATTTCTTGGAAGATAAAAGCCTCCTCAACAAGTGCATTGCTTAAGTTTGCAGCTTCCGTGTAGCTACGTGATATTACTGTAGACTGTGAGAACTAGAACACTACTTAAAAAAATGTACTCCTATTTTAACACAGTGTACAGAACACAATTGCTTTTGGACATTGAGTCCATGGACTTTACACTGAAATATGGTGAGATTACCATGGCTGTTTATCTTATGCTTCTTTCTGGTACCTCCTACTCAACATACAGCACTGTTAGTGTACTCTACCGGCATACTGACTGCACTGTCAGAAATGTGTACAAGAACAACCGGAGACTTGCACAGCTGGGGAAAAAACACAATTTTAAAGATAATCACTATATTTTTAAGCAATCTTCCAGTGTACATATGGTGTGAATCGTTTGCACAAGATTTATTATTTGTATGAGAGATTCATGTGTAGATCTGAAAGCTTGAGTGCTTAACATAGAAACATAGACAATGATGACAGAAAAATGTCTGTCCAAGTTCCCTATCTAACGCTGGGACCTACTGTCTGTCTAGGGTCTTACCCCCCCTCCCCATTCTCCAACCAGATTCTATTCCCCTGAGTGACCATTATAGCCTTCATTCTGTCCAACCATGCTTGAGCCCATTAACTGTTTTAGCACCCATCACTTTGGCTGGTAGACTGTTCCATGGCCTCACCACCCTTTCTGTAAAGTAATACTTCCTCATGTCCCCCTGAACCTCCCTCTTGTCAGTTTCCACTCATGTCCTCTTGACCTTGAGCTAGTATTCAAGTTAAATACTTCCTCATAGTTCGCATTGTTAATTCCTTTTAGGAACTTGAAGGTCTGTATCATATCTCCCCTCTCCCCTCTCCCTTCTAGCCTCTAGTGAGTACATGTTTAGTGCCTTGAGGTGCTCCTCGTCAGACCTGCCTTGTTGGTCCCGAATCATCTTTGTTACCCTGTGCTGCAGCATTTCCAGCCTGTCCCTATCTTTCCTGAGGTGAGGGCTCCAGAACTGGGTGCAGTACTCCAGGTGTGGCCTCACAAAAGATCTATAAAGGAGTAGTATTACTTCATTCCTCTTGGTATCAGTACTCTTTCCAATACACCATAGCATCCTTCTTGCCCTGCCATAGTCATTGTTGCACTGGCTCGATTATTTGAGAGTGTCACTGATGATAACTCTGAGGTCCTGTTCCTCAGCTGTAGTGCTAAGTCTCACCCCACCCATCCAGTACACTGTCTTGGGGTTCTTATTCCTAAGATGCATTACCTTGCACTTTTTTTGGCATTTAATTTCAGCTGCCAAACCTTAGACCACCCCTCTAGCTTTTGTGTGTCACTCTGTATTCCCCCAATTCCCTCGTCGCTATCCCCCCTCCCATAGAGCTTGGTGTTGTATGTGAAGAGACAAAACTTACGAACGTATGAACATGCAAAATTTGCCAGCAGATAAAGGCCTAGAGGTCTATCAAGTCTGCTCGAATGTGCAGCTAGCACCCCTTATTCTGCAGCTGCCCCTCCCTTCCACCCTTCCTCTTCATTAACCCTCCCCCTTGTCCTGTCCCGTCCTCATTTGAAGCAGTCCACTGTTCTACTGCATACCACTTCAGCAGGTAACGCATTCCACCCAGCCACCACCCTCTCTGTAAAAAGTGTCTCTCATCTCCCTCCTGAACCTTCCTCGCTCCAGTCTCATATCATGGCTCCTGGTGGCCCTCCCCTCCCTTACTTTGAACAGCCCCTCTGTACCCATCTTGTTTATTCCTTTCATGTATTTAAAGGTTTCAATCATGTCACCCCTGTCTCTCCTCTCCTCCAGTGAGTACATGTTCAACTCCTTCAACCTCCTCTCGTATGATAAGTCCCCCAGCCCCTTGATCATCTTTGTCACTCTGCGCTGCATCCCCTCCAGTAACTTAATGTCCCTCTTCAGATACAGATGCCAGTACTGCACGCAGTACTCCAGGTGTGGTCTAACTAATGACCTATACAGTGGCAGAATCACCTCCTCACCCTCGAGGAAATACCCCTTGCAATACAACCCAGCATTTTGTTGGCCTTTGCAGCTGCCTTCCTACATTGTGCCAAGTTGTTCATTGACCCTGTAATGAGCACACCCAGATCCTTCTCCTCCTCTGTCTGGCCTAGCTGCACTCCCCCTAGCTGGTAACTCCTCCTTGGGTTCTTCATCCCAAAATGCAGCACCTTGCACTTTTTGGCATTAAAGCCCAGTTGCCAGGTGTCTGATCAGGTTCAAGCTTTGCCAGATCATCCTGCAACCCTGCCATCCCCTAGGTCATCCACCACTGTGCCTACCTTGGTATCATCAGCAAACAGACTGATCTTGCTCTTGATGTACCATGATATGTCTGCAATGAATATCCCAAACAACACTGGTCCCAACACCGAGCCCTGTGGAACACCGCTCGTCACTGCCCTTAGGTGTGAGCTCCCACCCACCACCACCCTCTGTTGCCTTCCCTGCAGCCAGTTTCCACCCATCTCACCAGCTTTGCACCCGCCCTGTGCATACTAACTTCCTTCCCAGCCTTCTATGTGGCACTGGGTCAGATGCCTTACTAAGTCCAGATACAGGACATCCACTGCATGGCCCCTGTCCAGTTGCCTAGTTACCCAGTCATAGAACTCAACCAGGTTGGTTTGGCAGGATCTGCCACATATGAAGCCATGCTGTCTACTGTCCTGTAGTCCTTTGGCCTCTAGGAGGCCACCAGCCTCTCCTTCAGGATTGTCTCCATTAGCTACCCACGATGGATGTGAGGCTCACTGGTCTGTAGTTTCCGGTTCATCCTTGGGGCCACTCTTGTGGAGGGGCACACATGAGCCATCCTCCAGTCCTGAGGTACACACCCAGAATGTAGTGAGGCATTAAATAGGTCTGCCAAAGGTCCGCAAGGACCTCTGCCAACTCCTTCAGTACCCTGGGGTGGATGCCATCTGGGCCTGGCGCCTTGTCCACCCTCAGTGCCTTCAAACCCCTCGAACTCTGCTCTCCATGATTTCCCCATCTGTCACCACTTCCCCCTCTGCTTCTGCCATTTCTCCCACCTTGGGTGTCACCCCCCCTCTTCTCTTTAGTAAATACTGAGCAGAAGTACTCATTTAGTGCTTCCGCCTTATTGCACCCTGCTTCCACCCGACCCCCCTCCTTCCTAATCCTTACTATGTGGTCCTTACAGCTCCTTTTCCCACTGATGTACTTAAAGAAGTCCTTCTCCCCCTTCTTAATGCCTTGTGCCAGCCTGAGTTCCGTAGATGCTTTGGCTCCCCTTGCCCTGGATGTCTTCTCCAATGACGCTGATGAACATATTGAAGCAGACTGGACCAAGGACAGATACCTGTGGCACCCGCATGTGACTTCACCCGCTTGTGACTTCCCATTCCACTGATTTGACCCCACTGACCACAACCCTCTGCTGCCTCTCCTTTAACCAGTTGCCTACCCAGTTTACTATGTCTCTAGCTGCACCCAGATCTTTCATCTTCTTCAGTGAGTGTCTGTGGCGCACTGCATCTAAAGCCTTGCTGAAGTTGAAGTGGAGCAAATCCATAGCATGGCCCCTATCCAATTATCTTTCCATCCAATCAAAAAAAACTATCAGATTAGTCTGACGAGACCTCCCTTCAATGAACCCGAAATGTTTACTATCCTGGAGACCATTGCTCTCTAGGTAGTCTATGAGGTCCTCTTTGACCAGTTACTCCATCAGCTTCCCTAAATGAGGAAAGTTTGTTCCCCTGATGACTGATCAAAAACCAGTTCCTGTGCAACCTAATCTGAGACCAGCCTGGTCTGGGACCAGTTTCTGAGCCACCTGGACAAGGTCATTTTCACTGCTGTACAGGAGCTTTCTCTGTTGCACTTTTTTTCCTGCACTAACTCCCAGTCCCTTTAGTGTTGATTTATTATTACCAACTCCACACAGCCATGGATCATCACACTAGTGAAATTTGGTGTCAGAAGAATTTTAGAGGAAGTGAGATGCAAACCCAGACGTTTAAGATCACAGCCTAGTGCACTAACCACTACACTATGCTGGCTGCTGCTTAGCAAGTCTGTGGCTAGACACATATGTGACAATAACTGATCCCAGACCAGTTCAGCTGGAAGGACAAACTGGTTTCAGACCAAGTGGCACAGAAACTGGTCTAAGACCAGGCAGCTCTGAAACGGTATCCCATGAAAAGGGTGACAGCACAATAGCAAAGGAAAAAATGGCGACAGAAAAACTGTGAGGCAAAAAGAGTGACTGGGCTAAACGGTGATCACAGAAACAGCGCCCTGCAGATTTCTCCCCTCCTGAGTTGATTATATTTAAAAAGGGGGGTGCAGAAAACACAGTGTAATGTTGCCCTTTTGGCAATCGCTATTTAGTGAGGGTTGCAGTTTGCTCCCTCACTGTTTTCCCTTCGATGTTTTTTCTTTGCCCTTATATATTTGCTGTAATCACATAGAACCCTCTGAAACTGGCCTCAGGCCAGGCTGATCCCAAACCAGTCATCAGGGAAACAATCATCCTACACCACTTCCCTATAATAGAGGTCAGACTGATAGATCTGTAGTTTCCTGCTTGTTCATTGTCCCCCCTTTATGGAGTCGAATAATGTCCGCCACTCACCAGTCCTTTAGAACTAATCCCATTCATAGTGAACTGTTGAATAGTCCTACCAGGTTTTTAGCCAGTTCTGCTACATGTTCCCTGAGTATCCTTAGATGCATCTCATTCGGTCCAGGGGCCATGTCTATTTTTAGGTCTGCCAGCTCTCGCTGGACCCTTTTGCTTGTAAATATTGCCTGCCTCATCTCCGGGACCCCCTAAGTGGCCACTTTGATGCCGCACTCAGGCAACAGCCTGCCTTCCTCTCTAGTGAAAACTAAGCAAAAATAATCATTAAAGATGGCAGCCCTTTGCCCATCCTCTTCTATCACCCTACCCTCCTCTGATAGCCTAACAATTTCTCCTCTTCTCTTTTTTTCCCTAATATATCACAAGAAATGTTTTTCTCTGCCTTTGACCCCTTTTGCAATACGCAGTTCTGTCTCTGCTTTGCCTCTCTCATTGCCCTCTTTGCCTCCTTATTTCATAGTAAGTATTCCTCCCCATCCTTTTCTTTGTACTTGCAGTAGGCCTTTTTCTTGGCCCTCACTGCATCCCCTCTTGCTATGAACCATGATGGTCTTTTGGTTACTGTTCTCAGGCATAACTTAGCCACCTCGAGAATGGCCCCCTTATAACCCCCTTCTGTCTTCCACTCCACCTAAATTGTCTACCCTGACTAACTTTTCCCTGACTAGCTCCCTCAGCCTGCTGAAGTCCACCATTCTAAAACCAAGGACTGGTTTTATGTGATAATGGCAACGCCTAATGAGCGCCGACCACAAAGCGTGAGAACTGCCCGACAAACAAAGGGCGGACAGTAGAGTGACCATCGCAAATAGTGATGGTCACTTACTGCATCTGAAAAGAAGAAACGATATGTATTTTTATGTGGGGGATATGCCCCCTACGTCCCCCCAAAATAAAAATAATCAACTCCATGGGGGCACGGACTTAGGGGAAAACATAAAGATTTAAAAAACAAAAACATTTCCTTTCTAGCCACTAGACCCAAACCCGGGTCGCTCACTTCAGGGCCGGTAGCATATACCGCCATGCTACACAGGCAGCTCAGCAGTGCTAGCCCAACCATTATGCTATATCCTGCCATGGCAAGTGTAGCTACCTGCTACACTCACTCTACAGGCTATAGCGACTTCTTTCACCACTCGCTACTTCCAAGCATTATTATTAAGTCGCTCATATTGAATCGCTCAATAATAGGTGCTCATATAGGGTGTTACCTCAAGGACTTTAGAACTTATTTGGTTTTTTTTATCCCTATTGGCCAGTTCAAATAAAATGGAGTTATGGTCACTGCTCCCCAGTGGCTTCCCTACTCTCACAGCTCCTACTACCTCTGAGCTGGTAAGTACCACATCAAGAATGGCATTCTACCTGGTGAGTTCCTTATCTAGCTGTACCAGGAGACAGTTCTGGGGCGCATCCAACAAGGCCTGACTTGTGCTGCTGGCCACCGGAACATCCCAATCGATGTCTGGCAGGTTCAGGTCACCCACTACCACTATTTCCCCCTTTCAGGTTCTTCTGTGAGCTCTTGGCCCCTCTCTTCCCCTTGCTTCAGAGGTCTATAGATCACCCCCAAGCATAGTTTGTTGCCCAAGGCTGCCGTGAGTTGCATCCACAGTGACTTTGACTCCCCATCATTAACCCTGATGCACACATCTTCCACCACCTCAATGCTATCCCTGACATAGAGGGCTACTCCTCCCTTCTACCTTTTCATCTATCCCTCCTGAACACTGTGTGCCCAGGAACCATCAGGTCCTCGCCATTATTTTCTGAAGCTCATGTTTCCTTCATGGTCACAAGTTCTAACTCAGTGTCTGCCAACAGCACCTGGAGCTTGCTGATTTTATTACCCATGCTACTGGCATTAAGGCATACCCCTTTCCATCTGACCACTGAACACACGTTGCTATTCCCTTGACTATGACCCTTGTGCTTCCCATGTCCTCTAAGCCTTTTGTTTTTCTTGGTGTTTGCACACTTTGAATTCCCCCTCTCTAATGTTCCCTCACTTAGCCCAGATTGGACCTCATCCCTCTTCATACCCACTGAACTGCTACACGCCACTTCATGTGGGGAGTGCTAGCTAGGATTCCCTTCCTCTCACCTGTTGCTGTGGTTCCGTTAGTCCCAGTCTCTCCCATAGTCAGTTTAAATGCTGCACAGTACAGACACCAAGCTTATGTCCCACAGCGCAAGCCTCTTCTCTTGTCATGTGGAGTCCATCACCCTTGAAGAGCCTCCTGTCCCAGGCTCCCCACAAAGTGGTACCCCTTCTCCCGACACCATCCCTTAAGCCACCTATACAACTCCTCAGTCTATTCCCTCCTAATTCTATACTTCTTCCCCTCCCTGCCCCACACAGGGAGGACCTCAGAAAGGGCCAGGGAGACTGAGTGTACTTCCAATCTGTCCCCTACTCTACAAAATTTCCACTGACTGGTTTGTCAGATCACTGGTATCCAGGTGTACCAGCACCCTAGCTCCCCTCACTCCCTCTCCACCATTCACCCTATCCTGTCTAAATCTTGGATGGCTGATGCACCAGGAAGGCACCTGACCATCTCCCTCCCTTCCAACTCCCCAACCCTCTGTGACAGGGAGCTCCTGCCACTCTTGAAGACTGACCTTTTCTTAAATCTGTTGCAACAGTTCTTCTATTTCTTAGCCTAATCTATCATTTACAATTTCTAACTCAGCATGTCCTTCAGCCTAAAAACAAAGCTTTGGATCATGTATGGTAAAAAAGAAAAAATTACTCACCTTAGTAATTATGTTTTTTCTAATGGAGTCTTGCTGTATTCTGACTATTGCAGTTAGCCCCAGCCTTTACACTGCACCATCAGATTCTTACGAGCAAAAAACTCACTAACTATCCTATGTGGAAATTGTAAAATTTTTACTAGCCAACTGGCAACAAGAGTTTTGAATTCCCAAGGACGACTCAAGTCAGGAAACCCAAAACCAAAAAGCCAATCCAAATAATAATAATAATAAAACAAACACCCAAACAAAAAGAGGAGGGTATAAAAGAAGCACCCCTGAGGTACAACACTGCACCTGCCCACCCACTTCCCAAAACAGGTTCTGAGAGGGGAGGTAGGAGGAGGTCAGAATACAGCAAGACTCCATTAGAAGAAACATAATTACTAAGGTGAGTAATTTTTTCTTCAAACAACATGAAGTCTTGCTGTATTCTGACTATTGCAGACTACCAAGCAGTACCTCCATGGAGGAGGGACAGAACCTACTTTGGGAATAGGCTCTGCAGTACTGCTGTGGCAAACCGAGCATCACTCCTAACCTGGATATCCAGAGAGTAATGCTTGGTAAAGGTATGGACTGTTTTCCAGGTGGCTGCTTGACAAATTTCTAAGAGAAGAAAATCCCTGGCAGCAGCCAGGGAAGCAGCTGTACCTCTGGTGGAGACTGGAGTGAACCATCAGGCCTGAGGGTGGAATCTTTCCTAGTTTCTCATAGCAGAAATGTATACAAGACACAATCCACCTGGCAGTAGTTCTCTTGGTGGCAGGTTTGCCCTTTTCCACTTCTCCATAAGTGAGGAACAACTGAAGGGAATCAAACCTGTGACCCTTGGTACGCTCTATGTAGTAGCTAAGGGCCCTTTTAACATCTAAACTGTGTAGCCTCCTCTTTCCTGAAGAAGAATGATCAGTGAAGAAGACAGGAAGAGACATAGACTGATTTAAGTGGAAATCTGAAACCACTTTGGGCAAGAACCTTCTATTGGTTCTGAGGACCACTTTATCCCTATGAAAGGAGATAAAATCAGGTTCCATTGACAGGGCTTGCAATTCACTGATACGTCTGGCAGAGGTAATGGCTACTAAAAACACAGTTTTCCAAGTCAAGTACTTAAGCTCTGCTGAGGACATAGGTTCAAAGGGAGGTTGCATAAGTTGAGCAATGCAAACATTTAAGTCCCAGGAAGGGGCAGGGTCTCTAAAGGGAGGGTTGGTATGAAGCAATCCCTTAAAAAATTTACAGAACACAGGATGAGATGATAGTGAGGAAGACTTCCCCACTGACAGAAAAGCAGAAACAGCTGACAAGTGCACCTTGAGAGTCGCTGGTCTGAGGCCTAAGCCATTCAAATGGACCATATAATCCAGAACTGTAGGCAATTCAGCAGTGCCTGGGGAAATATGTTTCTTGGAACACCAAATGCTGAATCTCTTCCATTTGGAGTTATAGGTTTTTCTAGTGGCGGGCTTTCGAGAGGCTTTGAGAATATCCAGAACCCCCTGAGACAGATGCAAATCTGCATACTCTAACTCTTCAAGAGCCATGCCTTGAGATTGAGAGACTGAAGATTGGGGTACCAAATCCTCCCTTGAGAGGAGGTTAACAGGTTGTAATTCCTGGGAAGAGACAGGGGAAGATGGACTGCTAGGGACAGCAACAGAGGGTACCAAGGCTATCTGGCCCAGTCTAGAGTAATCAGAATCACTTTGCAAGGTTGTGACCTTATCTTGACTGAAACTTTGAACAGTACAGGAAAGGGAGGGAAAGCATACAGAAATTTC
Organism: Neoceratodus forsteri; assembly: GCA_016271365.2. NCBI lineage: Eukaryota > Metazoa > Chordata > Ceratodontiformes > Ceratodontidae > Neoceratodus > Neoceratodus forsteri. The sequence goes on along the minus strand of JADMNL010000022.1, from coordinate 491,916,709 downwards.
CCTTCCTAGTTCAGAATCAGAGCATCCAGAGGGACTGAGCCCAAGACTGGGGGTCTGCAACAAAAGACAGGAAGTTGGTGATTATCTGGGGCTGCAAAGAGATCTATTTCTGGAGTGCCCCACCTTGAAAAAATCATCTTCAATACCAGAGGGTCCAGGGACCATTTGTGATGGCCCTGTGAGATCCTGCTCAGTGCATCTGCTAGCACATTGTCCTTCCCTGGAAGGTGGACTGCTATCAGAGGTTTGCAGGGAATAAGCCAGGGACCACAACTTAATGGCTTCTGTGCACAAGGCCGTAGACTGAGTGCCTCCCTGATTGTTGATGTACCAGATGGTGGTGGTGTTGTCTGTTCTGACCTGAACCACCTTGTTCTGCACTGACTGAGAGAAAGCTTGCAGGGCCAGAAAAACTGCCCTGAGTTCTAGGAGACTGATATGGAGAAGGGATTCCTGAGGGGACCACAGTCCCTGGGCAGTGAGGGCCCCCAGATGGGCTCCCCAGCTCAGAAGGGAAGCATCTGTGGTAAGGACCACTGAATGAGACTGAGTGACAAATGGGACCCCTTGCCTTAAATTGTCCTGATCCTGCCACCATTGAAGGGCTTGGATCAGGGTCAGAGTCACTGGAATCAGTTTGGTAAGGGGATCCTTCCTCTGGGACCAAAAGGCCCTCAGATGGAACTGAATGTCCCTCATCTAGAATCTTGCCCCTCGGACCACTGCTGTAGAAGCTGCCATGTGGCCCAAGAGCTGAAGGAAATGCCTTGCTGGTCGGGACACCTGAAGGCTGAAGGAAGAAGCCAGTTCTATAAGAAATCTTGCCCTTTCCAGGGAAAGAAAGGATCTTGCTTTGACAGTATCCAGCTCCGCCCCTATAAAGGTAAGGAGCTGCACGGGCTCAAGAACTGACTTGGGAAGGTTGAGAAGAAATCCTAGAGAAGTGAGCACTTGCTGGGTCACTTGCAGGTCTGACTTGACTTGGTCTGGAGACTGGCCCACTATGAGCCAGTCATCCAGATATGGAAAAATAGAAATCTTTTGCCTTCTTAGAAAGGCAACGACTACTGCCAGGCACTTTGTGAAAACCCTTGGGGCTGATGTTAGGCCAAAGGGCATTGCTTTGAACTGATAGTGACCTGAGGGAAACTTGAACCTGAGGTACTTTCTGTGGGAGCATCTGATGGGAATGTGAAAATAGGCATCTTTGAGGTCCAGGGAGGCTAGCCAGTCCCCTGGCCTTAGAGAGGGAAGAATTATTCCCAGAGTTACCATCTTGAACTTTGGTTTTAAAGATGTTTGTTCAGGTATCTTAGGTCTAGGATGGGTCGCCACTCCCCTGTCTTTTTTGGGGTAAGGAAGTACCTGGAGTACAGACCTTTGCCCCAGTGTAGGGTAGGAAGTCTCTCTATGGCTCTTAAGGCCAGAAGAGATTAAACCTCTGCCTCTAGGGCAAGGATTTCTGAGAGACCTGCAGGTGGAAAAGATCTGGCTCTCATCTTTGGAAATTTTTTGAAGCTGAGAACCAGTCCCTGGCTTACTACTTCCAGGACCCACTTGTCTGAGGTAATAGACATCCAGTCCTGGACAAAGTAAGCCAGCCTGCCCCCTACTGGAATAGGAGAGTCGACCCGGGCAGGCCCATCAGGGTGTCTGCTTGGCAGGTGCCTTAGGCTGAGGAGTGGATGCAGCCCTGCTCATCCCTCTTCTGCCTCTCCCTCTGAAGAACCCCCTCTGTGAAACGGAGAAGAGGCCTGTGCTTGGTAAAAAGGCCTATGAAAAGGCCTGCCCCTGCCCCTAGACTGCTGCCTTTGAGGAGTTGCCTGCCTCTCCTTGGCCTGAGCTCTCCTATAAGTGGTCCTGTTCTCATCCATTTTCTTCCTGTAATTCTCTGTCTGCTCCCCAAACAGAGAATTACCCACTACAGGAAAATCCATGGCCTTAGCCTGGGTGTCCTGTGAGAGGCTAGTACATCTGAGCCAAGCCATTCTCCGAAGAGCCACAGATGTAGCCATGACTCTTGATGACACATCATTGGAGTCCACAGCAGCATGAAACTGTACTTTTGATGCCTCAATCCCATCAGCAGCCACCTCCTCCAGCTCCTTGGCTAGCTGAGGGGAGGCCTGTTTAGCCAGTGCCAGTACAGTGTCACACCTGGACTTCTGGTACCTGGCTGTATAGGCCATATAGTTCGCCTGCCTGAGTCCCAAGGAAGATGCCATGTACTGCTTTTTTGCCATGGCATCAATCTTCCTGGAGTCTTTGTCTGGGGGGTGTGAAGCCAAGGGAATATTTACCTTGTCACAGGCAGCAGCCTGCACTACCCCAACATGGCTGCATTGTTGGTATAAAAACTCCGTATCTGAGCCTGATAGTGTGTACCTCTTGTCCATCCTTCTGTCAACAGGAGGTACAGTATTGGGAGACTTTAAGATTTTGAGTGTCTGCTTCCCAAAGGATTTGTGGAAGGGAATAGACAGTCTCATGGACTCTGGGATGTCCATCATTTCCACATAATCAGGCTCCTCTTGATCCTCCATGACCTTCTCCATAGGAAGCTGGAGGGTTTCAGCCACCTTTCTGTAAAACAGAAAGTGGGAAGGGGACTCAGAAAGACTAGGAGGGGAAACACCAGAAGGTATGTCTGGGGAGAAGTCCAGTTCCACAGGCACATCCAGACTTTCACCATCGTCACCATCATCCTCGAACTCCCCCTCCTCCTCAAACTCCGGTTCATAAAAATCTTCAGGGGTATAATCTTGAACCCGGGGAACCGACCAAACTGAGCCCCTGCCAAATGGTGCCAGATCGGTCGGAACCAGGCGAAGCGATTCCACAATCCCTGAATCGCTCTGGCTATTTCTTCGGCGGTCGGAACATGAACCTCTGGATCCAAACTGGTCGATTTCTCTTTGCATTTCCTTTTTGTAGGAACTGACCCCTCAGGATTGGCTCTCCTTTTGCCCGAAGAAGTATCGCCCTGGTCAGAGGGCACTCCTTCTGGTTCGGGTGGAACCAAACTGGGCTGGCCATCCGGGTCAGCGGACTTCTCGGCCTCCTTTTCCCTCAGTCTACCTAATCTCTTTTCAAGGGTAGATTTAGGAAAAATTTTACAAATTTGGCAGTCTGTATCGAGGTGTTCAAACCCCAGACAGTAAACACAGGTGGTGTGGGGATCGGCCTTAGCAAAGACCTCTCCACACTCACTGCAGTGTTGAAACCCAGTGGGCCCGGTTTTCTTCTTGGGTTTCTCAGACATGGCCAACTTAACCAAACTTACCCTTTTTATGGCAACCACCAGGCAAGACTTCCTTATCGGTTCCTAACCGTGTCACAGGTGTTGGAAAAAAACGTTCAAAACACGTTTTTTTAGAACCGATAAGGACCGGTAACCACACGCTAAAGTAAAAGACAGAAATTCACTAAAACAAGTTTACAATTTCCACACAGAAATAGGTAAAACCTATCTAGTACTCTCGGTACCGCAGACAGAGGCTGAACCGACTAAGCGGAACAAATTCGGCTTAAAACCGACACTTTTACTGAGACTTTAAAGGATACCTAAACAACATTTTGACATCAAACTATTCAAAAATCTGACTCTGTAGGTGGCTAAAGGAAAGGCTGCTGTATTCATTAATGTTAAAACTACATTTACATAATTTACCTAAATGTGGTTCCAGAGCATTTAAAAATTGTAAAATCAGCCTTCTAATTTAAAAAAAAAACTCTTACCTGCTTCCTAAAATGGCTGCCAAATCTGTTATGTGATGACATCATTGGAGCCAAAGTCAGAGAGATATATGGCTCTCTTTAGTCCTAACTGATTCTTATTTCTCTTTGTATAGAATTGTTTCACCCAAATGGTCAAAACCGTGTGCATTATTTTGTATAATGCACATGTTAGGCTATGGTTCTGTTCATTTTGTTTGCTTTAACATGCTGAAAATGTGTTTTAATCCAACCGACTTTCTCTGTGGCAAACCACAGTGCAGTGCAAATCTTGAATAACCTGGTAGTCTAGTGGTTATGGTGGATCTCGGATGTTACAATGGGGTTGCTGGGGTGGTGTGCATGCTTAATATGCACTTTTTAACATTTTTATTAAACCTTTATATTTTCTGCTATTTTTCTTTTCTAGTACGTTTTTGACAGAACCTACAAATGTAATCCATAGTTTGAATGTAAACATTTGTACAATCAATAAATCAGACTTCTCCAACAAAGGGAAATACAGCAGCAGCAAGCAAGTACATAACTATGTGGGGGGGGGGTTGCAGCTACACACTTCACCACCCCCTAGAGCCACCACTTTTTTGTAGCAAAGTTCTCGTGCAGTCCAATGATAGAGTTCATACTTTCTTGAAACTCAAATATCTGCTTGTCTCATCTTCTTTTTCCATGGGAAATAAGAAGAAGAAGAAGAATCAGCATTTATATAGTGGTTTTCATACACATTGCATCTCAAAGTGCTTTACAAGCAATACTGGACTGGTAGTGAAGTGACTGAACGTGTAGTGGCAGCCATTTCATACATTAATATCCACACACAGCCTTGGACAATTGCATGAACTGGTTTTATGGGAAGGGGAATGTTGGTCAGGACAATGGGGTCAGGTAGTGATCAATGTGCTGGCAGCCCCACATCTTATTTCTCACAGTAATCTGCTCATATTTCTCTCCTTCTGTCTTCCTCCTTCCCTGAATATAGCAGTGCCTTGGAAGAGTGGCCTTCTCAGTTTCCCTCAGGTATTCATTCTTCACTATTCCTCCTCACACTAAAAACTGGTGAGCTCAACACCCTTCTACATCATGAACGCACGTAGTACAGTCCCCGGTTTATTTTGACATATCAAATATAAACATATCTTCCCAGTAAGACAGGCTCATAGCAACAGGGAACAAGGGGAATGATTGTCTTTCCTAGGCTTAAAAGATCTAGGCTACCTTTGATTAGGCACTATTAAATGATGGGTGCGCACATCATTATGCATGTTATTTAATAGTGTCTAGTCATAGTTGGCTTAGATCTTATATGGGTAGGAAAGCCTATTTTTCCACTTGTGCCATGCTGCTATCAGCCTGGCTTACCAGAAGATCATGTTTATTATTAATATGTAAATACTGTATAACGCAGGAGACTGTACTAAACACATTCATGATGTGGAAGGGTAGTGAACTCACCAGTTCTTGGTGTGGGAAGCAGGAGAGAAGAATGAATGCCAGAGAGGGACTGAAGAGGCCATTCCAGCAGGGTACAGCTATATTCAGGTTAGTTGAAGATGTGAAGGAGGATGCTGAGCAGATCACTGTGAGATCTGAAATGTGGGGCTGTCAGCATCATGATCGCTTCCTGACTGTGGATGAGAGTAACCAGCAATGACAAATATTCAGACTGGCAGAGCTGCACCTAAACTGTTACCTGAATTCAGTGTAGGGAGATTACCCTCGGGTGGGGGGATGTCGATGTTTATTAGGACAGTATTGAGGAAGTTGTGTATAGCTCATTCAAGATTTGGAAGGGTGGTAGCTAGCCAACTCACATTGTGGGTAGAGTACAGAAAAGTACTGGAGAAGAATTGTTGGGAACTGTCTTGCAGGGTTCTGCAGATCACAGGTAAAGGAGTAGACTGACACTGGAAGTCAGGTAGATTCACTCAAAGTATTAGTATTTCTCTCCTGCTAATACTATTGTTATCCATCGTAAGTGCAGCCCTTATGAGGGCATGACCAGCAGTTTTTTTGGGTGGGTCATGATGCTTATTGCTTGCCCCTCCAGGAAAACCTAGTTGTTAGTTAATGAGGTGAGAAAAAAACAAAACAGGGAACTGTACATACTACCTTCACTGTGTAGAAGGGTGGTGATCCACTCTGTTTACTGTGGAAGCAGAAGTCAAACATTGAGAATGTGGACTGGAAAGTGATTTGGGAGGCATTTTTAACAGTGCCAGCTGATGATGTGAATCAGTATAGGAGTGCAAAACTCTCTGAGGTACAAGATTACAATCTGAGGTGTGATAATTCTCTTCATGAGACCACAAGCTCATATGCGGCCCCAGGCAATACTAAGGACAGGGTATGGATGGTGGGGTGTGCAATAGAAGGCAGGCTAGGTGCAGGGGGTTCACATGGAAAAAGAAAGCCTTATTTGAGGATTAACAAGACAACATGAGCTTTGGAACCGAACAAGACAGGTACTTTGCTGTGTGACCCTGAGCAAGTCACTAAACTTCCTTGTGCTCCCAAACCACACTTGTAAACAAGCTTTCAGCTTAGTGCATCTCTCATGGTTAACAAAAAAAAATTTAGTGCATTATATAACTACTAGATCATCAGGTATTTGAAGTGTTGTACTGTAATGCAGTTTGCCAAAGAAAAAGTCAGCTGGATTGCAAAACATATTCGGCAAGTTAAAGTAAACAAAATGAACAAAATCATAGCCTAACATGTGTACTGATCAAAATAATCCACGAGTTAATACATGGTCTTGATCACTGTGGTACAACAATTCAAAATAAAGAGGGAAAGAAGAACTAGTTAGCATTATAGATATATATGTGGCTCTCTTTCTCTGGCTCTTATGATGTCATCATGACTCATCACTTAACACACTTGGCAGACATCTTAGGGAGAAACCAAGGCTGTTTTTTGAAAGTGAAAGGCTGATGTTTACATTTTTCAAAAGCTATGAAACTGCATTTATGTTATTTACATAAATGCAGTTTTAGCATGAATGTAAACAGCAGCCTTTACTTTACCTCGTTATTAAGTTAGATTTTGGAGTTTGCAGTTTGGAAAAACTGCTTGTTTAGGTACCCTTTAACCGACTTTTCGAACCGAGCTGAAGGAGAAATCTCCAGAGCAACTGTTCAGTGAGGCAGAGTAAAGAATCTGATGGTTGGATTTCAAAGGGCTGCAGACAGAGACCTCAACCGAGCACGAGCTCAGCATTCTATGCTCTGCATAGAAAGTTAACCCTTTGTTCTCCGGGGCAGTTTAAAGGCTGGGGCTAACTGCAATAGTCAGAATACAGCAAGACTTCTGTTTGTTGTTTGAGATAAACCTTGATAAAATACATAATTTGAAACCTTGAAATAGGCATTCCTGGGGTGCATAGATCATCCTATACAGAAACAGAGATAGTATAGCATTATGCCTGTGTACTGTTTCCCCCTGGGCTGATGAAAGGACAATGTTAAAGAAAAATGTGTTATTGTTGGTGCAGAGCATATTAAAATCAATGCTTTTACAAATAAAAATGTCATAGTTTTCTATTTCCCAAGCCCCTTAGGGTTGTCTAGCCCCCACTTCAAAGAAACCATAGGCCCCGTCCACACTACATCACTCAGGCCAGGTAATGGATACAAACCATTACGTCCGGGGAGCGGTACAGTGTGTCCACACTGCGGCGGTGTCCATTATGGGACCGGTACTGCTGGTCCACACTGTGGGAGCCGGGCGACCGTTACGGCAGCATCCGATCCCACAATGCAACTCGCGCTGCGCTAGGGGACTGTTACCACACGTCCACACTATAGCTGGTAATGTTACCAAGGTGTAACCGGTTTCATAACCGTTGTTGAAACCACCTCATATGTGGTTTCAACAATGGTTAAGAAAATGCCTTCTGTAACGTTACAGGTGTAAATGCAAACTGTTGTGGTAACGGTTTGGGTCCTCTGTAACATTACAGAGGCGTAGTGTGGACAGGGCCTTAGATGTGCTCCTGACTCACTTGAGACTGTACAAAAACTTTCAGAAGTGTAGGTCTCCAGTTGACTATAGGGTGGGGGCTGTGAGTGTCTTTCTCTGCCTGACTGTTCATTGCCCTGTGGGTGGTGGTGACAGTGTGGTGAGTTGCATGATGATGTCAGTTATTGTGTGCACAGAGCTAGGACTGATGTCCTCTCTCTGTTTGGTGTGGGGGGGGCAGAAAGAGGAAGAGAGGAGGCCATGGTACAAAACAATGAGGGGAGGGGGCTCACTGTTTGTGATGGCATTGCAGTCTTTTTTTCTGCCATGGAGCTGGAAGTAATGTGGGGAGCAGGATAAATGTGCAATAATCAGAGTATTTCTTGGCTTTGCTCACATTGCTTCCTGTATAAGTGATCAAAATTTACCATTGTAATTAAGGGCTAGTGCAACCATCTGTGGGCTAGTGCAATTTTGAATCAACTTGTCCTGCTGGCTAGTGCAAAAAAAGGTTAAGGTTGACCCTAGGGCTATTCCTTTTGAATATAGCTTGCTTTTTGCTCCGGGCTAAGTTTGCCCACCAGGCAGTGCTAATTTAGCCCTGGGATAAAGTTTTGAATATCTGGCCCCCTATGATGTAAGCTACAGGGAAAGACTTAGCAAACTGGGATTGTTTTCTATGGGATATAGAAGATTGTGAGGTGATCTATGTCTCACCTTTAAAGCGATGAATAACCAATTTCTAAAACAGACTGTTGGTATTACTAGCCAGGTTAAAATCAAATACACCAGATCTCATGGGCAACAAATGAAAGGTGATAAAAATATGACAGTAAAAATGGCAAAATGGTTCTCTCAAAGAATTATAAATAGATGGAATACATTACCACAAGCCATAGCTGAAAGTGACACAATAGCTATATTCAAAAAACAGACTTGATGAATACATGGGTAACTCTAAATATGAGCACCACCCATAACTGGGTGGCAAGTTCTCTAAGGGCTAATGCCCATTGAACTTGTAAGTTACACTATGAACCTATGAACCTATGATATCACCCAGATATCCCAGGTAGACCGATGCACCAGGAGTTGCCAGAGAAGAACCTGGAGAAGAAAGTCTGTGGAGTTCTGACAAGAACCATGGTTGACAGATGAAGAGAAGCTACTGCCTGGACTGGACCTGGGAACTCAGAGGAAGGCCAAGCCTGAAGAAGATGATGAAGAGATGCAGGTAGAGGCAGACTGGAGGTGCAAGCGATGACACCGAGGAGGTGGAGTCCCTGATGAGGATGATCCACTGGATGAGTGGGCAATGGCTGGAGACAGACTGACTAAGCAGAGAGGTGGAACACAGGTACCAGGTGCTCGAGAGGTCCCTGCCAGAGAGTTTGGATAAAGAATCAGAGGAGGATTTTTCGTGGGCTCAGCTGGAGGAAACTCCCCTGTCTGAGCAGGATATTCCTTTGTTGACTGTGTTCCCAGGATGTTACCTGTTGGAGGTTGGAGATGCAAGTATGGAACTTGAATGTGAGACCACAGGTAAGACTGTGCCTAGTGATATTGTGCTGGGGTTGAAGACTCCAAGCAAGTAAGAAGAAGCCTATGATGCTGAATGGACTTTTTCTTGTACTGATGCAGCTAAATCTAGTAACAGTATTGACTAGGGTATACTGCAGGCTAAAGATGCTAATATTGCCAAAATGTTACAATGTTAAGATCAAGGAGGTGGTACATGTGTTTTATATTTATAATGAAAAACCTACAAAGGAAGAGGTGGATGGAAAATGGATTGGAACCTGTGTTGGAGTAACACTTGTAGTGTCTACCCTCAGGTGTCTGTATCTGTACCAAGTGAAATGAATCAAGAGACATAGTGGGTTTATGTAGAGAGGTTTAACCTAGGACTGGGCCCCTGCTTAAAACTGACATGTCTGGTGGGGTTGGAGCAGGTAATTATTCACCCCAGAGAAAGTGTTTCTATGGTACTGGACTTTACAGCCGTCCAGATTTCTGGTTAAGAAATATGACGTACTTTCCCTAAAAGCAGATAGTTCAGGGAAGGCACCATTAGTCTCTATTGAGAAATGTGTTAATGCCTCAGGGTAAAGAATGATGATATCCACTATGTTTATGACAGAATGTTTATTGTTAATAGGGACACTGAAACAGAGCTTCTGAAGATGGATGGGTGGAAGCTGCATCCCTTCCTGGGACAGGAAGGTGGTAAACAGTCTGCAATAACTGCTTTCCTCTTAAGGTGGGGGATATGTGACAGGGAGCTCCTGCCACTCTTGAGGACCGACCGTTTCTTAAATCTTTTGCAACATTTCTTCTATTTCTTAGCCTAATCTATCCTTTACAATTTCTAGTCCATAAGGTTGGCCACCTATGGGCACCCCCTTCCCTTTCTTGACTATGCCATAGTGTCCTCTTTAATTTTCCTTTTCCCTCTCAGGTCCTCGTACAGAAGGTTACTGTGGTGACCTCCAAGTGTATGTAAAACAGGTTGTATTTATCTTGGTTGGATTTAGTATGTAATAGCACTATGTCATAAAATACCTTGATGTATATACCTTATGTTTATGAAACCTGTAAATGTTGAAAATACCATAGCACTAGGCATTTTTGATAAAGGTAAGAAGTACTAGGTGACTGTATTATAGAAATTAAGTTAGTTGTGCTATCTAAAATGCATGTAAATTGCTGTAAGTTGAACAAGTCTGAAATGGCATGGTGATTTGCATATATCCCATGATGCTTTGCATTATGAAAGTATGTGTGATGATGTGTTTCTTTGAAACTTGGCTTATTATCAATGCCCTTTTGGGGTAACCCTTATTTCAGTGCTTCTGCGCTGAGGTTCTTTGTTTTTAGCTTGTTTTGGTTTTTATTTTATTTGAGCCCCCACTACCCACGTAAACAAGGCCCGCATGGGGTGGAGGCTGAATCTCAACTGCTAGGTAGATCAGAGTCAGCAGGTACTGGCTAAAGTGCAGAAAAAAAGACAAACATAGTCTGTTGCTGCAAACTGATGTACTGAAGAAGGGATATGCTATTGCTTAAGGTTATCTCCTGTATTTTGAATAAACATCACACAGAGATTGTGTGTTGAACTTGAAGTTCGGTGTCTGGTCCATCTGTTATCCCACAACCCCTCCACACCCTCTCCACACCCCTAATCATTGAGTCCCCAAGAACTAAGACTCTCCTGGTAGACTTGGTCCTGTTCATGCCCTCGTTTGCCATCATGCCGTCCTGACCTTCACCACCGACTGACTTAGAGTTCCACCCAGCAGAGTCAGATACCTGAGCCTCCTCTAGGGGTGCAAAGTGCTTTGCCATCTGGATGGTGTTGGGCTGCACAACCTCCTTGTGGCTAACCTTGCCTCTCCTCCATGTCCCATGGGGGAGTGGGCTCCAGTTGAACTGATGATGCAGCTGAGATATTTCTACCCTTGTGATCATCAGCTGAGCATGGAGCTCTGCCATGGTCCTGCAGATGGGGCAGTGCCCCCTCCTCTAGAGCATATTCCTAGAGAAGAGTGCCCCACAGCTACCACAACTATCTCACCTCTGTACCCCATACTATACCTTAGGCAAAACATTATAATTGAAACAGATGATTAATTGAGCTTACAGTGCTCACCCAGATAGGGTGTAGCAATCAGTTTTCAACTTTGACATGGACTTCTAAATTAAAACCAGAGGTAGCAGAAGTAGCTGTAAGTGTCACTACAAAACATACTACTAACGTAACTATTAGTGCTCACCCAGATGGAGTGAAGCAGTAATCATCAACTCTAGCACAGCCTATTAAACTAAACTGCAAGTAGTAGTAGTAATAGCATTAAGCATCATGAGAGCACAAATAGCCTTAAAGAGGAACAGTCAGAACAAAGCACCCCACACTCAGGTAGGGGTGTGGTCCCAATGTGCACTTTGTGTGCAAAAACATTTTGCTTTACTTACTGTTTACTGTAGTGTTGTAGAGTATATCAGACTAACTTTGCTTAGTTGTAGGTGGACGTCTTCTTTACTACAAATCCCAGAATCCCCTGCAGCTGACATCAGAGCAGTAGGCAGCAGTGTGAGATTCACTAGCCTGCAATGCATGATAGAGCTTTTCTAATCCCTGATCAGGTGTTTTCTGAGACTGCTTTCTCCAGCAGCTTAGTACAGTCCTCTGTTACTGTCCATAGCCCAAGGAAGATAGCAGAACCGGCAAACAAAAAAAAAAATCAGAGTTCCCCTTTAAGGCTGCTTGTGCTCTTGTGATACTTAACCCTTAGGCTGCCAACAGAATTTGAACGTATAGGAAATTTGGATGGATATATCCATCCGCGGCAGAGCAAGGGTTAATGCTATTACTGCTACTTCCAGTTTAGTTTAGTAGCTTCACAGTTATACAAACTCTAACATGCACTGCAGGTTATTGAATCTTCTCACTATTACCTACTGCTCTGATGTCATCTGCAGGGGATTCTGGGATTTGTAGTAGTGGAAGATGTCAGCCTACAACTATGCAACATTAGTGTGACACTATACTACAGTACACAGTAAGCAAACCTAAATGTTTTTGCACACAAGTGCACATTGGGACCAGCCTCACACTTGAGTGTGGAGGCCCTTGGTGGTGACTGTTCCCCTTTAAACTTGCATGACGAGCCAGTGAAAGCTGGCATACTCCCTACATTATCGATATGTATTAAAAGGCCTTCTATCAGCAAATTCTCTAGTACAGTAGCTGGCTCAGTAGAACAGGCAAAGAATTATGTAGGGAATGGATACTATGAGGGGAACTTGCAGCAGATTATTATGTTTATTTTCTAATTTATGTACCTAGGACAGCCCAATACAACATTCCATTTTCAGTCATTCTTCTACCATATTTGACATCTGACTTGACTGAAATACATGGAGGTGAAGTTACTTGGCTAAGATTACAGAGAGAGTTCATAATGTTTGAACCCGGGATCTCCTGTCTCACAGTTTGATGTTCTAACCACTAGATAACACTGTCTTCCCATGGATATTATAAATCAGCAGCACACTCATTTAGCTAATCAGTACTAACAATTACCTTTTAAGAAAGCGCCTCTTGGCTGTCTTATGACCAAAAATGGAGGATGTATTTTTTTTTTTTATTAAAAAAAGTGTTTTTAAGAATAAGTTTTTAAAACTATATTTTAAATAAGATGATTTATAATATATTTATAGAAACTCTGTGTTATACTCTAATGGTTAATCTTATGGTTATTAGGCGCGGCCTCCTCTTGCACCCTTTGAGGTGCATGAACTGCTTATAGAAACAGCATTTGTTGGCAGAAAAGGACCGCTTGGCCCACCCAGTCTCCCAGACAATCCCTGCCTAGTCTGTCTCCACAGACTCTAGCCGGTCTCCAGCAACCCTTCCTCCTCCCTACCTATTTACTAGTATTTTATTATGTCTATCCCATGCATGCTTGAAGCCCCCTACTGTTTTTGCCTGGACCACTTCCACTGGCAGTCTATTTCAGGCATCTACCACTCTCTCTCTCAGTGAAGTAGTATGTCCTTACATCCCTCTTAAACTCCCCCTCTCCAGCTTCATTACATGTCCTCTGCTCCTGGTTATCTTCCTCATTGGAAAGAGACCCCCCCTCCTGCACCCCGTTCACCCCTGTGACGTACTTGTAGGTCTCTGTCATGTTTCCTTTCACTCTTCCTTCTACCAGGGTGTACAAGTTAAGACTCTTCAGTCTCTCCTCATAGAGATGTTGGTGCAACCCCTGCACCATTTTTAGTTGCCCTCCTCTGGACTGTCTCCACCCTAACAATGTATTTTCTGATGTGTGACCTCCAGAACTGGACACAGTACACTAGGCAGGGTCTCACCAGCGAGCCATATAGAGGCAACATCACCTCTCTCCTCCTGTTGCATCCCACTGGCCCTATCAACTGCTTTGTCACACTGCCCTGCCATTGTGAAGTTATCAGATAATGACCCCAAGGTTTCTTCCCTGCTTATTGACTGTCAGTACTCAGCTCCTAGGTTTCTATTCCCTAGGTGCAAGATTTTGCACTTTTTGGCACTGAACCCCACCTGCTATGCTCTTGACCACTCCTCAGGTTTCCCAATATCCCTATGCATTCTCTCTCCACCCCCTCCTGAGTGCTCATCCTAGTATAGATTTTGGAATCATCTGCAAAAATGTATAGCTTCCCTTCCAGGTCTTCTGTAGTGTCACTTATGAACTGAAGAGGACCAGTCCCAGAACGGAGCCCCATGGCACCCTGCTGGTCACTATCCCATTATTTGAGTGAGCACCATTAACCACCACCCTCTGTCTCCTATCCATTAACCAGTTTCTAACCCAATTCACCACTTTGGATCCCACCCCTAGGCTGCTCAATTTCTTTATCAGTCGCCTGTGAGGCACAGCGTCGAAGGCCTTGCTAAAGTCCAGAGAGGTCACGTTTACTGCCTTCCCCTGATCTAGTTCTCTGGTCACATAGTCAAAGAAATCAATCAGATTTGTCTGCCATGACCTCCCCCTTGTAAATCCATGCTGCTTGTGGTCTTGCAGCCCATTAGATTCAAGATACTCTATCAACCTTTCCTTTAACAGGATTTCCATTAATTTCCCCACCACTGTGGTGAGACTGATAAAGTTGCCAGCCTCCTCCCTGCTGCTGCTGCTCTTATGTACAGGGATCATGTCTACTGTCCTCCAGTCCTCCAGAACCAAACCTGTTTCCAGAGATCTGTCAAATAAGGGCATCAGTGGGGCAGCTGGAACCTCCCCTGAGTTTCTTGAGTACCATTGGATGTATCCTGTCCAGTCCTATAATCTGGTCCACTTTCAGAGCTGCAAGTCCCTTCAGGACTCTTTCCTCTAAACATGGACTTGTGTACACCTCCACCCACTTTGTTAGTGCTGCTTCCTGGTGCCCCCCCCCCACCCTCCAGTGTGAAGACTGAGCAGAACTACCTGGACCTCTTCTGCGAAGCCCCCCCCCCCATCCTCACTATCCTTTCCCTTGCTTTTGTTTTTTCACTTACTGTATGTGCCTGAAGAAAGTCTTGCCCTCTTTAATGACCCCTTGGCTATCCTTCCCTGTCTCGTCACCTTTCCTCCCTTCACTGCCTTCCCTGCTTCCTTCTGTTTTATTTGGTACACTTCCTTGTCTTCATCCCTCTGCCTTCCACATATCACCTGTATGCCCCACTTTTTTCCTTCACCACCCTGGCCACTTCCCTGCAGAACCACAACAGTCTCTTTTTCCTTCTGCTTTTACTCATTTCCTTCATGCAGAGGCTGGTTGCCTTAATTATGCCCTCCCCTTATTGTTCCCCACTATACCTCTACCCTACCCTGGCAAGCCCCACAAAAGGCAGTTTCTGAGCCAGTCTCCTATTTCTTTAAAATCCACCCCCCTAAAGTGCAGGACCCTCATCCTTGTTTGGTTTGCTTCTGTTTCTGTCCTAATGTTAAACCACATTGAATAGTGATCACCGGTACCTAAGGGGACTGCCACTCTGACATCTGCAATGCTGTCCCTCTTGGTAAGCATCAGACCCAGCACTGCCCCATCCCTCATGGGTTCACTGACTAGCTGCCTGAGAAAAGTCCCTTTTAGGGAGTCAAGGATGGTCTGATCCTTGCCAGAGATGCAGCTGGAGGGCTTCAGTTAACATCTAACATTTTTGAATCAGTTTCCTCACCCTAAGAAGGCGCATGCAGACCCTGTTATAACCATAAGAGTGTGGCTCAGCGCTACTATAAATATATAAAAGAGTGTGCAGTCAGCTGTGTGGTGCTGAGTAGTGGGGCGCTGTTCTGGCACACTGGTGACTCAGGTTTAGACCCCCAAGCCTGGGACATCAGGAAGAGAGGCTGACTGGGAGGGTAAAAGAGCATTCACATCAACATTCTGATGTAGCATGGGGCCACTGCTGGTGAGGGTGACCTCACGCCAGTGGGTTTCACCCCCAGGGCACTAATGTGGGCATGCTCTATGTGGGAGGTAAGGATGGCTATGGAGAACAGGGGAAAATGCCTGGCCAAGGCATTCTTTGATGATGACCTCACCATGTGCTCTCCCATGCCACCAGACACTCATCGGTGGAACATCAACTATCTTTCCCTGGGTGCCCAGCTGTTGACCTTGACAACATGTTCTCCCTGTCCTCCTAAGACAGGACGGGAGCCCTGGGGAGAGATATAGCTGACCCAAGTACTAGCGGAACACACTTGGCTCTGTCAGCAGATATCATTAATGTGAGTGAGTCCAGCAGACAGAGGAGTAGTCATATCAAACTTGAGTATCAGACAGAGAAAAGCCCCTTCTAGCGAGTGACAGCCTGAAAGTGTGAGGTGCCTGGGGGCATGGAAGGAGTGTACAACGTGGAGAAGCCTGTGCCTACTGCATTCCTAGCCCGTGTCAGCTTGTAGGGAAAGGGGTAAAGTACTGACTATGGGGGAGATCTCAGCTACAATGGTCTTAGCCTCTCAACACTGAGACTTGCTATAGCAAGTTTTATAGCTTGTTTTAGCTTAATGGATGGCTACCTAAATGTTGCCTGATAATTATTACTGTTGCCCTCCCATATTTCTATTGTTAAATATTGTTTTGCAGAATCAGTTGTATCTATTTGTATCCAGTTGTTCCCACTACTTGCACTGTATTGCTATTTTCTATGCACCATTTTTATGATTGTAATGTCATTTGTTCAAAATGTTTGTTTCTGTATACTCCAGGGTCGTGCCTGAAAATAGTCATTGCTATGGCTAGTGCACCCTACCCGGTCAACAAAAACTAAATAAATAAAAATAAATAAATAAATGATCTTACAGCATGGATCTCTGTTTCTTCTCTAAAGAATATACTCCGCAGCTGCCTCAGACATGCCTTTCAATTGTTTCTCACTAAGGAGAAAGTTCCTCTTTTTAATGCTTGAAACTCTCTCTCTGTCTGACCCAAGCAGAGAGGGTATTGCTCCACAGTGAGAATGAAAAGCAGAAACTGTTCATAAACCGCAGTATGGCATTCCTCCTACACTCTGATTACTGCTGCTGGCTTATACATACCAGAGTGAGTGGCTCCGGTTATCAGCGCATGCACTGTTTGGGTGTCAGTTCAGACCCTGTTGGGTAAGTAACATGGAAAGCCACAACACACACCATATGGAAATGATGCAAGTCGTACAATAGATACAACAACTCTTTAACCCAATAGAGGGAGGGCATTTTGAAATGGGACGGAGGAACTGCAGGAACAGCTTGCAGTTCCCCTATTGTACAGCACATAGTCTTATGGGTAGAAAAAAAAGAGTTACAACTACCAGGGCTACTTCATAAGCGCTAAATCCCTAAAAAGGTAAACTTTTGTAATTGTGCATGAGTAAATGACTTACAAGGTCTGCTCCATCTTTCATCACTAACTCCACACTTGGTGAGAGACAGTGTAGCCTAGTGGTTACAGCCAAAGCTATGAAACTGAATACTCTGGTTTGAATCCCACCACTGCCAATTATTCACTGTGTGACCCTGAGCAAATCAGTTAACCTCCCTTTGCTTAACCTCTTCTCTCCCACTTTTTAACCTTCCTGAGCATTCTTTAATGTCCGTTATGAGTTCTCACCCTGCTGCAGAACTTTTGCATTGCTACAGAATTCCCATTTTTGTGAGTGATTTTAATTTAAGAAGTACTCGTTTTCCACAGTTCCAGGCTCTTGCCCATCCTCTTTGTTTGTCCTGAAGCTCTCCTTTCCATGTTCAATATCCAATGCTGCCCATAACATCACAGGACATATTAACCAAGGGATGGACAGAAATCTGCAACTAAAGGAAATCTTTTCTGCTGCCAAAGTAAATTATCTGTTACAGAGATTTAGGAAGCCTACCACTGAACCTACGGCTGAAGTGCCACAGAGAAACAGGTGCCCTACTTAACGATGCTGTACAAAACCAGATTCCTTGTGTTGGGCTGTGTTATGAATTGGGTGGGGATATCCCTGCATCCTGATTAGCCAGAACACGTTCATAATGACAATTATATTAATGGCTAAACTTTTTTAACTTGAATTTTTATTTTTTTTAATTTTTAAAATGTTCTTCACAAACCGGTTTTATAACTTCAGTAAGACACTCCAGGGCATTGGTAGTATTGTGCCAACAGTACTTGCCAGGACTGATAGCACATGACCGGTGGCCCGCTGCATTATTATGCCCTTGGGTGTGTAGTTGTCACAGTACTATTTTTTCATTTTTGTTGATTATACTGGTAGGCGAGATGAGCAAATACCCATTTTTCCAAGAGACCAGATCAACAATATAACTAACATACACATACAGAATAAAACATACAGTGTAAGTACAACATGCAAACAACAATTCAACTAAAACACTAACAGTGCATATTATCATAGAGGAAAATTGTGTAACCTTTGTTTAAAAGTAGAAATTTTGTTCCCCTTCCTATATTTCATGAGGTAAGGCATTATATGAGCCTATCGTTCTAATGGACAGTGATTGTTGGCCTCAGAAGGGTGTGTCTGAAAGCATTTCTTTTTCTGTGAGCATGTCCCCATATTGTTAGATGCCTGCTGGAACTATTCCAGAATACGATCAGGTATTAGGTCATGTGACACTTTGTGACGAAACCTAGCAAATTGGAATACAAATCTGTCCTCAACAGAAAAACACTGGGCAGATTTGTATAAAGAACAATGGTGTGTTCGATATGGCAACATTTTGTTAAGGCATTCCAGAGACAAAGGTTTGGAAATGTGGTGTTAGGGTTTCCAACCCTAACACCCGACCCCCACCCTACATGCAGTAACAGGCATTGGGGGGGGTGCCTTGGGGTTGTCATCCCCAATGCTCACCCCATTCCATGAATAAACCAGCTTAGATGGGTGTGGTTTATGAGACTGGGGTGAGATTTAGTGCTGATAACCCCAAGGCACACACCCACGCCCGTTGCTGCTTGCAGGATGGGGGTGGGGTGTTAGGGTTGGAAACCCTAACATCACATTTCCAAACATTTGTCACTGGAACCCTAACATATGCATTAGCAAAGTTTTTTTGCCACGCATTTCCTTACTTTTTGAGATAGTGTAATCATAGCCTTATTTGCTTGTGGGGCCCTGCGCTCTATTCATCCATAATTTTTGAGAGATTGTAATTGTATCCTTATTTTCCTGTGGAAGTACAGGGCCCTCTGAGTCCTGTGCTCCCATCAGTCCAAAACTGTATCCATAACTGCACATGAAAGTGCGGGGCCCAGAGGGCCCTGTACTCTTATTCATTCATAATTCTTGAGATAGTGTAGTGGTATCCTTATTTGCCTGTGTGAGCGCAGGGCTCTGGGCCTTGTGCTACCATCTCATAGTGTGCAGAACCAAAAAACGCACCTCACATTGCAATGTTAGCCTATAGAAGATAAAGCAAAATGTGAAACCTGTGTAACTAGACACAAAATTAATATATTTTCACGAAACAAGCAAAAGGCATATTGGTGGTACAAGGCCTTTGTACCCCGAAAATTTCAGACTAAAATTGAAAAACATTTCTTCACAGCATAGTGACAAAGAAATGACTGTCTAAACCTCACATTATAATGTTATCCCATGGGAAACAAACCAAAATTTAAAGCAGCAGAACTCCATAGCAAAGTAATATATTTTCACCAAACCAGCAAAAGGCACATCTGTGGGGCAAGCCCCTTTGTACCCTAAAAATTGCAGACCAGAATCAACAACCATTTGTGAAATGTGGCGTGACAAAGAAACAGCTGTCTTGAAATTTCTTTTTCGCAAATTGTGAAAAAGGATCCTGTTTCACGATTCCTTTTTCTCAGTTTGCGGTAAAAGAGAATCCTTTTTCACAAATTGTGAAAAAGGATCCTGTTTCATAGCTTTTTTTTCCCACGGTTTGCAAAAAAGGATTTCTGCATGTTAAAAAACACATTTCTAAGTGATTTATCAAAAACCTAATGCCAGAATCAGATTGTACGGGTCCAAATTAGGTAAAGACAACTTTTGTTGTCTACTAAACCCATGTATTTTTTAAGGTAATTTTGTTCTTACCACTAACTGAAAACAAGATGGCAATGACATGAAAAAAGATTCCACATTTGCTGCTAAAGATTCTGCATTTACGATAAAGAATCCTTTTTTGAGTGGAACATCTAACTGGTTCCATAGGAAGTAATGGGAAACTTTAAAATTTAATAACTTTGGAGTGGATTAATATTTTTTCGCCAAATCTTCAAATGGCCCATCTGTGATGCAATACCTCTACACAGTAAAAATTCCACACCATTTTTGCATAGCAGCATGACAATTTCACAAAAAACAGTAATTTTCACATTTTTTGACAATCTGTATATCTGTATCTCCGCACCCACATATCTGACTGGAACGAAGCTTACCACATCAACAGCTTTGGTCCCCCTTCTTTTTTTCTTGACACTAACCCTCAAATCTCTGACATTAAATGTAGAAATTCCCAACTCAAGATTTCCGCTTTTGTTGACGATATATTACAGTATTACACATTTCTAATCCAGAAACTGCCATAAAAGCGGCTCTCACAACTATACAGGAATACAGTACCTTCTCTAACTATAAATTAAATGTAGACAAAACAGAGATTGTACCTCTAAATATTCTCTCTGTTAAAAGCAAAGCTATCAATCTGGGTTTTGCCTAGTCATCCCAAAAATTAAAATATCTAGGTATCTATCTAACATCAGACCATCTTCAACTTATAAAACAAAATCTGGATGATTTATTCTTTACAATCAAACAAGATCAGAAAAGATTACTTAATCTTCCCCTTCCATTTTGGGGTAGAGTCAGTATAATAAAAATGAACATTTTGCCCAGGCTATTTCATTCTAGTAACATGCTAAATGTCTTCATACTGATGGAATTGGTTTAGTAAATTACATTCAGAAATTACCAAATTTATTTGGTGCAGAAAAACTCTAAGAATCACCATGAGGAAATTATTCCTTCTTAAAGAGCAATCGGGGATTAAACTACCAAACTATGTTTTATATTATATGGCTTCTCACATTAATAAGTATATCAAATGGCTGCCCCCACTGAAACACAGTGATAATTATACTCCTATTTGGCTGGATATTGAACTAATCTTGATGAAAATATGTAGTATACTCCCAGAAGCAATACTCTATACCAAATTTAGCTTACTTCCCTCCAAATTGAAATCATCAGTTATCAGGATGTTTTTGAAAATACATCAACAAATTATGTCCTTTATAGGCTCTTCTGGATATCACAGTGTATATCGGACTATTTTGGTAAACCTAATATCAAAATTAATGGGAAAATGATTCCTGTTAACTGGTTTCCTGAAAAAACTAGGCATACAGTTAACTCTTTTATGATGAAAGGTTTCTTTATTCCACTTTAGGATGTATTAGACAATGAGTGATTAAGCAAAAAAAAAATACTTATCTACTGTAAGTTACTGTTAATACAAATTGCCTTAAAAGCCCACTTTGGGCTTACCCTGTGGCTTTTTGACTCTCAAAATCTTCTAAAAGACATGGAACATCGTGGTACACAACCTCACCCCATTTCCAAACGTTATCAATTTTTATTGACTTCCAAATACACTTCAGATCCTCTCATCCCATCCTATTGGTACAAGGAAACTACCAATACATACCATTAGACAATCTAAGATTGATCCAATGCAAATGACTGCATAACGCTTACAAGACCCCACAGAAATTGTTTAAATTTGGTTTATTAGACTTGGATAGGTGTCTTTAATGTATCTTGGCAGAAGGGACAATTAGACATATTATTTCGGATTGTCCTAATGCATGCCACATTTGGAATCTAATTAAACTAGATCTGAGTAAGAAACTGTCTTTTAAACATGTCTTTACCTTTCAGGATTGCATTTTGGGAAACCTTAGTAAGGTAAACGGTTCATCTGTTAGAGCCTTAATATCTATAGTAGTCATCTCAACAAACAATGTATAGTAAAACGTTGGTTAGACAACCAGACTTTAAATATAAATGAATGGACTTTGAATATCTGACTTAACTTACAGATTAACAGGCTGATTTATTTATTTCATAATAACATCTCCAAATGTTATGATAAATGGTGCAGGATTTATAAATTATTGTTATTATAACTTAGTTTACCAACTCCCTTTACCAACCCCCTGATATACTGTCTAGGCTCTGTGACTTAAGACCTACTCAGTGTTATGCTATTATATTGATTACTTTTAAGAGGCTTTTCCTGTTTGGATTTATTCAATTTATATTTAAAGGTTATTCAATTTCACAAATATTAGATTTTGGGATTGACAGAGTGGTGGATTATGTTTGGGTATGTGTATTACCACTATATTATATAACTGAATTTTGTGTAATTAATTCCTTTATGTTATGGTTGTACTATATTGTATTGTAACAAAATCTTTACTAAAATAAAAGAAAGTTAAAAAAATAACTTTGGTCACACATGGCACATGCGAAATTTCATGTGAATCGCTTGAATGGTTACAAAGTTATTAAAGTGCTAAGTTTTGAGTTTAACATAGAAGTGAAGACTGAACCCAAACTATAGGGGTGTGACCGCACCCCTAATATATATATATATATATATATATATATACATATACATATATAGTACTTTCAACATCCTGTCATGTCATAATGCTTACATCTGTGAGACAGAGTTTCATGTATGTGCCCTGGAATACCACACTGCAGCCAGCAGGGCGTGTCACAGAGGTAAAACGCCCAGCTCATGGGAAAGAGGACGAAGGATACTCAGCATTTGCACATCATCTGCTATCTGACCAAAGACTGGCGTCGGATTTGAAAACTGACACTCACCAACCCTCCTGACCAGGCGAAGGGTGCAAACCTGGCAGTCACAATGGATTAGGGGAACTAGGGGAAAACAGTTGCTAAACAGAATAATAAAAGCATACATTTCTTTCTTTCTTTTCTGTGCACACTGACCCACTTCCCATATATTACATTCTCTCATGCCTGGTCTTGCTTACATCACCACTGGGACTGAGTGGAATGTCAAACCTTCTGACAGCATAGAATTATGTGGAATTTCAGAAAGTTCTGCAAATTCCCTTAGTAGCAGAATTTTGACATTTTGCAAACAAAGTGGTTTACGTGAATTAGTAATCTGTAGTTTCCATAAACTGTAAATTATTTTTCTGTAATCCATGATCCATGGGAAATTATTCAACAGTGTTCACAGAAATTGGAATTCTGCAGAATTTAAAAAGAAATTCCAAAAAATATATTGTAAGCTCAGCTGCCATTCTGCACCAGTTCTGTCAGCAGAACTGCACATTCTACACTGCCCTAATCACCACCAGCTGGCAACGGCAGGGCTGAAGCTTTGCTGGCCACTTCAGGAGGGCTCCGTTTCTGGGCTGCCTTACATTTAGGATTCATTAAATGAATAATCCAAATTGCCCCGAACTTCATGGGATTTTTTTTTATTCAGGAGGAAAAAAAATCAGTAAAAAAGGTAGACATTTAAGCTGAGGGAGATATGCATGTGTTATTTTCCAGTTATTAATATTAATAATAATCACCAAGATAACATAATTAAGTTTGATGTTACAGAAAGGAAACAGTCAAAAACAAAGCTGATTGAGAGGAAGAGCCAACTAAAAGAGGGAATGATGAAAATGTAACCCAGGTAAATTGGATGGCAATGTTCACTGATAAAAAAACTGGTGCAACATGTGGGAATATTTAAGTGTGAGATCGGCAGTGCCCTCAAGGAGCATCCAACATCACAGGCACAACTTAAAAAAAGTGCAGTAAGCAGACACACTTAGGCATATGCTTCAGTGGTGGATCGGGGGTAAGGGGTTAGTACCCCTTCATTGTCTTCCCCATTTCTACAAATTTGGTGGGTTCTTCTCTCTTGACTCCTCTAAAAATGTGCAACCCCCCATGATGTGTCTTGATCTGCCCCTGTATTTCATTTGCATGCTTTTTTTGCTTACTTTATTACTTATAAACTTTTAATGAAAACATGATTCTTTGTTATTTGGTCTTTATCTGCTCTGGTTGCTTGTCTACAAGTGATATCATAATCCTGTTCTGTGACGTCCCACTTGGGTAATGTAGAAATGATTGTGATGTCACAGGAGAGAATTACGATGCCACTTGTAGACAAACAGCCAGAGCAGATGAAGGTCAAGTCACATAAAACTCCTGTTTTCATTGAAAATGACTTTAATAATAAAGCACAGAGGGAAGCTATATACAGGAACTATCTGAGTTATAGGTTGAAATTTGTCCCCTACTAGGGACCCTAGGAGTTTTGGCGAAACATTAAAAATATAGTCAGTGGTGCCTCTAAATGCTACATTGCTAACATTCTCATTGGTGGTATAAACTGCAACAATGCATTAACAATTGTGAATGCTTTCAATACCCAGTCCTCTGACCTGTCTACTTTCACCCACCTATTTACTCCCCCAATGCAGAGGATCCATCTGACAGATCCCAACCTGGATTTGTTTCTCACCCGCTTTTTTACCTCAAAGCTGTGTCTGCAAGTGAGACACAAAGACTCCTGACCAGTCTCTCCCCCCTTGCCAGAGCTGGGCATGACAATTTGGAAACCAAACTTATCCACCTAGGTGTCCCTTTCCTTGCCCTGCCAATTACCCATATCTTTTTAAAACATCCTTTATTATTGAGTTTATCGCTGAACTATGAAAGGTTGCTAGGGTTGTATCAGGATTTAAACAAGGTGATCCAAAAAGCTTTGAAAACTACCAACCCATAGCTATCCTATCTGCTATTAGCAAGTTACTAGAGAAAGTGGTAGCATCTCAACTTATGGACTATATTCAGAGACATGAACTACTATCCTTGGAACAGCATGGTTTCTGTAAGGGTTATAGCACCTCCACTGCTCTTGCCAAGGTCACATCAGAGATTAAGGTTGCCACAGACCATGGCAAATTGATAGGAGTGATCTTTATAGATCTCTCTAAGACCTTTGATTTGGTTGACCATACTCCCCTGTGCTCAAAGCTTTGGCTTGTCAGCCCCTGCCATAGCCTGGTTTACAAACTATGTATAAGGAAGGTAGCAACTTGTTAGGTTTAACAGGGTGTCCTCTGATCCCAGTCATGTCAAAACTGGGGTCTCACAGGGGTCCATTCTGGGACCCATCCTCTTCTCCTTATTAATTAATGACCTACCTCAGGTGCGGGCCCATAGTAGTGCCACTTTACATGCTAATGACCTGGTGCTCCTAACTAACTCACAGGACATCAGCATCATTAACTCACACCTGAAGACTGACTTTTGCAATATACAATCTTGGCTCTTGGCTAACAAGTTAGCCCATAATCTCAGAAAAAGACTGGTTATGCTCTTTGGATCTCCGAACAAAATCAAAATAAGTCTCAAGCCCCTGAAAGTCGCTAGTGCTGATGGGTCCCTTGTGAGGTTGCTGACTCCTTTAAATACTTAGGTGTCACCCTCAATCCTCAGATAGACTTCTCCCGGCACAGTCAAAATGGGAGTAAGTCGTGGGCCCGGTGGCGCTGAGGGCTGAGGTGTTGGACACCTTACCTCGTGCCATGCTGGTGACCCATTTTGGGAACAAGCATGGGTTGCCAGGGGTTGGCCAGGGAGGAGAAGGATCAAACTTCTGAGGGACTGCTCTCCTTCTCCAGAGAGGGGGATCTGCCAGTGTTCAGCAGAGACTGGCCCCCAGTGGCGGTGCACCAAAACTGACAGAAGGGGTGTGGAGAAGGGGCAGATGCCTGGAGGAGTGCGTGCGGATGCATGCGCGCTCCCTCTGCCAGCGTCCTACGTGTCCCATCTCAGCAAAAGGAGAGAAAAGCAGGAAAAAGGCCCTGGCTGCACAGCTTGATGGCCGTTCATCCAATCGCATGCCTCCAGTGGGCATCACCGCACATACTGGATCCAGTGCTGGCGGGGAAGATGAGGGGCTCCCCACCACAGGGGCAAGCTGTGGGGGTAAAAATGGTGATGGCCCATAATGTGGAGGTGCGGGGGATGGCCAGCAGCCGGAGGACAGAGTTGCCAGTTAGATTCGGCCAACCAGGGGCCAAGGAGAGAAACATCACCAACTAAAAAAAAATGTGAGCAAGTCAGCAAATAGCAAGCTGGGCCTGGCCTACAGGGCAAAATGCAATCTTACATTAGTGGCATGCCTTGCCCTGGCTAAAGGAATACATTGTTATGGGCTCATGACCTTTACCCATACCACCAAATCTAGTTTATCAAAATGGGATGTTTCCTACAACAACATGTGTCATTTTGCGCCCCCCCCCCCCACGACTCACTCATCATTGTGAGTTATAGAACAAACTTGACTGGCTCTTTCCAAGAAATTATAGGACTTTTCGTTGGGTTGCTTCATTGACAAAGTAGTCACAGCTGCTATGCCTCCAACATACGGAACTATTTAAGCCTGTTAACTCAATATACCTACTTAGGTCCAATGACACATCTGTGTTCCTTGTTCCTAAAACCTGTACATTGATGGGGGGCTGGGCATTTGCTGTCTGTGCATCTACACTATGGAACTCCCCACACATGCTTGCTGTGCCACCTCCCACATCAGATTTATTTGGGAAGCAGTATAGAGCAGTGGTTTAAGGCTCGGATCTGCAAATCTGGAGACCTGGGTTCGAATCCCACAGCCCCCACTTGCATACTGTGTAACCCTGAGCAAGTCAATTAATTTCCCTGTGCTCCCAGGTCACACCCGTAAACAAGCTTTCAGCTTAGTGTGCCACTCCTTGTTAAACAGTTGAAAAAAAAAAAGAAGGTTCCTCTGGGATCATCTGAGGTTAACCTTGGCCTGCAACTGTACCTAATTAGTGGTGCCCTCCCCCACAAACAAATGTTGCACTTTATCATTCTGTCTGGTCTCTATCTAGAGCCTTGTTTGAGTATAGTTTTAACTGTTAAATTGTTAACCTTGTTATATGCTGTTCCCTTGACTCACTTTTAAACCTTGCATTGCCTGTATATCTTTTGCGTCTTGTTTAACCTTGCACTGTCTGTTTATTACTTGTAATCTCCTGGGTCATACCTGGAAGTAGGCATATACTTGTCTAGTGTGCTTACCTGGTCAGCAAAAGCTAAATAAAATAAAATAAAAATAAGTCTTAGTTATTTTAAAGTTTTCCCTGTGATGTCAGATGCTCTTTAACAAGAACTTTCTGACTGTAGGAAAAAGGGGCAGCACCTAAGGTCCTAGTTAAGTAACTAGACAATGAGATTAGCCTTAAATTAGGACTAAAAAGTGGCATGCAACAAAGTTAGAGCTAGTGGCACAGATAATTATAAAGGAATACCATAAGGATCAAGGAGAAGAAAGAAAGAAAGAAAGAAAGAAAGAAAGAAAGAAAGAAAGAACGAACTAAGAGGGAGTGTGAAAATGATATGTAGTCACCATAAAGAGAAGTAACAGAGATTTATGTAAGCATGTTAGAAACAAGAGAATTATTAAGGAAGGGTGAGGCCACTCAAAAAATGAGAAGGGTGAAGTAACTGCAGAGGATAAAAGAAAGGCAGTGTTGCTTAAGAAATACTGTGCCTTAATGTTTACAGAGGAGCATATGGGAAGTTTTCTGGGTTTTTTTAGATGAAGAAGTAAGTAGAATGGCAACTAACAGATACATTAACTAATGAAATAGTACCCAAGAAGGTAATGGCATTGAAAATGGATATGTCCCCAGAAACAGATGGTATGCAACTCAAAATACAGGAGGTGATTAGCGTAGAAACAGCAGAGAAATTTGTTTTATTTTATTGAAATCTAGGATTACAAATACCTTTGAGCAGGAACTGCTCGTTTACAAAAGCTCCACGTCGAAGGAATGGGGGGGTATACATACATACAAAGGTCAACATAATAATACATAGTTACACAATAACAAGAAGTAAGAGACTAAGGCTTAGGAAATTCCAATAATTCAAAATGTGCCAAATGTTAGGTAGCATGACATAACCAAGCAGGGCAATCTTGGAAATAAGCACTGCAGGTGAGAGGGAAGGGGTATACAGGCAGGAAGGCCATTGTCGGAGGTGAGGGTGAGGTAAGAGCTCTAAAGGGAGAGAGGGAGGATAGAAGTCAGGAAATGCCCAAGGGGAGGAAAGGGGGAGGAAAGGGAGAGGGGGCAAGGGGTTAGGCAGGTAGAAGGGGGCAAGGCGGTGAGAGATAGCTGTCAAGACTGAAGTGGAGGGCGGTGAACGGTGGGCCCCCGATTAGGCAAGGCAGTCACAACGACTAGTTGAAATGAGATGAATTCGGAGTTGTCTCTTAAAAGGGCCAAGAGCAGCAGCAGTAAGAGTTTCTTTGTTGAGAGTATTGTACCACTGTGGTGCTCTGTTGGCAAAGGTCCTCTGGCCCATGGTAGTCTGGCATCTGGGGACAAGGAAGGTTAGTTGTTGTGAACTTCTAGTTCTCTGGGTGCTGTGGTGGTCAGTAAGTAGCTTTTCAATGCCCGGGGGCATGACCTCGAGGAGGACTTTTTTGGCTAAGAGGCAGGTTTGATACTGTATCCGGCTGATGAGGGGTAGCCATCCTGCCCTAGTGTACAGGTCACAAGTGTGTGTAAGTTGATCAGCCCCAGTGAGCAGCCTGCATGCTTTGTTGAGTGTAACTGTAATTCTGAGGAGGGCAGAGGCGGAGGCAGAGCCATAAATTGCTAGCCCGTGATCGATGATGGAAGTGACAGAGCTGTTGATAGCCAACCGGAGACTGGCTTTTCCAAAAATCATTGGCAATGAGTGATGTAGGACTGGAGGATGAAAACTGTTATATCTGTGTAAAAGTAAAAATGGGAGAAGAGGTCCTGTATGGCAAGCAATCATGGACCATGTCTTTCTTTTTTTGTAATAGTAGATCAACTAATGGATACTACAGTAAGAGATTAAATAAATAAAAAAAACACATTTTTGAGCAGATCATGATTAGAAATGGTCAACAGGGATTTGAAAAACGGAGATCACATTTGAGTAATCTTAGGTTTGTTTACAGGGGAAAACAGAATGTACAGACAAGAGGGTGCAATACTGTATGTTTAGTTTATATAGATTTTAAAAATCTAGTAATATGCTGCATGACAGAGTGGTTGCAAAGATTATGGCACATGGTAGAAAAGAGAAAGAAGTAGTACAGACAGATGGCAGACAACAGAAGGTTGCAGTAAGTGGATAGTTCTTGAATAGTAGGCAATAGCTATTGGGGTGCCCCATCGAATGGTGTTGGTTCTGACCACTTTGACAATCCCATGCCATCCCATCCCATCCCATAACATACTACATATCAGAAAGCAAGCAAGCTTTATAAAGCGTCCATCCCCGGAGGCTCTAGGTGCATTGCAATACAGTACCATACTGTACACTACATTACCACACAATACAATATATATAATGGAATAGTGTGTGTAACAAGAATTTTACAAACACACATGGGGTTGAATGCTTCATAAACCCTGAGAGTGAAGCCTGGGGATCTATACAAGCATCCAGCATCGAGGATGTGTGTACAATTTCAGTTTTACACACTACCTCATGTCTTGTTTTATATAATTGCTGTGTGGCATTTTTTTGCCACAGTAATTATATAAATACATCTTGATCTCTGTGCCAGTAGCTGCAATCAGGCTGAAGCAGGGAGACAGTGTACACATGTGAGGAGATAGGGAAGCCCAGTGTGTGTCCACTGTTATAGGGAAGGAAATGATCCCCAGTTATTATAATACAACTACAATACATTACCATACTATTCCATCTGTTAGTGTCATTCATACAGAGTACTGCAAAAAGGTTTATAGATTAATCAAGAAAAAATATGTAAAGTCAAAATGAAGAACAATAAAACTAAAAGCAATATATAGTTAATATACAAAACAAAATGGTTGAACTACTACTACTAAACGTTAGTAGCAAATGTACTAATTGATAAATGCATCATATTATAATTAGTGCCACCAGCTGATAAAATAAACAATTATTAGCATCATGTGCTTTGATACAGGGACACAGAAGAGAGGTGGAAAGACAGGAGAGAACAACTACACTTTGAGAAGTGATTTAAAGATTGGAGCCTTCCTTGTGAGTGACTGAGGGGAATATTCTGTGGTGACTCTTTTTGTCGCTCTCTCCTCGGCATGTGACTCCACAGATCATTAGGTCTTGAATGATTGCCTAGGAAAGTACAGAGAACTCGCTGGTACAATGTTGCACTGGCTTGAGTCTTTCTTTGCTGACAGAGCACAGCGGGTAACCCTGGGGACATTTTTCTCGGGGTAGATGCAGTGCACTGTGGCATTCCTCATGGCTCAATCTTGTCCCCGATGCTGTTCACAGAACACATGCTGCCCTGGGGAAGATCATAAGATGTGTAATCTATGTTTTTACCTGTGTTTGTACCTCTCCTTCACACTGGATTGAGGAGACTCTGTTGCCATGATAAAGTGATGCTTATTGATGCTTATCTGAACTGAGCGATAACCGATTGAATGACTGCCACTTAGTTGAGCCTCAGTCCAGGTAAGACAGAATTATAAATAGAAACATAGAAACATAGACTTTGATGGCAGATAAGGACCGCTTGGCCCATCTAGTCTGCCCATTTCCATACCTACAGGATGAGCTGCAGATCCTAGTTAACCAACAGCATATTTCTTCCTACCCCCCACAAGAATTGCCTTATGTCTGTCCCATGCATTTTTGAATTCTCCCACAGTTTTAGACCCCACAACCTCCTCAGGAAGGCTGTTCCATGCGTCCACCACCCTCTCTGTGAAAAAATACTTCCTCACATTGCCCATGAGCCGTCTCCCCTCTATCTTCAAATTGTGTCCCCTTGTTCTTGCACATCTCTTTTTCTGAAAGATGCTACCCTCTTGGACTTTGTTGATTCCACTGAGGTACATAAAAGTTTCTATCATATCCCCCTCTCACTCCTTTCCTCAAGGGTATCGTGTTAAGCTCCTTTAGTCTCTCCTCATATGGCTTCTCTTGCAGACCCTGCACTATTTTAGTTGCCCTCCTCTGGACTGCCTCCATCCTGCCTATGTCCTTGCGGAGATGGGGTCTCCAGAACTGGACGCAGTACTCCAGATGGGGTCTCATCAACTGTCTGTACAAAGGGATAACAACTTCCTCTTTTCTGCTGGTGATGCCTCTCCCTATACATCCCAGTATCCCCACAGTCCTCCCTACTGCTTTCTTACATTGCTTGCTAACCTTGAGGTCATCCTATACGATTTTGTTGTTACTACCTCCCCCCCACTGTGTAATCTTCCTCTGGGTTTTTGTTTCCCAGGTGCATTATTTTGCACTTCTTTGCATTGAATCCAAGCTGCCATACTTCTAACCATTCCTCCAATCTTGCCAAGTCTCTTCTCATCCTTTCCATGCCTCCTTGCGTATCAGCCCTGTTGCAGATCTTTGTGTCATCTGCAAAGAGGCATACTTTTCCTTCCAGTCCCTCTGCAATGTCAATTATAAAGACATTAAAAGGGCGACCCAGTACTGAACCCTGCAGTACCCACTAATAACCCCTCTTTCTTCAGAGTGGACTCCATTTACAATTACCTTCTGTGTCCTGTTGTTCAGCCAATGCTTTCAGGCAACCACCTGGGGACCCACTCCCAGGCTGGTTAATTTGATTATTAATCTTTTGTGTAGGACTGTGTCAAATGCCTTGCTAAAGTCTAGGTTAGGCCATATCCACAGCCCCTCCCTGGTATACTACTTTGGTCACCCAGCCAAAGAAATCAATTAGATTCATCTGACATGACCTTCCCGCT
Organism: Neoceratodus forsteri; assembly: GCA_016271365.2. Lineage (NCBI taxonomy): Eukaryota > Metazoa > Chordata > Ceratodontiformes > Ceratodontidae > Neoceratodus > Neoceratodus forsteri. The sequence goes on along the minus strand of JADMNL010000022.1, from coordinate 491,885,167 downwards.
GTGAACCCATGCTGCCTTGGGTCCTGTGCCCCACTGGCCTCTAGATACTCAACAATTCTTTCCTTCAGAAGTGATTCCATCACTTTCCCTACCACAGAGGTCAAACTGACAGGTCTGTAGTTTCCTGCCTCTGTCTTGCTCCCACTTTTGTGTAGGGGAATCACATCTGCCTTCCTCCAGTCCTCAGGTATCACACCATCCTCCCATCATTTGATAAAAAGAGTAGTCATTAGTGTCACTAGTTCTTCCCTTAATTCTTTTAGACTTCTGGGGTGAATTCTATCAGGCCCCATTGCTTTGTCCACCTTCAGTTTTAGGAGTTCTTTCAGAACACTTTCTTCTGTGAAAGGACAGGGATCAACCCCCCTATCCAGAGTGCTTCTGTTAATTGGATTAGGCACCTTCCCATCTCCTCTTTTGTGAATACTGAGCAAAAGTATTCGTTTAGTATCCCTGCTTTTTCACTGTCCCTCTCTGCCCACCCACTGTCCATTCTATTCAGCCTCACTATCCCTCCCTTTGTCTTTCTACGCTCCCTGATGTACCTTTAAAAGGTTTTATCCCCCTTCTTAACCGAGTTGGCTATCTTTTCCTCAGTTTGGGCCTTTGCTATTCTGACTTCCCTCCCTGCTTTATTCTGCCTTAACTGGCACAGTTCTCTGTCCTGCTCCTTCTGTGTTTCCTTATACTTCCTAAATGCTATCTTTTTCTCCCTAACCTTCCCCGCCACCTCTTTTGACAACCATAGTGGCTTTTTCTTTCATTTTGATTTGTTTATTTGCTTCACACAAAGGCTTGTTACATCTGTGATGGCAGTTTTGATGTTTCCCCATTGGAGCGCCACCCCTCCTTCTAGCCTGTTTGCTAGTGCTTTTCTAAGGCACTCTCCTATCTTGCCAAAGTCAGCCCTCCTGAAGTCCAGTACCCTCACTTTCGTACGGCTTGACTCTGCAGCTGAGTTTATCATGAACCACACTGTTTGGTGGTCACTTGTTCCCAGATGGCTATCCACTTCTAGATCTGAGATTCTCTCACTGTCCCAATTTGAGAGTATGAGGTCTAAGACTGCTCCCTCACGACTGGGTTCCAAAACTAGCTGTCTGAAGCATGCCACCTGTAGGGCATCGAGAATGGCCCTGCTCTTGAAAGTGGCTGCAGCAAAGGTGCTCCAGTTAACATCTGGCATATTCAGGTCCCCCATCAACAGTATCTCCCTTTCTCTGCCATCCTAAGGATGCCTTAAATCATATTCTTGTCCATTCCTTCCCCCTGACATGGGGGTCTGTATACAACCCCTGTGCAGATTGTGGTGCCATTTCCAGTCTCTAAGGTGACCCACAGTGCCTCCTCTCCTCCCTGTTTACTCTTTTGTTCCATTGCTTTTATCTCTTCCCTTACATCATAAATCATAGATGAAAGTGAAGAGGAATGTTATCACACTGACATATCTGGGCAGCTTCACCTTCCAAGCCATGGATAGGAATAAAAATCCGGGGGTCAGAATTCCCTGTGACATCTGTTGTTTTCTGTAGTGTTTTTTTATCTGTGGGACATGGTCCAGCTGAATTAGGAGACCTGGTGACTGTGGTTCATGCCTTCATGACACCCCACCTTGACTACTGAAACACTTTATGTGACAGTTTCTGGAGGTTTGGTGTAATATCTCTAGCTGGTGCAGAATGCTGGGGTCATGCTTTTCAATGGAAGTGAGCGGTGCAGCTCCACGCTGTTACATGAAATGTCGGCGCGCAGCATCTGCCATGTTCCTTCGTCATGGCCTTTTCAAAAATAAATTAAGTAAATTAAACAGCATAAAAACTGGGCTCTCATTGAAAAATGCCTAATGGGGGGGCAAGGCTTTGGGGTGGGCTGTGTAGGATGTTGACCATTTTCCTTTAATCATATCATGCCTGTGCTGCTTGATCTGTGCTGACTTCCAGTTAGATGGTGCATCTTCTTCAAGATATGCATGATGCTGTTCTCCCAGCCTTTTTATAATCCTGGCTAAATGATGTGTCTTCCTGAAACTGTTTCATCCTTTCATAATGTATTCTTTTTTATTTATGGTGTCCGTATTCCTTGTTTTTTATGTTCAGGGCATTGATCCTCTGAGATAAGGTGCTATATAAATAAAAAGTTATTGCTTGAGTGATTGATTAATTGACTAGAGTCCATTTGGTGAAGGTAAATAAATGGGCTATTCCACACATATTAGGGAGCAGGGAAACTGAGAATGGAGTTGGACACCAACAGGGGCAAGGAACACAGGGAATGAAGTAGTTAAGGAGGATGAGAAGCAAAGGGGATTCAGTCAGAAAGTAGCAGAGACGTACATGGGGTCTAACAATCAGTTTCATTTTGGCATATGGTTTTGGGTGCCTAATATTTGATAAATACCTGTTTTTAATATTATTTGCTTCAGGCATTTAACAGCTGCACAATAAAATCTATTGTACAACACTTAAATATTTATGGACACTAAACAGAAAGTGGAGAGAACATTCACCCTCCAAAAATTAGAAAACATCACCATCCAATGCTTCTCATCTGCTAGAGGGGTCCAAGAGCCCAGTTCCCTCCCTCTTCCTCAGCCTGTAATGTAAATAAACCCATAGCCCCCCCCCAACTCATGCATCTGACATTATCTTTTTTAGTAGTTCTAGGAGTGGTAGTGGTTCACATCCACACTCTGGCAGTTACTCTGGAATGATGCTGTTGGCTGGAATGTCTTTAAGCTAAGCTCCTCCCATAACCTAGGTGGTATAACACCTGATTCTGTCCCATGACATCAGATCTCACATGCTGGATGCAGGATCAGGTGCCACTTGCCAGGGCAGGCTGGGTGGGTTGTGTGGATGTGAACCATATATCACTCCCAGAACTACAGTTACAGGTAAGTAACCTATTCTTCTAGAAACGTGGATATGGTTCACTTATCCACACTCTGGCAGATTCCTAGCAGTTCTCTGGGAGGAGGAAGCAAGGTGCGCACCCCTGGTTGATGAACAGAGACTGGAGAACCAAGTTCCTAAAACTCAGGTCCCAGCATGACTCAAGGTTGATTCAGTAATGGGAAATGAAGGTGTGTGCTGACTTCCAGGTAGCAGCCCTTCAGATCTCCTGTATAGGGACATCCCTGGAAGCAGACACTGAGGCAGCAGTATATCTGGTGGAATGAGCTCGAATCCCTACCCCAACCAGCGAATCCAAAGCAGAGATTGATACAAGCTGTGATTCACCTTGCAACTGTTTACTTTGCTGCTGGTCTGCCAGGTGTGGCTTCAGTGTAGGTAGCAGAGAGCTGGTGGGTCTGTCCCCGAACTCTAGCCTTATGCTTCACATAGTAGGAAAGTGCTCTCCACATGTCCAGGGTGCGGAGCCTGCAGCTGACCTCTGAAGCTGGATTGATAAAATATACCAGTAAGTTAATCAACTGTTTAAAGTGAAAATCCAATACCACCTTCGGGAGGAACTTTTGGTTGGGGCAAAGGATGACATTGTCCCTGTGGAAGGCCAGATAGGGAGAGTTCATCAAGAGTGCCTGGAGCTCTTCAGTCCTTCTGGCACATGTAATTGCCACCAGGAAGGCTGTCTTCCATGATAGGTGTGACATCTCACACCTGTGCATTGGCCTGAAAGGCTTGCCCATGAGCATAGCCAGAACCAACAATAAGTCCCATGGTGGAGGTGGTTTATGCGCCAGAGGGGGCAAGTGGTTGAGACCCTTGAAAAAGTGCCTGACTACCTTCTCCTGGGTCACTCTCTCTTACCAGCCTGTATCCAGTAAGCAGAGAAGGCTGACAGTTGCCCCTTAAGGGTTATCACTCACAGTTCCTGCTGGGAAAGGGATCAGAGGTGGTCCAGGATGCTAGCCACAGGGCAGGCAAGGGGACCAAGCTCCTTGCCCTGACTCCAAATGGAAAATATCTTCCATTTAAAGGCATAGCACTTCCGAGTTTACTCTTTTCCTGGAGGCCTCCACCACAGAAGCATAGAAACACAAACAATTACTGCAGAAAAAGACCAATGGCCCATCCAGTCTGCCCATGGGTCTCTACAGAGCCCCATGACTCTACAGAACCCCATGACCACGTGGAGGACATCCTCAGAAAGACCCAAGGACTGGAACTCTAGCCACTCAGGAACCAGGCTGTGAAGTGCAGGGACTGAAGGTCTGAGTGCAGGACTGTCCCCTGAAATCTGGTCAGAAGGTCTGGGCAAAGAGGCAGTTGCCATGGAGACCTGTTGCTGAGGTTGAGGAAATCCAGGTACCAGAACTGTTGAGGCCAGTCTAGAGCTATCAGGATCATCTGTGCCTTGTCCTTCCTGATCTTGACCAGTACTCTGTGGATCAGGGTGAAGGAAGGAAAGGCAAACACGAGTTCTGGGATCCAGGGCCTTGTGACGGGCATCCTGCATCAGTGTTCTGGACTGTGGTGGGTGGGCACAAAACACCTTAGTCTGGCATTCTCCCAGAAGGCAAATAGGTCCACTGAGGGTGAGCCCCACAGAGAAAACAGGTGGTTCGCCACCTCCTGATTTAGAGACCACTCGTGTGACATCTCTCCTAACCACCTGAGAGCATCTGCCATCTGATTATTCATCCCAGTGACAACAATAGCCAGGAGATCGATGCCCAGGCTGCACATGAGGGTTCAGGTGCAGAGTGCCTCCTGACACAGAGAAAAAGAGTGTGTGCCACCCTGACTGTTTAGGTAAATCATGGTCATGGTGTTGTCCGTCTGGACTTGAATGACCTGACCCCTGACTAGTGGAGTAAATTCTGTCAGAGCTAAGCACACTGCATGGAGCTCCAGCAGGTTTATGTGGTGATGAAACTCCCTGGGTGACCAGAACCTGTGGCCTGTGTGGTCTCCCAGGTGTGCTACCCACCCTACCAGAGACGCATTCATTGACAGTGTGAAGGTTGACTCTGGGCAGGCAAATGCGATTCCATCCTCCAGATGTTCTGGGACAAGCTACCACTGGATGGCATCCCACATCAGCTGGGTCTCTGTGACCAGCTGGTCTAAGTGATCTAGGTGCTCGGACCACTAATGGCCCAGCTCCCACTGAAGGTGGTGTATCTGCCAGCAGGCCCGGTGGATCACATTGGTGCAGTATACCATGTATCCTAAAAGCCATAGGAAATCCTGGACAGGGCACAAGAGCCCAACCTAAAATGATCAGGCAAAGGAGTTAAGATCCTGTGCCTGGAGCATCAGCAAGCAGGCCTTGGCTCACAGGGAGTCTAGTTCTGCCCCAATGAATTTGATTACCTGTTTCAGTACCAATTTGGACTTGTCCAGGTTGACCAACAGGCCCAAGTCTCAGGAGGTCTGGAGAGCCAGGTCTGTGAACTGCTTCATGGCCTCGCTGGATGAACCGGCTATTAGCCAGTTGTTCAGGCAGTGGTACACGCTGACTCCTAGGTGATGCAGGTGGGCCACTACGACTGCCATGCATTTGCTGAAGACCCTGGATAAAGAGGAGAGGCCAAAGGGCATGACCTGGAACTGGTACAGGACCCCTTCTGCTTGGAAACAGTGGTAGCGGCACTGAGATCAAGAGATGGGAATGTGAAAGAATGCATCCTGAAGGTCCAGGGAGTAAAACCACATGTTTTGCTCCAAGGATGGTATAATCTGGCTCAGAGTGACCACCAGGAACTTGCACTTGTGCACATGCTGGTTGATATCGTGTAGATCCAGTATGGGGTACCAGCCCCCATCTGTTTTGGGACCATGAAGTACCTGGACACATAAACTTGACTGGGCAGCAAGTCCAGGACATGGGCTATGGCCCCTTTCACAAAGAGCTGAGCGATGTCCTCCCTGAGGGTGGACAGCATGTCCTGAGACTCCCTGGACTCTCGAGGCATGTGGAGGTGGTAAGGCAGGAGAGCCTTGAAGTCTAGTGACAATCCTCTGCCCACTATGTCCAACACGCATTTGTCCATTGTGATTGCAGATCAACATGGCAAGAAGTGATGCAGCTGGCCTCCGACTGGGAGAGCAGTCATGGATAGGTGGAGGGATGATACCCTCCAGCCTGTTACAGGGCAGCTTTTGTGGGGGCACTGGTGACTGCTGCCAGAGGGGCACCACTACCACTGCTCCCCCTTTGATTGGACCTTGGGCTTCAGACTTTTGCTTGGGGCACCAGACCTGAAACTGACCCTGCTGGGGCTGCTGCCAGGGAGGTTGTGACTGACAGAATTAGTACTGAAAAGTCTACTTCTTAGGTTTTTTCCTTCTGGTCATTCTGGGGTGAGGTCACAGATTCAAGGGTGGCACTGGACTTCTCAGTCTGGGTGAGATACCTTTCCACCCCTGGGCCAAAGAGGTCAATGCCCAGGAAAGGGACATCAGTCAGCTTCTGTTGAGTGTCCACCATGAGGGTGGACAAATGCGGCTAAGCCCTGCAATGCATGGAGACGGGTCCATGACAATTTGCTCCCGACAATTTGCTTCCTGACATTCCACTCACGACAAATCACTCCAGCGTTAACTCACTCCTGCTAATTCTGCTCCCGTCAATTCACTCCCAGTACAACACTCTGTACAACTGTTTTTGTAATATTTTTATTTTAGTTCCCTTATTCTAGTTTGGCCACAGATTTCACCTTCGGATTAAGTGAATTAAATGCTCCCTTGAATCATTTTACAATAACCTGTGTGTCAGCTCTGCTCCTTCCCTGCCTCATAGGTACTGCACTTCAGTGTTGCCTCCTGTTTGCTTTGCACAGAACTGGAATTTGTTTTGCTTAACCTTGTTAACCTTTTCAGTTCCTCCCCCCATGTAAATCAGTATTAATCTTTTTAAATTTTTGCTAAAATACACAAAGTAAAAATGTAGTTTTATCAGTTTTCGACAGCATTCCATTAGAACTACGTAGATACCACCTGATGACATTTTACTATACAGTGTAGGTATTGCAGCTTTAACTGATGTCCGTCATCATGATTATACTTCAGACAGAAAGCGAAGAGAACAAACTGTATATTTTTAAGGGTTGGAGGAGACTCATATAGCCAAACTGTATATGTACAAGCCTCTCCCTAGATGTACTAGAAATGGTGGCTTACATTCATGAGTCCAAACAAGAAACCGATGCCAACCAGGAAGTAGTTGCTGACCATGAAACTAATTTCAGCATGATAATTGTGAATGGTACAAGATTTAGACAATTTTTTATTTACAGTATTTCTTAACTAACGCTATGCTTAAGTTCATAGTACTACATCCATCTGATTAACAGACTGTCTTTCTGAGCTTTCATTCTTTTTAGTAACAGAGGTATAATTTGCCTTCCCTACAATTGAACTGATCAGTTTCTAGTGTCAGTTGCATCTGTTTTTGTCCATGTACTGTAGTATATTTTAACCTATTTCTGTGTAATATTTTACTTCATAAGTCTTCTATGTGATGTGCCCATTTATGAGCCATTATTTGACTGTGTCTATCTTTTATTTTGCTCGAGGTTTTGGGGGAGGTTTCGTGTTGGGGAGCAGGTGTTGGTTGCGAGTGTCTATAGTGGGCGCATGAGTAGTATGAGTTATCAGTGACTCACATCCTATCATCAGAGCAACAGCAAGAGCATCTGTATGTTCCAGATTTAACTTTTTGATGTTTTGATCATATAAATTGATTTCAACACATTACAAATGCTGTAATGGGGAGGGACAAATAGGGACTTTTACTATATGTTTAGTATGATTGCGGAGTATTGGTTATTGAATTTAGCAGTCTGTTACATTTTTTATTACATTTTCATATCTACCTGTATGGGTCTCAGCCAGCATTAGTTGTGGTAATCAATTTCCATGGGAGTGAGCTGTCAGGGGAGCGTGTTATCGTAGGAGCGAGTTGATGCAGGACTGAAATGTAGGGCAGTGAATTGTTGGGAGTGAATTGTCAAGAGCAAATGATCATGTTTCCCATGGAGACAGTTACTGCCACTGCATAGGTGCACAAATCACCCATGTCCAAGGCTGTCTGGAGCTGATGTTTAGCCAGCAATTGACCTTGGTCTCTAATGAGCTCCACTGCCATCCACTGCTCTTGAAGGAGGTGGGGGAGTGTGACAGGGTTGTATAAGACCCTGTCCCATTTGTTAGATAGAGTGAAAAGCAAGGATCTGTTTTATCCTCACCTATTTCCACCTCTTCTCTTGTCTTTTGCTTGTCTGATTGCACAATCAAATTTTCCTGTGGCACCTAAGGAACTGGCCACTTCAAAGGTTCCACACACATCCTGCTATCTCCCTGCCTTCATTTGCTGTTTCTTGCTGTTTCTGTCTTCTCTTTTCCACCATCCCTTGATTTGCAAATATATATAATTATATCGTTGAGATAACTGCAAAAAGCCATTTGGAACTCAGGGAGTTAACTTTGAGAGACAGTTTGACCACCACAAGCTCATTTGCAGAGTTGTCAACAAAAGATCAGTTCTGGGATACAATTATCTATTTTGTTGCACCTGCAGAAAAGAAATTGACAAAGTTCTGATACATTTTGTGAGAAACAGGAGATGCATCTTAACAAGCTCAGGATGCAGAAGTTAATTGCCAGGAAAAGACCTTATATATAAATAGAACTATTTTTTGTTGGTGGGTGGAGAGACTGAAATTTATATTTAGAGATGCCCTCAGATGAAGGCCTTTGTTTTGTTTGAATTGTCTGTATAACGAGCTGTCCTACACAATTTCTTTTTTTTTTATTTTATTGTTATTGATAATAATTAAATGTTACTTGCAAGTTTTATAACTTCCCCTGGTTTGCCTGTGCTTCCTGACCTATGCCTCTATGACAGGGAGGGCTGCATCAAAAATTCCCATCAGGAACTGACCATAGTTAGCCATCACGATGGCACAGTTAGACTGTCGGACACCTGGAGTGGCCTCAGCATACACTTTTTAAGCAGTATGGTCAGTCTTATGGGACTCCTTGTCTGGAAGCTTGTCCACATCCCCCTGGTGCCCAGATTTATGGAACACTGAATTGGTGACCAGACCTTCAGCAATAGGGTGGTCTGAAAACCTGAAGAGGTGGTTTTGTGCTGGAGTTGTTGATTTGATTACAATTTTGCTCTCATTAGCACACCCAACCATGGGGCAGCTCTGATCTATTGTTCATTAGCCCATAAGGACTGCATGCTTGCAGACCATGTGAGCCGAGGTTGCTGGGCAGGATACTGCCAAAGTCCCAGGGTCAGTCCCAAGATGGCCTGAACCACTGGGGAAGACAACCCCTGGGGATTCATCCTGGTCCAAAATGTCCTTGACAGGGTACTTAGCCCTCTTCTGGACTGGCACAAGAGGGATCAACATAGACTCGAGATAAGTCGGAGCAGTCCACTGAAGGAAACAGGGCCATACTCAGTGGAAGACTCCTTGAATAAGCTATGGTCGAAGAGCTGAGTCCTTGAGGAGGCCATGGACTCCTAATCTGAGTCTTTGAAGATGGCCCTCAGCCGTTGTTCACCACAGTCCTCCTGGGAATCTTCACCCAGGGTTATCCTTACTGATACCAGGCTTGACAAGCTGGTGGCTGAATGGCTGGCGTTCTTGGTCAGAGCACCAAGTGATGGCTGTCAGGGAGATGGCTCCACCCTAATCAGTGGAGAAGCAGGTGTGGGGAGCACTTGTGGAACATGGAGTGGTGGGGAAACCACCGGCAGCTGCCCTGTGATGGCCCACTGCTGTCTGAGGAATTACCAGCACATCTTGCACATGGAGGCCTGGGGACACAGGGATACAATAAGGGGGGATGGCTTCGGTACCCACCCAGGGATCTGATGCTCAAACAGACTTGATAGACTGTAAGGCCTAATCTGCTGGTGACTAGTATGTTAGTATATTACACCAGTTCATCACCTCACCTGATGAGGAGGAGTAGGATGAGGAAAGCTGATGGTGGTGCCTACCAGTCAAGCAGGATTGAAAGCATAAATGCCTTGACCTTGACTGTGATCTTGACCATCAACCAGCTTATCGACAGAAAGAAGGGTCTTCCTGTGGTTGGCCATAGATGATGCACCCACTGATGTTGAACAATAAAGGGGATGAAGACCTGACCCTGGGTGGAGGCTGGTCCATAGGAGGATCAGCTGGTGTCATGGATTAGTCCACATCCTCCTGAGTGAGCACTGAGAGCACCAAGGTCTAAGGGATCAACTCCTCAGCCTCATCCGACAACTGGTCAACATGCTCATGAAAAATCTCAACAGCCTGATACAATAGAGCCGAGGTCGACTGGCTTGATGGTGGAGCTGAAGAGCTCTCGACCTGCCCCTTGGCTGAGAGGTGCTCTACAGCAGTCGAGCAGTTGGGTGAGTCAAGAGACAGGACTGAGGACCTTGATCTCTCCCTGTCCATTACCAGCACTGGCAGCACTTGGATTTTGAGCCACAGAGGGCAGAGCTCTCTGCCAAGGTCCAGAAGGACAGGTAAATGTCACAGAATTGGCCCATGATAGACCCTCTGATGTTAGCCCCATGGAACAGTGCCAAGACCGAGGAGGTGTCCGCCGCAGCAGCCACCACTTCCACCTCAAGGGCTGAAAGCTGCTCAGCAGACCTGGCTGCATCTGAGGTCTTTCTGTGGCCCTCCAGGCAGTCCTTCAGATCCCTTTCAGAAGGCTGACCCAGTAAGAGTCGGAGCTTCCAGGCCTCAAGGGACTCAAGAAGCATGGATAAGCACAAGCCACACCCGGCCATGTCATCTTACCCAACCAGGCAGTACATGCACGTGCCATGCGGATCAGTGACCAACATCTTCTACTGGCACCTAACACAAAATTTGAATCCTGGTTTCTTGTGTCCCATCGTTGGTCCAGAGATAGAGTTGAAAGGACTACAAAACTATAAGCAAGACTTCTAAAACCTACAAAAAGAAGAGGTTCGTCAGTAGCACAGAAAATCCTAAATGGGAGAGTGAAGGAGCTGACTTGTTCTTCCAGTGGAAAGAAAGATCTGATGTCATGGGGAGGAGTTAGGGGTTATACCACTTGGGTGGTGGGAGGAGCTTAGCTTAAAGATATTCTGATCAATAACATTGCTCCAGTGGAACTGCCAACATGGATAAATGAACCGTATCCACGCCCCTAGAAAATCCAATATACTGTAAAATGGCTAAAAATGGCTATGAAATATAATGCAATACTTGATAAGTAAATATAAGTAAGTATAGCAGTGGTTAAGAGCACTGAGCTGTAGACCTGGATAACTGGATTTGAATCCCACAGCCACCACTTGAATACTATGTGACCATGAGCAAATCACATAACTTCCCTGTGCTCCCAGGATGCACCTGGAAACAAGTCACATCTTAGTGTGTCTCTCCTGACCAGACATTTTAAGAAAATAAAATAAGGTGCACATAAGGCAAAATAGATGATGGATCAGGAACACATTTTGTACTGTGGTGCAGAATGCATAAAACCCTGCAGACCAGTAGAAAGAGAGGACACTCAGTGGGACAAGAGTCAAGCATAGGGGAGGAAGAAGGATAACAGCTGTGGCTAGTAAGATGGGTGTGGGGGAGTCAGGAGGAGGAAACGATGAGAAAGAGACTTTTCCCATTTTAATGTACTATGCAGTAGATCCCGTCCTTACCAAGCCCCATAACTTGAGATCTGCTCTTAGTCTTCCCAGTCCCCCAGCCCCTAATACCTAATTTGTGGGTGAGGGTGTGTGTGTGTGTGTGTGGGGGGGGGCCTGAGATGCAATTCTGGTTAATGACTGGCAACTGGATTCAAGTAATGGTTAGGGTCCACCACTGCTAGTACAGTAATCCAGACTAACTCAGCAATTCTGTACCTAATTAAAAGCTGTTGTGATTGATATATGCCCTCCCTCCACATCCAGTTCTCAGTGACTGATACATGCGTGGTGGGTGAGGGTATACAGGATAGTTAGTGGTGTTTGTAAAGCATTGTGAGAGGCTTGGACAGTACCATCCACTTGCACCACATTGATTAACGAAATTATGTGCTGTGATGAGCTAACAATGTCAAAGGAACCAATCCACAGAGTCCTCCATAGATGTGAAGGGCCTTTGGTGGCTGCAGATTGCCCCTTTCACACATGCAGAACTCTTTTCTGCAGTAACAAATCTCCCATGTAACCACATAAGTGCCCATTTAAAATGTGTGATATGAACTGGACACACAATGGCCAAATTCCAAATATGCAATTTATCTTCATTTGCAAGGAGGCATGATCTTCACAACTAACTTGTAAAAAAAATAAATAAATAAATAGTAAAATTGTTACATTTGTATTCATAGAAAATATGAACAGGAGTAAAAACTCAGCTGAGCCGTAGCTAATTTACAGTGAGGTCCCAGATGTATTCAAGTACTGTATATTTACAAAACACAGTAAGTTACCGTCAGAAACAAAGACTCACTGCTTTGCCACATGTCCTTCCCCCTTTGAGGACAATACATGGCATATTCTGAGTCAGCCAGGCCATTACCTATCCCCTATAGCTTCATTTAGACTTCATAGTGGGTTAAAATCAATCAGTGGTCTAAAAGGTTTGACTCTGATCAACGTTGCATACACGGACAGATAAATCACAATTGTAGTGTTACAATTTATTAAATCTTTAATAACTACATTTCCCCTGTCTTTGGATCCAAAAAAGAATTGGGGTTAGCCATTACTGGGCAGTATTTATACCTGCCATATCTTTTTGAATCATCAGACACAGAAGACGGCCACATGCTCTTTGGTGGAGTTTATATACTATGTACTAAATTGTCCCTGGGTTTTTTTGCCCTGGGATGGACTACTCGGGATGGGTTACCAACACATGCCCTGAGACTGGGCTCTACCTTCAAAATATCCCAGTTTTTCAGGATAATGTTTCCTACCACCCTGGCATCTGTGGAGTATGTTGTCACGAAGTTCAATCTGTTCATACCCTTCTCCACATTTACCTTGGGTACCAAGAGATTCTCCCCTGGTATAATGTTCACATCCCTCTTTGCCTTCCTCAGTACTTCCTCCTTATATCCCCTTACGTGGGCTGTACAAAAAGACGGCTCAAAGAACAGGTGGGAGAATACATGAGGGCAGTAGCCCTCAAAAATAACAAGTCACCTCTTGCAATGCATGCAGGTAGAAATAGACACCTGAGAAGAATCAACCTGTTTTCTTTGATGCAAAAAAAGAGAGTTGAGGAGCAGATACTGAAAAAAAGCTTGCCTACAGGGAAGCACACTGGATTTATCAGTTGAAGGCATTGTTTTGGCCTAGTCTAAATGACCAGATTCAATTATCACCCTATTATAATATATTTACTGTACTAATACTATCTGTTTATATTGTACAGATGTATGTCTCTCTGGAATTTGGGACTACACTGTGATTGCGTGCACATGTTTCAAGCTGTGCATTGATCTGTGTCTCTCCAAAACAAGGATAACAATGTAATTGAGTGCACATGCATCAAATTATGCACTTAATATTTGAAAAAAATATCACTGATGATTTCAGAAACTAGCATTTTGAGTCAAACTTTATTTTTTTTTTATCATAGAACATATTTATTAATTTTCCAAACATACATACATATCAAGAGGCCACAAAAGTGGCCTGACCCATATACAACAATGTCAAGCTTTAATAGGCACAAACATTATAAGAATAATGCAGCATATTTCCCATAAAATATAATATGCAATATCAGCAGAGGCCAACTAAAGACCTCAAATACTAAACATTCTAAAGGCGGAATTACTAGACATAACCGTAAAGTAGCAGACAGGTTATAGAGAAGGATTACAGTGAGAAATTGGAATTCTACAAAGAAATGAGTGAAAGTAAGCTTCCCATCTGGCATTGTATTTGTCCATACAACCTACTTGAATACAGGACAAACGATCTAATATAGATAATCAAGCAAGTGCAGCATGCCAGCTATTACGGGGTGGTGGAACTGGTTGGCGCCAGTGCATAAGTATCAGTCACTTAGCTTCCAGAAGAGCAAGTGCGACCCATTGTCTCTTAGACCAAGATAAGGCAGTTAGGGATGAGGTGTCCCCTAGTAGAAGCTTGGGGTCAGATACAAGTATCTGAGTTCCAAAAAACGTAGAGCAATCCTGGGCGATAGATGACCAGAAAGGTGAGAGCAGAGGGCATGTCCAGAGAATGTGAAGTAAGTGACCTCCAGAATGGTGACATCGCCAACAATTAGAGTGTTGCAATAGGCCATGGTAGTGCAAGGATGCTGGCGTTTGATACCAGAATTACAATATTTTAAGCTGTATGAAGCGCCTTTTAGTATCTGCATACATGTAATGGCAATCCCGAAGGTAGCGGTTCCAGGAGTCCTGAGAAATATGGGTGTTCAAGATAGATGCCCATTTCAACCTACACGCATTGGAGGGGTCTGCCTGCGCATCCCGCCAAGTCTTGTAAAAGCACCCAATAAGACCCCTGGTAGAGAGGTTTCATGCCTGTGGGCCAACCATTCCACTTCGGATCAATGTCCCTACAGAACCTTGAGCCTGTATAGCACTGCATATTTGAAGAAATCTCCAAAAATCACTACCTGGGATATGGAATTTCTGCTGCAGTTGGGCAAAGGACATCAAAATTGAGGAGCCAGGTACATACAAATCCCGTATATAATGGATTCCCTGAGCCTCCCATGTAGGCCAGTGAACAGGAGTGTCCTCAATTGCTAGAGCCTTATTATGCCATAGTGAGGTATAAAGCCAAGGGGGAGCCTGGGCCTCCCTGGGTATGTGGGAGTGGGACATGAACAAATGCCAGGCTTATTTAGTCTCCACTACTAAAGGTGCCAAAGTACGCTGGGAGTGAGTCTTGGGGTGTAGAAACCGGTGCAGCTGGGTGTTTGCCACTAAGTCCGCTTTCAGGTGCACCCTAAGAGGAGAAGATAACAAGCTAGGGACAAACCACTTAGCAGTGGCAGCTGTGCAGGATAGGTGGTATCCTTGAAGCCCGGGGGATCCTAGATCCCCTGTGGACCAGTACGCTCTTAATTTGTGCTTGCTCCATCTGGGAGATTTACCCTCCCATAAAAAAATGAGATATCTGATTTTCCAAGGAGGCAAAGAGCTTAGGGGAGAGACGTATTGGAAGATTCTTAAATAAGTACATAACTCGGGGCAGCAGAAGCATATGGATAGTTGTAACCCTCCCAGGTAAAGACAGTTGAAGTCTTTTCCATCTATCTATCTCTGCCGACAGATGAGACAGCAGTGGTATGAAATTAGCCCTTTCAAGATCCGCCCATTTAGCAGGTACTGTTATGCCCAGGTACGAAAACCTTTGACTAGTCCAGACAAGGTCAGTCCCCTGTAGGCACCGTTTGTTACATATTGTATTGAGAGGGTCCAGAAGTGTCTTTTTCTGATTAGTGCAGAGACCCGAGAAAGATGAGAATATCTGCAGTAGGGGTAGAACATGCCGTAAGGCCTGTTCTGGATGGGAGAGGTTCAGGAGCAGATCGTCAGCATACGCTGCTACAAGGTAAGATTTCCCAGCAAATGTAATGCCTGAGATATCGGGTGAGGCAATAAAGGCTCATGTGAGAGGGTCTAAGGCCACCAAAAATAACAGAGGGGAAAGGGGGCATCCCTGCCTGGTACCCCTATGCAGAGGAGACGGTGCAGAAATAGTGGTGTTAGTCAGAACTCTAGCCATCGGGATTCCGTATAGTGTAGCCACCCATTGACAAAACACTGGGCTGAAACCATACCTCAGTAGCACCCGGTGCAGGTAATGCCATTCAACGGAGTCAAAGGCTTTAGTGAAATCAATTGCCAAGGCAGCCATGGGTTCGGGAGATTGAGAAGCTGTCCATTTTAAATTAAGGAGGAGCCTGGTGTTATCTGAACCAGATTTGCCCTGCATAAAGCCCATCTGTGCTGGGTGAATAATTGAGGGTAGCACCTCCTGCATCCGCAGGGCTAGAATTTTGGCCAGGATATTAGTATCAACTGGAAGTAGAGAGATTGGGCAATAATTGGCACTGTCTATAGGGTCATTAGACTTTTTCAGTAAGAGAATAATGAGGGCCTCGCTCATAGATGGGGGGAATGAGCCCGCTGTATGGGCTTCATGCAGGACAAGGAGTAAGGGTTGTGAGATATCCTCCACCAGTGCTTGGTACAGCTTGGCCGTCATCCCATCTGGGCCAGGAGATTTCCCTTTAGCCATACGGAATAGGGTTTGCCATAGTTCCACTGGGGTTATCGGAGCGTCCAAGGTGGTCCTTTGCAATGGGGTAATTTCAGGTCTGACGAATCTCTGGAAAAACTGAACTATCTCTTGCTCCAATTGTTGAGCTGAAAGACCAGCTGCGATCTATATAAATTTTGATAAAATACCTTCATGGTGTCATTAATATCTTGAGATTTATGGACAATCTTACCAGATGCAGTGTGAAGGGGCTGGATTCGAGATTAAGCTTGTTGCTTCTGAAGCCTAAAAGCTAGCAATCTGCCACTTTTTTCACCACCCTCCCAGTATGCGTGCTTGGATCTCATTAAGACCCACTCTGCCTTTTGGTGTAAGGTGGCATTGATTTGGTATTTAAGACCCACAATGCGCCGAATTAGAGACTTGTCTCGCCGATGGGTAGGGGAAGCCTTAAAGTGGGACTCCAAGGTTACTAGATCTGCCTGCCATTGGGCCAAATTGGCTTTCCGCGCTTTGCTTTTGGCAACCGAGAAAGCAATGATGCGGCCTCTGAGAACCGCCTTGAAGGCTTCCCATACTATACCTGGGGAGACACCACATTGGGTATTGAGAGCAAAATATTCCTTCGCAGCCTGAGAAATCATTTTAAGAAATTCTGGGTCTTTAAGTAGTAGAGGATTACACCTCCAACGAGTGCCCATTTTAGGCTGACCCCCCCCCCCCATATAGGATATTGACACTGGAGCATGATCTGAAATGATAATATTCCCAATTTTAGCATTAAGAGTGTTCTGAGCCACTACTGCATTAGTTAGAAAGAAATCTATACGACTGTGGGTAGAGTGTACTGAGGAATAAGACGTATAGTCCCTCCCAGTCGAATTATCCCTGCGCCACACGTCCGTTAAACCCCATTCCTGATGCATTTCCTGGAGAGCCAAACTGGCCTTGGATCTGGCCGGAGGGGTAGGGTTGGACTTATCCACAAACACATCCGTCACCATATTGAAGTCTCCTCCTATTATAATAGGGATTGCCCCATCATCCTGGGTAAGGGAAGAGATATTCTGACTGATCGAAGGGAAAAATTCCGCATGATCGACATTAGAAGCATACAGATTACAGAGAATCAAATTCCCTTCTGGGGAAGATAGCCTAGCAACCACCCAACTGCCCTGCGATTCGTGTTTGGATTCCTCCAAGATCCATGAGGAGGAGCGGCGGACCAGAATGGCTACTCCTCTTGTCTTGAAGGGGGCCGAACTAGCAAAGACAGGCCCCACTCATAATTTCTTCATCCATGCAACTGCCTTTTTCAGAAGGTGGGTTTCCTGAAGTAGGGCAATATCTGGGCATAGGGAACACAAATACTGAAGCACTTTAGTCCGTTTAACAGGGTGGTTTAAACGTTGATGCTCCAGGATACAAAAACTGTGGGAGAACTAATAGGACTAGCTATGGCCATGGGGGGACACATACTGACTTAAGATACTGTATATGCAATGTGTACTTACCCCAGGACTGTAGCCAGGTGTCTAAGTAGTAAATCACCTTGCTAGGTATATTCTAAGAAAAAGAAAAAATCAAGGTCGAAACCACCTATGCTGCCAGATGAGAAGGGAGACAAGTAGCAGCAGAGTAAAGAGTATTCACACCTTGATCTGGAAGCTGCAAAAAAAGGAATACAACACAGAACTTAAAACCTAATACAAGCAATGTATACACTATATCCTATGTATCTAAGTAACTCTAGTGTAAGTAGAAGTTAACCGAGGACTAGATAAACAAACCTGTCCAACCCCCGTCCCAGAAACAATTCTTATATTAAACACAAATAAACTGTACCAATGCGCAAAAGTGCTATAGGATCGAGGTTCTGTGAAAGAGGCCCTAAAATTAGCGGCCTCAGCTACTAACCCCAAATCCTTATAAGAGGTGATTGGTTAGAGCCAATTAAGGTCCAGAACTCTGGGCCGGCAATATGCCTAAGGTTGGGCGCCGGACCATCAGGAGGAACGGGGAAGGGAGCCCCCCAGGAGACCCATGAGGGGATTCCAGAGGAAGGGGTCCTCAAGAGTAAAAGGAAGGAGGGAGAGGGGGAAACGACCTTACCTATCGGTAGAGGCCCCAGGCAGAAATATAGGTATCATTGCAGGAAGGGAGTGGCTGTCCCAACGCCAAAATCTCCTGCACAATCTGCTATGTGGTTAATTCTAGATCACATAGCAACTGAGCCCCCTAACAATAGGGTTTCTATGTCTGGAGTGCGCAATGCACAGGTTAGTGGAGTGGGAGATAGAGCATAAGCCAAGACAATAGTGACCCCAGGAAGCCGGTACAGGAGCAGTAAACAACGTAACGGAATTAAATATGCAACTTATGTTTGGGCAGATTGACAATGCAGAAGCTATAAAAGTCCAGACTGTCATCCAGGGAGGTCATCCGAGCCTTCACCAGTCTGCTGGGGTGCAGAGGCATGCACTGAACCATCCTTGATCACTGCAGCAGCATAGGAAATTAACCCGGGTCTGATTGGGGTCACAGCATCAACCACCTCTACCAAAGTGGTTAAGGATATACTGTATCTGCCCAGTCCTTCAATATGCTAGTGTCCATAACCACAGTGTCCAGAGCAGGAGAATGGACATTACGAGGAGGAGAGGCTTTGTCTTCCCGAGACACTTTTGCTGGAGAAGCCGTCATCACAGAGTCCTGTATGTTTTGGCCTCCACTCCTAGATATCTGTCGATGGAGAAACACTTTATTTGCTGATCGAGGTGGCATAGCAATATGCATCTTGTATGGGGACTGTGGAGAATGCACCGGCAGTGCAGAGCACATCTGAGAGAGGTCAGGAGGGCCTATAAGTGCTGGGGGACCGTTTCTTGATGTTACACGTCTGCCCCTTGTACCATCTCCTTGATTCTGATGTCTGTCCAAATAGTTCCCTTTCAAGGTATTAGGTTCCTAGAGCTGCCTGTCGGATAAGGAGGGAATAGGCAATTCAGGCCAAAATTTAGTAAGCCATTGTTCTATCTCCGAGGGATACTCTGCCACCAGCTCTCTGCCATCTTTCATGACCAGTAACTTAGTAAGACCCCTGAACTTAAAATGAAAGTTATATTGATACAGAAATTTTTTGAGGGGGCCAAAGGCACGTCTTTTGCTGGCAGTTTCATGAGCAAAATCTCAATAGAACAGCACAGTAGCACCTTGCCAACGCACCTCTCCTATATCTCTAGCAGCCCTGAGAATTTTCACTTTCATAGTGTAGCGCAAGAAGTACGCTATGACTGGTCTCGGCAACGCAGAGTTCCTGTCCCTTCTGGCTGCAAGCCTAAGTGCTCATTCAACATCCATGTTGCCACGCCATCTGTCCCCTAATATGGTAGGCAGAGTTTCATTTAAAAACCTCTCCATATTCTGACCTTCTGCTCCTTCTAATATGCCTATAATGCGCAAATTATTCCTTCTGGCTCTGTTCTCTTGATCCTCTACTCTGTCATGGAGCACTGCAATTCTTTCCTCCTGTACCTGCAATCGATGAAGGAGTTTAGAATGGTGCTGCTCACACGCTTCCATCCGCTGCTCCGACACATTCTTGTGGTTCTGTAAATTCTGGACATCAGCCACCGTGCCCGATAACGTGGTGTTAATGTCCTCCACCCAATTCAACACTGTTTCTAACATCTGTGTAATGTGCTGCAGGGAATCGGCTACCGATGGTGCAGCTAATGCTGTATTTGGGACTACATGTCCCTGCTCACTTTGACAAGCCATGCATACTCAGTGCTAAAGCAAAGACCAGGGGTGAAAATCCTTGTCTCCGATATGTGTTCGAGGCATTAATACAGAGGACTTGATGCACCGGCCACTCCGTTCACCGTTGACAGGAAAGCTTCCTGGCAGCGTTTTGACTCGGCCTGCAGCTCCTCACAGATCTCTGACCACTCCACTCGCTGCTAACCCACTAACATCCTGGTAGGGCCTATTCAGCCTATGTCTCGTCACACTGTTCCAGATCCAACGCTTCTCCTGACTCAAGGGGGCACTTGGCATAGATGCTGCTGTGCATCGCTAGGTAAGGGGAGTTTACCCCATCTAATTCGATTATTTGGGTTTACTTAAGCCCGAAGGTCGTGGCACTTGAGCTGCAATACCACCCGACCTGAGAGGAGCTCTGGATTAAAGCAGCCACCATGTTGGTGTCCTAGCCACGCCCCCTTGTGTTGAACTTTAAATGTTTTCAAACACACTCTCTGGTGGTCACTATGCACTTTAATAGTATTAATGTTATATGCCTTTAAAAGTCTGAAATAAAAGGAGCAGATCTGTAGGAGGTCACATACCTTGACAAAGCACCTGCAGCATGGGGTGCGAAACATTTGGGATCCTTAGTGGAATGTTCACGTGCTGTATGCCTGTACTTATGTGGGCGTTGCATTTCTTTTGCATCTTTGTACAGCGGTGACATTTAAAAATAAAACAAATTCTTGCAAACAGCTGAGCTGTCTGTGTGTCTTTTGTGGGACTGAGTGCTGGATCTCTTGAGGCCTAGACTGTGTGGAGATCCCAGCACCATGCCAAGCCAGCTGTCTCTTTTCATTAATGGATGGCAAACTGTCTGGGGTTAGAGTGCAGTGGGTGGTTGTGGTGGTGGTGGGGGGGGGCACTCTGGGATGAGAGAAGTTCCTAGCCGGGTCCAACAGGGATCAGTGCTGGGTCCAGTCCTGTTCAATGTGTTCATCGATGTCACTGGGGACAGTATCAAAGGCAAGATATGTCTTTTTGCAGATGATAGCAAGCTCTGCAGGGATGGACACTGAGGAGTGTGTAAGGGATCTAAGGGAGGACCTAGCAAGGTTGGAAAGGTGGTCTGGAATCTGCTAGAACGTGCAAGGCAACGTACATAGGCAGTAAAATCCCAGGGTCAAGTGCAATCTCCGGGGGATGGGGTGAAGATCATAGTCTCAGAGGAGGAGAAAGACCTGGGGATGGCAATTACATATGACCTGCAATCATGACCACAGTGCAAAAAGGTGGTAGAGAAGGTGAGCAGGATGCTGAGGTGCATATTAAGGGGGGCTCTTCAGCAGGAGGAAAAGGGTCATTCTGTCCCTGCACATGTCGATGGTGCATCTGCATCTGGAGTATGGTGTGCAGTACTGGAGCCATTACCTTAGGAAGAACATAAACCAGATGGAGGCAGTACAGAGGAGGGCTACCAAGATGATTCAGGGGCAGCAGGATATCCCATATGAAGAGAGGTTGGCGAACGTGAGTGCATACTCACTGGAGGAGAGACGAGAGAGGGGTGATGTGATCGGACCTTAAAATACCTTAAAGGTTTAACAAGGTCGATATAGGAGATTTTTTTTGTGACAGTGGGGAGGGGGGAGTACAGGAAGTAGGCCAGAAGGCATTTCTTCACTGAAATGGTGGTGGTGGCAGGATGGAATACAGTGCCAGACTGGTTAGCAAATCACAGTACAGTTGGGGGTTTAAAAGTGAGTGGGATACATTCAAGGGGAAGGTTAGGGTGACAGAGGAAGGGGGGCATAGCAACATGCAGCACATAAGCTCTGTATTGAGCAGACTTGATAGATATTCAGGCCTTCTTCTGCTGGCATTTTGTATGTCTATGCATTTTTTAATTTTTTTACCTGGAAAAGCACTCTAGACCATGACAGCTTGTTTCCAGATGCGTCCTGGGGTGGGTTGTATAGACCTGTTTTCATTGACAAGGAACACTGGCCATGACACCAGGAAACTTCCCTACTCTTCTTTGGTTCCTAGGGGCGAACTTCACTCTGTAATAGCAGCTACTGAGACAGGAACGTGGCAGGAGAGCAATGCTGACGTAACTATGCTATTAGAGGAAACACAGCAGGATGCCCAGCAGACTTCTCCTACAGAGACGCAGCCAGTTTGGCTGGATCCCTCTCACCTGTTGAGTCAACTTTTATTAAACACAGAATAAACCCCTGTAGAACAAAGAAGTGAGCTTGCTATATCAGATCCTCCCTTCCCCCCAAACTGATACACCAGATCTTGAAGCCATTAATATTCTGGACATTAAAACAAGGAACATTCTAACAACAGAGGTGGTGAGGTGGAGGAAAATGATGTTGACTGAAAGACAACACCTGAGGAAGCAGTACCAGACCACCACAACCTTGAGAGATGAGAGGGATGCAAGTCAAGGCCTCTCAGAAGGCCAGGAGGACATAGAAGGAGAGAGGAGAACAGCGGAGAATACCCCCCAAAAGAATTCTGGAGCTTAACATACTGGAGAGAACACCCAAAATGAGAAACAGCAGCAGCAGCATGTTTTCATATGGCAGACCTCTTCACAGCACTTGGCGAGCCAGCACAGGGGAGAAATGCTGTGAAGCTTAAATAAAAGGGTGGTATGGCTTCACAACCGGTCAGTATTTTGTAATCAGAACACTTCTGATGGGATCTATGAGGTTCATGGCTGCGGATCTATATGCCATAATTTACATGTCCTGAAAATCTATATTTGACATTAGCTTTAAAAATGTGACTGTTCTAGAAAAAGCTGGCAAAACTGTGGCAAGGCAAGGCAAGGCAAGGCAAATTTTATTTAAGAGACGCCCATCCCGGAGGCTCTGGGCGCTGAACATTTAAAAGAAAATACATATTATACATTCTAAGTAAAAACATAACAATACCACAGATATAATTCAGTATATAAATACAATGGCTTAGGTAAAAAGCCAAAACCTGAAAAGGCCAGTACTAGCCTGGCAAAGATTCTAGGACAGCAAGGACTATAAGAAACAATTCAGGAAGGCTTGATTAAATAAGAAGGTCTTGAGGCGGGCCTTAAAAACCTCCACAGAAGGGGCCTCCCTCACAGCTGGAGTATGCGAATTCCACAGGACGGGAGCAGCAACACTAAATACTCTGTCGCTGGCTGTTTTTAACCTCGTCCTGGGAATCGTGAGGAGGCCCCTAAAGGAGGAACAGAGGGGGTGGGTCGGGACAGCTGGAATAAGAAGGTCCTTCAGATAACCAGGGCCCAGACTGTGTAGAGACTTAAAGGTGAGTAAACCCACCTTAAAGAGGACCCTCCACCTAACTGGCAGCCAGTGCAGTTGACGCAGGACTGGAGTGATATGACAGTATTTAGACTGTCCAGTCAAAAACCTAGCTGCCACGTTCTGCACCAGCTGCAGTCGGCGCAGGTTACCCCCAGAGACCATGAGATAGAGTGCATTACAGTAGTCCAGCCTGGACATCATGAAGGCATGTACCAAGGTGGGGAGGTCCTGCAGTGGAACTAGGGGCTTTATCCTGGCGATATTCCTCAGATGATAGAAACTGGTATGGACTGTGGCGGACACTTGAAACTCAAGTGTCAATCCACTGTCCAGAATAACGTCAAGATCTCGCAACCTAGAGGAGGCCTTCATTGATATAGAACCAAGAAAAAGTCCAGTATCCACACCAGAGGCCAACCTATCACGCCCTCTGTTTGACTCCACCACCAGTACCTCTGTCTTATCGGGGTTCAGTCGCAACCACCTGGAGGCCATCCAGTCATTGATTTCTGCGAGGCAGCTATTAAGCTCTTCCACTGTGTGAGATGTTCCAGGGGTAAAGGAAAAATACAGCTGGGTATCATTGGCATAGCAAAGAAAATCCAAGCTATACTTCCTAATGAGCTCTCCCAGGGGCAGCACTTACATGGCAAACAACATCGGAGACAGGACTGAACCCTGCATAACAGGTGGCCGGGAGAAGAGGAAAAATTCTCCATCACCACCCTCTGCCTCCTGTTAGATAGAAAAGACTCAAACCAGCAGATGACCGTGCCAGTAAGTCCACAGAATTCCCTTAGGTGGTCAAGCAACACCCGATGGTCAACCATGTCAAATGCTGAAGAGAGATCGAGGAGAACCAGAATTGTCCCCTCTCCTCGATCTCTAGCCCTAAGAAGGTCATTGTGCACCCAAACCAGCAGTTTCTGTTCTATGCCTCGCACGAAACCCAGACTGGAGTGGCTCGTATAAATCATAGGCCATGAGATGCTCCTCAAGCTGAAGTGCCACCACTTTCTCCACAATCTTACCCAAAAATGGGAGATTGGTGATAGGATGATAATTCACCTTGATTTCAGGGTCCAAAGATGTTTTTTTCGGAAGGGGTCTCATCAATGCCTCCTTCAAGACATCAGGAAAGACCCCCTCTGACAAGGAACACCGGACAATCAAGGCAAATACCGGGCCAACAGAGTCGACACATCTCATTAAGAAATGAGTTGGCACCGAGTCCAGTTTACAAAAGGTGTGCCGAAGCCCAGAAGCAATCTCAATGACCTCAGCCACCTCCACCAGTCTAAACTCACCCCAGCTAGGCAGAGAGCTCTCCGGGCACCCATAGCGACCACTGTCGGCCAAATTTTGACCCACTGGCAGAACCCCCTGCCTGATGGTGGACACCCTGTCCAAGAAGAACTGAGCAAGCTCTTCGCATAATGCATTAGAAAAAGCTACTTTTGGCTGTAGACAGGAAGGATGAAGAAGCCTGTCCACAGTCCGAAAGAGCATAGCTGGTTGGTTCCTCCCGGCAGCAATTTCCCTGGACAGGAATTCTGCCTTCTTATGGTTGATTGCTCCCTGGTATGCACTATAGTGCATACACAGGGCCAGTTTGTCTGCCTCCAGGCCAGACTTCTGCTAGCTGCGCTCTAATCTCCGATCCAGAGTCTTCAACCCTTTTAGCTCACCATCATACCAAGGGGACCTCAAATAGGAAGACCTGGGTCGTACATGGACTGGTGCAAGGGAGTCAAGTGCACCAGCGAACGCCTTATTATAGGCAACCACTGCCACACACACAACCCTTTGCATGCACTATCCACACTAGATAGGTCAGCTACTGCCAAAAAACCCTCAGGGGTCATCCCCTGCAAAGGGTGATAGCTGACCATCTCAGCAGGGGGAGGGCTACTGGGGGGGGGCTCAAATGAGAACGTCACCGTATAATGAGTGGACCAAACGACCCAATCAGTCCTGAAACAATTAATTTCAAGCCCCAGTGAGAACACCAGATCCAACATGTGGCCACCCAGATGAGTTGGAAACACCCTGCGCAAAGCCCAAGGAGGACATCATCCGGAGGAAGTTGGAACCCAATCGAGATGACTCGTCATCGGCCCAGACGTTGAAGTCCCCCAGCACTAAACATCTGGGGGCCTCCAACGTCTCACCAACCATGAAATAGCTACCTCCTGAAGGAAGTCTCCCACTGTCCCAGAGGGGCGATAAATCAAAAGAATCAGGCAACCTGTGCCCGGACTCCCATGGATGGCCACACATTCAAATGAATGTGGTGTTCTCACTGGGTGTACGGTGAAGCCTAGATCTAAAACAGATGGCAACCCCCACTCCCCTGCGTTCCACTCTGAGGCAGTGCACCACGGTATATCTGGACGGGATGGCGGCCTCTGAAACCGGGCCAGCATCATCACCAATCCAGGTCTCCATAATGCAAGCCAGATCGGCCAAAGAAATCAAGTCTGCTATAATTGCAGTCTTGTTTCTGACTGATCTGGCATTGCAAAGCACTGCCCTCAGGGGACTGGTGGCTAGTGCAGCCCCTCTGGCTACCTGCCCACTCGGTCTGGTAGGAACCCTAGTGACAGGAACTAAACATGTCTGGCCTCTCTCCAGAACCCATCAAACCCCAGGGCACCTTCTACATCCCACTACCTCAATCCTACCACCAACCATAGTGCATGGGGCACCCCCACCTAAACGAATCAAATGGTTCCTCCCTATTCCAGCCTCCTTACAGCGCATAGCCATTTTAGCAGATACTGGGAGGCTGACAAAAGGCCATAGATCAAACAGCTGGGGGGCCCCATACACAATCCTGGCCCGCCCCAGGCCCTCATACCTTCTCAGACACATCCCTGCCAATTACTTAAACCTTAGCCCAACAATACAGCCCACAAACACACTCTACACCACTCACTCCTCTCATGCACCCATATATATACTAATAACTTTAAGACCCACCCCACCACCACCCCAAAGTTCCCACCCAACAACTATATCTTAAAATACCTCAGTACTATCAACCCCCCACTTGCAAAGAAAACTCTCAATATGGTATAGATACACAAACAACTCAACAAAACTCTTTCAAAAGAAAAGAAAATACATAAATAAATTCACAAACAAATAATCCAGGTCCAAATCTAAATAGATAAAAATCTAAATCTCAGACATGAGAAAAAGGGCCCAAAAATTGCCTGTTCCCAATAAGGAATGAGAAAGAAAATAACAATCTGAGAGTCATAGGTTGGGTCGAAGCACAGAGTCGGCCAGGAAATAATTCACCCCTCTAACGGGTGAAAGCCAAATCGATCACACAGTAAATAGCAGACTGTAAGTGGCAGACCCCTTCGCCAGTCACAGAAAATACCCAGGAGCTCTCACCTCCAGGGAGGGGTACCTCTATTTCAAACTCTCATGGGCTCTCACAACCACTTGAGAGTCAACCGAGCCCCAAACAGAAGTCTTAAATCCCGAGAAAAGCACATGCAGTCTGCAGCCGATAATAAAACTCACTGTGCAATCCAGATCAGAGAGCAGGGAAAACCAATTAGGGCGCCCAATAACCAAGATTCCGATTCACCACTCCACCAAACTCCTCACATCAACTGATAGCAGGGCTGAAACAGCGCTTTAGGTGCAAAGATATCTGGATCCAGACCGATTCTTCAGAAAATCCTGAAGGACCCGCCCGAACCCCAAGAACCTCTTCCTCGATCCGCTCCCTGCTACGGCTGCCCTCCAACTACCGAGCAGCAGACACAGAAGTGCTGCGGATACGGCAGCCCTACGGCAGCCACACCATAGCACACCACAGGTTGAGAATGGGGCCAGGAAGGAAATCCTCTCTATAGTCACCCAACGATTGCTTCCCAGTCCAGCGCTGCGTAATTCAGACCACTGCTCACTCGTTCTACCATCAAGACTCCATACCCTGCTCTCTACACTCCCACCCTGCTCTCCACGCTCCTTTCTACCATGATAGCAGGGGTTCCACAGATAATGACTCCTTTCTCATTCCAAAACAAAAACAAGTCACAAATAGGGTACTAGAAGTAATAGACCATCTGCTCCTCCAATTAGCAATAAAACCTCCACCACTCCAGTCCCCCATTTTGAAGAAAAAAAAACAGTATAGATCATAAATATATGTCGGAGTAATGAAGAAACGATTAACTAAAAACAGAAGAACTCAAGACTCCCCCAGTGGCTGCCACTGTTCCCTTCTTCCTCTAAAACTTGAGGAGATGTCACATTCCTCAGCCTGTCACAGCTGATTAGTGAGCCCACCTGACTAAATAACAAATCTCAAAATCATTCCCTCATAGACTGAGCCCTCACCAACCATCAGCACCATATTGTCCAAGTCAGAATCTTTCCTGATTTCCTAAGGGATCACCACTTGATCTACTGTATATACAAATTTTGCCATCCCAAAGCCCCCCAAAGAACTCTTATTGATCTGCTCATACAAATCTTTGGACCTTGTCCCCCTGCTGGAGGATCTGGCCAACACCGACTGGTCTCCCATCCACTCTGCCACCTCTATTGACTCAGCACTGGCCTATTTCAAATCTAAATTCCTCACTATCTGGAATCACTATGCCCTCCTTAGGCATATCAGGGTGAGAGGGATCCATCTCCCCTCGATCACAGCTGAACTGCTGGCTTGCCTATGTGTTAGGGATCGGGCCTGGCAGGAGCACAAAATCACTGGCTCCCCTGCAGCCTACCAAAGGTACCGCTCCCTCCGAAATGCCTGCATCAGTGCTGTTAGACTTGCAAAGGCTGAATACTTCTCTGCCACCTTCTAAACAAATATAAACCACTCATCCAAGTTCGGGAAGGTGGTCCACACCCTTTTCTCCCCTCTGACTCAGCCCCCTGCCCCTGTTCTCAGAGCGGGTGACACCTTCCTGTCCATCCTCCTCTCAGTAGCCACTGAATTTAACTTCTTCTTCACTTCCTGTGCCTCTTTCCTGCTCTCATCCTTCCCCTCCTCCTTATCCTCCCACCTCTTGTCCTCACAACATACCTCCCCTCCATCCTCTCTACTCTCTTTCCCTCCGTGTCCCTCTCTGTCACTCTCAGAGCTCTCCTTACCCTAAACCCCTCTCAGGGTAAGTACCCAGAGGTACTAGACTCTAAGCTTCTCTACTGGTTTTCCCCTGCTTATATCCTCTCCCCTTGCCTCTTTCCTAAATCTCTCCTCAATCTCTCCTCTCAAGCCTCTGTCCCTACTACCTGGAAGCGGGCCACTGTCATCATCCTCCTCCCTAAAGGTGGTGAGCCCTCTACCCCACATGGCATATATGCACTTTTTGTATAACTAGCCCTGGGCATAGTAAATTTGGAGATTTTAATATCTCTGTACATTAGGGCAATGTACTGGAAGAGGCAAAACAGTGTCAGCATATCGTGGTTTTGCCCAGCGCGATCTCCCAGGGGGGCTGCGCTCCAGTTAGCAACATGCTGGCTCCACCATATGGGAAATGGAAAATTATGAGTGTTTAGGTATTTTACTGCCTACAGATATTGAGGCATTACAGGGGGGATCTGGGAGTGTGAGCCACAAAATATGCAGCAGTGGCTCGCTGCACTTAACCAGTAGATCTCCTTTAATATGCTATACTGGCTTTGCCAATAGTGCAAAGTATTGGATCTACCATCCTCAGTATTGGAAACAGATTGTGTATGAACTGGGGATGGAGAGTTAGAGTGAAGCTTAAAAAAGTAAATAATGTAGTGTGCCTCTTATCTAGCAATTTTCATATTAAGAGGGATCAGAGCCTTTGTTTTTATCCAGGACATGCCATAAATGTGGAGCAAAAACCTGCCTCAGTTCAGCCGGTGATAGATCCAAATGTAATCCATGCATGGATTACAGCCAGGCTAGCCTACAGTGCCCTAGCTTCCTACATTGTAACCTGTGAGATGAAGGGGGCACTCTTATAGACCAGGAGCTGTCCTATTGGAAGGGACCAGGGCCTCGGCTTTTATCCTGGACAACTCAGGACATGACACAAATGTGGAACAAAGATCCACATGAGTTCAACATGTGATAGACCCAAATGCAGTCTATGCAAGGGGACACTTTTATAATCAGTGTTGATGGGCGGCTCACAACCACATGGATAGGGTCTTGAAGGACCAGGAGGAGATAATAACAGAGAGCCAAGGTTATGCATATAACTCCAGAAATGCTTTCCTGCCCCCTAAAGCATGCAAGCATTATTTGTCTCATCTATGACCTGAGAAGGAACCAGCACCAGCCTCCTAAGGTGATCCCTATGCCAGCCTCTGTGACCAGTCCAAATCCTGTGCCATCTGACACTCAAGCTCCGCAGGTAATTACAGGTTCCACCTGTACCTCAAGGACTCCCTCTTGAAAAGCATATCACCTTTAGAGATCCTCTGACTGGCACATGACCCCCTGAAACAGAGGCTCTCCCCAGGGAATTTAGCTCTGGATTAAATATGCCACCTTCTCCACCACCTGAGGATGAGGAAACTGGTGTGGTGGCTAGACAAAGGAGTGGGCACTCTCAAAAACTGAAGGTGAAGTCTACTAAATCCCCCCACCCATTACAACCTGCAACCATTTTAGTGCTCTGAGTAGATGTTAGCAGTTGGATGATACTGAGGAGGAACATAATGACTCAAAGGCTTCCTTCATCATCTCCTCAGTCTTAGAATTTTCATCTTATTCCCAGGCTGAACCCTCAAAGGCTAAAAGGAAGAATGAGATCCCACTCTAGAAGTTGTTTAAGATAACATCTCATGTTTAGAGGACCTATACTAAACCCCTTGACTCCTAATGTTAGTAGCATAAAGCATCATAAAAAGAGACTCACGACCTTGGCCCTGATTGATACTTTCCTGGAAATATTACCTTTATCCAGGATACTAGAATAAGGACCATTTTGAAGTCTCACAGCCTCAGAGGTTGTGGGGTTCAGGGGTCTCATTTTGGTTGCAGAGAGTAGATATTTGGGATGGGGTGGCCATACTGTTCAAGGATAATTTTCAGAACTTATTTTGAAAAATGTGACCTATCCGACCAAATTATAAAAATCAGATATGTTTAACTATCAGTAAAATAGAGCCATATCTTTGAAGCAAGAATTACAATTTGGACATCAGGGTAAAAAACAAGATTTGGACATTTTCAAAGGATGTGCAGACAGGATTTCAAAATGTAACATGGGAAGCTTCTCATTGACCCAATACTGACATTGTGCAAACTTATCCAGATAGCATTATACATAGCACATTGTCATTCAACAGACTTTTGGTACCCTATCGTATATAGTTAATGGCCCTTCTTTTTTGACAGATGTTATTGTACCCCACTTACAGGATAGCTTGTCAGCCTTGCTGTCTGATCCAATGCTGTTGGAGGAGGTTCAACAAGCTATTAAGCATTTACATAATAATACTGCTCCAGGAGCGAACTGTCTGCATAACGAGTTTTAGAGAACCTTTATGAAACAGTTAAGTTCCACCCTAGTGGCCCTTTATAGCAAGATAATGTTAAAGGAGTAGTACACCCTCATATATTGTAAATGTTATTTGTTTCCTTTTCAACAGATAACTCTTTTTGTGTAGTAGTAGTAGTAATTTATTGATTGACTTATTCAAGTCATTGCAATTAAAATACATGATTAAAATTCAATTAAATATACATTTTTATAATTTCCATATTAAAACACCCATCATACAACATTAGATCTCAATTTTACATTCTCTAAATAGTATCCACATTTTAAATATATTTAAATATTGACATGTTGGACAAAATATAAGCAGCTCAACCTACCCCTTAATTTGAAACATTCCTTACATGCAATTTTTTCTCCTCAATTAATTTTAAAAAGGAGGTCACAGCGAGTAATATTTTCAGATTATGAGATTTTAACAAAAAATTTAACATAATTTCTGAATCTAACTCAAGTTCTCTCAAAATCTTCCCCCAAATTTTTCTTCTATCTTTCTCATAGAGAGGGCATATTATTAATAAATGTTTAAGTATATCTTTATCTATTCCACATTTACATAGTATATCCCCCACTATTTTCTCCTTACTATATAAATTTAATTTCCAATTTGTTGTTATATTCTCGAATCTTGCTCGGGTTAATAATTATCTAAACTCAGGATTGATCTTCGCTATCAAGTAAAATTCTAATTCATGCAACCTCTTATTTTTAGCCATCCATTCATTCACTTTATATTGTTTACACAGTGTCAAATCTAACTGGATATAATAATCTCTAACCCTATCTTTAATTCTTAATTTAATTATATCTACTGGGCAAATCATACTTTCTGTAATAATCTCTAACATCCCCATTGGTTTTATTATTTTCTCCACTATTGCCATACTTGGAAATAACCTATAATGTTTACTATACTCCATTGCCTCCTCCATACATAATCTAGGAAACTTTTGGTTGCTCATATTATTCACCTTTAACCAACAGTTCATTTGTCTTGTTTTTATTTCACATCCTAATTGGTGTTGTCCCAATTCTGCCCTAACCATTGCTGATGGTGTCCCAATAGAAAGACCCATATTTTTTTATAGAATTTATTCAGAATACATTCTAATTTAGAAAAATCACTAAATCCCCAAATTTCTGCCCCATAACGTATTTGAGCTTTAACTTTCATGTTTAAAACCCTTAAGTTTCCTTTTATTGACTGCCCTCCATGTTTATACGCAAATCTATTCATTACTAATATATTTCTTTTATATGTTTGTTCCATAATCCATCCTGAGTAAAAACTATTCCTAGATAACAGAATTCTTTTACCACTTCCAATTTATAGCCGTCTATTTTATATTGATATTCTTTTTTATTCCCTCCAAAAACCAATACTTTTGTTTTCTCATAATTTAATAATAAATCTGCCTTCTTACATTCTCCAACAAATTTGATTAACATCCTGTTTATACCAATGAAGCTTGTTTATAAAGCTACATCATCCGCAAATGCCAGATAAGCACAATGCTTCTTCCCTGTTCTAGGCAAATGAAAATCTGGATCATACAGTTTACTTAATATTGTTTGAAAATATAAATTAAATAACAATGGTGAGAGAGTACATCCCTGCTTTACCCCAATGTTGGTTTGAAACCATTGTGTTAATTGTCCCTTTGTTGAATATCTTACACTTGTATAATTATCCTGATATCATAGCTCAATCATTGTTACCATGTTCCTATCCACTCCTAGTCCTTTTAATCTTTCCCACATCATACTGCGATTCACTCAATCAAATGATGTTTTTAGATCAACAAATATACAATATAGCTTTTGTTTTTTTAATTTTAATATACTTGTAAATTAAGTGCACCAATGTCCAACATTGATCTAATGTAGATTGGCCATTTCTAAATCCTGCTTGCACTGTATCAATAATATTGTTTCTTTTAACCCATGTTGTCAATCTATTATTTAATATTTTAGTAAATATCTTCTCCATGCTATCTATTAAACTAATTGGTCGATAACATTCCGGACTTTTTTTCCCCCTCTTTTAAATATTGGAAGAATTATATTTAATTTCCAACTAGCTGGTATTATTCCTTTATCCCAAATCTTGTTAAATAGTATCGTCAAGTAAGGAACCCAGAATTGAGCTGTATGAAAAATAACATCAAAAGGTATCCCATCTGGACCTGGGGCTTTATGTTTTTTGAAAGAATCCAAAACCTTCCATACATCCTCTTCCATAAATGGTTTATTATTAATCAATTCTTGATTTATAATGTCAAGTCCATTCTTACCATATTGTTCATCTATATTTTGATTCTTTTTATTTGTTGTATAAAATAATCCTTTATAATATTGTACCCATACATCCGGCTCAAACCCATTAAGTTTCCTCTCTGCATCCCTACATTCTTTATTATACCATGCCTGTCCTTTCCTTGCTATTATAATTTGTTGTCTGGAAATGATCTGCCTGACGTCCACCATCATGATATTATATTCCAATAATATTTCTATATCATTTTTATCATCAGTATAATTGTTTATTTTGTCCAATATACCTCCATCATACATTAGCTGGATAAGTTTTCCACCTTCTATAATATCCCATCCTACAACATGCTGTCTTATCAATTTCAACACATCAGGTCCCACTTGGTCAACAACAAAATTTGTCTGATCCTTTTCTAACACTAGTTCTATGGAGGCATGCTGGCTCTCTAAAGTTGTCTTTATCCTCATCTCAACACATTTTGATAACAAATTTAAGTTAACCCAAACATAATCTATTGTAGATGACCCTCGACCCCCTTGATATGTATAATTACTCGGAATGTCACCTTTTATTCTCCCATTTAATAAAAGGAAATTTCTATCACATAACTTCCTGTGAACAAGAATTCCCTTATTGTTTACTGTATAATCTATCACTTCCTTTTTAGCCATTAGATTATTCTTCTCCAAATGAGAACAGTATATAATTTCTTCTGATATTCCTTGTAAAGTACCCAGTCTTACATTAAAATCTCCTACTAGTATTATTTTGCTATTAGGATGTTCAAATATCAATCTATCTAATTCCCTAGATAATTTTTCCAACCAATCCTTATCACCATAGGAACTATTAAATGGAGGTGCATAGATATTTATTAATATTAAATCATCTTCTCCTTTCTCATGTACATATACTATTAATATACTCTTGCTATCAATCTGTATATCCTTTGTTTTCACTTTGTTATTTAATTTACAAAAAGTTTGAAGACCCCCTGCATTCCTTCCATACCTTTTCAACTTCTCCGCTTTTTTCCAATATGTCATATATGCATCTAGATAAACCTCATTCATCATCCATTTTTTCTGGATACATATATACTCAAACGTTTTTAAACAGTTTACTAAATCCGGGTCTCCTAATCTTTCCTGTAATCCCGAGGAGTTCCAAGTAAGAATTTATATCTTGTTCTTTAATTCTATCTTGTTCTCATTTTGTTCTCGCTCATGTGTAATCTCATTTGTCCTTGTATTATACTCTGATATCTATGACCTCCTTTCATTACTTTTTCCAGGCAGTCACTGATCCAAATCTGTTAATAATGTATATCTATTTGATGTCTCTATCATTACTTCCCATGTCCTTGATTCTTTATACTTTTGAACTTCTTTTTGTGTAGCTGTCAGCGATATATGTGTTTGCTTTCACTATTCACACCAGCCCTTGTAACTAGCCTGGGGCCTCCATTTTCTGGTTGTTGAAATCTCATTGTCACTGAGAGCTGTATTAGCACATGAGAACATGATGCCACAGCACCCATTTACACCATGTATCTTTATGCTGAAAATACACATAACCTGAAAAAGCTCTTGAAACACACATATTGAACACAGTTGAAGGAAAAAAAAACATGCATTATATCTGACAGTTTGTAGTGCTAGCTGAAGGTAAACGTGGTTTGTCACACATTGCTGCAGCTTGTTTTGTTGAATTCTAAGTAAGCAGACAGGCATATTGTGGAGGCTAAAGGGTGCTGACATCATGTTCTCATATGCTTATGCAGCTCTTAGGCACAATGAGATTTCAACAATGGGCATTTTTATGTTTTTAATTGTTACCATGCACCTGCAATAATGCATTGGCACCCTGTGAATTTTTGTAGTGTCTTTAATTTTTGGAGGTGGTGCGTGCTGGATTTCTAATGTTTTTGATTTCTATCGTTTATCCTGAGCACCCCACCCTAGTGCAGCTTTTCTCTTTTGTGTACAATAAAGATTTTGGCCTATGCATATGACATTTGTCTGCTTTTAAAAGACAAGATGTCTGCAGCTATGATTACAAATGTATTTGAACCTTCTGCTATGGTTTCGGGAGCCCAGATCAACTTTAGCAAAAGTGGTGGCATAAGCATTGGGGGTAGCCTGGTCACTGCACCAAGGCTGGACATAGCAACTATACCTTTTAGACACTCCTGTTAAGATTTTAAGTATCAATTTTGGTTCTTTGAATGTTGCCCAAGCAAACTTGAAATCAGCCTTGTTAGCAGCTATGACTAAGCCCGGGGTTCTCAAATGGTGAGGCCAGCCTCCCTGGGGGAGGCCCCAACCTGTACCAGGGGAGGCTCAAGCAACTCTGAAAAAGTACAGTATTTAAAATTTGAGTTTTATGTATTTTGTGTGAAGAGATTAAGCAAACTGAAAGAGGATAATAGTAGGTGAATTTTATGTATTTATTTACTAATATGTGACAAGGAAAGGTGAATGAGCCAAAGCTCATTTCAGGTGTACCCGCGGAAGGGTAGGTAGTGAATACATTTCAAAAGGTGACTGCAAAACAATCAAGAAATACACAGTGAACAATAGTGCAAACAAATATGAACAATAAACTAATAATGAGTGGTGGTAATTGATCAATTTGTAGACTGATGGCAGAACAGCCCAAATACAAGGGTTGAGCATAGAAGTGCTAAGAGCAATAGCAGGAAGGAGCAACGTAATCCCAGAGAAGTTGCTTAGGAGCAGGGAAAGAGGGGGGAGAGGCAAAGTATGCAGGAAGGTTATTTCATATAGAGTGGAAACAGAGAAAGTAGTCTGACCCACGAAGGTATAGCAACAAGGGGTAACAATGGTTCAAGAATGAAAATAGCGGAGCAAGTAGGCTGGCAGGGGGGGTTACAATAAACTGAATAATAATATTTGTTTATTTTATTTGTTATTCAGATAACACCTTTGAGCACAAGAGCTCTTTTTCAAAGGTTCCACATCAGTATAAGATAAAGAACTAAATGTGAGCCAAGTACTCAAAGAGGTTTCAATTTATTCATGGTGCACTGCGCAAAGTACAGCATGTTATTTTTCCTTGCGGAGGCCCAAGATTATTTCAATTTTGGGGGGAGGCTCAACATCTTTTCCATGGATTTGGGGAGGCTCACTGTGACAAAGTCTAAGAACCATTGGACTAAGCTAACCCCATGGAAAAACAGACTTTTGTCAAAGAAAAAGAAGTATTCCTAATATAAACACTGACTCTGCCAGTATTTTTGCACTTGGCCCATGTTTTTTCCCCACCAGTGCAGTTGGCTGTTACTTTATATTTTTAAGGGTTCTGGTGAAAGTTGTTTACATAGATACATAGACAGTGTCGGCAGATAAGGGCCTATGGCCCACCCAGTCTGCCCATTTGAGCTTGTAAGTTCAGTTTATGTTTTCCTAGAAGTCTGTTGCCCCTTACCCCTGACCTCCAGAATTTCTTTATGTCTATCCCATGCATTCTTAAATCCCGTGATTGTTTCAGCCCCCACCACTTCCTCTGGCAGGGTGTTCCACTTGTCCACCACCTGTTCTGTAAAAAAATTCTTCCTCATGTTTCCTCTGAATCGTCCTCCCTCCTACTTCATCCTATGCCCTCTAGTCCTGGAACATCTTTTTTGCTTAAAAATAGTGTATTCCTGCACCCTGTTCCTCCCTGTAAGATACTTGTATGTCTCTATCATATCCCCTTTCTCCCTCCTCTCCTCCAGGGAGTACATGTTCAGTTCCTTCAACCTGTCTTCATAGGACTTGTGATGCAATCCATGCACCATCTTTGTTGCCCTCCTCTGAACCTTCTCTACCCTGTCTATGTCCTTACGTAGGAATGGTCTCCAGAACTGTACACTGTACTCCAGGTGGAGCCTCACTAGTGTCTTGTATTGCGGAATTATGACCTCTCTTTTCCTGCTGGTGATGCCCCTGCCTATACATCCCAGCATCCTATTTGCTTTACCTGCTGCCTTGTCACACTGTTTCCCTACCTTGAGGTCATCAGAGATGATAACCCCAAGATCCCTTTCCTGCTTGGTGCATGCTATATCCTCACCCCCAACTGATATACTGTGCCAGGGTTTTTGTGCCCCATATGCATTATCTTGCACTTCTTTGCATTGAATTTCAACTGCCAAACCCTGACCATTCTTCAAGTTTCTGCAGGTCCCTTCTCATTCTGTCTACACCCTCTGGTGTGTCTACTCTGTTACAGAGCTTTGTGTCATCAGCGAACAGTGAAATTCTGCCTTCTAGGTCCTGCGCAATGTCACTGATGAAGATGTTGAATAGGACCGTCCCAGCACTGATCCCTGTGGTACTCCACTGGTCACTCTTCCTCTGTGGAGTGACAGCCATTTACCACCACCCTCTGTGCCCTGCCACCCAGCCAGTTACCTACCCACCACACTACTGTCCTACCCACACCCATATTCCACAGTTTGCGTAATAGTCTTCTATGTGGCACAGTGTCAAAGGCCTTGCTGAAGTCCAGATAGGCCATGTCCACTGCCCTCCCTTGATCCACCTCCCTAGTCACCCAGTCAAAAAATTCAACCAGGTTGGTCTGACATGACCTCCCCTTGGTGAAACCATGCTGCCTTGGGTCCTGTAGTCCATTGACAACCAGATGTTCCATCAATCTCTCCTTCAATAGTGCTTCCATGATCTTCCCCACTACCGAGGTGAGGCTTAAAAGCTTTAAAAAGAGAATTTACTTATCAGGAGTGTGAAAAAGAAGAGGTGACAATGGTCAACTCCATTTTTTATGTGTATTTTATTAGTTTTAATTTTAGTCCAGTCTTGTCCCACAAAGACACACTATGGACTTCTTTAGTGGGAGAGTGGCTTCTTGTACTGAAGGTTAGTGGGACTGAGGCTGCCTCAGGCTTCCTAACAGTCCAGAAACACTGTACATACCACCTTTTGCACTTCTGGCATTAAAGTAAGACAATGACACATTACAGCCACACAAATTATGAGCCTCTTTAGGCAAATATTATAAGAATCTTTGAGAGTGACTAGGTTTTCTCCCTCACCACTGCTTCTACTGTGCCTCCCAGTAAGGCAGAGGAAGCGTCTTCCCAAATAAAAGAGTCACCCTTCAAATGCGGGGTATATACCTTGGCTTATCTGTCATGGGAAAATATCTGTTAAAAATACTTTGAAACATAAAACAGTACAAGAAAGATAATGTCCTCCTCAATCATACACTCATACACTAGAAATCCAAGAATGGTTTATTTTGTTTTGTCCAGCAGATGTGACTTTTTGTGACCCCCTTTGCCATAGAGAGAGGGGACCTGAAGCTTGGTAACCATACATATGAAATAATAGCTTTGGACTTATATCCTGTAGCTTAGATACCATAAGAGAACCTTGCGACTAGTGTTTGTGGCAGTTTTATCTGTGGCAAGCAAGGTGTGCTTTCATTTTACAGCAGAAAAATGGTAGAAGCTAAATAAATTGTAGTCACAGTACTTAATTCCATCAGAAAATGTTATATAGTGTATGGTGGAACGTCGTTCTCCACCGAAATCGATAGTTTTCGAAACCTTGTAGTCACACACTAGTGACGTTCGCAGTACAACAGAACAATTTTTTCTACTGTACTGCGAACGTCACACTGTCGCCTCGAGCAGCATTTGACAGTTAGGGCTCACTCCATAGACAGGACACGTGGCGAAAGCAGCAATATCGGGGGCAGTACTAATGGTCAGCGTGAAAACGCTCACAATGTAAATAATTTTTCCTTCTAGTAACT
Source organism: Neoceratodus forsteri (assembly GCA_016271365.2). Classification (NCBI taxonomy): domain Eukaryota; kingdom Metazoa; phylum Chordata; order Ceratodontiformes; family Ceratodontidae; genus Neoceratodus; species Neoceratodus forsteri. Next base: position 491,846,342 of record JADMNL010000022.1, on the reverse strand, counting down.
GTTTTTTTTTTCTCCCAAAAATGACGTTCCTCCATACACTATAAAGAAAAGTGCATGGGGAACAGTTGACAACAGGGCATCTTTCACCTCGTTGGCACTATGACAACAGATTACCTCTCGAGCTGCGCTCTCGAGGTAATCCGTAGTCCTAGTGCCAACTCGGTGAAAGAATAGCCCTGTTGTCAACCGCTCCCCATGCACTATCCTATATATTATGGAATACAAACAATTGCCTTCTTCTTCTTGCTTTTGGCAGCTATGGACTGTGCATATATTATATCAACTGCTGGGGAATTACACATATATGACTAGGATGAGAACTTAACTCTTTATCAGTTTCCCAAGTGAGGGGGAAAGTGCGTGTCTGGTGCACTGAGATACAGTTCTCGTACAGTATGTCTATTTTCCTTTTTTTTCTTTTTCACTCAAGATTTTTTCAGTGAATTTTCTTTCATTTGTGTCAGTTCCTTTATCTTGTTCTTGTTTCACATGTATAATGTGAATTTCCATAATTTGACATGATTGGGATTTTTTTTATTATTTTGTATTTGGTCATTGCAGAGTTTAATTTTCTTTTAAATAATAATAAAAAAAAAAGATCCTACTTTTCTTCTGTAAATGCCATAGGATATTTCACTTCCACATGGACAGTTTCCAGAGATGGGCAGAAAAGACCTTGATTTAACATTTCATCTGAAGGACTGCACCTCAGCAGTGCAGCACCCCCCTTTTACTGCACTACAGTGTCAGTTTTTATAGGTATTACACCAAGTACCAGGTGTGGGGCTAAAACCCATTGCCACATGATCTTCTGTCTCCAGAGGTGAGCATGCTACCTACTGAGCCACTGACACTGATTATAGTGATTGTGCAACTTGAACTGGATGAGGCTGCTGAGCTCGCTCAGTAGCTCAGCACTTCTAGTAAAGTAATTGTTGACAGAAGTTGGGGAACTGAGTTACTGTGTAGGAAATGTTGTGTACATGTGGCCTTTTGCACTTTCTGTTCCTGAAGGGATCTGCTATCCTTTTTGAGGTACCAGTGGCACAGGAGGTGTCAACCCTTACAGGTTTCACAGGACTGCAGGCCCTTTGGCTAAGGGTACCTTAAGAATGAAACTGAAAAGTCAGAGGCACAAGTGAGAACAGAACTGTCATAACATTGTCTACTACCACTTTGCTGAGCAAGTAAATCAAGAAATGTAGGGAGAACCACCACCCAAATACCAACCTGTACGGCAGAAATGGAACTAACTTGACAAAGTAATAACTATTTTCATGAACTTCAGCATGGTGGAGAGGAAAACGCTCTTATGGAGAAACCTTCTATGGGTTCCAAGTCTGTTAAAACCCTAAATGTGGAGTTGGACTTGAGACATGTCTCTGTAAACTAGGGTGTAGAGCTCTTCTCCTTCTGTCTTGCTGAGACTGCTACCACACCACCCTGAATGTGCTACAGAGCTTGGGCCTACAGCAAAAAGAATGCCTTAATGAAGAGGTTCCACCCTTGTGAGGTGCACATGGGTAGAACTTGAATGCTAAAATAACATTAAGGTTACAGAAAACCTCCAGGGAAAAGAAGAAAACATGTGAAACAGTTGCTTAAGGCCCAGCAGCCCCAATACTCAACTCTGCAGAACAAAACTCATAGATAGTGGAAGAAGCCAAGACCTTGAGTGGCTCTGTATGTTGCAGTGTAAAGTCATACAGAGTGAAAGCATACTGAGCCCTTCAGATGCAGTTGTTGGGTGAGTGTCCTGGTCTTTGGGACATTTGCCCAGTTGTCAGTGGAGCTGATGCCCCACTCTTGCAGGGATTGTTGATGAGGCATATGCCAGGTAGTAGGTCTGGTAGGTACAACGGAGCCAGCCAAGATGCAACACAGTAATTTGCTGTAAATGACATGTCACAAAATACTACCTAATTAAAGGGTTTAACTGCCATTGAATTACACTGTTCCCTGTAGTGTACTGCAGCATTTTGTGATATACTGCAGCATTACCGTGCAAGGGTGTAGCTACTGATACTCCTGGTAAGCCACGGCATACCAAGTTTAGTAGCAGGGGGAGCAAACAAGCTGTCCAGCATTGCTGTGCCTCTCTAATTCCTTTGTTTGGCTTCACATGCTTTTTCTTTTCTCTTTCAGCTTTGTTTTGGGGGGTAGCAGAGTGGACCACAGACTTTGAAGCTGAAGGTCTCAATTAGGTCTGCATGGTCCACCTACATAGTGATTAGCTACGGCATCTGGTAGGGGGTGTGGCAAGTCTGGGGCACTGAGTTTAAATGGCCCAGCAAAGTTAGAAGCCATACTATTAGTTCAATTGTACTGGGAGCGAGAGAAGCAGTAGAAGAACTGAAGTGCAGCAGACAGAAGAACAGACTCAGAGCCACCTAAAAGAATGAAGACTTAATGTTGAGTGGCAAGTGACGTGAATCTGCCTACTTGCGGGGGAGAGAGAAGAAATTTCTGCCATTGTCTTGGACTCATGGTGCAGTCGGTGGCATTTACCAGCAGGCAGCGAGCCCCACACTAGCAATGCAGACAGACAGATGGTCTAGTGTGGGAATCATCTGACTGGAGCCAGGAACCTTGGACTCGAGTCATTTGGGGGGGCAGGCATGAACAACAGTGGGGGGGTAGCAGTGTGGCAGGTTGGTGTACAAATCTGAAATGCCTGGCTACACCCCTGTTACCGTGTTACATCCTGGCTGGCGCTGCTGCATGTAGACTGATAAGGATAAATACAGAGCCCCCAGACAGGAGGAACCAAGGAGCCAGTCACAGTTTCCAGTGACCAATGCACAGGGAGGAACAAAGAACAAAGGCTGGCACCAGGAGAGGGGAGCAAAGCAGAATGGAGAAGACTAATAGCCGTACCAAGGGAAAAGTTGTGAAGTTGCAAGCCAGGCAATGAAATGGAGACACAGCCTTGATAAAGCCAGTCAATGGAGGGATAAATGCCTGAACACCCCGAGCTGCAGCAGCGTGGCAAAGCCAAGTTGGAAGAAAAAAGACTAATCAGATAGGAGAGATAGTGGCTAAGAAACCAGCATCTAAAGGATATTGGGGGCATGTGCACTTAAGTAGTGCTCAGTACGGTGCATGACAAGTCTCACCTGCTGCACCACCATGCCCCAGGCTTAGCCTCCCAATACAGTCTCTGAGTCAGAATGGGGTTGGGGGGGTGCTGAACAGATATTGCTGCAGACGATTGTTTCTGATGTTCACATTATTTTCCTTTTATTATAAATTCGGCAAATGTCTCAACTTTTCACCTACAGATCAGGCTTTTTTCAAGAGATGCCTTCTATAAGCTTATTTACATAGGCCAAATGATTCACTGTGTATTTCTACACCTAGTTAAACAAATCCTTTGCTGCTGTTCTTATTTAATTAATTAATTCAAGTTGTCCCATCAGGCTCAGATAGCTTTTTTATGTTGCTACGCCAGACGCTGAGTTGAGCCTGCTCTGTAGGTGAAATGTTGAGACATTTGCCGAATTTATAATAAAAGGAAAATAATGTCAACATCAGAAACAATCACACTGTTTTCACATCGGGAGAAGCTGCTTCAAGTACTTTTAAAAGGACAGTTCATTTCCTGTGGATTTCCCCCTTTTTTTTGGTCTTAGTCTCCCAATACACTGGACAGTCAGACACAATGTTTTTTTAATATCTTTGCAGGCCTCTTGCCACACTTAATATCTCTATAATGCTGTTAATGTTATTTCAATTACTGTGTCAACAAACAGTTTCCTAAACAAGGGGACAATGCTTTCCTAATTGCAGTGTTTCTTTCCTTAGAGATTCCTCATTTGCAGTGCTTAATGTAGACGAGAAGCCTCTGGAATTTCTTTATTATTTAACATTGTGCTTACCCGAACAGCCTCATGGGATGAAACATCTCATTTGTATGGGAATCACAGGACAAGTGAGCAACAGTTGTGACTTTGCAGCCCCATTGTGTTATAATAACGTAGTAGTTTAAGGCCAGAAGGGGCTTTAGGTATATTCCCCCACACACACACACTTAATAAGCTGGGTCCAACATGTATGCAGTTAAAACATGTACTAATGTTTATGGATTTTCCCACCCCCCCTTCTACCTAGTGTACCCTATAATTCCCTTTGGTAAGCAGGAATTCGTCCAGGCTTACCTTGAAAGTCTGTACTGATTTATGTCTCCTCTAGTTGGTTATTTTATAGATTCACAATGCTTTGTATTATGGAATACAAAATATTGCCTCCTTCTCAGTTTTTGGAGCTATGGGGATGCTGCACATATATTAAATTGCCTGCTGAGGAATGACACATGTCCCATGACTAGGATGGACACTTCGCTCTTTATCAGCTCTGGGAGTAGAAGTGCCTCCTAACATGATTTATTTATTTGTAATTTATGATCAGGAAGAGGCACACTAAACTGTGACAGCTTGTTTCCAGGTGTGTCCTGAGCTGGGGTTGCACAGACCTGTTTTATTGATGTGGTGAATGTTGACCATAACACCAGGAAAACTCCCCCGTCCCCCTACTCTTCAGTAAGTGCCATGGGATCTTTAACTTCCACCTGAACAGTAACCAGAGGTGGGCAGAAGGGTCTTAAGTTTAACATTTCATCAGAAAGATGGCTCCTCAGCCATGCAGCACACCCGTCATACTGCACTGCTGTCAGGTTACCCTCACATTTACCGCCTCTCAGCTTCAAGATGTGTCCTCTCATCCTGCTGGAGCACTTCAAATCAATCATCTCCATTTCATTTGACTTTGTCAATACCCTTCGGTATGTAGAACACTGAGATCATATCCCCCCTCAGTCTTCTTTTTCCAGGGCAACAATGCTGAGGGCCTCCTGTGCCTCCTCATATCTTCTATCCTTCATACCCCTGATAGTTGGGGTGGTCCTACATTGCATCCTCTCTGTCTCAATGTCTCTCTTGTGTTGGGGAGCTCAGAACCACACACAGTACTCTAGGGCTCTGTAAAGTGGAACTATTACTTCTCCTGTTGTGCTAGTCACCATGGTTTTAATGCACCCTAGCATTCCTCTAGCCATTTTTGACAGCAGCTGCAAACTGCTTGTCATGGTTTAACTCCTTGTCTATTATGACACTTGGGCCCTTTTCCTCCTCCACTGCAGGAAGTGGAGCCCCACATAGTGTGTAGGTCCTAGCTCCATTTATCCTCCCCAATGACAACGGTGAATTTCAAACTCCAAGGGCAGGATTTTCAAAAGCCATCTATTGCTACAAGCCTCGGTGCACTGACGATATGGTGCATGAGAGCTTGCGGCGATCTAATGGGATTTTCTATCCCGTGCAACAACTGTTGCAAGTTAGACCGACTTTTTGTGGTCTAACTTGTGGCAGTCATGGGGCTGTTTTTACAGAGCTTGGGACAGATATTTGGCACAAATTGCTGTAATTCATGGAAACAGTCTCAACTGCACCCAAGATTGGAAAATCAGCCGCACCTGTGGCGAAGGATTTGGTGCACCACCAGAACTTAGGTGCTGTGGCACAGGGCTGGATGCAAGCCCTATGCCATGCTTTGAAAATCTTGCCCCAGGAGTCCAACCATTCACCCAGCTTGTTTAGGTCCATATAAGTTTGTCTCCATCCTCCAGGGAGTAGACTACCCTGGCCAGTGTAGGTTCACAGCAAACTGAGAAAGCTGCTGGAGACTCCTGCTTCCAGAATCTTAATAAAAATGTTGAAAAACAGTAGCTCCAGCATTGATCCTTAAGGGACTCCACTGAGTAACCCTCTCAACTTGGAGTTGTTTCCATCAATCACAACCTGCTGCTTCCTGCCCCTGCCTCAAGCCAGTTAGTAATCCAATTTGTGTATGCCTCATGTATACTGTGCTAGCGTATTTTGACTAGATGTTTATCATGTACCGCAGTGTTCAAGGCTTTGCTGGTGTTCAAATAGACTATATCTAAGGCCCTGCCTCCATCCATCTCCATAGTCATGTCTTTGAAGAATGTAACGTGGCTGGTTTGGTGTGAACTGCCCCTCATAATGCTATGCTGAGAGGGGAGAATTACCTTGGTTTCAACCAAGTGACTCATTATTCTGTCCTTGATAATGGTTTCTGGGATCTTGCCAGTGATTATATCAGGGTTATGGCATATAGTTGCCTGGGTCCAACTTTGCCCCTTACTTGAAGATGGGGACCACATCAGCCACTTTCTAGCCCTCCAGTACCCACATCTGTTTAGACAGACTCATGAAAAACTATCGCAAGAGGCCCCACCAATTGTTCCTTTATTTATTATTTATTTTATTTGAAAATTGGTAGCCAGGAGAGGCATACTGAGCCAAGGCTCGTTTCCATGTATAACCCGGGGGAGGGAAACAGTGGAAGGACAGCAGCACAATACATAGCAGCAAAACATTTGAACAACATTTGGTATAAAAATAGTAGAACAACTAGAATAAATATAAAAAGTTGTATGTGCAGTGAATAAAGTGTGGTACAGCTCGATAAGAACACCTAGCAAGTGCTAATTCAAAAGTGGCAGCAATATTTGATGAATATGAAAAATACTGACAATTGGCGAGTGACCTAAGGGGCAAGATGTAGTCCAGCCTCATAATGGTGAGAGAAAACTGTAGTGGTGTGGAAGTTAGCCCAAAGCAGGAGTGGGGACCCAGCCAGCTGCTTATCAGGATGGATGAGGTTTGGTTTTGGAGGTATCAAGAAGAACATTAATAGGAACAGGTGGGGAAGGGTTGAAGTTTCAGTTAGTACCTGAGGGAGCTAGGGGGATGGGGAAAGGCTGCAGGAGGAGAGGAGTTGGTTCCAGAGTGAGAAAAGTCAATAGGAGAAGGCAGATTGCCCAGAAGAGGAGGAGTGGAGAGTGAGGAGTGGCAGAAGTGTGATGGTCCCTGGATTGATACATACATAGATACATAGACAGTGTCGGCAGATAAGGGCCTACGGCCCACCCAGTCTGCCCATTTGAGCTTGTAAGTTCACTTTATGTTTTCCTAGAAGTCTGTTGCCCCTAACCCCTGACCTCCAGAATTCCTTTACTTCTATCCTATGCATTCTTAAATCCCGTGATCGTTTCAGCCCCCACCACTTCCACTGGCAGGGTGTTCCACTTGTCCACCACCCATTCTGTGAAGAAATTCTTCCTCATGTTTCCTCGGAACCATCCTCCCTCCAACTTCATCCCATGCCCTCTAGTCTTGGAACATCTTTTTCGCTTAAAAATAGTGTATTCCTGCACCCTATTCCTCCCTGTAAGATACCTGTATGTTTCTATCATATCCCCTCTCTCCCTCCTCTCCTCCAGGGAGTACATATTCAAGACCTTCAACCTGTCCTCATAGGACTTGTGATACAATCTATGCACCATCTTTGTTGCCCTCCTCTGAATCTTCTCACCCTATCTATGTCCTTACATAGGTAAGATCTCCAGAACTGTAAACTGTACTCCAGGTGGGGCCTCACTAGTGTCTTGTATAGTGAAATTATGACCTCCCTTTTCCTGCTGGTGATGCCCCTGCCTATGCATCCCCACATCCTATTTGCTTTACCTGCTGCCTTGTCACACTGTTTCCCTACTTTGAGGTCTTCAGAGATGATAACCCCAAGTTTCTTTCCTGCTTGGTGCATGCTATATCCTCACCCCCCAACTGATATCTTGTGCCAGGGTTTTTGTGCCCCTCATGCATTATCTTGCACTTCTTTGCATTGAATTTCAACTGTCAAACCCCTGACCATTCTTCAAGTTTCTGCAGGTCCCTTCTCATTCTGTCTACACCTGGTGTGTCTACTCTGTTACAGAGCTGTGTGTCATCAGCTAACAGGGAAATTCTGCCTTCTAGGTCCCGCGAATGTCACTGATGAAGATGTTGAATAGGACCGGTCCCAGCACTGATTCCTGTGGTACCCCACTGGTCACTCTTCCCTCTGTGGAGTGACAGCCATTTACCACCACCCTCTGTGCCCTGCCGCCCAGCCAGTTACCTACCCACCACACTACTGTCCTACCCACACCCATATTCCCCAGTTTGTGTAGTAGTCTTCTATGTGGCACAGTGTAAAAGGCCCTGCTGAAGTCCAGATAGGCCATGTCCACTGCCTTCCCCGATCCACCTCCCTAGTCATCCAATCGAAAAATTAAATGAGGTCGGTCTGACATTACCTCCCCCTGGTGAAACCATGCTGCCTTGGGTCCTGTAGTCCATTGACAACCAGATGTTCCACCAATCTCTCCTTCAATAGTGCTTCCATGATCTTCCCCACTACCGAGGTGAGGCTGACTGGTCTGTAGTTCTCTGCTTCCTCTTTGTTCCCACTTTTGTATAAGGGGACTATATCTGCTGTCCTCCAGTCTTTGGATACCTCCCCTGTTTCCAGTGACTGGCTAAACAGGATTGCCAGAGGTTCAGCCACCACCTCTCTTAGTTCTTTAAGGACCTTGGGGTGTACCCCATCTAGCCCCATTGCTTTATCAACTCTTACTACTTCCAGTTCCTTCAGGACCCTTTCTCATGTAAAGGGACTTGTGTCCATTTCTGCACCATTCCCACCCCTTGTGCTCCTTTCAGACCCATTATCCTACTCTTCCTCAGTAAAGACTGAGCAGAAATACCTGTTCAATATGTCAGCTTTACTGTTGCCATCCTCCACGCGGCCCCCATCCTCCCCCTTCAGTCTCACTATCCCTCCCTTTGCCTTTCTTTTTTCACTTATGTACCTGTGAAAGGTTTTGTCCCCTCTACCCACTGATTTTGCAATGTGCTCTTCTGTCTGAGCTTTGGCTTCCCTTACTGACCTCCCTGCCTCCCTTTGCTTCTCCTGGTACTTTTCCCTATCCCCTTCTGCCTGTGTCTTTTTGTATTGTCTGAATACAATGTTTTCAGCTTTCACTTTCTCTGCTACCTCCTTGGAAAACCATAATGGCCTCCTCTTCCTGTTCCCCTTGCTAACCTGCTTAATGCATAATTCTATTGCTCTTCCAATCCCCATTTTAAATACTGCCTACTGTTCCTCAACCCCTGATTCTTGCCCCATTCCCCTTAATTGCCTCTTTCAAGCATCTCCCCATTTTCCCAAAGTCTGCCCCTAAAATCCAGGATACGTATTTTTGTGTGGTTTGATTCTGCTCCTTCTGTGATTTCAAACCACAATGATTGGTGGTCACTGTTCCCCAGGTGCTCCCCCACTGTTACTCCCATCACACTGTCCCTGTTTGTGAGCACAAGGTCCAGTATTGCCTTCTGCCGAGTTGGTTCCATGACCAGTTGCTTGAGGAAGACACCTTGAAGGGAGTCCAGGATAAATCTGCTCATAGTTGATGCTGCTGCTGGGATGCTCCAGTCCACGTCTGGAATATTGAGGTCTCCATCCAGCACTACCTCACCCTTGTCTGCCATCCTTTGGATGGCTAGCATCAGCTCCCTATCTGTTTCTTCCTCCTGGGCTGGTGGTCTATAGATCACACCTGTGTGGATGGCTGGCCCCATTTTGCTTTCCAGCTTAACCCACAGTATCTCTCCTCCATTTTGTTCCTCCTGTATCTCTGTGGCCATTATGCCATTTTTCACATACAGTGCCACTCCTACTCCCTTCCTACCTGCCCTGTCTCTTCTGAATATGTTGTAGCCAGGTATGGCCATCTCCCAGTTGTGGTTATCATTACACCAGGTTTCTGTGATGGCCACAATGTCCAGGTCTGACTACACCATGACAGCCTCCAGATCCTCCATCTTGTTGCTAAGGCTCCTGGCATTAACACACATGGCCTTCCATGATTTGATTTCCCTAGACTGTTTAGCTATTCTACTCCTGCCCCTTCTCTGGTTGTCCTTTATCCCTGGTTCCTCTTGCTGTCTGCCCTTCTGTTGAATTTTTCCTCTTTTCTGCCTATCCACCTCGTGGCCGCTTATCTCCATCTTTTGCACACTGCTTTGTAGAGAGATCCACTCCTCCGGTTCACTGATTCCACTGCAAGCTGTGTGTGTGTGTGGGGGGGGGGATTAGGTACCCTCCTTGCTGGCCTGCCACGCCCCTTGGCTAGTTTAAATGCTTGTCCATGTAGCATTTAAACTTATCACTGAGTGCTTGGATTCCCCTCCAGGATGGATGCAGGCCGTCAGGCTTGAACAAGCCTCCATCCCTCCAGGTGGGTCCCCAGTCACCAATGAATCCAAACCCTTCCTCACAGCACCAGTTCTTCAACCATGAGTTAGTTCCTGTGCATGCACCCTTATGCTCTCCCATGCCTCTCGTGAGGTAGTACTTCCGAGAAGGTGACAGAAGTAGCTACTTTCTTGAGACCCTCCCAATTTCCTAAACTCTTCCTGAACTTCCTTTGGCTCCCCATTTGTCAGGTCATTAGTGCCTAGGTGGAGAATGACATCCAGTTCATCCTCCCGTCTTGCCTTCCCAGCGATCCCCAGGATCTTCCTCCCATCCTTCCATGCCATGGTGCCTGGTAGGCACCTCACCTCCCTGTCCTTCCTCTCCTGTGTTCCCAGCTAGATCCCTCTTATGATGGAGTCCCCCATCAGGATGCGCTTCCTCCTCCTCCTCCTCCTCTGGGGTTCACTGCTCTCCCCACTGAGGTCACCTACTTGGTTAACCTCCACATCCTTTCCTTCCACTTCTCTGGGTACCTCTATTTGGTTGTCCCCATTTTCCAGTGTGGCATATGAGTTCTTGAGTGGAATAGGATCTGGGCTGTGCCTCTGCCTGACCGCCCTAACCCTCCCTGAGCCCACTGTCATCCAAGTGCTCCTGGTTCTCGGCATCCTTTGAGGCAGCGGCATTGGACTGGGTGGTTTCTGGATAGGGGTGATGGTACTCCTGACCTAGTTTACTTCCACTCTAAGTCTGGCTACCTCATCCTGCAGTCCAGAGAGATGCATGCAGATAGGGCAGCACCTCAGCATCCAGAAGGTCTGCTTGAATATGACTGCTCCACAGCCACTGTATTGCACCACTCCCCACATTATGCTGCACTTTTATGGCTATTCCAGTACTTGTCTGTTACTGAAGTTCTCCTAGTTCCCTTTTTATTAATTTACCGTCCTAAAAATCCTGCCACTGATCCTTAGATACTTTTCTTTAAACAAGGAAAAAATAAATAAAAAATGAGTCAAAACACTTGTCGTGCCGAGGGCGGGCTTCTTCCTCCTTATGCCCCTCCTATTCCACAACCCCTACTATCCCCTGTGCTTAGCTCCTGTAAATCAGATTTAACAGGGCATATAATTAAGAGTGGGGGGGGAGGGGAGCAAAATTTGCAGCAATTAAGACAGCAAAGGAATACACCACCACTACAAGCATACCAAACTAGGTTTTAAATTTTCAACAGCCCACAAACAATTCTAAGTAAATACAGCAAAGATAATACAGTGTCACTAAAAGCCCACAATCTAAGTTTAAAGCAAAAATAGCAATGAACAGTTACTGTAAAGCACTGAAATGAATATGTTTCCTTCCCCTTCTGGGAACAGGAAGCAAGCGGAGTTGTGAGAGGAGAGGTGAGAGAGAGAAGGGAACCTAACCAGTATTTGGATATGAAGGAGGTACACTATGATCCTGGGTTGTATCCAGTCTACCCTTTGGGATTTACCTGGCTTGATTTTTGCCAGATGGTCTGCAAGTGGGATAGGCGTGATCTCTGTAAGTTGCATCATGGTTATCGTTGATGCCATTGGCCCTCCTAAAAAGCACCTCACCCCCACCAGGCCCTTTGGTGAACACCAAAGTAAAGTATTTACTCAGCATCTCAGCCTTTGCCCCAACTCATGTACAGGTTCTTCCCCCAAGGCATTGTTTTGCAAGAGTAGGGTATTTTTCCACAGTGTCCTGGCCAACATTCTCCTTCCCATAAAACTGGTTCATGCAACTGTTCAAGGCTATATGTGTGTGTGTGTGTGTGTGTGTGTGTATGTGTGTGTGTTCATGTTAACAGTCACTTCAGCTCCAGTCTTTCACTGCTTGTAAAGTGCTTTGGGATACAATGTGTATGAAAAGTGCTATAAAAATGCTAATTATTAGTATTATTCTTTTCCACCTCTTCTTCTTATTCTAATGGTGCTTTTATCTCCCAATCGAGTCTCTTTAGACCAACAATCAGCTTAGTGTCCCCATGTACCCCCCCTTGCTACACAAGATGGTGTACACATGGCCTTGACAGCTTACCAGATGTGCATCCCTCCCAGTATACTGAACCTTAGCCTCCCACCTACCATTCAGAGTCCCCTATGCACAACAGGGGTTGCAGCCCAATCCTGCATTTTTGCAGGACACGTAACAGCTATGCAGGGAAGGAGACTGCCATTCAAGTAGCCCACAGGGCTATTAACAGAGCAGAAAACCCTCACAAAGTTGGTGGCAGAGGTTTGTAACATCCTTGTGTGTAGAACTTTTATAGACAGGCATGAAGGTGTCACAACTCTGTGGTTGATATCAGAGGTGACAGCGGGAAATGAAAATGCTTGTGGGACATACACAGGAATGTAGCCAAGTGAGGTAACGGGGCTAGGAAAATTGTGTCACTTGATGCCTGGGAGACCAGAGGGACCAGGGGCTGAGGGTGGAGGACCTAAACCACCAGGAAGTCTACAGAATAATAATGGATGTGAAAATTGGCACTGGGCCAGAAGCAGGCCTGTAGGTACGGAGTTGGCAGATTGAGGAACACAGTACTGGCACTGATGCCCATGAGCTGAGCATGGCTTAATGCCATGTGACTGGCACTATGCCACGTTCAGGCCTCTATGGGAATCATTAACTAGCATTTCAGTAGACACAAACTCCCTTTGAACCCATTAATATCTGACAGATTATTTTGCATTGCCACTTAGCCATGCATGCTGTGGGGGAATCCTCTCTCTTATGACTAACAACATTTGTATATGGCCCCAAAGTGTGAAAGTGTGATGGAGCAGCTGTTTATACTACATATTGTTCATCCACACCTTCTGACTGAGAATGGGACCATGCCGATTTTATCTGTGTAAAGTTTAATTTTGATTTGGTATCATAAACTATTATGAATTTCTAAAGTTGCACTTTCTGATCTAGAACATGGAACACACAAGGGAAAGCAAAAATATGGCTATTAATGCACTAAGGACACATAAGAGGAGCCAAATGGAACCTGCAGTGCAAAGTTTGTTTTCCTAGCTACACTACTGTTTGCGTCACACTAGTCTTGTACTGCCTTTACCCAAATTCTCTGCAGATACTTTTTTTTTAGTGCCATTGCAGATATGAACACACACCTGCTCTATGGAGATTATTGATTAGCGGTGATGGGACAGTTGCCCTACCTTCGCAGCCAGTGCCATCTGCTGTGCTTTTGAAGCCCATCCTACAGCTCACACGGCAACGGTATGACCCAGCAAGGTTCTCACACTGCTGTCCGTGGTGGCACACATGAGTGCCTTGAGTACACTCATCAATATCTAAAATAAATAAAAATATTGCAATTTGTTTTATTCTGCATCTGCATCTGCTGCCCCCCCATACAAATATTTATGTATGTTTAAAAACAATACGGTCCAGTGAAGTTTGAGAGTTTCAGTTCAGATTGGAACTAATCATTTATGCTCTAGTCATTTTTAGGTTACAATTATATAATGGCCAGAAGAAAACTGGCTAAGGCTGCCGTGTTGGAAGCATTAATATTTAGACTTTGCAAAGAAAATCCACCAAAATGCCAACAATTTGTAAACATTATCGTAGCAGCAGTCATGCCATATTATAAGGGTTTTTTATCATAATGATAGACTGAATATGCAGGCAATGTTTCCCATGTTGTCTTTTCTTGTAACACTTTGAGATCATAGCCAAGCTGTTTTGGCACCTCATAGTTCAGTCAGTGGTGTAGCATTCATTTAAATGAAATAAGGCTGATGGACTTGACAGAAAGCAAGCTGCATTTACACTTTTTTTTCATACAGTATGCAAAGAATAGCTAGGCAGCAGAAAAACTAGGTTACCTGCCAGAAACCGTAATTCATCTACTAGTAGTCAGTTCAAAACCACTCTTAGCCACTGAGCATGCTCAGCAAAACTATCTCTGAGCATGACTCCTACTACTGCCCAATTATGTGGTGTTCTGACTTCTCTGAGATCTGCATGCTGAAAACAGGTATCGAAAGCAAGCACTGCCAGTAGGGTTGGCAGAATCCTCTGAAGTTCTGGATTCTAGTTCTAATATAGAGCTTTTGAAAAACTTCTAGAGGTTTAATCTTGTTTAGAACTTTTTACAACTTGAACCCTATTTCTGGCATTATTTATATACTACTACGTCCCCCTGAGCCACTCGTTGCTGGATGAGAGTGTTTTCACCCATGTTCTGCTTGAGAGAGAACAGCTGAGCTGTTCTGGCTCGAGCAGAACTTGCGTGAAAGCACTCTTATCCAGTAACAAATGGCTACAGGGGACATATGATTACATAATTGATCAAGTATGATCAATAATATATATATTTTTAAAAACTGTCCAGGAACGTGTCCTTTTTTCCAGGGTATCTGCGCATGAGGCGCTCTTCACAGAATAAGATTGTCACACATGCAGAGGAAAGGGGTGCTCCAATTAGTTGGGAGCAGTCCCATAATCTCTAATATATATTAATATGTCCCCCAGAGCCACTCATTGCGGGATAAGAATGGTTTTACATGTGTTATGCTCAAGAGAGAACAGTGAAGCAAAGCTGAGCTGTTCTGCTTCGAGCAGAATGCAAGCAAAACCACTCTTATATAGCAACAAGTGGCTCTAGGGGAAATATTATACTATTGATTGAGTGCGATCACTAATATATTTTTTTTAAAACTGTCCCTAAATGTGCCTGTTTCCAGGGCAGCTGTGCATGAAACACTCTTCGCAGAATAAGAGCATCTCACGCTGAGGAAAGGAGTGCTCCGACTGGTCGGGAGTGCTCCCTCAATCTATAATAAAGATATCACACAACTGGGTGGTTGGCTGCACATGGTCACACACTGGGTAGGGAACGGTGCAGTCAAAGGGAACACAGCATGATGATGGACTGGCCAGTACACCACATAGGAGATGGAGTCACACAACACAGTGACACACAGATATATATTTTTTTTGTAATGAGTAAGGATTTTTCTCTCTCTCTTCCTAACAGGGAAATATTTCTGACATATATTTAAAGGTACCACACAACTGACTGCTGGGCTGCACGTGGTCACACACTGGCTAGGGCACAATCCAGTCAAGGGCGCACAGCAGGACGATGAGTTGGCCGGCACATCATGTAGGAGGTGGAGTCACACAACAGAGTGACACACAGACATTTTTTTGTATCGAGTAAGGGGGTTTTCTGTCTCCCCTCCCAACAGGGAAATATTTCTGGCATATATTTAAAGCAGCAGTATAGTGGAAATGGGCTAAAATTTGACCCCACCTTTTTTTTCTTCTTCCTAATTGATGCCAGATGTCTTCCAGTTTATTTTGGTGATAAAAGTTTCAGTTCTGTTATCATTTAAGAATTTTATGAATGTTTTAAAATAATTATTTCTCAAGAAAAAAGATGGATACCTCATTTTTGCACAGAAATAATACTGAGGACCTGAGGAGGGTAAGAATCCAGATAAAAATGCAAATGTACAGTACACAGCATAGGAAGCATCCAGAAAGCCAAAATCAATAGTTCTAGCAATATTTTTCATAACCATAGCAGAAAAGTAGCTTTTTGGAATAATTTTTCTGCTTTAAAGATACCAGAATTGGGTACTGGGCTGCACACAGTCACACACTGGGTAAGGTACATACATACAGTACAGTGCAGTCAAGGGCGCACAGCAGGGTGATGGGCTGGTCAACCCAGTACTCCATGAAGGAGTCACATACTGGGTACAGTGCAGCTAGCAGTTAACGTGCACACAGCAGGATGATGGGCTGGTCAACCCAGTACTCCATGAAGGAGTCGCATACTGGGTACAGTGCAGCTAGCAGTTAACATGCACACAACAGGATGATGGGCTGGTCAACCCAGTACTCCATGAATGAGTCACATACTTGGTACAGTGCAGCTAGCAGTTAATGTGCGCACAGCAGGATGATGGGCTGGTCAACCCAGTACTCCACGAAGGAGTCACATACTGGGTACAGTGCAGCTAGCAGTTAATGTGCGCACAGCAGGATGATGGGCTGGTCAACCCAGTACTCCACGAAGGAGTCACATACTGGGTACAGTGCAGCTAGCAGTTAATGTGCGCACAGCAGGATGATGGGCTGGTCAACCCAGTACTCCATGAAGGAGTCACATACTGGGTACAGTGCAGCTAGCAGTTAACATGCACACAGCAGGATGATGGGCTGGTCAACCCAGTACTCCATGAAGGAGTCGCATACTGGGTACAGTGCAGCTAGCAGTTAATGTGCGCACAGCAGGATGATGGGCTGGTCAACCCAGTACTCCATGAAGGAGTCGCATACTGGGTACAGTGCAGCTAGCAGTTAACATGCACACAGCAGGATGATGGGCTGGTCAACCCAGTACTCCATGAAGGAGTCACATACTGGGTACAGTGCAGCTAGCAGTTAATGTGCGCACAGCAGGATGATGAGACCTACACAGCAGGATGATGATCATTCAGCAGTTCCCAATAAGTCCCTGCCTGCCTAGTACTCCCCTACTCCCTTCATCCCGTCCCCCCCCAAAAATAAAACACCTTCCACCTTGGTTTGTAAGAAAACAAAAGATTTAGCAAAATGTCCAAGGTTTAAGGCACTGAAATCAATTAATCAATCAATCAAAATCTTTATTTTACCAGGCAGAACACCATTGAGAATAAACTCATTTACAAGATGGACCCCGAGGGGATACATCAAAAATTTTATACAGTCACACGTACATTGA
Source organism: Neoceratodus forsteri (assembly GCA_016271365.2). NCBI lineage: Eukaryota > Metazoa > Chordata > Ceratodontiformes > Ceratodontidae > Neoceratodus > Neoceratodus forsteri. The sequence continues at coordinate 491,829,478 of JADMNL010000022.1, read as the reverse complement.
CAGACAGAATACAAATATTTACAATTAAAATAATATGGCAGGTTCACATACAGTGATAATAAAGACATCATGCTGACCAGCATATGATACAGAAACTAGTACATAGGCAGACTGAGTACAACTGTCTACAACTAAAAATAAAATGGCAGTTCCACATGTAGCAGTGATATATACACAATGCCGGCAGGCTAAGGAGCAGAGTCTAATGGAATAGATAACAATTATATAGGTAAGCACAGAATATACACAGAGTGTACGCAATGTATAGAAGAGAGGAAAAGAAAGTTATTAATGTAGACGTGGTTCTCAGTAGGGAGGGCAGGGGACAGGTAAGAACAACTACATACAGGGACACAGGTTAACACAGGACAGGCAGAGTTAAGACAATGCATGGTTGTGGAGATGGTTCAGAAGCATAGAAGAGAGGAAAACAAAGTTATTAATGTAGACGTGGGACTCAGGAGGGAGGGCAGGGGAGAGGGAAAAACAACTACATTCAGGGACACGGGTTTACATAGAACAGCAGGGTTAAATCTAATGCAAGGCTGGGGAGATGGTTCTGATGCATATGAGTAATAATGGAGGTAGACAGGGGTGGAATGTGTTATGACTATAGCATTTGCATGATTCCTGGTGAGACCGCGAAAAGGATTTAAAAAAGGACAATGACATATGAGAAGCGAGCTGAAGTATTTTTTGTGCATTGTTCCAGAGGACAGGGAGGGCATGGCTTATTGCCACTCTGCTGAAGTGCGTTCTAACTTTAGGGATGGGAAGGGAAATGTAAGAGAGACTTCTTAACAGACAGGTACCAGGGTTGCAGGTCGGTAAGCAGTCCTTAATGTTTTGAGGCAGCTTATTAGTAATGGCTCTGTAAGTCCAGATCACAGCATTCTTGTGCTTCCTGAAACTAAGTGAACATCATCACATACTCTTGTAGAGAGTACAGTGATGTGTTGAATAGGGGGCATCAGTAACGAACCTAAGCACCTGGTGGTACAGGGTGTCGAGCTTGGAGAGACCCACACTCGAGCTATGCTCATAAAGAAAATCTACATAGTCAAGGAGGGGCATGAACGTTGTTTGTACCAACCTTTTTTTTCCCCTCCTGGGTTAGCAAGTGCCTGATTCTAAAGAAAATCTCAAGCCTCTGATTTAGTTTTTTTGAGATTTCTTCAATATGGACTTTGAAAGAAAGTTTAAAGTCTATCCAAACCCCTAAGTATTTAAAGGATTCCACGTAATCCAGCAGTTCACTGAATAAGGTGAGGATTTGAGGGACTGTCCCTGAGGCGCAGGGATTGGAAGAGTTCACTGATGGGGAGAATATCTTGGCCTTTGTTTTTTTAGTGTTTAATAGTAGCTTAGAGTACAAGAGATTGATCTGTAGGTGATTCAATTATGTCTGGAGGTCATTACACGCTTGTGCCAAGGTAGGTCTAGCTACAGCAACAGCAAGTTAAGTACCCCCCCCCACCTCACGTATGCCAACGGCTGGCTGCTGCTTTGATCCCCCTGCTGTTTTTTATTTCTTTTCTGGGATTTCTGTTTTTTTGACACACAGAATAGAATGCCTTTAATGCCTTCAAGTCCTACTGCCTGCCTTCGTGACAATATTTTTGGTTTTACGCCTTGCTGCCAATCGAAAGTTGCAGAGTAGAGCAGACACATCTGCTCTACTACTCAATGCAGCTCCGCCTGCCCTGCTATAATGCCTGCTGTGCAAAAACCAACATGTGTCACATGACTCAGCTGTACATGTCACGCCGCTCACGTGAGTTGGGCCTGCAGTACACAAACTTAAATAGTCCCTCCCAAGTCCTTCTCTCCCAGCTCTCAGTCCCTCCCTCCCAGTGTCTCCATCCTCCCAGCATGTGGGCTGGAGTCAGATTGCACTGCCCCCCAAGACTAGACTCTCCACCCACTAGAAGCAAGCACAGGGAAATGGCAGGCAGTGGCATGGCGGCACCATATTAGCCACGTACATGCACCTGAGGAAAAAAAAATATTTGAATCCTTTTGCAAACACTCTAGTGTTCGAGTTCTAAATTAGAACTCAAACACCGGAGTTCAAGGAGGGTTAAAATCTTTGCCAAACTAGTTCTGACAACCCTGACTGCCAGGGGATGTTGAACAAGTTGTATCATGTGGATGTGAATTGAACACTAGCAATAGAACTTTGGCTACCCAGAAGCAATTCTTCTATCTAGATTCAGTTGACTATCTACACCTTAGGAAGACTCTTAGCAGCCCTCATGTGGAGAGAAGAAGGGGTGCATGACCCCCAGGTTTTTGAGTGAATAGGGACTGAAGAACTTAGGAACCAAAATCAGCATCCTGGTGACTGTGTATATCAATGCTGTAATAGGATATGAGCAGGGGTCAACCTTAACTTTTTTTTGCACTAGCCAGACGGACAAGTTGATTAAAAATTGCACTAGTCCGCAGATGGTTGCACTAGCCCACAATAATAATGGTCAGTTTTGATCGGTTATAGAGGAAAAACGCAAGCCAAGAAATACTCTGATTATTGCATATTTATCCTGCTCCCACATTGCTTCCTGCCCCAGCAAAAAAAAAAAAAAAGGCTGCAGTCCAATCACATGCAGTGTGTACCCCATTGTTTTTTTACCATGTGCCCCTTGCTTCCTCTTTCTTCACCCCCTCCCTGCCAAACCAGAGAATACCATAATAGCAAATGTTCAATCAGACAGTTCTAGCTCTGCATACACAGTAGCCAACATCATCATGCACACACTACAGTCCCACCCTGACCTGCAGGGCAATGCATAGAATCAGGCAAAGAAAGACACTCATCCCCCACCCTGTGATTAACCAGAACTGCACTTCTGGAAGTTTTCTTACACTGTGAGGTGAGCCAGGGAAAGTTTTAAGATTTCTTTGTAGAGAGTTAAACAAACACAGGGGGCTTGGGATGTAAGCAACTTTGACATATCTGTTTATATATACCAGGCACAAAAATATTGATTTAACATGCTCTGCCCTAACAAAAACAGATTTTTTATAACAGTGTCCTTTCATCAGTCAGAGGGGAGCAGTATACAGGCATGATGCTGTACTACTTCTCTTTCTATATAGGATGATCTATGCACGCCAGGAATATCTTTTTTTTAACCTTTCAAGTTATATATTTTACTAAGGTTTTGCTTTGTACCACACATCCTCCAAAGCATTGTTTTTAAAATGAAATGACATGATTGGTGATATAAGGGTAGTACTGCATGGATGGCATTGACTGGTGTGCTCCATGAAGAGGAGCTGTGGACCCCTACACCAGTCAGTAATGGCAGCTATGGGTCTATGGATAGCCACTTCAGAGCCTAGTCTGCAGTGGTGCCCAGAGAAAGTATAGAGTGGACAGAATACCTGGCTGGGCAGACAGTGTATACATGACAGCATTCTGTCAGTGCAATGTTGGATACAGGCACTCAAAAGGTTGGGAAATGAGGCACACTGGTCTTAATATTGTGGGACAAATCAAAGACAAGTTCAACAAATTGGAAGCTAGTGATGTAACCACTCTACCCTTGATCACAGCATTCACACTAGTTGACTGTCCTAACAATTGAGTGATAACGACTCACATTGAGTCTTTTGTTGGATCCCCTCTTTAACTGCCAGATAATTGCAGCTCTTAATTAGCTGCTAATCACACCAGGCCACCTGGAACACTGAGGGATTATCAGTACTACAGCCTGCTAAAGCAGGGACTTTTTCAACATCAACAGCCATGAAAAACCTGTACTAGTCAAGACGGACAAGTAGAGGGTTAGCTGCACTAGTCCTGGCCAATTTGCACTAGGTTCAGGGCTAGTAAAACAATGTTAAGGTCGAACCCTGGATATGAGCATGTGAAAATTAGACCAGGCAGCAAACCCACAAATCTCTGCAGTGGGGATGTGTCAGGTAGTAGCAACAGAGACAGCAGGTGGAATGAGCACTTTACCTGTCAGATGACTCCTTCTCAGTCGACTGATAACACAGAGCAACATAATACATGATCTCCCTGCTGATTGTCTGTTTGTTAGTCTGCTGTGGGAAGTTTCAGCATAGGTAACAAACAGCTGATGAAGCTTAACCATAAAATTATTCTGTGCTTAGATAATAAAAGAGCAGAGCCCAGTCGACATCAAGTGTGTGGGGCATCCGCTTGGCCTCTGAAGCATGAAGCTTTGAAAAAAAAACACAGGAAGCATCAAGGCCTGGTTTAGATAGAATTCAGAAACAACCTTTGACAGGATTTACACATGAGGCATAGGTCATCCTTGTTCTTATGGAAAACTAAATATGATGACTCAACAGAAAGCACCTGGAGTTCACTTCCCTGTGTGGCTGAGCTGATGGCGACCAAAAATGCAATCATCCATGACAAACGTGACAGATGACTCTTGTCCATGGGTTCAGATAGCTTGGTATAAGCTGGGTTAGCACCAGTTATAAGTCCCACAGTGGAGGTGGTTAACATACAGGAGGGGGCAGATGGTCCAGCCAAAAAATTAATGATCATTTTCTCCTGGGCCAAGGCACCATTTTGGAACACCAACCTTCACCCAGTAAGCTGAAATGCCAATCAGGTGCACCTTGAGGAACACTGCTTACAGCCCTGACTGGAACCAGAGATAGTCAAAGAAGAATATAATTGAGAAAGAAAGCAGAGGAAGACTTGATCTGTATGCCAAAATGGGAATTTGTTCTGTTTAGAACCAGAAGTTTTGCAAGTTGACTTCTTCAAAAACACCTCCAAAACCCTGAGCGCATCCTCATAAATTCCAAGAGCCTGGAACTTAAGACACTGAGAAACCAGGCTGTCAAGTGCAGGGACTGCAGGTCTAGGTGCCTGACTATTACCTTAGACCTCATAAGCAAGTCTAGATGGAGAGTAGCCACAATGATATGCTCCTAAGGCTAAAGTGGTCTTGTGACCACAGCTGTTGAGGCCAGTCCAGCACAATCAGTACTATGGGTGCTTAGTCACTCTGGGCCTTCAGGGTCAGCTTGTGAACCAAGGAAAATGCAGGGAAGGCATACATGAGCCCTCCTGTCCATAACCAAGCAAATGCATCTCCTAGCAGGGTTCCTTGTTGAGAGGGTTAAGCACAAAACAACCCCAACACCCTGTTCTCCTAGGAGGCAAACAGGACAACTGATGTTGTTGTTCATGCTGAAAACACCTGGGAAATCAACTGTGGATACAGTGATCACTGGAAGGATGCTTCCCTCACACAACTGAGGGCATCTGCCTGACAACAGGAGGGAGTACATGTCACTATGCTTGTTCATGAAGAACATGGCCTACGTAAAATATTGTGGTGGTCTCAGTCAAGTTCTCAGTAGGCAGATGTCCACATCACAAAAAAACAAACACAATTGGCACTCTTGTTGACAGACTAACTTGAGAGGCCAAAGACTGACTGGGCATGAAATCTAAACTACCCTCTCACCTATGTGTTCACAGCAGTACTGATTCCTCTCCCCTTGGCAGAGTCATCAACCAGGTCTCACAGATTCTCCACTGGATTAACCAGCACTGAGGCCTTTGGCTGTCCAAATGGAAGCTCTGTGGATGGAACAATGGCTCCATGTGGGGTTTGACCTCCTTAAAGGCCTAAAGGCCAGCTGATCTCAAGGTCCCTCCAGATGGGGATAATGCAGTTCTATGTGATAATGGTGAAAGCCTAAAGGCGATCGCCGTTATCGTGAAGTTACAGTGGCGAAAATTTTTTGGGGCACTGTGACACCCTGGCACACAGGAAAATGGTGCCAGGAACTTACTTTTAATGTTTTCTGTTGGGGGGGCTGTGGCCAACCCCCCCACATGGGGGGGCTTCACCCCCGCACCCCCTACTAAAGGATTCTCAACTCCAGGGGGGTGCATGTCAGGGGGGGGTTGAAAACATAGAAAAAAAAGGTTCAGGCCAGGCACAAAAAAACGCACCAGCGCACAGACCCAAACCCTGTACCCTGCCAACCAGCACCAGCAACCCACGTACCTCGCCACGGAGTTGGCTCAGCAACCACCATGGCACAACCCCTCACATCCCCTCCTGTGTGTGCTCGCTCCCCCCACACGTGCATACATATAGCATCGGGAAGTCGCTATATTCACCCAACCCCTATCCGGCTGCCCTACCCTACCTGGTCATCCCTGAAATGCGCTGGGGAAGGAGTCACCATTATTGTAGGCACCCTTTCCCCAGAGCCTACATCACAGGCTACTGATAATGCAAATGGTCCTTCAACGGACAGCATTCCTGTGAGGGGAATGATGGAGTTGGAGCCAGTGCAGGTCATAGAGGATAGGGTCACAAAGGGCTTGCAGTATTCATGGTGGACAAGGCACCAGATCCCAGCAGTTTACGTCCAAGGCTGTTGAAAGAGCTTGGGCTGGAATTTGCAGCACCTCTGATGGATCTGTTCAAGTGTTCCTTGGAAAGTGTGGTGCTTCTTGGGAACTGGTGGTCAGCATCTGGGGTACCACTCCACAAGGGAAGGCAAAAATGAAGACCCAGGAAACTACAAGCAGTTAGCCTTACCTTGACAAAAGAATATTGCCAGTGCTAGAATAGACTCCAAATGCCACACCATGATCAGTTATGCTGTAGATTTATTCAGGATGTGAAGAAGGACCTAGGTGGTTGGAAGCACCAGGGAGCTCACTTGGTTTTCTAGGCAGCTAACAGTGCCTTGTTTGACTTGCCCACACTGTTCACTGTTACCAGTTTGTGAGTTTGCAATTAAATAAGTATACAACATGACCGATCATGCTGCTGAGCTGGGAGTTGGTTCTAGCACCAGTGCTATTCTTTCGTGCATGTTTAGACTTGACGGCAGCAGGCACTGGCAGAGGGAGTGAGTTGGGAGCGCATACTGCCTTGTCATTTCTCACTGTGGTTAGCCTTACCTCAATTGTTGGTAAGCTCCTGGTGACCATAATTAAAGAACAAACAAACTGTAGAGTACCTGGCAGTGAATGGCTTACAGGGCAGTAAACAGCACAGGCTTATTGCGGGAAGATCGTGCCATACAAACCTGATAGTTTTCATCGCCTGGGTCAACAAGGCTGTGGACAATGGACAGCCTGCCAATGTGCTGTGCTTCAGTTTCAGTAAGGCCTTTGATTCTGTTCTGCACAGGAGGCTCAAAGAAATCGGAGGATTTGGGGCTGGGGAAAGGTTAACTAGGTGGATAGGAAAGTGCTTGTGGGGGGAGACAGCAGAAAGTGGTAATGCATGGGACTGAATCAGAGGCTAGGGTGTTACTAGTGGAGTGTCACAAGGGTCAGTCCTAGGGCTTGTCCTTCTCAGCATGTTCATTAGTGACACAGGGGAGGGTATACCGAGCAATATGTGTCTCTGCAGATGACACCAAACTTTGCGGCATGGTGGAAAGAGATGGGTGGATCTGGAAAAGCTGGATAGGTGGTCCAAAATTTGCCAGTTAATGTTCAGTGTCAAGAAGTGCAAAATACTGCAATGCACATTGGCAAGGACAACCAATACAAGGAGTACTGCATGGGTAGGGAAGGAACAAAGACAAAAGGAGAGTGATCTTGGGGTCATTATCAGCAACAATCGCTAAGTTTCAGAGAGAGTCAGGACACAGTCAACAGCAGATGCCATCTCACTTGGTAAAGGTCTGAAGGCTTGGCGGTGACTCTGCACATAAATAATATTATTTTCCCGCCGGAGGTAGCAGCATTTTTATAAGGAACCAAGATGTATTAGGAGAAAGGAACACAGCACTACTGGAATGGACCATGAGACAGAGGGAATGGAGTGGAGTGGAGCTGAGCAAGCTAACTGATTCTTAGCAGGGCAGCACCGAAGACCTGCCACCCCTTCCCCATCCCACCCACCCAGGCTTATCACCTTTTTAGGTACAGGACCAGCGACATATTGCAGCTTCCTGCTTAGAGACAGGAAGAGGTTGGAACAAAAAAAATTACTATTTGAGGCTGACTGATAATCAGGGCATTGGTTAACGAAGGCAGGGGGTGAACAAAGGGAGGCGGAAATAATATTTACTATTTAATTACGCTTACAACTATCCATATCAGTGTCCCAGGGAAAAGCAGTCAGTAAACAGGGGAAGCAGAATTGTATTAAAAAGGGATATAATAATAACACACACACACACACACACACACACACACACAAGCAAAAGACAGGGAGGCAACATATAGAAACATGGCAACATGGAAACAGACTTTGATGGCAGGTAAGGACCACTTGGCCCACCTAGTCTGCCCATTTCCCTACCTATTGGATAAGCTGCAGATCCTAGTTAACCTACAGCCTACTTTCTCCTACCCCCACTGCCTAAAATTGCCTTATGTCTGTTCCACGCATTCTTGAATTCCCCCACTGTTTTTGACCCCATGACCTCCTCAGGAAGGCTGTTCTATGTGTCCACCACCCTCTCTGTGAAATAAATACTTCCTCACATTGCTCTTGAGCTGTTTCCCCTCTGTCTTCAAACTGTGTCCCCTTGTTCTTGCACATCTCTTTTTCTGAAAGATGCTACCCTCTTTGGACTTTGTTGAGTCCCTTGAGGTACTTGAAAGTTTCTATCATGTCCCTCCTCTCCCTCCTTTCCTCCAGGGAATACATACTAAACTCCTTTAGTCTCTCTTCATATGGCTTCTGTTGCAGACCCTGCACCATTTTAGTTACCCTCCTCTGGACAGCCTCCATTCTGTCTATGTCCTTGCAGAGATTGGGTCTCCAGAACTGCATGCAGTACTCCAGATGGGGTCTCACCAACAGTATATACAGAGGGATGACAGATTCCTGTTTTCTACTGGTGATGCCTCTCCCTATACATCCCAGTATCCCCCCAGCCATCCTTACTGCCTTCTCACATTGCTTGCTTACCTTTAGTTCACCTGATATGACTACCCCCAGGTCCCTTTCCGTTTTTGTTGTTGTCAGTATCTCACCCCACATTGTGTACACTTCCCCTGGGCTATCATTTCCCAGGTGCATTATTTTGCACTTCTTTGCATTGAATCTAAGCTGCCACATTTTTTATTTTTTTTGAAATTTCTTTTTATCCTCCTGATCGCCCCGTCGTTCCACTCCTTCGGGCTCGCTCATGCTACCCACCTCAACACACTGAGTCTGCCCCTAGAGTGCCCATGGGTGACTCCTACCTTTCCTCCCATCTTTTTCATGGAGCACCTGGCACAGTGGGGTCTGCCCATGGTTCCTGGACTGGGCGGTTGGAGCGGCCATCATCTAGGACCGCCGAGTTTGGTTTCCATTTTTCTGTGCTTCCCGTCCCTCCCCCTGAGGACACTGGCTCGGGCAGGAACGTGCTGACTCACACCTGCCACATGCCTAACAGTGTTCTCCCCTCCCCAGCCCCGTAGGAACCATCAGTGCCCCAAAAGTCAGTGCTTCCACTGGCCCCTGTGGATGTCGGGTGAGTTAAGCACCCCTTGTAACCCACCCCGAAGAAGGACAGCATCCTTTGGGATGCTCAGTCCTCCTTCCCCCTGCCGGCCCCCGACAACTCGAGTCTGTACTAGAACCCGGGTCACTGGCATGATGCGAGGTGTGGCGCCCAGTGCCTCAACCCTCAGCACCACTGGACCAGCTAAGCTGCCATATTTTTGACCATTCCTCCAACCTTGCCAAGTCCCTTCTGATCCTTTCTACACCCACTTTTGTGTCAACCCTGTTGCAGATTTTTGTGTCATCTGTAAAGAGGCATACTTTTCCTTCCAGTCCCTCTGCAATGTCACTTATAAAGACAGAATACTTTGGGGCCAAAGCCCAAATCAGGGATAACTAAAGCTAGGCACCAAATAGGTATAGCCCAACCAAGGAACTTGGGGGAGCCAGGGAATAGGTAGTATATCAACTGGCTATCTGAGCATGGAGTAAAGAATCATATAAAGAGGGGCAAAAGGGACTTATCCAAGCATAGTGAAGTAAGTCAAACAGCGCTGGCAGCAAAGATGACAGGAGTGGTGCAGTACATTGGCTATGGGGCAGCAGTGTTCAGGAGGTCATTCTGGATTCTACAGAGCTGCTCCATCTGCAGGCACCCCTCTGTGCTGAGTGTGGAGGTTGCCATTCACCAGACTGAGTTGGCATGGTTTTGGCAGACTTCCGCCCCCACCCAGGGTCCACCAAGACAACCCCCACTTATTAAAAGGTTGCCAACCACAAGGATTGGGTGGACTACAGTGGGCTCAGGGAAGGTGAGGGGGTGGGTGAGGCACATTCCCAACCAGTAACACTACGTAACTCTTTCAAAGTTCTGGAGGAACAGGGTGGTCCTACAGTGGCTCCCAAGGTAGTGTCCGAGGGGGATGGGAGGGACATCCAGGGTGGACCCCCAAGGGTGGGCAATGGAGGACCCCAGGAGAGGAGGAAACAACTCCTTTGGGGGACTCCACTATCAGGAGAACTGAGTTAGGAACAGGGAGCAGGGGGGACAGGGAGGTAAATTGCCTGCCAAGAGGCATGGCTTGGAGGGATGGGGAGCAAATCTTGAGGATCCCAAGGGTGATAGCAAGGAGGGAGGAGCTGGATGTCATTGTCCACATGGAGACAAATGACCTGGCAAGGGATGAGTAAGGAATAGGATGAGTTCAGGAGGAGTTTAGAAGACCAGGAAGGGGCCTTAAGCAGACAGCAAACTCCGTGTCCTTCTTGGAGATACTACCTGTCCACGGCGAGGGGGAGGCTAGGACACATTGCATCAAAAAATTCAACACATAGCTGAAGGAATGGTGGGTGGGTTGAATTTGGCTTCAATGGGGACTGGAACCCCACCTGAGGGGATGGGGGTCTGTATAAAGGAGATGGTCTACATCCATCCAGGGACGGGACAGTGGTCCTTAGTGAAAAGTTTAAATCCTTCATCAAGAAGAGTTTAAACTAGTCATGGGGTAAGTGGTAAGTGGAGTGTGGAAAGGAGATTGAATCTACCCCCCAAGGATCAGACAATCATAAATATAAGTTATGTGGGGGAGAAAACAACCAAACACACAAAAGAACATGACATCAGGGAGCAGGAAGGATCAAGCAAGGCCAGGAAGGACAGTGAGCAAAGTAGGGGGGACATATGGGAATAAGGAGAGGGGAAGAAACACAACCTGGAGAGCCACGTGCACAAATGCTTGAAGCCTGAGCAAAAAATTATCAGTGACCTAGAAGCTACAATGGTAGAAACAGACCTGGACATAGCGGCCATTATAGAAACTTGGTGCAACGACGGCCATGACTGGGAAGTGGCCATACCAGAATACAATTTGTTTAGGAAGGATAGGGTGGGCAGAAAGGCAGGGGGAGTTGCTCTGTATTTGAGGGTCAACATAAAGGCCACAGAGACATAGGGTGAACAGGGAAAGGAGGAGATACTATGGGTCACACTAGAGAGGAAGAAGTGGACTACTATCTGAACTCAGGTAGTCTACAGACCCCCAACACAAGAGGAGGAGGAGGTGGATAAAGAAATGCTACTATCAATCCAAAAAATGGCACAGAGGTGGGAGGTGTTGCTAGTAGGGGGACTTCAACCTTCCAGATGTGGGTTGGGGGCTCCACCTGGCAGCAGCAACTAGGAGCAGGCATTTCTTAGATGCCCTGCATGAGGCATTTCTAAGACAACTTGTTGCAGAACTAACTTGGAAGGGGCAATTCTAGACCTGGTGCTTACAAACAGGGATAGTGTGGAAAAGGTTTCAGTAGGGGAGCACCTAGGAAATAGTGATCACTGTACGGTGGGGTTTGAGATAATAGCTGGGCATGAAAAAAACACACAAGAACAAGAATCCTGGACTTTAGAAGGGCAGATTATGGGAAAATGGGAGATTTCCTGAAGGGCGCCCTATTTGGGGTAGGGAATATAGCAACAGTGGTGGAGCAGTGGAAACCGATCAAAGTAGGAATTGAAGAAGCAACACAGCTCTATGTCAAACAAGTTAGTAAGGGGAAGAGGAAAAGCAGATCACTATGGTTCTCTAAGGAAGTGGCAGAAAAGGTTAGAGAAAAGAGGATGGCTTTTAGGAAATACAAACAGACATAGGAGGAGGGAGATAGACAGAGTTACCAAGACAACCAAGGGAGACAGGGAAAGCAGTTAGGAACACAAAGGCTCAGACAGAGGAAAACATTGCAAACTCAATAAAAAAGAAGGAATAAAACTTTTTTTAGGTAAGTGAGAAAAGAAAAGAAAAAAAAAGCTAGAGGAGGTATAGTTAGGCTGAAAACTGGGGTTGGGGATTGGGTGAAGGAAGATCACCTCAAGGCAGACATACTGATCAATTATTTTTGTTCAGTATTCATGGAGGAGGGAGTAGGTAAGGGGCAAACTGTAGAGGAGACAGCCATAAAGGGAAGGGAGGGAGGAAGGAGGTGGACACAGGTCCCTTCTCAAAGAAAAGGATCCTTAGGGAACTGACAACAATAAAAGTTGAGAAAGCAATGGGGCCAGATGGAGTGCACCCCAGGATACTGAGGGAACTAAGCGAAGTGTTGGCGGCACCACTAGCAGCTATGTTTAGCTGGTCATTGGAAACAGGGGAAGTACCAGAGGACTGGAGGATGGCTGACACAGTCCCGCTATACAACAAGCATTTGTCAATGCCGAATGTTGGCTTGCTGGCATTGGCATTGGTAGTGCAGGAGTTAGAGAGATGCATAATAGGAATGGCAGTGAAATACTGAACTAACGCCAACTCCAACCCCCACCCCTGCCGAGACTGAAAGGCACTGGAGATGTGCCTTTGGGGTGCCAGCCATAACGCTTGCACCATTCCACCTCACCCCACCCTGTAGACAGCAACAGATATTGCAGTGTGCCTTGCAGTCTTCGGCCCTTGCGCTCACCCCAAAGACCCCAAGACACACCTCAATGTCTGTCAATGGCTGCAGGGTGGGGGTGGAATGCCGTCCGCATTACAGCTGCTGAACCCAAGCCACACCCCTGATGCCTGTCAGTCTCTACAGGGTGGGACGTTACGGTTGGAAACCCTAATGCCCTGGGCATTTGATGGTATTTTCACTCCAAATATTCAACATGGGTTTTTTGGGACCCCACCTCATGAACAGTGTCACTATCATTTTGTTACTCAATTCTGAAAGGTGATTTTGCAGAGCGACTGCACCAATCAGTGCCACAGGTGTGGAAACACATTTCGTGCAGGATGTGAAAAAAGACAGCTGCACTGTTCATGAGAAGGTGTGAAAATGGCAATGATGAAAATCTGGAGTGAAAATATGGCGAAGTCAAGAGTGTGCATAGAAACTGCGCAATGCATGCCCGTAATGCAATCATGTTTTGGAATTTACTTACTTGGTATTACTTGGCATGAAAGAACAGAAGAATGCCAGAGCCCATCGAGACTGTTCCCCACACTATGTGGGACATTATTTATCTATTAACCCTCAACCAAACATCTAATTTGTTTTTAAAGACAGTGGCACTAGTTGCCTCTACCAATTCTTGTGGCAAGGTGTTCCATACAATGGATGCTCTTATTGGAAAAAAGTTTCCCCTTTTGCTGGTTTTATAAGTTTTACTTCAAGCTGTTTATTATGCAGTCTCGAGACATGTCTCCTTTTGGAAGTGTTAGACCACATTTTCCATTAGATCTGGTGAATTTATTAAATTAAAACCCATAAGCATATCACCTCTTAATCTTCTAGTTTGAAGAGAGAAGAGACCAGTAGCTTTTAATCTGTTCTGGTAATCCAAGTTTGTTAATCTTGGAATCATTCTAGTTACTCTCCTTTGAACCTGTTCAAGAATTGCTATGTCTTTTTTTTGGTTTGGATTCCAGAAAGGGGAGCCATAGTCTACATACTGTCTAATGTATGCCCTATACAATGGAATAAGGCATTGTTCAGTGCGATTAACAAAAGTGCATTTTATTTGCCTCAAAAGTCTGTTGGTCATGCAAGCAGTTCTAACACACTGATCATTTGATATACGTTTATTATTAACATATATCCCTAAATCTTTTTCACAATTTGATGAGTGAAGTGGTAGTCCGTTTATATAATATACCGTTTTTGGATTATTTACACCGAAATGCACTACTAAACATTTGTCTTGATTAAACTGCATATGATTTTCATTTGCCAAAAGTGTTAATTTTTCCAAATCCTTCTTTAATGCAGAAATATTTTTTTGACTATTAACCTTGCCCCCCAATTTAGTATTGTCTGCAAATTTAACCATGAAGTTATTTGGCCCTGTTTGTAAATCACTGATGAAGAGATTAAACAATGTTGGTCCCAAGACCGACCCCTGTGGTACGCCACTTGTCACACTACCCGAATCAGACAAGATATCATTAATTCTGACTCTCTCAGAACGATCTGTCAACCAGTTTAAAGTCCAGTTGACAATATCAGGTGACAAACCTAGATTGTGCATTTTAGTAATGAGTTTTTCATGTGAGACTTTATCGAAAACTCTACTAAAGTCCAAAATAATTATATCAGTAGGGATACCCACATCTAGTAGAGTACTTATATTATTGTAAAAAGATATCAGATTGGTGGTGCAGGAATACTTGGGAGTAAACCCATGCTGATCCGAATCATAAATTCCTAATTTTTTTCAATCTTGATCTATTAGAGATTTCATTACTCATTCCATTAATTTACCAGCCACTGAGGTCAGGCTAATTGGACGATAATTTTGCACAGAACCTCTAATGCCTTTTTTAAATATGGGAGTAACTATTGCTGTATGCCAATCATTTGGTACAATTCTTTCTTGTAAGGATTTGTTGAAGATAATTGACCAAGGTATAAAAATATTTATAGAGGTTTCGATCAGAAACCATGGATGAATACCGTCTGGGCCCGGACTAGTATTTTTTTTTTTGTTTTTTGATAGCCTGTATCAATATGGTTCCACATATTTATTTTGTCCACCAAATTTTCAACATGGGCATTTTGGGACCTTCTGTCATGAATAGTGACACTGTGATTATGTTAATCTGTCCCAAAAGTTGATTTCCTACAGCGACCACGCTATTCTGCGCCACAGGTGCAAAAACATGTTTTGGGAAGGATGTAAAAAAAACGACAGCTATACTGTTCATAAGGAGGTATGAAAAAATGGCAATGCTGAACATTTGGAGTGAAACTATTAAAAACTAGTTAAGGTTATGAGCATTACCATAGAAACTAAGCAACACCGCTAAATAGCATGATCATTATTTTAGAATTTCTTCATCAAGTTTGCAACATGGGCTTTTTGAGACCTCCCTCATGAACAGTGGCACTGTCATTTGTTAATCAGACCCAAAGGTGATTTCCGTAGCAACCGCAAAATCACGTTTAGGGACCGGCATGAATAATTTTCATCGAGGTGGGGTCCCAAGAACCCCATGTTGAAAATTTGGGCCCAAATTCAAAAATGGCTAAGATATCAACCTAGTTAGTTTGAATAACCCCCCCCCCCATGACTCCCATTATATGGATTACCTTCGATTCTTCATTTTAGTTTTCAGCTTTGCAGAGTGCAGATGTGTCTTGGTCCACAGAAAATGACAGTGCCTGACCTGTGGAGGTAAGTATGGGGTGGGGTGTGTGGGGAGGTAGGTTCGCAGAGGGAGGGTTGGGATCAGGGAGAGGGATGGAGACACACCGATGGACCGTTTCCTTTTTTACAGGTTCAACCCCCCCCCAAAAAAAACAGCAAAGGATAGTTTTCTTCTTTCACAGGGAAATTTTTTTTAATGTGGGCACTCTGGGGTGGTACAATAGTGGGGGGGGGGCATGCCAAAATGAGGATTGGGCACCTCGATGTCGGCAAGTCATGTAGGTGGGTTTGGGGGGGAGGGGGCCCATCTGACACCAGGAGTGGGCATCCTGGTGTCGGAAGAAAATAAAAACAAATTTCGACACACTGGGGTGGGCTCCCAGTGTGCCACAGTAATGGGGGGGATACATGCCGACAATGGGATTGGGCACCCTATGTTGGCTTTGTGGGAGTGTGTGGTGGGTGGCAAAAGAAGCCATGTTTTGGCACACTGGGGTGGGCTCCCAGTGTGCCACATTTAATGGAGGGGGATACATGGCAACACAGGGATTGGGCACCTCTGATGTCAGCTTTGCAGGACTGTGTGGCGGGCGGTAGGAACTGCCATTGTGGAAAGCCGCTCTGCGGCTACATTATTTATTGAAATGTTTCACCAGAAAAGGCACACTGAGCAAACATGTTGCTTGTAACTCCAGCCATGCGCATTACTGTGCACTGTAATGTGCATGGCCAGAGTCTTGTCATCTGCCGCTGCAATGGTGAAACTGCATCTGACTGCAGCAGCAGATTTGTTTCAACTTTTTGGCTGTCTTTGAAATTTTCTCTCATTGCCAGTATACTCACTGATTGGTTGCTGAGGGATGCACCCACTAAAGCGTCCCCTGCATTTGCCACAAAACTGACACACCTCTGAAATGTGCTACTACCACAAGATGTTGCTTGTGCGTGCGCGCAAGTCAACATAAAAATAGAAACAAGGAAGAGGTGGGTAACTACAGGCCAGTCAGCCTGACCTCCATACTATGCAAATTAATGGAAAAACTGCTGAAGGAAAGGATAGTGGAATACCTGGCAACCAGTGATCTGCAAGACCCAAGACAACATGGTTTCACAGAGGTGAAGTCATGCCAAATGAACCTCACAGACTTCTTCGACTGGGTAACCAGGCAGGTGGATTGGAAGGGGGGCTGGGTGGGTGGCTGTAGATGTAGCATACCTGGATTTTAGCAAGGCATTTTATATGGTTCCACATATTTATTTATTTATTTAGCTTTTGTTAACCAGGTAGGTACACTAGACAAAATATATGCCTATTGTCATGTATGACCCGGGAGAGTACAGGAATTGAAAGAACATACAGAGAACAACTTGAAGCAAGTAAGTAAGGCAGATACACTGAAAATCAAAAAAAGAAAAGCATAACATACATAGAAGATAACTCAGGTTTCAACAGCGACCCACTCAAATATAAAATCAAATACAGAGTCAGTATGACAAAGTTCAAAGCAATACATACAGATATATACAAAATTTACACACTAACACAGGACCACACCCAGGCGGACAGTCAACCACGGCAAGACCGGAGCCAAGGAACACTGCAGGTAATCAGGGTAATCAGAGGGGTTTAAGACAGACACATACTGAGGTGAGCTTCAAGTGTGTCCACAGCAAGATTCGTAGGCATGCCTGGGAGGAGGAGGACCGGACCTGAACCAGAAGGGAGTTCCACAATCTGGGGGTACATGATGCAAAATCCATATCCCCATTTGGGTGCGCCTCGCAGGAACCTTAAGGATAGAGGGGCCCATAGACCTTAGGGAGTTGACAGTGGGGCAGCAGGTACAAGGAGCTCCGCTAACCGGGGGCCTGAGCCAGTACCTACCGTGAAGCAGCCCAAGACAAAGTTCATGTAGTTGGACGGGAGAGCCAGTTAAGCTTAGCATACAGATCACAATGGTGAGTGAGGCGAGAGGCTGCTAGTGCAAAGCGACAAATGTTATTGTAGGCAACAGTGCACCTATTGAGGTGTACCATGGAAGTAGGGGCAAACAAAAGTAGCCCATAGCAAAGTGTTGGTAGAAACACACCTCTGGCCAATGCTAGGTGAGCAGCCGATGTAAGATTATTCTTTGCCCTATACGCCAGGCTCAACTTCCAGTTAACAGCATGACATACATTACGGATGTGGTGACCAAGATCAAGCTGAGGTTCAAGTGTCACCCCAAGGTATTTGAGACGGAGTCGGTGATGAGAACAGGAGCACCATC
Source organism: Neoceratodus forsteri (assembly GCA_016271365.2). NCBI lineage: Eukaryota > Metazoa > Chordata > Ceratodontiformes > Ceratodontidae > Neoceratodus > Neoceratodus forsteri. The sequence goes on along the minus strand of JADMNL010000022.1, from coordinate 491,811,674 downwards.
ATTACCCAAGATACACAGAGGGACAGAGGAGGCCTTTAACTTAGCCAGGGATCCAAACAGCATGGCCTGAGTCTTTTTAAGATTTAGGACCAGCTTATGAGATGATATCCAGGATTGGAGACTCCTGAAATCCTCACTCAATTGGTGGTTAATGACACCAACATCTCGCGCATGAGTGAGAATAACCAGGTTGTCGGCATACAGTATAGACCTGCAGGAGGCAGCAGAAGAGGGTAGAGGCTGATAAACCAACTGGAGAACCTGGGAGTTGGTTGCAGGATAGTGAGATTTTTATTTATTTATTTATTGAAATGTTTCACCAGGAAAGCACACTGAGCAACAAGTCACTCGTCTCCCGGTGTAACCTGGGGGGAAGGGGTACAACTGGAATGAGACATTATACATTCAAGTTACAGGATGAACATTAACATACAGTTGCAGGGCAGGTGTTACAGTGTTTTATTTATTTATTTATTTATTAGATCATCAATTTACAGACCTTTGAGTCATAGACTCATTTACAAAGACACCTTGTCAAGACAGCAATACATTACAGCAAACAAAACAGTACAGTACATAATGCTTAGATTAAAAAAGCAACCAGTGTTACAGGCATTCACTGGTGGTACACACTTGGGTAATAGGTAGATCACAGTAGTTATAATATAGGTACACAAGTACCACGTCAGGTAGCAACCAGAGATATTTTATTACATTAGGCAGCAGATGTTGCTTGAGACCCCAGGTATATACAGCAAAAGCAGACAGGGCAGACCCAGCCTAGAGGTGAAGGTAAGGGGCAGGTGGGGGATTATGTGCAGTTGCAGCAGCGAGTGCGTATCAGATGTCTTCTGAGGGAGACCTTGAAAGGACCAAGCTTAGTGGAGCCAGCTATATTGGCTGGGAGGGAACTGAACCAGGAGGGAGCCCAATAGCAAAAAGATCTCTGGGCCATAGAGGTCCTTACCCTGGGAACAATAAGGGAGGTTTTGACAGTGCTGTGGGTGGAGACTGAGGGGGAGACACACTGCAAACAGGTGGCAACCCCTGGGGGGAGAGCCCTAGCAGGGTCTTTTTTAGAAGAAGGCAGGTTTGGAAGCAGAGTCTTTCTTCAAGGTTGAGCAAGGTGGTGGTGGAGTACAGTAGGCACGTATGGGTGCACCTAGGGGCTCCTAGCATTAGCCTGCAGGCCTTGTTTATAGAAAGCTGGATTCTTGCAAGCGCAGTGTTGTCAGCTGCAGCATAGATGGGCAGCCCATAGTCGATTAGTGACAGGACAGAGGAGGTGATTGCCAATCTAAGGGCCTCTTGTGGTAGGCAGTTCCTATGGCAGTATAACAGTCCAATCCTGACATTGGTGGCAGCAGAAAGGGCACTGATATGGGAATGGAAGGAGAGTGCCGAATCAAAGGTAATGCCCAGATACTTGTAGGAGGAAAGCTGCGCAATGGGGTTTAGTGTGCTAGGCAGTATCACGAGAGGGGCACCACTGGCTTTGCTTTGGCGATGCGAGAAGAACATAGCTTTGTTTTTTTTTAGGTTCAGGACTAGCCTTCGTGATGTGAACCAATGCTCAGCTCTGTCAAAAGCTTGTTGGAGGGTGGCATGGAGTGTGTTGGGGTTGGGGTCAGCAGCGAAAAGCACAGCGTCATCCGTGTAGAGGAGGATCTTGCTTGGGCAGTCCAAGGGGAGGGAGTTGAGGTAGAGACTGAAGAGGAGAGAGAGCCTAAAATGGAGCCCTGGGGAACCCCAGAGCGGACAGATCATGTTTCAGATAGGTTGCTATTGATTTTTACACACTGAGTTCTGGCAGAGAGCTAGCTGGTGAACCATGCAAGGGGGCTGGGGGAGAAACCAAGGCATCTGAGGGAGTCGAGCAGAAGAGGATGGCAAACCATGTCAAAGGTCTTGGAGAGGTCAATGAACACAACACCGGCAAGACTTCCGGCATCAAGAGCGGAGTGCAGGAAGTTGGAGAATTCAAGTAGCGCAGTTGTGGTGCTGTGAGCTGCATGAAAGCCATGCTGTTCAGGGCACAGGATATTGTGCATGGCCAGGTATGTGGCAAGCTGGTTGGCAACTACTTTTTCAAGGGCCTTAGAGAGTGGGGGGAGGATGGAGATAGGTCGATAGTTACTCGGGGTCGTTCAGTCACCTCTCTTTAGGATGGGAGTGATGATGGCGGTTTTGCATGTGCTGGAGAACTGCCCCAGGCACAGAGAGCAGTTGAGCAGCTCAGTAAGTAGAACCAGGATCGCATACAACGTCAGACAAAGTAGCCTAGTGTCCAGTAGGTTGGTGCTGGGTTGTTATTACTAACGGCTTTTTGCAGAAGGGGGTCTAGCCTCCAACAGGGAGATGGTATGTAGGTAGAAAGGAGGTCTCTGGAGAGTGGTCAGGGGTGCTACTGGGATGGGGTCAAAGAAGTTACTGGGCAGGACTGAACTCAGGTCTGAGAAAGTGTGGTTTAGGCAGTCTGCAATGCCAAGGGAGTCAGAGCAGACAGTTCCATTAAAGGAGAGTTGAGAGGGGGGGGGAGAGGGATTTCCCATTCAGCTCCTTTACATTATCCCAAAAGTTTCTAGCCGACCCCCAAGAGGAGACAAGAGCAGACTGGTAGTACTGGGCTTTGGCCCATCGAAGGGCCCAAGTACACGTATTGCACTCAGTGTTGTACGTTTGCCTATCAGCTGGCTTGCCAGATTTGATGGCAATGTGCCATAGGTTGTCTCTCATTTTAAGTTTGTGAAGGAGGAAGGGGGTAACCCAGGGCATGTTTTGCTTTTTGGTGCAATTACTAGTGAAGGGGGCATAGGGGTCACAGGCAGTGTTAAAAGTGCAAGTGAAAAAATCCAATGCCTCATCTATGGACGGTGCAAGCCTGATTGGGGATCAATCCAGTTGTGAGAGGTACAGTTTAAGGCAATGCAGGCCACCTGGGAGTAGGCGACGTCACTGGGTGGTTTATGGTGCAGGTTTGCTGTTGGCAGCGACCAAGAGAATACGACCGGGGAGTGGTCACTAAGTGAGTTGGGAAGTACACTGATATCAAGCACCCTCTGGGGGAGGTTGGTAATGGTGATATCCAGGAGGGTGCTGGAGCTCATAGAGGGGTTGAATCTAGTTGGGGTGGTGACAAGCTGGGACATGTCAAGGGTGGCAAAGATATCTCTGGTTTGGGAGGCCGTGGCAGAGAGCCAGTTGATATTCAGGTCACCAACAATTATCTGGGCCATTTTGGGTGGTAGGCCAGAGAGGTAGTCAGCAAGCACCTGAATGGCGAGGTCTTGCTTTCTGGGGGGAATATAGGCAACGGTGAGAAAGAGTGGGCCCTTACCAGGTTGGGGGAGATTTTTAGTGTGAGGACTTGTGCCCCGTTATCAAGCTTGGGTGGTGGAAGTGCATGTCTAAGGAGGGAGTCACGCATATAGACAGCACAACCACCTCCACACTTACCCACCTGATCTTCCCTGAAAAGGGTGTAACCAGGGGGAGGGAGGGAGACAAAGGAGTCAGGGGTGGATTTGGATAACCAGGTTTCGACGAGTGTGACAATGTACGGTTGGTGCTAAGTAACCAAGCACTGGAATGTAGCAGCCTTCTTAAGGATGCTGCAAATATTCATAGAAGCTATGCAGAGTCCTTGAGCCTGGGCATACTTGTTCATAAGGTTGGGCACAGGGCCAGAGTTTGGATGAATGTTACCTGATAGAAGCAACAGGAGGGTGATTAGGCACACCAAAGCGTGGTAGTGATTGTGGCATCTCCCCTTAGTTGCGACTGGACATGGGGCCGGGTGCTGGGGTGCAAGGGATGGGTAGAGTACAAAGGGTGGGAAAGGCATTGAGGAGAAGAGACGAAGGTATGAGTGGGAAGTAAGAGGTCGAAGGGGTGGAAGTGTGGGGGCACCGAGGGGGTGGAGGTGATCAAGCATCAGGGAGGGTCTGGTAGAGGTGTTGCAGATAAGAGGGGGGTGCTGTGCGTAGAGGGTGATGGTCCTAAATAAGGTGGGGCTGGTGTAGGAAGTAGGAGGAGGACCATTGTCAGTGTCAATGCACTTGATCATTGCTGATGCATTGAGGACAATAAGTTATTTGAGCACAAGAGAGGATCACCCCTTTAAGAAGTTACAGAAAGGAGAACCCCTTTAAAGAGTTGCTGTAATTGACTAGTGTGAGGCCTCAGGGGCCGGGGCTCACTGGGGAAGTGTACTTAATAAACGAGGGAGTGGTGGGGTGGGCTAAAAATTGTCCAGAGAGCAGTACAGCAAGGCAGTGGACACTGAAAAGTGTTCGCATAACATGATGAAAGATGGGACAATAATAAGTGCTAGGTTAATAAATAAACAAGTGCTTACATGAAAGTGAAGGGGGAAAGGAGGAGGGGTGAGGTGGGGAAGGGGGAAGAGTCATGTCCCTGGAGACCCCTTCAGGATGCGAGGAACCCTGAAAGGGGACTGGGGGGACCAGAGATAAGGGAGAAAAACAGTGTCCCAGAGAGACCCTTTTAAGATGGTGGGGGAAAAAGTAGAAGAGAAATACAAGCCCCTTGGGGGGGGCAGGAGAAGGACCCATGGAGAGCATTCAGGGTCCTTTACATTCTGTGAGCACTCAAGGGAGCCCAGTAAGGGAGAGCAATTAGGGGGAAGGGGAGAAGGGGCTGGGTGTGCACAGGGTAAAAATAGGGTGACTGTAGGGGAGTAGGGTTTGTCTAGGGCTTAGAGGAGGGAATTAAAAGGGATATGGCAGGAGCAGCTAGGTGCAAGATAATTATTGAGGGCAGAGTTGATGGAGTATACGGAGGATGAGTGCCAGATTTGGGGGGGGAGGGAATTCCACATTTTTATGAGGTGGTGAGAGTAACTGGATTGGCCGATTTGGGTGGATCTGCAGGGATAACCAGAGTATGGGAGTCGGTTGATCTAAGGGGGAATGGGAGGGTGGGGGGGTGTTACAAAGGAGGAGGTGAGGTAGGAAGGGAGCTCACCCAACCAATCTTTGGAGGTTAATTTAGCACAGTGGGAGAGTCGCCTATTTGTAAGAGAGGGAAAGGATAGGGCACAATAAAGATCGCAGTGATGGGTGCGAGGGGTGGGACATCCAGGGCAAAGCGGCAGAAGGCATTGAAGAGGGTGTCCAGTCTGGCCAGGGAGGACTTAGTGGCAGCACCATAGACTACGTCATAGTTGTCAAAAATAGGCTGTTTCATCTTCTGAACAAGTTCATGCCTAGCTGTAGGAGGAATGCAACTATGGTTCCTGAACAGGGCACCAAGCATGGGGCACAGTTTTTTCTGGATGGCGTCAATATATCCAGAGAAGTTTAGGTGTTGGTCCAACCAAACACCTAAGTACCTGAAGGAGGATGTGTCCTCAAGTAACGTCCCCTCAAGGGTGTGAAAAGTAGGTAGGGATGGAAGCCTAGAGAGTCTCTGCCTTGTGCCAAAGGTCATGGTTACAGTCTTTTTGGCATTGAGGAAAAGTTTATAGTTAGCAAACCAGAGCTGAACCTTGTCAAAGTCTTGCTGTAAGCCGGTTGTAACCTCAACAGGACAGGAGCCAGATGCATACAGGACTGTATCATCTGCATACATATGTATAGCGGAGGATGGGGAGCAAACAGAGAGAAGGTCATTTAAGAAGATGAAGAATAGGAGGGGCCCCAATAACAAGCTCTGGGGCACTCTAGTGCTAATCAGGAGGGGCGGGGAAGTGTAGTCCAAGATCTTAACTGATTGGGTTCTACCAATAAGGTAGACCTTGAACCAGTTTGTGTCGGAGGGAGCTAGGCCAGCTGCTGGGAGTGAGTTGAGGAGAAGGGAGTAAGAGACAGTGTCAAAGGCCTTGGCCAGGTCAACAAAAATGGCAGAGATAATTTGCCCATTGTCCATCCTGGTTAGTAAGGAGTCTGTGAGCCATGGGAGAGAGGTGGTGGTTGAGTGTTTTTTCCTGAAACCAGACTGGAAAGGGGTGAAAAAGGAGGTATCAGATAGAAAAGAGGTGAGCTGGGAGAGGACAATGTGTTCTTGAAGCTTGGCAAGGGTAGGGAGGAGAGAAATGGGGCAATAGTTGCCAGGGGATGAGCAGTCATCTCCTTTGGGTAGAGGGAGGACCACTGCATGTTTCCATGAAGTGGGGACAGAGGCAGTAGAGAATGAAAGATTTAAGATTATTGAGAAGGGGTAGGCAATGGCCATACTGGAGAGGGAGAGGAGCTTTGGGTGAAGGCCATCAGGGGAGGCACCTTTAGAGGGGTTGATGGTGAGGAGGGCACTTAGGGCATCATTTATGTTACAGTAGGGAAAGAGAAGGGAGGTGGAGGGTGGTGAGGGGCCACTGGTAGAGGTGGGGAGGGAGATGGGTAGGGAGGAGGATTTCAGTAGATCAGTGGCGCAGGAGGTATAGTAGGAGTTAAATTCTGCAGCTACAGCTGGTGGGTCGGACACTAGTGAGCTATTTACTTTAAGTACCGGGGGCCAGTGGGTGAGATGAGGGGGTAAATAGGGTGTGCATCACCTTCCAGAACTTTGAAGGGGAATTTATGTTGGTGATGAAGGCAGATTTGAAATATTCGGACTTGGCTAACCTTATAGCCCTGGTGCAAGTCTTTCTGAGCATGCAGAGATTTGTGAGGTCTCTAGGATGCTGGGTAGCTTTATGATGCTTCCAGGCTCGATCTCTAGCCCTGAGACAGGCCAGAAGTTCAGGGGTTATCCAAGGTAAGTGGCTACCTCTGACTCTGGTTTGTTTGAGTGGGGCAAAGGCGTTCCAGTTTACAAGAAAGATTTCTTTGAAGTAGGCAAGGGCCTTAACAACTGATAACTTATCAACTAAGGGGAAGGAGGTTAGTGGGGACCAGTCAGAAGTGGCAAGGTTATTCAAGAGAGGGTCGAGGTCAAGAGACTTGAAAGAGCACAGTTGTATGGTTTTGTGTGGCTATTTAATTCTGTGGACTTTCCTAACTAAGAATATTGGGTTATGGTCACTGAGAGCATCGGGGAGGATGCCAGAGGTGATGATGCGGTAGGGGTGGGAGGTAAGGGCCCAGTCGAGTAGGGAGTGTTGTGTCTTGTGGCTTGGGCAGGTGGGTTTGGAGATCAGTTGGGAGAGGTTTAGGGCTCCGATTTCATTTTTAGTTTTGGTAGTTTTAGGCGACAACCAATTTATATTGAAGTCACCTAGGATAAATGATTCCCCAGAGAGAGCAAGGGAAGTGATGGAGGTGAGGAGGTCTAGCGCAACCGAAGGATGGACATTTGGGTGGCAGTATATGCCCGCTACGAAGACCGGGAGAGTGAAGGGGAAGGTCACATGGATAGCTAGGGCATTGTGGGTCTTAGGATTGGAGGATGAGTAGATGATAGAATATTGGATGGTGGCTAGGACATAAATGGCCACACCACCACCCCCCCGTCAGCACAGTCTTGCCTTAGCAATGAGTAGCCAGGAATGGAGACCAAGTGGTCAGGGATACTGCTCTTTAGCCAAGTTTCTGATAAGATTAGAATGTCTGGTTTTAGAGTGCACACTGTGGTCTGAATCTGGTTGGTTTTCCGCAACAAGCTGCAGGTGTTTAGATGCAGGATCTTTAAGCCCTTTGGGAGTGCTGAGAGAAGACAATGGGGGGATATAGTAGAGAAGGAGGCACCAGAGGAACAAGGGGCAATAGGGCCTGGGTTGGGGTGGATATCCCCGGTGGAGAGCAAGAGGAGGGTGAGTATGAGAAAGTGAGCTTAGGTGATTTTGAAGGGGCTGGTGAGGAGGTTGGGAGTTTTGAGTAGAAGGAAGTGGATGAGTGAGTAACAAGAAGATGGAGAACTGCAGAGAAAGTGGACACCGTTATCAAAGCCGCATGAGGAATAGTGGTAGAGTGAGACCATATTTCAAATGGCAGGGAGGGAGTGATAGCATTTGTAACCCCTAGGTGGTGCTATCCCAAGGGCTACTACCCCTGCCTGCTTGGCTAGTATTAGGTTAAGGGGCCTGGGTACTGAAACAGGTGCCTCCACCCGGAGGTCAGGGTTGTTAGTGGTCACGCTAACCTGGGCACAGCCCTCCGGGACACTGTAACCCCCTCTTTCCCTTCTAGTGGCCTAAACAATACACAGTAATCACTTTCACAATGACCCTTATTCACCATACAATTACCCACACTGTTTGCACTTACCACCAGGGCTGGTTCTTCTAGCTTGACTCTGGGGACCCCCTGTAAAACAAGGTTATGCACAGCAAATAGCAACAGTACAGTACTTTTGGCATAAACTGGAACCACAGTCAGATTAAATGCAAAAAGAGTTAGATCCGATTTATTCAGGGGACTTGAACAAGGGAGGGGCGTAATCAGGTTGATTTGCTTAAAGGCAATATCAATCAGTTATGCATGCACTTCAGAGTACCTACACAGTCACACACTCTGGGTACCCAGGTAGGAAGATGGTGGGCTAGCCAGGAACGTTGCCCGGCATTGCAGCTGGTTGGGGCCCTGTGATGGAAGAAAGCAACATGCACAACACATACTATTTGTAATCCGGAGCCGGAGGGCTCAGTTTGTGAAAGAAAAGGCAACAAGACAATCTGACAACACTTTAGATTTAGCTGTTGTTGCAGGGAGCTACCCTGATATGTACTCATGATACCCAATACAGGACACAGGCAGGACAAAATCGAGACTGCAGGTTGTTGAGCTGGAGTGCTAGGAGAAGCAGGACCCACACGAATCATTGAGGCATCGTTCCTGTTCAAGGCGTTGAACAGGGGGCTGATCCCCAGGCAGGTCTCTCATCTATGACTTTCTCTGTGTAGCACGTATTCTGGCTGGGCCAGTGTGGCAAGGCCCAGGCCAAATGGGGATAAGTACAGATTCAGTCTGTGGGAGTGGGATGCAGCCTCCAGCAAGCAGAACAGAGTTCAGCACACAGTAGGGAACCAAATCACAACCCACTAACAGCACACATCACATTTACATGTAAGAAATTCTTCTGTACCAGGCAGATTGCTATCTGGTCGCAATTACAAAGTCTCAGCACCAACCGGGAGTTCAGAGGTGGATGGAAATCCTGACAGGCCGATCACATTCAGCAAATCTTTGGTCTTCTTCAGGTTAAAGCCTGGTCACAGTCCAGTGGCTTAAATAGTTCCCACAACTCAGATTCAGTCCGAATCAACTCTATTTTCCCTCTCAGGGACAGCAGGCTGACAGGCAGGCCAAAACTCAGCCCTTTCACAGTTCTCCCATGCAAATCCACACAGGATTGCTGCTCGATTATCTCGAGCTGTTACTCCTTCACTTCCCAACTCAGATCTGAACTGAAACTGCAAGCAGTCTGTGACTTTTCCCAGGATCCAAAAGGTTCGGTTGCCTGATTCCTCTGTCAGTCACAACAAGGGCTCCCCCTCCAGGTTCATTTAGGTGCCAAAAGCCCCAAACTACAATTCCTACAGAATTTTGCACCCACAAAGCCCCTGGGGACAGGCTCCATTTTAGAGTCCCCAAAGGTACTGATTGGCCCATTTCAGCAGTCCAGGACCAAGATGGTGGAGATAAACAGAAATGTCCATGCTGCAAAGAAGGCAGGTTAGACAAACTGCAATATTATTACTATTCTAATAAATGATCAACAAACAAGTACATCTTCTAACAGAGCTCCCTCTGCGCTAATAGCGATGGCAGAATGGAGTAATTATTTGGCAGCCTGGGTGGGACTCGAGCATAGAAACCCTCAGCCCCCTCCCAGAATAATTATGACTGCAATCCAGGCAGCTGTTAAAGAGACAGTACACAGAGGCTATACAGGCACTCTCTGGCAATACATTTAAACTGCTAAGACGCAGGACACCAGCCTGGCCGTGAGCATTTAGGCAAGCTCAAGGAAGACTTTTCAGGAACCCCCATTTGTAGGGGAGTTACACATGGATGTGGGATGGGGATTGGAGATAGTAAGTGATGGGGTTGGGAGAGTTATTAGGAAAAGGTGAATAGAGAGCAAAAGGAGGTGGTAAAGAGAGGGATATGAGCAGAACGGGGGGGAGAGAGGACAGTAGGGGATGCATTGTTCATAAGATAGAGAAATTAGTGAATAATTGATCTAGGAAGGTGAAGAATTTGTAAGCAGGGGCTCAGAGGAGGGGGCTGGTCAGATGGAGGTTGGAGCTGTAATTTAGGAAGGTATCTATATGAACAACAGCCAGGGATTGCTTAGATAAAGATTATGTCCCTCTAGTGGCAGTCGAGTATAACTTGTTAATGGGAAAATGGCCTAGAATTCAGATGAATTAGCTGCAAACTGTTAAAATGCAATACTGTCCCATAATTAATACAAAAACAATTAAAATGAAGTTTTTAACCAAAATTATCCCTCTAAACACGTGAGAAAGCAGGTTGTCCTGTAGATATGCTACAAAATAATTAAACGAGGTAAATCAGATATTAAACAGGCTGATGAGGTTCACAGAATCAGAGGATTGGAAGCTGGATTTAAATGCAAAGAAGTGCAAGGTAATGCATATCATGCACTTCACTCTGGTGTCTTTGAGACACCCTGCACCCCTGATCACCTGTTCTGTATAGGTGATACAATTTCCTGGCATCTAATGGCACCCCTTCACCCCCCGATTATCTGCCCTGTATATGTGACATTTGTCCCTTGTATCTAGTGGTACCCCCACCCTCGTGATCAGCTGTCCCATATACATGACACGTATCCCTGGTGACTAGTGGCACCCCTCCCCCCGATCACCCATTTCATAGTGTCACCGACTCCCTGGTGTCTATTGGCCCCCCCCAACCCCGGGCATCTGTTCTGCATATTATCCAGTTATCACTGGTGTCTAGAGGCACCTCCCACCCCCTGATCACCCGTTCCATATACCCTATACTAGCCTTGGTGTCCACTGATACCCCCACCCCCTGAATGCTAGTCAACAAATAGACCAGTGAACATTGGTGATCCAGCCGCACCTCATCCACCCTACCCACACCCTGAACATCACCCATCCCACCTCTCTCCTTACCAGCATGTCTGGGGAAGTGCATCGCATCATGATATTGTAACTGGCACAGCCCTCCTCTCCCCTCCTCAGCCGGCTGCCATATATGCTGCAGTGACCATGTGTACCCTATGTCTTTGTGTCATCAGAACTAGACTATATAAACTTGCCATGTGTGCATCTTCATGAAACACTGACTTGCAGTTTGCAGTACGGTTGGTAAAGGATATTGTAGCTAGGGTCTACCAGGTGCTGTCCCTAGGGAACATATTACAGCAGTGTTGCAGCATCTGCACTGGTTGGCACTCACGCAGTGAGTAATTTTCAAGTTGTGCAGCATAGACATTCAAAGGGAATATGGATTTTATCATCTTTCTCATCAATTTAGCACTTCATTCCATGGGGCTGGCCAGCTGCATTACAGTCCTATAGACAGTTTATCCAAAATGAAGCAGCATTCCCTGGTTGTGCAGTACCAGGTCTAAATGCCAAAGCATTCTATCGGATGCCAGCACTCCAGCACCTGGGTGATCGGGGGGTGCCACTAGACACCAGAGGTTTGTGTGACACTACTTTGTTAGTTGAGCGGTGGCCTTCCTTTTACAAAATTGGTACTTGAAAGTATTAAAAACAACTTGTAAAAAGTACACTCATTGAAGTCTATGGAGCGCGCCTCCGTGCCATTCTGGTACTAACATCATAGAACGTGAAAGTGTGGGGGCGCGGCTCCAAGTAAGGAAGTGGGAGCATCTTCATTAGCAACTACATGGAGCTGGTTTATGAGGGATATTTGGACAAATATAGACAGAGAAAAAAAATTAGTTGGGGAATATTCTCTAAACCAGAGGGTAAGCAACACTATATGTTGGGGGGGGGGGGTTGAACTGTGTTTCATCGAAACCTGCTCTTTAATGCCCAGTTAAGACTAGGTTTTTGAAGGCAGTAAATAGTGTCACTTTAGGTGCTGTTTACTGCCATCACAAACCTTTGAAATTGCAGCTGCACCTTTATGCAGGAGGGGACCTCCACATTTGCATGGGTGCAGCATTATGTCAGTGCCTGAGCACTAATGGGTTTATCACACACCACAGAGGCCTCTGAATTTAAACCCACCCAAAAAACAGGTGCAAACACAGACAAAGTGGGCACAAACTTGTGACTGCCATGCTAATGTTTGAATATTTGGCCCAAGGAAGGGGTTCATTTATATGTTAGAAGATCACAGACTTTGAGACACTTCATCAGCTCTTATTAAGAAATAGAACCTTTTTTTTTTTCCTGAACTGGGATACACGTTGCTGCAAAAAGAGACATTTTTACATAGCTTACCTGTGCAATTTCTGCCATTCGAGGCTATGGAGTACCCAAGGGGGCAAGCACAAGTGAAGCTCCCCATGAAGTTGTGGCATTCATGGGAACAGGGCCTCTCCACCACACACTCATTCTCATCTAAAACACAGAAAATACAGTTACAGGCCTATATCTGTCAGGTAAGGTATTTTCAACATTCCAGTACTGTATGAGGTTGCCACCTCTGAACGAGGCAAAAAATAGATAATAAACCCTACCCAAACTTCCTCTTAGCTCCACCCCTTTTTTATTACTGAGTATATTGCTCCTTGTTCAAAGCTATTTATAATGTTACAGAAGGCTTTTATGGAGCAGTATCAGACCATACTTAAAATTCAGAGAGGAAAAGATTAGATTCATTTACTGCCAAAACTCTGAAGAGCTGTAATTTACACCCTTGCAGATTCCCTGGTTTTACAGGTAATGGTCTGTGTAACATTAGAACTCATCTGTAACCTGGATGCAGCCAAATTTATGAATGATATGACAGCATATGTTTTGGAGTATGTGCCCACTTTAAATGGTTCAATAGCTGGACTACCTCGGTGTAAAACTGGACGACTGCATAAGGACCCAATAACTGGATGATTCAGTCCCAAAGTGGAAAGGTGGCAACTCTACGATGAGCAAATGCCCCCACAGTTACAGTATTGTTTACATAACTCATGCTGTGAATGACACCTGAACCCTCCCTCCCTCTCTATCATATTGGATTTAGCTGGACTGTCAAAGAGAGCCAATGAGAACATCCAAGAGCCGCCTCTCCTCCCCTATCATGCAAAATACAGGAACATTGAGTGAGAGTCTGTGGTTTGTTTTTCATCTGCTGTCAGAGCTGGAAAAGAGTGACTGTTTGCTCTGAAACTTGTGTGCAAGCTGGTAAATAGTAGAGAACATAAGTCCGCGACTAGCACATGTTTAGTTCACGTGCCTGAGGTTGTACAATTAATCAAGAATTTACTCTACATCGGAGGATATTTGCAACCTCACTGTTTTATCTGCTGCTTTGCTGTGGAATCTGTAAATGATTTATCACTGGATGCAAACTTTTTGCTGGAATAATGCTGCTATGTGGGATATAAAAACTTCAATTTTACAAATTCTGCATCTTCTTACTAGATTTAAGCATTCTTGGAAGATCTTTCACTTCCCCATTTTTTATAGACTCCAAAATGTGGGTACCATAGCTGGAAATGAATTTCTTCAAAGATGTGCATACTTTTGCAAGGCTTGTGGGATGAGTGAACATGTTTTTACCATTACTCAGGGGTTTTGGCACTTCTCTGTGGTGCTTTATTTTCAAGAACTTGTGAAGGAAGGGTTCTTGGCTATGAATACATTAGCAATAATGGGTTCCCCTCACCATGACATATCTGTTTCCCTGATGTCTTGCTGAGAATAACAGTTAGAGGATGCCAGCTCCATGCTGTTATTTGTGGATGTCACACTACAGCCCAACACCTAGTGCCAGGCCTCCCCAATCTCATTCATCACTGTCTGGTGACCCAAGGTCCACAAACTTCTGGGTAGAGCAAGGATCAGGTGCCTAGGTAGGGGATGGGGGGTCTATGGCTTTAATGGAAGAGATTTTTAAAAGTGGTGAGTGGCAGCCATCTTTAATGACTCAAGTCATTAATAAAAACATTAGCGGTAAATGCTGTTTTAACAGTATCTGAGAAAACTAAAAATGAACTGACAATGAATCTAAGGATTTAAGACATGCATTTTGGCCCCCAAACTACAATATATTATGACATATTTTGCTAACAAATACTGCTGCTTTAATGAAATGACAGAGCCACTATGTATGCATTACATAGAGAATAATGAATAGGCAACTGTGTGTTGTAGAGATTTTTACACACCTGAGGTGTGTGATGACCCATAAACCTTGAGAGCGAAGCTTGAGAGGTTTATGAGGTCATCACACACTAAGGGTATGTAAAAGAAATCCATAACACCACAGTTGTCTATCTGTTATTTTTTATAATTACTGATGAAGGGAGTTGATTTTTTTCTGTCAGCATTTGTCTTGAAAGAGACGGACAGATGTGAAGCAGTTCTTGTGGAGAGACACACACACACACACACACACACCTCTGTCTGTCTCTTTCTAGAGACATTTTTTTTTCATTTTTGTGTTCTTTTTTTCAGATGTACTCTCTGGAGCCAGCACAGGAAGACTGACTCGCTATCCACCAAAGTGCCACCTGATAGCAGTATTTCATGAGCAGGATTAACCAGACATTGTTTCTATTTCGGGAGTTGTAAAGGCAGGACCAACCAGATGAATAATAAAACAGAAGTCATGTTACCTCGAAGGAGTGTGAGGGCAAATCTTTCAGAGCGAGTCTTGGAAGCGATAAAACAGAGCCGCCATATTTTTTCTGATGTTCAGCCTGCCCACGCACAGCTGAAGAACATGTGAGGTAGCATGCTTGTGGAAACTGACACCTGGGGACACGCTACTTAAGGGCAAACTTTTGGAAATGCCATAATAACCGGATTTTGGATTATTACATCGTTTCACAGTACTCCTAATCCGGTAGATAAATTGGGTCACCAGTAATTATATTGGGTAAAAAATGGGTTTAGAATCCTTGTATCACCATAAGGATTTGTGTCAGTACTCTTGTTTATATGCTTTTCTTGTTTGTTTTTACTTTAAAAGTTAAGAAACAGGGTTGGATTCCTGATTACTGCAATACAACATGAAACAGAAAAAGGTTGCAGAAAATGACAAACATTGACATACCATGTGATTATATAAAGAGAATAATTGTTTACATATAAATAAATGCAAAAAGGAGATCGATCAAAGATGGCTAATTATAGACCAGTTAGCCTGACATCAGTTTGTAGTAAACTAGCGGAAACCTTTCTAAAAACAAAAACAGAGGAGGAATTGGATAGGAAGGTATTTAAAGACATTAAACAACATAGGTTTCATCTTAATAGGGCATGTATCACTATCCAGCTGTGTTTTTATGAAAAATATACACCAGTGGGCATAGTGTTTCTGGATTTCCAGAAAGCAATTGACAAGGTCCCACATAAATAGGTAGTTGACAAATTAGTCAACATAGGTTTAAACCCAAGATTGAGTTTATGGATTAGTAACTGGTTAAAAGGAAGAAAACAAAGGGTCTGAGTGAGGGGTTGCTTTTGGAGGAGGGAGATGTCACAAGTGGAGTACCACAGGGCTCGGTCCTGGGACCAGTGTTGTTCACCCTATTAATAAGTGACTCGCAGCAGAATGTGGGGAGTTGATTAGTAAAGTTTGCAGATGACATCAAGATGGGGGGCCAGTAAGTACAATACATAGGACTGAGCAACTTATGTTAGATTTAAAAACAGTGGAAAAGCCATCCCACCGGTGCAGCGGTTGGATTTCTGCTTGCGACGGCCAGTGACCCAGGTTGGGAGGCCCGGGTCACTGGAGGGACAGGGGGAGAAGGATTAAGCATCCCAGGGACAGCTCTTCTTCTCCGGGGGGAGGGCAGAGGACTGGTCTGGCACCTGCTGGCTCCTAGCGGAGGCTGGGAGTATCACAGGACGCATGGCCTGATACTAACTGGGGGAGGAGCGGACATCGGCGTATGCCATGACATCACTACACTACCCCCAACAGAAAGTCAGATAAATTGCTCACTGGCCCTCTGGATGAAGGCTCTCTGTTCCTAAGGGCCTCCAGCACCTTCCCGGTGCCTCCTGTTCCCCAGCAGCACTCCCAGGCCCTATAAGGATGTGCTGGGGCTACCCTCCCCCTGTGCCTTCCCCCTCAGAGGAGAGGGACCCGTCCGGTGAAGGGATACACCGGGATATCCTGGGGGTCGGCGATGATCTGGGGACTAGAGGAGGGCTGGGCAAGGACAGAAGAGGTCAGGTGGAACTTGTCAGAGCCTGAAGCAGTGGAGGACCAGCGAGCACGGGGGCAGAAAAATAGATAATACAAAAAAAAAAAACAGTGGAAAAATGGGTGGAAGAGCCAGTTTAACCTGAAGAAATGTTCCGTTATGCATATGGGAAGGGAAAGCAAACTGTATGCATATCATATAAATGGAACATTACTCAGGAAAGTAAGGGTCAAAAATGATTTTGGGGTTATTATAGATCAGGATTTGAACTTTAGAGAACACTGCACCAAGACAATACAGAAGACTAATTATATGATTAAAAATATCAAACAGACTTTTATTAATAGATCAGCTGATTGCATAATGCCGCTGTATAGGGCATACATAAGACCACACCTGGACTATGGCTGTCCGTTGTGGAGCCCCTATTTGAGGGGTGAGGTTAATAGAGTGCAGCGTGTGCAGAGAAGGGTGACCAAGATGGTAAGGGGACTAGCTGGACATTCATGTGAAGAGAGATGTAATAAATTAGGTCTATATAGCCTAGAAAAGAGAAGGAAAAAGAGGGGATCTATTGTGCAAGCTTAAGATTATACAGGATGAAGAAGTAAGGAAGGAAATGGGTCTGGAGATTCAACAGAAACCAGTTAGCTTAAGAAGACATTGACTGGAACTTAAACTAGACAAGGCCATAAAGAATAATAGATTCAACTTTTTTACTGAACGCACTGCTAGGCTATGGAACAAATTACCAGGGGACATCACAGAGAGTACTAGTATAGATATTTTTGAACAAAAATTGGATTCTTTAATGATACAGGAAGGGACCCTATGATCCTGCTGATGCAGGTGGACGGTTTACATGGGCCTTTGCCTTCTCTCATCCAAATTTCCAGTATATATAAATCCAGTATATAAAGAACATTTGTAAATTGTAAAAACGGCTGGAACATCAATTACGTGATATGAAATATGAAGCTAGGATTGAAAAGCATTTTAACAAATTTGGAAATTCTAAATTTACTATAAATGTTTAATATAAAAAAGAAACCAAATATATATATTTCTATTAATATCCTATCTAGATATGCCTGATGATATTATTCAGTATATTGATTTGGCAGAGAAATGTTGCAAGTGAGAACAATATCTGAAATAAAACGGAATTAATTTACATTTGGAGCCTGTGACTATTTGAAACACAAGAATTGATTTTTATTATACTATTATACTAGAATGGGTGAGTGGAGTCAATATCCAGGACTAGTTTTGTCTGCCATGATTAATCCCTCCCAGGAGGAATTACAGCCAGGGCAGTCCCCTAGGTGGACCCCCTCTATGGGTACAGTTCAGGTAATGAGTCTTGTGGAGGTTCCATGACTGACTCTGAGAGTCAGTTCTGTCATTCTGTGGAGGATTTGGTGGGACATTCTAGTGATAAGTTGCCAAACCTCGATGTGGAACCCTCCCAATTAGATCTAGTTTTTTTGCAGGACAGCCACACTGCTTTCAGGGACTTTTAGGGAATAATCAGGACCATCGCCCATAGTGGTAGGCCTGAGGTTGGCACTACCTGTTGGCCGACCAGGTGAGTATCATTGATGTGCCAAGGCAGCACCACAAGGTTGAGACCTGAATTATAAAGTGACTGGCACAAAGGGCCAGTGTGATGTGTTTGATGGAGTACTTTCACTCAGACTCGGTCTCGGTCAAGAGGGTTCCACCGTATATTTCCTCCTCAAAACTGAAGATAAGTAAGGATGCAGTTTGATCACGACTGATTGGTCAGGACTTGGGGACCCTGTCTGGGTGCTCTTTGGCAGAAGAAGACACACAAAAGCTGAGCCTGGGAATCTGGGCCTTTTCCCTTGTCCTTGCCTAACTTGCTGCGATGATCTGAGGGATTGGAGAGCCAGTGCTCATTCTGTGCCAAAGGCTCAGTCAGCACGTTTTGGCTCAGATGGCAAGCCTTCTGATAATGCAACAGACAAAATCAAGTGAGGCAGATACCATGTGGCTCATCCTCAGTATCTGTTTTTGCAGTTGCTATACTGTTTCAAGCCTACAGCCTCACCCACCATTTCTATGTAGTCAGGATTCACATAGTGCAATCCCAGGAGAAAATCATTTTTGAATATTTTTTTTCCCAGAAGGAACTAGAAGGGGACAGGATCAGTTGTGTTCCAGTACAGTAGCTGCTTCTTGTTGTTTTTACAGGGTTTCTTGTGAATTTTACTTGGTAGAAGGTTATTTCTTTTCTTTCTTGCTTCTAAGGAGCTAGCAGGGTATTGTTTTTGGGGCTGTTGGAAGTTTGAAAACTAGTTTGGTGGCTGTAAGTGGGCTCATTTGTTGGCTGTTTCACTGTGTAACAGGCTGCGCTGGTGGAGGCCTATTTCTTCTGATTTAAAACCTATTTGGTGGGATTCGCTTGGGGCTGGTTATTTGAATTGGAGACCTATATCTGTTAAATTCAAGCCTATTTTGATGTGTTTGTGAAGCTGATTGAATTGGAGACCTGTCTCCTTTGGTAGCAAACATATTTTGGGGGCTTTGAGTTGAATTTTGATTCCTTTTTGCTGACTTCACTAGCTGAAAAGGTTAGTGCTTAGTGGGGGAAGGGTGTTAAAGGTCTGGCCAGGTCTCACTCAGCAAACTGACTGGAGGCAGAGCTGAATCAGGTTTGTGGTGTCAGTTGCTTGGCTTCGCAGAATGAACTTGAAGGGGACAGGATCAGTTGTGTTCCAGTACAGTAGCTGCTTCTTGTTGTTTTTACAGGGTTTCTTGTGGATTTTACTTGGTAGAAGGTTATTTCTTTTCTTTCTTGCTTCTAAGGGGCTAACAGGGTATTGTTTTTGGGGCTGTTAGAAGTTTGAAAACTGATTTGGTGGCTGTAAGTGGGCTCATTTGTTGGATGTTTCACTGTGTAACAGGCTGCGTTGGTGGAGGCCTATTTCTTCTGATTTAAAACCTATTTGGTGGGATTTGCTTGGGGCTGGTTCTTTGTTTGCAGGGCTTGGAGGGGCTGACACAGGGCTGATACACTCTCTCGAGAGTCAGGTGTTGGCCTAATCCCACCTCCCCACCCTCCCAGGCTCTGCTTATTTATAGGGAAACACCTGCCCTGCAATTGGAGAAAAAGGCTGCAGGTGCAGCTCATGTAGTTCTAGCCACTGGGGGTTGGATTTAAAGGCTGGGAGGAAGAACTTGGGGAGTTGTTCACTTCCTTATAAGTTTACTGTGTTGTACTGCACCTAGTAACAGGGTTACCGTTTACTGTGGGACTGTATCTAGGATTAGTGGGTGACCTGATTAGTCAGTAGAGGTGTATCTTGGACTGAGTGAGGAACATGGTGGCTCACCAAGGGAACCTACTTTGAGGGGATGGGACCACGTCATTAGGGCGGCATCTTTGGGAGGGGGTGGTGGGGTGCACAGGGTGTGGGGAGCACATGATACTGGACTGGGCTTGGAGTTGTGGTGGTTGCCCAGTGTGCTACCAGCTGGCTACAGCTTAGGAGGAAGTTCGGGATTAGGAGACAGCTGGGGAAGGGGAGGTATGGTTGGGGAAGAGAGCAGGGATCTCCACGGGGTTGCACCAAGCACTATGGGCGGAGGCATAGGGAAAGGAGTGCAGGAGAATACTCTGGGGTCACATAGGGACCCTGGCAGAGGGGCCCCAAAAGGAGGACACTACCAAGGAAGCAGGCAGGTAACTGGGGACCCTCACAAAGGGGGGCCAGAAGGACAACATTCTCAGGGAAGTAGGCAGATGGCTGGGACTGGACAGAAGGAAGCAAGGAGGGGAGGTGGATCGGACCTTATGCTCAGTAACTACTTCAATTCTCTTCTTCTGCTTGAGGATGAGGGGGTGATGTAGCCATGACAGACGGTGGTTAGAGATGGAAGGGAATGGGGGCAGGAGGCGGGGCGGATAGCAGGAGGAAGGGGAACCTGGAATGCAGGAAAATGGGGAGCAGTGGATCAGAGCAGGGAAAGAGGAAGCAAGGAGAAGGACCAGTTGGGAGGAAAGGGCAAGGAGAAGGACCAGAAGTACAAGGAGGATTCAGTAAAAGGAGCTGAGGGTTTAGGCCAGGGGGGCACGACAAGCAAGGAGGGACTAAACGGAGACAGGAAGGAAGGGAGGATGAGCCAGACTAGTTTAGCGGATGGGGGAGAACGACCAGATCCCGAGCAGTGAGGGAGTTAGCAAGGTAGCAGAAGGATACTTGGGAGGAGGAGAGGCACAGGATTGGGAGGGGAGGGGTGGCCAGGGTAAATAAGGAGGGGAGGCATGTGGCACCCAGATGGGGAGGAACAAGGAGCCGGCTGGGTGGAGGGCCGGTAGAAAGGATGAGGGACATGGAAGGGGGGGAAATGGAGGAAAAGGAGTGGTCAGAGTGCTCCTGTTGGGGGATTCTATGATTAGGGGTATCAAATGGGATAGGGAGGGAGAAGCCTGGCCAGTTAAAACAAAATGCTTCCCTGGACTAACGGTGTACAGGGGCAAGCATGAGGTATATCAGCTGGCAAAGGATTGTGGGGGTTCCCCGTACATACTGGTCCAACTGGGTACAAATGACATTGAAGGAAATTGCGAGCTAGAGATACAGGCAAGCTTCAGGGAGCTTGCCAGGGTCTGTCATGACATAGGATGCACAATTTCCTTCTCAGAAATCCTGCCGGTGCCAAGGGCTAGTGGGGAGCACAAAAGGAAGATTAGGGAGATAAACCAGTGGCTCAGGGAGTGGTGTGAGGCCAGAGGGTATGGGTTGATGGGGGATTGGGGGGAGGCCTGGGAGGATGAGGAGCTGTATGCTGAGATGGCTCCATCTCAATTTGGAGGGAAGGGGAATCCTTAAGTTGAAAATAGAGGGGTTCATTGGTGAAAAGTGGGGTTTAAACTTGTGAAGGTGGAGGGATGGGAGAAAAGGCTGTCGAGGGGGGTCCGATAAAGGAGGGACTCTGTCTCCACCCTCCTAGGGAGCTGGACGAATGCAGGAAAAGGCCGACTGGTAAAGTGCAGACCAGGGGAAAACAGAATCCCCATGGGAACACGAGCAGGGGAAATGGAAGTATAGGGAAAAGGTGGAAGGTAGTCCTGCTAAATGCCAGTAGCTTGGGCAATAAAATGCCTGAGCTCCAGGCGATGCTAACTGAGGGAGCGGTGGATGTGGTAGCGGTCACTGAGACCTGGGCCACCGCAGGACATGACTGGGACCTGAACCTGGAGGGTTACACTATGTTCAGGAAGGACAGGGGGGAGGAAGGGGGGTAGCAATATGTCAAAAACTGCATTGGCATAGGGGAGTAGAGGAGGCGGAGGGAACGGTGGAGGCGATTTGGGTCACCTTGATAACAAGGGGGGCAAGAGAGTAAAAATAGGAGTGGTGTATAGACCCACTGCGCTGGTGGTGGAGCTGGAGGAGAGTCTGGTGGCACATGTTGGGAGACACTGCAGATTGGGCAGGGGAAGGGTGGTGGTGTTGGGGGACTTAAACATGCCAGAAACAGACTGGGAGACTGTGACATCCTCGGTGGCCAGGGAACAGAGGTTGTTGGATGTCTTTCAAGACATGTTCCTAACTCAGCAGGTGGGGGAACCGACCAGGGAGGCACAGGTACTGGATGTGGTTCTGGCAGACAGTGACCAGATTGGGAGCCTGGAGGTAAGGGACCCGTTGGCGGGGAGTGACCATGCCATGGTCTGGTTCTGCCTGGACCCAGGAGAGGTAGAAGGCTGCACAAAGACGAAGGTAACTGACTTCAGGGGGGTGGATTTTAAGGAAATGGGAAGGATCCTTAAGGAGCATTTGGATGTGATTGGGTCAGACATGGACACTGACAGTAGGTGGGAAATCATCAGGAGAGGGGTGCAGGATGCTACCAACACCTGTGCATGAGTAAGATGAAAATGCGGTAGGGCCCGAAAACCCTGCTGGTGGACCAGGGAGGTCCAGGAGGTGGTGCGGGGAAAGAAGGCAGCCTATAGGCAATTCAAGTGCTCAAGGAGTGAAAGGGATCGAGGGGAGTATGAGCTGATGGCTAGAAGGGCCACTAGGGTGGTGAGGGCGGCTAAGGCAAGGAAGGAGCAGAACCTGGCCAGGGAAAGTAGGAGAGGAACAAGGGGTTCTTTAGATACATTGGGGAAAAACGAAGGGTGAAGGGGCAGATTAGCAGGATTAAAACAGGGGAGAGATGGGCACAAGACCCAGGGGAGCAGGCTGAGGTACTAAATGAGTACTTCACCTCAGTTTCACCAAAGAAAATGGGGATTGCATCATACATGGGAGGAGACAGTGATACTGAGGAGGGGACCCTTACCGATCAGCGGGTCTGGGGAGAGGAGGCATCACTGGTAGGAGGGGGGAAGGCTAAGCAGGGAGAAGAGGTAGTGGAGGTGGAAATCACCGCAGAGAGAGTGAGGGAAGCCCTCAGGCCCCTTAAGACGGAGAAAGCACCAGGGCCAGATAAATTACATCCCAGAGTGCTGAAGGAACTTGCGGATGTCCTGGTGAAACCCCTGGCGGAGCTTTTCACCATCTCTCTGAGGACAGGGTGGGTGCCCCAGGACTGGAAGGTGGTGCATATAATGCCTATCCACAAGTGGGGTCAAGGGAGGTGGCAGGGAACTACAGGCCTGTCAGCCTGACATCGGTGGTGGGCAAGGTGATGGAGGGCATTGTCAAAGAGAGGCTAGGGGGGGACCTGGAAAAGTCAGGGTGCCTGGACGATAGTCAGCATGGATTCGTCCCGGGGAAATCATGTCAGACAAACCTTATGGAGTTCTATGACTGGGTGACGAGTGCCTTGGACCTGGGTAGACCAGTAGACGTCCTCTTTCTAGACTTCAGCAAGGCATTTGACTCTGTTCCTCCACGAGGGCCTGTTGGATAAGCTGGGAGAAATGGGGTGGGAACCAGATGATCAGATGGATAGGCAATTGGCTCCAGGACCGGACCCAGAGGGTCATAGTTGGCGGGATAGTCTCATCCCCAAAGAGGGTTATTAGTGGGGTCCCACAGGGATCAGTCCTTGGGCCCCTCCTGTTCAACGCCTACATCTCTGACATAGGGACAGGTATCAGGAGTGAGATGAGTCTCTTTGCGGATGACTCAAAACCGGGGGTGGTAGTGGATTGGGAGGAGGGGAGGGTGGCCCTACAGAGGGACCTGGAGGCTCTAGAAAGATGGTCTAAAAAGTGGAAGCTGAGGTTCAATGCAGGGAAATGCAAGGTACTGCACCTGGGGGCCAGAAAACCGGGCCAAGTGTACACCCTGGGGGGGGGGAGGAATGCTGCAAGTCTCGATGGCTGAGAGGGACCTGGGGGTGGTGGTGGATGTCAAGATGAACAACTCGGAGACTTGTAGGAGAGCAGCAGCCAAGGCCAACAGGATGCTGGGATGTATCGCTAAGGGGATCACCTCCAGAAGGAGGGAAGTGATACTCCCTCTGTATAACTGCTTGGTGAGGATGCACCTCGAGTACTGCGTGCAGTTTTGGAGGCCACACTTAAAGAGGGACATTAATCTCCTGGAGAGGGTCCAGAGGAGGGCAACCAAAATGATTTGGGGCCTGGGGGACAGGACCTACGGGGAGAGGGCTGAAGAGCTAAATATGTACAATTGGAAGAGAAGAAGGGACCCGGGGACATGATAGAGGTTTTCAGGTACATGAAGGGGTAAATAGGGAAGAGCAGTCAGGGTGTTTCAAAGGAAGGAGGGGCAAATAGAGGGTATGGGTGGAAGCTGGAGGGGGGAAGATTCAGGGGAGAAAGGAGGAGGTGCTACTTCACTGAGAGGGTGGTGGAGCCATGGAATGCGCTGCCCAGGGGGCTGGTGGAGGCAGAGACGGTGGAGGGATTCAAGAGGGGGTGGGACAGGTGCAGGGGAAGGGTTCTGGAAGCAAAATCCAATGCAGCAAGAATATCTGGAACTGGTAAGGGAGAAGCCAGAGAAGGCGAGGGGGGCAGCAAAGTCAGCTCCCAGGGTGGGTGCTGACCAAACGAGCAGACGCGAAAGACCATTAGGCCTATTCTGCTGCCATTTTCGTATGTTAGTATGTAATATTCAACAGCGCAATGAGGGACCAGAAGCGTTAACTGAGCAAGGTAGCTACAGGGAGAAAAAGGTAAAAAAATTGGTAAATGAGTCTAAAATCCCATTAGAAAAACCAAGAGGAGGGAGTTACCAAAGGGCTGGTGTCATAATTCCAAAGGAAAGGAGAATCTGAAGCATGGAGGGGTGAGGGCATGAGATTATGGAGAGGAACTGAAACTGTAGCCAATGGTCTTTCTGAGGACTTCATGCAGGTTCAGATTACCAGGCACGTGTGACTGCAGGATGGATCCAAGTAGTCATAAAGACATTTACTGTAGCACAGTGATAGCTTGGTTACATTTGTTGTTTTATAACATAGTCTGATATATATAATATATATATGAGTGTGTGTGTGTAATGGCTGTATTACCTTTGTACAGACTTCAGTAAAATAACATTTAGTCTGGTTGATCCTGCCCAAAGTGGTCTGCCATCTCACTCATATTAGTACCCAACAAGCCGTGCGACTGATGGCACTGGAGACACTAGCACTGGAGACTTCAGTGACATCTGGCAGCACAGTGCTGCTTATTAAAAATCTATCACTTGAAAGTCCCTTGTCCCAGTCTCCATAGTGTGCCATATCCCCCTCCAAGAATTATTAGAAACATAGAATTTGATGGCAGATAAAGACAGCTTGGCCCACCCAGTCTGCCCATTTTTCCCTACCTACATTATCACCGCAGACCCTACTTGATCTACAGCTCTTTCTCATTATTTTCTCCAGAGCAGACATCTGGGATCGAACACTGAGTACAGCATATTTGCTACAGGGAGGTAGGACTGTTATATCCCGCATCACAAGTCATTCCAGTGACTTTTCTTAAGTCTGAGTCTCTTGTTTAATAGGAATGCTGTGCTGTTCCAGGAAGCAATGCGCACACAATAATTTCTTCTGCCTTGTTCTTGCAAATGTACTACGGTCCCAAACATGCAAAGAGAGATGCCCTGTGTGGCTGAACTCATGCTGCTGTAAAAGCAGATCTAAAAGGAAACATGTACACATCTTACTAGGCTGGGAAGGCCAAATCTTTGATAAATATAGTGATGGGTAGAACAAAATCAGGAGTAATTTTTAAGGGCAAAACATCCGCAACAAAAAAAGACTGAGAACTGAAAACTTCTGTTAAATTTTTAGCATTAACCATTTTATTGCTGACACTTGTGTTATTTGGACCATTTATCCAGCCAGAATTCAATCTGTTTGTTGTAAGTGTGTTTTGCCATTAAAAATTACTTTAAATTCAGGTTGAAAGGTTAGTGTGCTGGTCCCATCAGACACTACAGGGTATAAAAAGAAGAAAGAGAAACATAGAAACATAGAAATTGTCAGCAGATAAGGGCCACAAGGCCCATCCAGTCTGCCCGTAAGCCCTACACTTTCTCTATTCTGAGATAGTGTGAATATGTGTGTGCATGGAAAAGCAAAATATCATGCCACTGTCAGGAACAGAAAATGGTGCACCTGTCCACAATAAAATTAAAAATGAAAACCTGTGTTTTACACAAATCTGATACTCCACTGTGTTGGCTATAGCAGTGTGGGGTGTGATAATACTGCTTTCTTAATCCAAGGCCTGGGTGTTTCCCTCAATTTTACCCTGTCCTAAGGAAACTAGCAACTGTGGCTCCAGTGTGTGCACATACACACAAATGTATACTGGTGTACGGACCTCACCTCATCCTACCTCCCTAGCCGTCCTGCCTGTACTACCATATGTGGTCACTCAGTTGAACATGGTGTAGCAAAGTTGGAAGCCCATTCTCCTCTCCCTGCCATCCCTCCGATGACTCAGTCTCATTCCACAGCTGGCACTGCTGCTGCACTGCTGATGGGCTGAGCTATCCCTGCATTCTAATGTGGCTCATAAGGCCCCTATACAATACAGCTCTGGATGACTTCTACATCACTTGTGCTACATCTTTTATTGGGGAGTTCAGTGATTAACACAGTACTGAGGTCCAAGATAGTTAGACATGCAGGATTTAGAGGGCATGAGGTTGTCAATGACTGAATATTGGATACCCTGGCCCATTCTATAAAGAAATCCTACATAGATATAGAAGGTGCAGTAAAGGTCAGCTGAGAAGAAGGCATGCTCTTTTAACTTTTCATTTACTTACAGACTTCACACAGAGCACTTGTTTCGGATTGTTATGGCAATCTTTAAAACAAAACCCTAGCATTAAAACAATTAAGGAAACACCCACATGGCTGCGTCTCAAGACAGAGACAATGAGAAATCCTGTTTTACCAGGTCTGTAATTGAAAACATTCATACTATATGGCTGAGACTGTACAAGCACAAAGGATTTCTTTTACCTGCACAGTATGAAGACAGATCTAGCACAAACCCCTGCGGGCACTGGTCTCCGTTGCCATCTGGAAAAAAAGAAAATAGGAAAAATTTAATATGGGGCCTTAAGACAATAGAATGGCATGTCCTGAGTGGTGGAACCATCTTTTAAACTGAATAGACGCACTCTGTTGGAGTGTCCCAGTTTTATGCATTTTAATAAGTTTCAGTTCTTATAGTTGTGCATTTGTCTGCTTAACTGTTTGGGGCACCCTTTTGTTGTGTGCCATGGGTCCTAAAAAAAGATAAAGAAAAACTAACTGCAACTTAAACAGTCGAGGAATATCTTGCTGTGAAATACAGAGGATCAGCATCATCACAAGCCCTGACACAGGATCCAGCATTTGCAATATGTATATATATATATATATATATATATATATAGACATACTGAAGATACCAGCAGGCAAGGCCATTTGCTTTATCAACTCTGCTCATACTGCAGGGTCCACAGCTTGAGCTAATGTCCCTGCCCTCCCTCCCACTCCTCCCATCCTCCCTACCTATGATCCTTACTTTCCCCTATGCCTGTCCCAGCCTCTCTTAAAGCTGCCCACTGTCTTCAATGAGATGATCTCTTTTGGCAGTGCATTCCAACTGTGAAGAAGTGCTTCCAGACCTCCCTCCTAAACCTCCCACCCTCCAGCTTAAGACTATGCCCCCTAGTGTTATGGTTGCCACTCAGTTTAAAGAGACTTTTCTTATCAAACTTATTTATCCCTTTGAAGTACTTGACTGTCCCAATCATGCCCCTCTCTCTCTCCCCTGTCTTCCAGGGAGTACATGCTCAGTGCCCTCAACCCCTCCTTGTATGTCTTACCCTGCTGACCCACTATCATCTTTGAAACCCTCCTCTGGACCTTCTCCAGCAGGTTAATATCCATTTTGAGGTGTGGGCACCAGTACTGAACTCCATACTCTAGATGCAGCCTTACGAGTGACCTGTACAAGGGCAGTATAACCTCCTCTCTCCTACTACTGAACCCCCAAGATATGCATCCCAGCATCTTGTTTGCCTTTGCTGCGGCTTTCTTACACTGCGTGGAGTGCTTCAGGTCACTAGCAATCATCACTTCCAGGTCCTTCTCCTCCTCTGATGCAGATACTCGGATTCCACCCAGGTAGTACTCTGTCCTAGGATTCTTGGCTCCAATATGCATAACTTTGCATTTTTTTGGCATTGAAGCCAAGCTGCCAGATCCTGGACCACCTCGCCAGCTTTTCCAGATCTTCCTGTAGGTCCTGTATCCCTTCACCTGTGTTCAGTCTCCCACAGAGCTTGGTGTCATCCATGAATAGGCACATTTTGCCCTTAATGCCATCTCCAATGTCATTGATGAAGACATTGAACAACACCGGCCTCAGCACAGAGCCCTGTGGGACACCACTGGTTACCTCTCTGGTACCAGATAACTCTCTCCCCACAACCACCCTCTGGGTTCTGTCCCTCAGCCAGTTTATATTAGCCAGAATATACTGTATTCTTTAATTTTGCAAAAAAATAGAAGACAAGGCAAAGGCCACTAATAACAAACTTACTACAATGGACAAAAGAGTTTCTAACCTGGAACTGATGTCAGAACAACAAGCTAAGGAAGTTTTAGATATGGGAAACAAATCCAACTTAAGAGGGACAGAGATAGCAAGCTTTTCAAAATAAAATCGAGTCACTTGAAAATCAACTCTGGCTGGGTTGCAAACATTTGGGTTCTAGGCATGCCATTTACTGCCTCCCAGACTCAGTTCTGGATACCTATTACAAGCTGTATCTGTTGTCTTTCTTAATGTATCCATGGATCAGGCTCATAGGACGAGGGCATTTCAGCTTCCCAATCAACAGAAAAAGGAAGATGGTACAAGTTGCCTGCTGACAGTTTTGGTAACAGAATCTACTGCAAAGGATTGATTAATAGTGTTGACCACAGCAGGGGATGAGTGAGAGCTTATTTTTAAAGGGAATATGCTCAGCATGTTTCCTGATGTCTCTTCCTGAATGCATCATTGGAAGGAGATGCTAGAGACTTGCCTACCATGGCATTTCTGCAAACTTGTTCATCCCTATGTGGCTCTGGATTTCTTACAAGGACAGAGGGGGTTACTAGTGGGGTCCTGCAGGGTTCAGTACTGGGGCC
Organism: Neoceratodus forsteri; assembly: GCA_016271365.2. Taxonomy (NCBI): domain Eukaryota; kingdom Metazoa; phylum Chordata; order Ceratodontiformes; family Ceratodontidae; genus Neoceratodus; species Neoceratodus forsteri. The sequence goes on along the minus strand of JADMNL010000022.1, from coordinate 491,782,898 downwards.
AGTCCTTTTTAATGTCTTTATAAGTGACATTGCAGAGGGACTGGAAGAGAAAGTATGTCTCTTTGCAGATGATACAAAGATCTGCAACAGGGTTGATATGCAAGGTGGGGTGGAAAGGATGAAAAGGGACTTGGCAAGGCTGGAGGAACGGTCAAATGTATGGCAGCTTAGATTCAACGCAAAGAAGTGCAAAGTAATGCACCTGGGAAACAAAAACCCAGGGGAACAGTACACAATGTGGGGTGAGATACTAACAACAACAAAAATGGAAAGGGACCTAGGGGTAGTCATATCAGATGACCTAAAGGTGGGTCAGCAATGTGAGAAGGCAGTAAGGAGGGCTGGGGGATACCGGGATGCATAGGGAGAGGCATCACCAGTAGAAAACAGGAAGTTGTTGGCCCTCTGTACAGACAGTTGGTAAGACCATATCTGGAGTACTGTGTACAGTTCTAGAGAATCCATCTCTGCAAAGACATAGACAGGGTGGAGGCTGTCCAGAGGAGGGCAACCAAAATGGTGTAGGGTCTGCAGGAGAAGACATATGAAGAAAGACTAAAGGAGCTTAAGATGTATAGCATTGAGGAAAGGAGGGAGAGGGGGACTTGATAGAAACTTTCAAATACCTCAAGGGAATTAACAAAGTTCAAGAGGGTAGCATCTTTCAGAAAAAAGAGATGTGTAAGAACTAGGAGGCACAATTTGAAGATAGAGGGGCACAGCTCAGAGGTAATGTGAGGAAGTTTTTCTTTACAGAGAGGGTTGTAGATGCATGGAACAGCCTTCCTGAGGAGGTCGTAGACTCAAAAACAGTGGGGGAATTCAAGAATGCATGGGACAGACATAACGCAATTCTAGTGGGTGGTAGGAGGAAGTAGGCTGTTGGTCAACTAGGATCTGCAGCTTATTCGTTAGGTAGGGAAATGGGCAGACTAAGTGGGCGAAGCGGTCCTTATCTGCCATTAAATTCTATGTTTCTATGTTTCACAGCATATCTGTTTAAAGACCCAGAGGTGGCTGAATGGTTTCCAACAAACACAGACATGGGAGAAGTAAATACAGGTTAGTAACCTGTAACTGTAGTACTATTAGCGGTATACAGTTCAAATCCACATTCTGGCAGATCAGCTGGAGTCAGCGGAGTCATCATAAGTCTACAAGCTAAGCTTCATTCGCCACCCTGGTGGTATGTCCTCCAGCTGTCCCATGATGTCGAATTCTTTGCATGCTGGAAGCAGGGATCTGTTTGCCACTTGCCAGGGAAGGTTGGATGGGCTGTGTGGATATGAACTGTATACCACTAACTGAACTATGGTTATAGGAGAGTAACCTATATTTCTAATAATGTCAATACAATTCATTATCCACACTTTGGCAGACTTCCTAGCAGTCCTCTGGGAGGAGGGGCAAGGCATGCACTCCTATTTGGTGAACAGAGGCTGGACAACTGAGGACACATAAGGTGCATCTGGACAACTCATTATGTCAGTGCTATAATGGGAGATGAAGGTATGCACTTTACTCCAGGTTGCAGTCCTGCATATCTCCTTTATGATGATATCCCTGAAAGCAGCCACTAAAACAGCAGTATGTCTGATAGAATGAGCCTTAAACCCATTGGGCCACCCCTACCAGCAACTTACAGTATAACAGAGGTCAATGCAGGATGTAATCCACCTGGCAATCATTTGTTTTGCAGCTGGTCTGTCAGGCACGGCTTCTGTATATTAGAAACAGCTGGTGAGTCCCACCCCCAAAGTCCAGTCATACACTTTTTATAGTAAGAAGGTGCCCTCTGCAGGTCCAGGGTATGGAGCCTGACATTAGCCTCCGAGACCGGGTTGGTTAGGTATACTGGTATGTTAATCACCTATTTATAGTGAAACTCTAACATGACCTTTGGGAGGAGCTTTGTGTGGGGGCAAAGGATGACCTTGTCCTTGTGGAACACAGATAAGGAGACTGCACTGAGAGCATCTGGAGCTCACTGATCCTTCTGGATGACACAATGACCACTAGGAAGGCAGTCTTCGTGACAAATGTGACATCTCTCATTTGTGCATTGGCTTTAATGGCTTGCCCATGAGCACTGCCAATGCCAGCAGTAGGTCCCATGGCGACTGAGGTTAACGCATCAGAGGGGACAAGTGATTCAGACGTTTGAAAAAGTGCCTGACCATCTTCTCCTGGGCCACTATCAGCATACCAGGCCATGCACAGTATGCAGAGATGGCTGCCAGGTGCACTTTAAGGGTCGTCACTTGCAGTCCCAACTGAAAGAGGGACTGTAAAGTCCTAACTGGGAGAGGGATTATAGGTTGTCGAGGATGTTCCTCATGGAGCAGGAAAGGAGATCCAGCTCCTTACCCTGGTACCAGATTGAGAATCCCTTCCACTTAAACGCATAGCATTTACAAGTCAACTTTTTATGGGATGCCTCCACAATGTGGAGGACTTCTTCTGAAAGGCTCCAGGCCTAGAACTCTAGCTGCTTAGGATCCAGGCTGAGAGATGCAGAGATTGAAGGTCTTGGTGCAGGACCTTCTCCTGTTGACTGGTCAGCAGATCTGAGCAGAGGAGCAACCTCCATGGAGGGCTGCTGCTGAAGCTGTGGAGATCTGGATACCAGAACCATCTGGGCCAGTCTGAGGCTAACAGGATCATCTGAGCCTTGTCTTCCTGGACCTTAATCATGACCTTGTGAACCGAGGGGAAGGGAAGGAAGATATACAGAAGGCCCCAGGGTCAAGAGCTTTGCAAAGGCATCCCTGGTTAGTGTCCTGGACTTTGGGGGCAGGCAAAGAACAGCCTCAGTTTAGTGTTCTCCCATGAGGCAAACAGATCCACTAGGGGGTTGCCCCACTGGGGAAACAGATGGTCTACCACCTCCTCATGCATGGTCCACTCATGTGATATCTCTCCGACCCAGCTGAGAGCATCTGCCAGCTGATTGTTTTCTCCTGTGACATGAATCACCAGGAGATCTGCACCCAGGCTGTGCATTAGTGTTCACATGCAGAGATCTTCTTGACACAATGGAAAGGAGTGCACCTACCGTGCCTGTTCTAGTACAACATGAAGGCCATGTTGCCCATCTGGACTTGAATGAGCTGACCCTGAATCCATGGAGCAAAGTCTGTCAGAGCCAGACACACTGCACAGATCTCTAGCAGGTTGATGTGGTGTCAGGACTCCCGGGGTGACCAGAATTTTTGGGTTCTGTGGTCCCAGTTGTGCTCCCCACTCTACCAGAGACTAGTTCATTGTGAGCATGATGGACAGTTCTGGGTGGACAAAATGGGATTCTCTCTTCCACATGTTGTGGGGACAGCCACCACTGGATGGCATTCCACATTGACTGGGTCAACATGACTGGCTGGCCTAGGTGACCTAGGCCTTGGGATCACTGTCAGCCCAACTCTCACTGCAGGTGGAGCATCCATCAGTGAGCTCAAAGGATCATGCTGGTGGAGCATGTCATGTATCCCAGAAGCCATAGAAAGTCCCAGGCAAGGTGCGAGTGCCCAACCTGAAATGATGGGGCAAAGGAGGCAACATTCGATGCCTGATCCACCAAGAGGTGAGCTGTGGCCAGCTGGGAGTCTAGTTCTGTCTGTGACACCATGGACTCCCAAGAAGCTCAGAGCTGGTACGGTGGGAGAGCCTCAAAATCCAGAGGCAACCTTTTGCCCACCACCTCTAGAACCCACTTAACCAAAGTAAGGGTGAATCACTGTGGCAACAAGTGACACAACCAACCCCCTGACCAGGAGCTGTGACAAGAACTAGACAGGAGTGGAGATGATACCCCACAGCCCATCACGTCGCAGCCTTGAAGGGGGCTCTGGCCATGGGGGCCATGGAGGTAACACCACCTCTGCCCCACTCTTTTTTGCACCTGGCCACCAAACTTGAGTTTTAAATACCACTGCTGAAACTGCCCCTACTGGGCCTGGTGCTGAGGTTGTGGTTGAAAGGACTGAAATGGAAAATATTTATTTTTAGGCTTTTGGGCCTTCTTGGATGAAGCCACAGAAGCAAGGGTGGCACTGGACTTCACAATCCATGTGAGATGTTCTTCCATCTCAGAGTCAAAGAAGTTGGTGCCAAGAAAGGGACAACTGCCAGCTTATGCTAAGTGTCCACAGTACAGGTGGACAAGTCAGCAATTTACCCTGGCCCCCTATGACTTTCCCTGGAAGCTGCTTATCAGCTGAAAGTAGGGGGAGGAATTTCCCTATCACTCTGAAGAGGGAATGGCCAAAATTCATCATCATGGTGGAATAACTGGCCTGAACGGAGACCCAGTGGTGCAGCAGCATACACCTTTTTTCCCCATGTGGTCAGTCTTCTTGGACTCCTTATGTAGAGGTTTGTCCACATTCCCGTGACCGCCAGATTTATGGAAGGCAGAGTCTGCAATCACACCCTTCGCAGAGGGGTGGTCACAGTACCCAGAAAGGGCATCCAGATTTATGGAAGGTAGAATCTGCAACCACACACTCTGCAGAGTGGTGGTCAAAGTACCCAGAAAGGGCACCATTGGGACTGCATACTTGTGGACCATATGCATAGAGGGGTGCTGGGCAGGATGCTGCCAAAGCTCCATGGCTGGACCCAAGGAAAAGGCAACCCCTAGGGAATTGTCCCTATCCAGTATGTCTGTAAATGGGTATTTAGCCATTTCTGGACTGGTTCTATGGGAACCTTCATGGAGTCTGACATCAGCTAGCGTAGGACTCCAAACAACATTGACCTTTGGGCCATAGTCTGCTCATTGACTGATTCCAGGTCGAAGGTATGAGTCCTGGTTGAGGCCATCAATGACTCACCTTTAGAGTCAGAGAAGTCTTCAAAGATGGCCCTTGACCATTTGCCACCATTGACCACTCTGATATCCTCACCTTGGGAGATCTTCACCAAGAGCCAGCTGGCAGACTGGCAGTATGGTGAGGCTCTTTGTTTGGGGCTCTGAATAGATGCTGAGGTGGAGGTGGCTCCATCTGAAGTGGAGGAGAAGCAGACACAGGGGACTACTGAGTGTCATGGACCAGCCAGAGAATGACCAACGATGGCCATGAGACAGAAGGTCCAGGGGGCAGAGCCCTACCCTTCCCAGATATTGCCTATTGTTTCTAGATGAGCTCCTCATAGCGTTGACGCATTTTATGATGATGTATTTCCTCACCCAAGGATGAGGAGGTCGAGGAATGTCAACAGCAATGCGTCCCAGTCAAGCAAGTTTGAAAGTGAGAACAGCACCTCAGCCATGACTGTAGACCAAAGGCTGAAGTTGACAGGAATCCTCTGGAGGCTTAGTGTAAACCATCTGCTTCAGCAGGGTAACCACAGTCAGTTTTGGAGGCATGACCACTGGTGGATACAGCTCCTCATTCAACTTGGTCAGGGGTTTTGAGCCGGCCTCATCTTCCTGGCTGAGGACAGGGAGCACCGGGGCATAAATGTTCGATTCCTTGACTAGCTAGTTATCTCATCTGCCACAGCCCAGGCGGGTCAGTCCATCTCCGTCTGTTCCCCAAGCCAACTTTCCTTCCCTGCCCCACCAGCTTGCCGCTTGGCACTCCACCTATTTAAGTCTGAGCCAGTAAGTACACACTCGCCTTTTCCCCTCACCTGACCAATGCGATGCCGACCTGTGATGAGCTGAGAATGCCAGCCTGTGCAGGGGAGCATGTGTGGAGGGCAGAAGCAGACTAGAGTTGTTACAAAATTTTGTCTGCCACCATTGCTCAGCTCGATTGGCCAGCTTACTGTAACTTGGCCGGCCCATGCCATTGCCTGGATGGCTAGCTTGTGTAGCTTTACTGCTTGCTTAAAGTTGTTACGAATTTCCAGCTTCTGTTCTCGAATGAAACTTCTTGCCGCTGAGTCACCTTCAGCTTTAAGCCTTGGCCGTGCTTGGAGTGGAGTCGAAAGGACAGGAGACCCTAGGAGAGCAGAGCAGAGTGACGACGAGTTGACCATCGATGAGAAATAACAGTTTAGAGTAACTCAGCCAGAGTGTCAGACAGACCGGGGGAGATGAGAGCTCACAATAAAAAATAAATAAAACCCACGTTATTATAATTGTTATTATTTTTTTATGCTGAATGAATTTAATTTGCTCTTTGCTTTGGGCCTGGTGGCAGGCTAGGATCCTAGTCTCTTAAACGTTTCTTCCCCCTCTCTTCCTTGTGTGGTTTCAACCTAATCTGAAGGAGCTTGCTGCTTGTTTCGGACGGTTTTACGGAGAGTTACCAACTTACTTGGAGTCTTGGACAGACAGCTTGCTTTAAAGTTAAAAAGAACAGAGTACTAGAGGTCTCCAGGGCCCAAGTGGCTAGAAATATCATGATCCCCCACCCACACCCCCCAGCTGGCAGGACTTTTGAGTAAGCAGGTTGTTGTCACTTGACTGTCTGGTGGTGGTGGTACATGTTCTTTCAGTAACCCCCTGCCCCATGTGCTGAAATTAAGCCATTTGAATCACTTGGTTTGGTTAGATCCTGGCTGACTGGAAAAGGTATGGGGAGGGGACATGGATGAGTGCAGCCTGGATGAAGAATAAATTTCCCAATTTTCCAGGGTTGTTTTTATGAGCAGGGGCGCTGGGGTAGTGCAGTACATTACCCATCCCAGTCAAACCACTGCATGATAATTGAATACTTTAGTTTATGCTGTTTTTTGACGCTGTATACTGCAAACCAGGAATTTATAAGAAGAGCCAGTGTACTGTAGAGTGGTGTTTGTGGTATATGTGTGTGTGTGGGGAGGTGGTGGTGGTGGGGGGGGGGCTCAGTGCTGGTTGATGGGGTTTATCAACCAGATCAATTATAAAAAAGGATTCTGAAATACTGCAGTCTGGGCTTGCTGACTGTTACTGTTAGGATTCCAACAACAACCTTACATTAATCCATGTTGTACTGTACTGTCCTGTACAGCCTGATCACCATGACACATGTATTCTTCCTGTCAGCACATCATTCTCAAGCACTGATGAATGACTGGAATGATGCATTTTGATTGAGATCCATGAAGAATATAATTATTTGATTATACAGATGTGAATCTGTCATGTTTATGTGGGCTGCTGGGTTCAGAGTCAGGCAATTGGGGATGTGTGTGGTGCGTATGGCATGTTCAGTTACGTGGTTGTCATGGAGCACCAACACGTGGTGTGCCGCAGCTGTGCAGTGTAAAGGGGGGGCCCTTGCACAGTACTGTGCATAGGGCCCATGGCAGTGTAACTACGGCCCTGCTGGAGGTCCATGCACATCTCCCTGAAATCATCAGAGGATGACCCTCTGACGCTGGCTCCAACCATGAACAGTGCTGAGACTGACAAAGAACTTACAACAGCTAACTCTTCTTCCATAACAGCAAGCTGAACACCTGACCTAGCAGCTACTGAGACCTTTTTGCAGTCCTTTGGCCATCCTAAGGTGAGTCTGGTCTTCTGGTCTGTGATGGATGTTGGTAGCCATGGCTTGGCGAAGACTGCATCCCATGACATTATGTTGATCGCCAGACAGAACAAGCATGTGTTGTGTGGATTCATGGCAGACATTTTCTGTTTGCAGAGAGTATAGACTTCAAACCCTGGATTCTTGCCTTCCATCATCGAACACGATCATGAAGCAGAACCAGAAGACTCAGGAGCAACTTTAATATTGAATGTGGGCTGAAACAGTTGAAGATCCACCTGAAAGCCCTTTGAAAACTCAGAATCCTACAATGTTGCAGAGCTGTAAAGGGGGAGACTGGTCCCTTCCAGTGGAAAGAAAGACTGGATGTCACTGGGCAGAGCCAGAGGATCTACCACCCAGATGGTGGGAGGAGCTTAGCTTGAAGACTACTGATGACTCATCTATCTCCAGCAGAACTGCTAGAGTCTGGATAGTGAACTGTATCCATGTTGTTAGAATGGAAGATTTAGCTGAAACCTTATTCATTTATTTTTTTGCCACCTTCTGCACCCCCAGGAACCTCACTCTTTCAGTAAGTAAGTCAGTAAGTAAAACTTTTTCCAGCGCCCAGTCCTGTAGACTCTGGGTGCTTTACATAAGGTGCAGATGTTTAACAAAACATTTCAATAAATACAGTAATATCAATATAAACGGTTAGAGCAATATATAATAAATAGTATAAAACCCTAAAACCCCATATTTAAAATCTTATTCAAGGTTAAAAGCTTGTCTAAACAGAACAGGTATGCTTTAAGGCCACGTTTAAAACTTTATACAGAGAGTGCCTCCAACAAAGGTCATGACAGAAAGTTCCATAGGACTGGCCCTACGAACTCAAAAGCATGATCGCCAGATGTTTTGAGCCATGCCCTGGGAACCATGAGGTAACCCTCTACTCCAACAGTTCTCAAACTTTGTCATAGTGAGCCTCCCTAAAGCCATGGAAAAGATCTTGAGCCTCCCCCAAAATACTGAAATATTTTTGGGCCTCCCCATAGAAAAATAGCTTACTTTTCACAGGTACATCAGGAATAAATTGAAACCTCTTTGCATAGCTGGCTCTAATGTTATTAAGCTTATTGTGCCCAAAAAAAAACAGGACAACCTACTTGCTCCAATATTTTGACTCTTGAGCCATTGTTACCTTACTGCCATACCTTCATGGAGCAGACTGCGTTTTCTGTTTCCCCTCTAACTGGAATAATCTTCCTGATGACCTCTGCCTCTCACCCTCTCACCCTGCTCTTAAGCAAATTCTCAGGGATCATTTTGCTCCCTCCTGCTCTTATTCCTAGTACCTGTATGGTTAACTCTTGTATTTGGACAGTTCTGCTGCCAGTCTAATTGATCAATTGTTCCTCACATTGTTAGTTTATTGTTCTTAATTTGTTTGCACTTTTATTCCTTTTGTATTGCTTAAGTGTTTTGCAGTGACATTTTGAATAGTGTTCTCTCACTACCCTTCCCTGGGTACACCTGATATAAGCCATAGCTCAGTGTACAGTACCTTCCCTGGTCACAGACTTCTTAATAAATACATAAATCCACCTACTATTATCCTCCCTTAGTTTACCTTATCCCTTCACACAAAATCTATAAAGTTCAATAGTGAAATATAATAATTTTTAATACTTGCTTGAGCCTCCCTTGAAATAGCTTGGGGCCTCCCAAGGGAGGCTGGCCTCACCATTTGAGAACCCCTGCTCTACTCCATGTCAAGCCACTTCTCTGCCTACTAGACTGCTTCTCAATTACATCATCCACTGACAGATCCCAATTTGTCCTTTCAGTGTCCAGGTCAGTTCTGTTCCTCCCTGGGGGTGCCTCCTTCCTCCCAGAAGCAAGTGAAGGACAGTAGGAAGCATGCTGTTAAACCCAGTACTGAGCACCAGGATCTGGGTAGTGGACATGCTGCTGATGATGGCCAGGGTGGCATGGGGAAGCACACAGGGTGGCCATGCGCCAAAGCTACCACAGTCAGGCATTTTCCACTGTTCTCCTGATCCATTCTACCTCCTTGCTTGATGTGTGCACCATGTCAGAACCCTGGAGGTGAGGCCTGCCCATGCGTGGTCACCCATGCCAGCAGTGGCCTCACGCAGCCTCAAGGTGTCACTTTCCGAGTGGTGCCTCTCTACCTCTCTCCCAGGAGGAGAGTGTTTCTCAGACAGTCTGTTGCTCTCCCTGCTGGCCTCCTCTCATGACGTCCTGGGATCAGAGCATGAACCAGGTTCCCTACCATGCCAGATCAGTCCCCCCTCTGCTCAGTGCCAAGGAACCATGAAACCTGAACTGTAATGTAATGTTGCACTGGAATGAGACTGTTCTCGTTTGCTGATGTTTGAATGATTGCTGGAATGCACAACCATTTTGCTAGAGGACTGCAAAACCTTCATGGTGTTCCTATTGTTAATTGTTTAACTGTTCATCATCTGACTCTGCTTTCCTGCTACCCTGAGATCCCAACAAAAATGAGAAGATATCCTAGGGCTAGCCCAGCTGATGGCATTCCAGTCCACATATATAAACAATAACAAGCAGTAAGGAAAAGTACATTTTTTATACAATGAACATGTTGGAAGATTTCCCCTGCATATGCTTTCAGTAAACAAAAGGATATGAGAGCAGCTCATGTGATCACTTTAGGGTAATCAGGTGGGTCCCAGCCAATCAGAAAGCTGGATCACTGAAGTCCATTTTACTATTATTTATTTTAGATTTGTTTTGCAAGGATAGCTCCAGGACCTGTAGCATCTTGTTTTAAAAATAGCAGTGCATGTTTGCGGTGAAAGTTTCGACCTATACTTTTTATTATAGTTTTTGTTGTCCGTTATCTCCTGTCTTGTATGATACTGTTTTTGTCCTATTCTGAGTTTGCTTTATTTTTACATTTGGAATAATAAAAGGAACATTCCTTTTACTATGGCTTAGTCCAGGTTTTCATCAGTATTCTCTTTTGTTTTTAAACACCCATTTTTTAACATCACTTGTCTTGTGGCTAAAATGAACTAGCATGCAGCAGACACTGCTCTCTGACCTTATGGGACAGTAAGTGTACATAAACAGCTGAGAATACCAATGCAAATCTGGACTGAGCCATACTAAAAGGAGTGCTCCTTTTAATGTTTCAAATGTAAAAAAATACTTAAAGAGACTCAGAACTGGGAAAGAAGGGCATCGCTGAAGACATTAGGTAAGGGGCCATTGAAAATGGAACAAAAAAGTACAGGTCCAAAGTTTCACGGTTACTTGCACTGCCACCTTAAGGGTCACAGGGGAAGCAGGCATACAACTTGTAAAGGTAAGAAAAGCTAACAATATTATTATTATAAAGATGTAAGTGCAAAGAAAAAGAGAAGTAAAACACAGAGATCTCATAGTTAACTCAGCATTTGCCTTTAAAAGTACAAGATGGTCAATTAATTATAGGAGAGGCTTTGAGAAATTCTGGGAGTCTGTAAAGGGCCATCATGCTTCCACCTGCTAGGAGTACTTTTACAAGCAGCCCTGCCTTCAGTGATGCCCTTCCCATTGTTTTGAGCTTGTTGCATGCTTTGGGCCTTGCAGCAAATAATCCCATGTCCACAGTGAGCAAACTAGGAAGTGCAACTGGATGACCATCTGACAGGGATGTCATGCCAAGAAATTTTTTTGAGGGGGGCACACAAGAAATTGTAATCAAGAGTGGTTAAGTAAGCGATAAGCCACCACAAGGGGTGTGGTTAATAGTAAACAGTACATTGTGAGGCAGAAAGGCCACAGGCAAAGTGTCCTCCAGCAAACTTGGAGCATGCAGACTTTACCAGGAACCGCACACTCTGTGGTGGCATATTGTGCTCATAAAATGGTGGTGTGTCTGTGTGTGTGTTGGGGGGAACACTGTTGAAAAAATAGACAATACAGATTAGGCTTTTTTATGCTTGTCTTTCAATGAAAATAAATCCTCCGTTTAAAGAAGTTCCTTCTACTTCATTTCTCATGGCTTGTTATAATGTGCAGAATGAATTATTACATGTTAGTTAGTTATTTATTTAAGACTTTGATTACTGGGTAAGTACACTGATCCAAAGGACCGTTTTCAGGCACGATCTGGTCCACAGGAGTGGCACAGCGAATGACATACATACATGAATGTTATTTACACATGAGCTGAGTTGTTACAATACATGAAATACTGATTGAAATAAGAAGAAAGCAAAGGATACAAATACACATGGGTTATACAGAGAAAATACAAAATAGACAAAGGTCAAAGGTACAGGTACTAAATTCCTAGCAATCAATAGATAACTATTACATATGATCGTTATTACCTACGCTTGGTACTGTGCGTGGTGTTCATATATACTGTTTCTAAGTGTCCTTTTGTATACTAGCAGAGCAGTGTCCAGATATAACAGTTATAATCTGCTGACAGTTGCTTCTGTCTTACCTTGTGCAGGAGGTAGACTATTTGGTGTAGTGTGAATGTTTCATGCCTGTTCCAGCACTGCCCATGGATTTACTATGGATGTTCATGTATTTGGAAGCTCTGGATACAATGCATGGTCTGAGTGCAGATTGAAGTACAAGCTATCTATAAAGGTGTCTGATTTCAAATTTTTTTCCAAGTCGGGTGGAGAGCAGGATCCAATGTAGTTCATGGCACTGAGCATGGTAATGTAAGTGGTGCCATGTAACAAGGCTACAAATTGTGTTTTTGGCATTTTAAAGTTGCATTTTGTTGCCAGCATTTAGTGTAGTGATTTATGGGTTGTAAAAAGGCTATTGCTATGTAGATTAGGGCAGATTAGTTGCAAACTGTGCAGTTCCTAAGGAAAATAATCAACAATCATGTGCTTGTTTTAACCAATGAAATTGCTTGATTTGGTCACTTTTGTAAGCCCTATTTTATAATAAATGATGCTTTTATAGTCCTTCCTCCATTCAAAAAACAATACTTGGGTGGGAATTTGGGGAGCACGTTCCCTCCGGACTATATCGGCATCACAGCCTTGCCAATTGATCATGGGTTTCTCACTGTTGGGACCCTCAATGGCTTTCTGACCACTGATATTATTATACAAATAATGTTCACAGACGATACCAAGATGGGAGCTGTGGTTGATGATGCAGAGGGGTGGAAGGGGTTGCGGGAGGACCTGACTAAGCTGTAGGAGTGGGCAGAAACATGGCAGTTGGGGTTCAATGCCCAGAAGTGCAAGGTTCTGCACTTCGGAGCCAGGAACCAGGGGAAGGATTATTACTCAAAGGGGTACAGTTGGGAGCTCCACAGAGGAGAAGGACCTAGGAGTGATCATTACAGGGAGCATGAACAACTCTGCTCAGTGCAGGAAGGCGGCAGCAAAAGCCAACAAAATGCTAGGGTGTACTGCAAGAGGGCTCTCCTCCAGAAGGAGGGATGTTATCCTACCCCTGTATAGGTTATTGGTCAGGCCTCACCTGGAGTACTGCATGCACTACTGGCACCCATTCCTGAAGAAGACATCAGATTGTTGGAGGGGGTGCAGTGAAGAACCACAAAGATGATCCAGGGATTGGAGTACAAGCCCTATGAGGACAGACTGGGAGAGCTAAATATGTATTCACTGGAGGAGAGGAGGGACGGAGGGGATATGATTGAGACCTTTAAGTATCTGAAGGGGATAAACAAGACCAACACAGAAGGGGTTTTTCCATATGAGAAAAGGGAGGGACACTAGAGGGCATGGACCTAGATTGGGGCGGGGAAGATTCAAGAGGGAGATGAGGAGACATTTTTTCATAGAAAGAGTGGTGGAAAAATGGAACACCTTACCAGAGCGGGATAGTGTCCTGTAAGATGGTGGGCAGTTTCAAGATGGGTTGGGACAGGGTAAGGGAATGGATACTGAGAGGGGGGCGGGGGGCAGATGTGAGATGAGGGCTAGCTGTACACTTGAGCAGACTCGAGAGACCATGAGGCCTGTTTCTGCTGGCAATTTTGTATGTTCGTATGTTCGTATACCAGGCTCCCATTGTTATTATTAAACCTATTATATGGGGAGGCCTGTTGTGATAAAGGGGAGTTGGGACTGACAGGCTGCCTGCTGCCCTATCAGTCCTGCTCTACAGCAAAGTAGTATTGCCTCTCCTTGGGCCAACCAACAGCAGCTGCTTCAGTTTAAGTTCTTTAACCCTAATCCCCATTTTACAATCTAAGTAGGAAAATGCCCACATCATTAATCTTATCCTGGATCTACCCCTAATCATCAGGGATGTCCTGTCCTCCCTATCTGCTGAATGCATCCTGAATTCAGAGTTCCAAAAGGTGTCAAACCAGGAGAGGGGGTCTCCATCCTTTGAAGGCTACTACAGCATATCTTTAGGAGGCAAGAAAGTTAAGCACAACCTGTGTGTTCCAGCCAGGGTCTGAGCGCTCCCAGATCTACAGGGATTCCTGTATTTTACAGGGGCTTGGAGCCATCTACAGAGAACATACTCCTATAGACTTGTACTGGTTATACAGAAAAACAAAGCACTTCAGCTGCCATAGGAAACAACATAATCTACAGGAAAACATGGGAAAATCATCCTGGAGTCAGAGGAAAAATGCAAAATCAACCTGGGAGAGCACTGCTTCCAGCACAAGATCGGAGTGCCAAAAGTACTACGTATTTGCAGAAAATATACTGTATTTTTCTGCATATGGCTGCTTCCCTTTGAAGTTGTATGTGGACAGGACAGGTTGAACAACTGCCCTTCTTGGGATCTTACAGCAAGCCTTTCCGCTGTTCTTGGGTAAATATTTTAAATAAACATTTTGTAGCACTTATATATGATGTCCTGATGTGCACAACACAGATTGCCAGTCCATGGTTGGTGCGGAAACAAAGCACTGAGTGTTCTATAGTTTTCCAAAACTCAAACATCCAAGGTTTTCTTTCACCACGAGGGCAAACAGGTCAGATAAAACCAAACCTCTGTCCAACCCTCCTCTCAAGTGGTATACATCCCAAGTAACTGGAACTGGGCCCTGTATGGCTCTGCATTTCTTTGCACATGCTGATGTGTCTTAAAACAAATATAGCAGGGAGAGCTACGTTACCAACCGGCTCTAAATGTTTTCTTCATATCTCTCAAATTAGTGCCATCCAAATGTGGAGACATTATCCTTCAAATGTGAGAAAAACAGAGAAAATATGGGACACCTTATCATATTATGACGCTAGAGGCTCAAAACACCATGACTATATAGTGATAACAATTTAATTCCTGTCAAAAAAATAAAGGTTTCTATCTGTCTATCATCTGTCTGTCTGTCTATCATAATAATAATCTAGGGGTGGGGATTTACAAGGCAATAACCATACCTGGGACTGTTTAATGTCTTTATGAGTTACATTGCAGAGGAACTAGAAGGAAAAGTGTGCCTCTTTGCAGATGACACAATGATCTGCAACAGGGTTGATACACGGTGGGAGGGGGGTGGAAAGGATGAGAAGGGACTTGGCAAGGTTGGAAGAATGATCAAAAGTATGTCAGTTTAGATTCAATGCAAAGAAGTGCAAAGTAATGCTCCTGGGGAACAGAAACCCAGGGGAAGAGTACACAATGGGGGGGGGGAGGTACTAACAACAAAAATGGGAAGGGACCTGGGGGGTAGTCATATCAGATGACCTAAAGGTAGGCAGACAATGTGAGATGGCAGTAAGGAGGGCTGTGGGGAATACTGGAATGCGTAGGGAGAGGGCAACACCAGTAGAAAACAAGAAGTTGTCATCCCTCTGTACAAACAGTTGATGAGACCCCATGTGGAGTACCGTGTGCAGTTCTGGAAATCCCATCTCTGCAAGGACATACGAAGATGCAAACATATAAACGTGCCAGCAGAAACAGACCACCCGGTCTATCTAAGTCTGCTCGAGTGTGCAGCCAACACCCCTAGTTTACAGCTGCCCCAACCTCCCTCCCTTTGATAGGATGGAGGCAGTCCAGAGGAAGGCAACTAAAATGATGCAGGGTCTGCACCAAAAATCATACGAAAAGAGACTAAAGAAGCTTAATATGTATACCCACAAGGGGGATTCTCTAATTTTCTGCAAAGTAAAATATTTTGATTTGAAATTCAAATTCAATTTTTTTTAAACAAACATCTATGACATGATTTATGTTTATATGTACAGTTTCTCGGTCTCTTATGGTTTTTCTAAGAGTTTCTTCTCATGTCCTTTGTGCACCAGAACTGCTCAACTTCACTTCACAGTTTTCTCACCCAAAAAACTCGAAAATGCACTCATAACCATAATAAGACACACAGTAACTATACATATAAACACACAAACCACCTACTTGGCAGCGTATCTTGCACTTGGTAATAGAATGTGTTGGGAGTCAAATACGGTCTGTTTGATAGAGTAGTTGTAACCCCCCCCCCCATTCGGGGGCTTACCTGTATGCCTCTCTTGGGCCACCCCATTCTCTCGTTTCTCCTGTTTTCCCCTGTTTCATCTCCTGCTCCTGGCCCAAGTCCACAGTTGCCATTGAATCCTCCCTCTGGCCCCACAGTGTTTTTTAGCTCAGAACGGGGCTGGAGGAGCGCAGAGCTACCGACCTGGTTTTGCACTACAGTGCAGTCAGACAGCTCGCGCATGCGCAGGAGCTCATTTTGGTCTTCAGCCATTCCTATAGCCACACAGATGCCTTTCCACAGTCCCAGCCCCCGTCTTAAACTAGTCGAGATCAGAGACCTGGAGGAGGCCCATAAGGAGCAACAAAAGCTTTTGGGAACATCACACCAGTTGTGCTACAAAATTGAGGCAGCCTCATGAATATTAATGAAGCCACATGTATAATATTGGGTAAGCCTGTCTAGCGCGTGGGGGCAGTGCACAGCAGCATTAGTGACAGGCTGGGGGCTGAATAAAAATGTTAAACTTAGGCATGTTGTAAAAGGACAAAAGGGCTGCCTTAGAACAGTGGAGCAATCAATAAATGAAAAGATTTATGTTGGCTGCAGCAGGTCATGGAAGGGGAACAGTGGGACTGTGTATGGGCTGCCTGGGAACAGTCCAGAATGGCAGTAGCAACAAGCTTGGGGACCAATAAAATGTTAAATGCTGCAGTCACTTTACAGGGCACAGGGACTACTTCATATCTGTGGGGGCAAATAAAAATAAAAATGTTTATTCTGTCTGCAGGAGGACTGAGAATGTGGGGACACTATATGAACTGTAGGTATACTGTGTTGCCAGCAGCCATGATTGCAGTCATGTGATCTCCATTAAGCCAATTGGAAGGCCAGGATTTGCCAGGAGGACTATGGGACTGTTGAAAGGACTTATGAGGGAAAACGCTGGGGAAATACATGGTGCCCTTTCACCCAACCAATCAGGTGTCCAAGAGAGCCTCATACATATTCATTTTGGCCAGGACAGTGGTCTCAGCCAGCGGGAGCTGCCAGAGAGCTCCTAAAACCCAGAGGCAGTCTGGTTCTGAGTCAGTTTGGCGGGAGCCTCGGGGGAGGGGGGGAGGGCCCCAGCCTTTATGCAGAAGATGAAGCTGCAAGGCTGGGAAAGGGCCTGTCTGGGGGTTGCCAGCCACTTGTCCCCCAGGGCCTGGATATGCCTTTCCCCATGAGGGAGGAATGTGTTAAAGGAATGTGGTTTTGCAGCTCTGCTGAGACAGAGAGAGCTGCAGGTTTCTGCAAAAGGCTACTGTGGGAAACGAGCTACACCACAGTGATGAAGGTTTCTGATCAGCGGTTCTGGAGAGAAACAGCAATCTATTTCTGCACCTAAATGGTGAGAAGTCAGGATGGAAGGAAAAGGATCAAGTTTCAAGTGAGGAAAGAAGGTTCTTTCTGTACTCTGGTGGACTCGTCACAAGGAACAGGGGAAGGACACTGGTTTAAGGTAATGGAAATGTCTGGCTCTGGTTTTTGGAAAATGGATCTGGCTGTGAAACACTTGGCATGGGAGTCTCCCTGCACGAGGAGGCTTGGCCAATAAAACCAAGTAATCTGCAAAAGGAAAAAGGTTCTGTAAGGAGAAGAGAGGGCCTCTTCTGATTAGTTCCAAGTTCATGAGCACCTGCACGGTGGAGGAAGTATTTTCAGAGTCAGGGGACTGGCTGAGAAAAGTTGTAGTTTTGAATCAGCCCAGTGTCTCACTGAGACCGTGTGCTCAGTTGGAAGCTAGAGACTGAGTTCTGATTGAAAAGGGCCACAGCTGCCTCGATGGTAGTGTGGCTGAAGTGTGTTGTGCTTAAACCTCAAAGACTAAAAATTGCCCAACTGAGCTGAGCTAAAGAGACTGAGATTTCTGCTCAATATTTCAACCTGGAGCCAGATAGGGAACCAGCCAACCCCTGCCAAGTCGGGCCGACTGGGCCACAGGGAGCCATGTATGCATGGGAAGTAAATGGAGTACAAATAAATGAAACAAAGGATTTACAATATCTAGGAGTTATATTTAGTAGTAACTTAAAATGGAATACACGAATAGCAAAACTGAAAGAAAAATGCATCCAAGACAAAATGGCATAAACCATTTCACATATGTAATAGCTAAAAACTCATATGATGCTCAATATCGATGTTTAGTTGCAAAAATAAACTCCCAAATCATGTATGGAGCTGAAATATGGGGGTTAGTCTGCAATTTTCAAGAAGTGGAAATAATACAAACTCAGTACTTAAAAAATGAACTGGTGGTAACAAAAACAACTTCAAATGCAGCAGTTTGTGCCGAAACTGGCACAATGTCATTATTTGTGTCAGTTATGAAGAAATGCATTAAATATTGGGGTAAATTAAGAATAACTAAACCAGATAATATATTGCATCACTATTGGATAGAAGTGGCACAAAAATAAGACTATAATGTCTTAACATGGTTTGGAAAGCTAAACCATGAGCTTAACCAACATGGAGAGCATTATAATGCCATTTTTAATGATATAATAAATATAGATAGCTTTATTTCAGAGGCAACGCAAAGATTGGTAGATAATGAAATACGGAAGGCTATGAGAATAGTGGGGAATGCATGGAATTGCAATAGTTTAAAGTACATAAAAATACATTTAGATTGGAAAAATATTTACAAATATGTAAACATGCTAAACAAAGGAAGGTACTAACATGTCTGCAATTTGGACAGTATGGAAAATGGAGAAACAGGGATGCTGGTGGAAATATAAATCAAATATGTACTGCATGTGAAAATGCGTTAATGAGTATAACACATTTGACATTGGAATGTGGAAAGTTTTTATACTTGATATGTTTAGAAATATAGGTGGGTTAGACAAAAAGGAGCAAATGAAGATTATTTTTAATACTGAAAATGTAGCGCAAATATTTGCATTAGCTAGTTTTGCACAAAAGATAGCAGTAACACTGAACTGGAGGTTGTAGACGCGTATATAAGATGTAAAGATGATAGGAATAACTGTCTCACAGAAGAGTATTTTAAAAGGATGAGTAATTTTATCATGTAATATTGAATAGACTTATGTGATATGCTGTGATGTTTTGAAATTTGTGGTGTGTAACAAATAATTTATTTTATACATACAAAAATAAATAAAATTTGATTGATTGCATGCCTGAGTGCTAGGGCACTCGGATCCATGGGGGAGCCAGACCGTGGGGTCACTCCTGGGTCTGGGCTTCTTTGTGACCTGGAAAGCCTTGTGTTGTACTCTGCATTGGGCCTGGAAACAGGCTGAAGGGGACAAGCTGCAAGACCTTCAATCAAGTTGAAAGATTCAAGCTGCAGAGTGTTTTCTCCACATTTCCAGTCTCTTCAAATTCATGTATCCGAGTTCTGCTGCTCCATCTTCCCCAGAGGCGCAGTCACCATTTTTATTTAGTTTTTGTTTACCGGGTAAGTACACTAGACAAGTTTTATGCCTATTTTCAGGAATGACCCGGGAGAATACAATAGGGTATAACAGGTACATCAATACAGCAATAGGGTATGACGAGTACATTAAATACAACAGCAGGAGAGAAAGACAGTTTTTACAGTTTTACTTTTGAGTGGAAAGTACACCCGGTTTCTAATGCCGGGGGCAAGATACAAATTTGAAATAAATACAATGACCAGCAGGGCATGTAAGAAGTCATGAGCGTAGGAGCACCATAGAGTCGGTCAGTAAGGTGGGGGGATTTGACCGAGGTAGTAGCACGAGAGTGGTGGCGCCAGTGCAAGAGAGGTGAAGCCAGCATTTCAGTGGGCCCCAGGAGCTATGTGCTAAGGAGGCTTTTGGCACCGGAGACTGTCAGTGGAACTGTAACAGCAGGAATTGCCCTGCACCTGGAAGATGTACATAGTTGTTTTCAAGTTATACCCCATGGCATAGTGAATCTTACAGAAATCAAAGGGAAAGGTAAAAGCTAGCTGTAGTTGTAGAAGGCAGTATAATGCAGTGGTTTAAGGCTCTGAGCTACAAACCTGGAGACCTGGGTTTGAATCCCACAGCCCCCATTTACATACTGTGTGACCCTGAGCAAATCACTTAACTTCCTTGTGCTCCCAGGTCACACCTGGAAACAAGCATCAGTTTAGTGTGCCTCTCCTGGTTAAAAAAAAATTAATTTAATTTAAGTGCACCAAGGCCGGCCGACCAGCTGCACCACAGGCCTGCAACAAGGACCTGGGTACCCAGGGAGGTTATTCTGAATTGGTACCAGTTGATGTTTGTGACAATTTAATACCTGCAGCAGTTAGCTAGATAGAGGGTTGGTGCTGCAAGCATCAAAATATGAGCTGAATTCAAAAGGGAAGTGGTTGTTTAAAAATGCTACTCTTTAAATGCATCTTTACTAAATGTTTTGCTTAACCTCCATCCCATTTATCCAGTCCTAACACTCCCCATGTAAATAAATGGTGTTAACTGTTTTGCTATAATTCTGACTCGAGAGCCTGACTTAGAGAGCATATTATCAGCTTAAGTCAAAAAATACGAAATGTTAAATTTGAGGGTTTTGGTAATCCATGTTTGGGTGACTGAGTGGGGGGGGGGTAGGTTGGTACAGCATCCCAGATCCTAGGGAGCTGTACTGCTAAAATCAGACCCACTTAATATGCACTCTGTGTGGAGGCACCATGCTTTATATTGTTCACCTTGGGAAAGAAACCCCAGTAACAGCAAAATAGGAACCCAGGCCCCTCTACCTGGTTAGTGGCCACCCAGACAGAGGCAGACAGAGGTAGTAGCCCTCTTGGAGAACGGTGCCAGGGCTACATAGTTTTGACTTTTCTTGACTGGCTGTAAGTCAGAGACCAACTGGATTTAATAAAAAATAATTTTCTATTGGAAGTAACAGGAGAATGGACTGAGAGAGCATGGGGAGTGGTCGAGGAAGCTGCAGGAGCAAGAGAGAGTGCCAGAGTGGAAGTGGGATGGTGCCTAGCCAGCCAAGAGAGCCGGCTGTGATGAGTAAGTTTGCTTAAACAAGTAGTCCAGCATTTGGTTTTTATTCCTCCTCACTTGTCTTCTCAATTAAACCATTTTCTTTTCAACACAGGTTTTTAGTAAGTGGCTTCAAGGTTGTTTTATAACTTCTTCATGACTTGTTTTACCACGATTGGGCTACCTACTGTGGATGCAGTACCGCTGTATCAGCTGCTCAACTTCAGGCATGACGACTGACATATGGATTGTAAGTACACTGTGTCAAAGCAGAAGGACTAATAATTGTTTGGAAAGTAAAGCTCACATCATAGTAACTGAAGCAGTGTTTCTGTCTGGCAGTTGAGCCATACCTTAAAGTGTATGTACAATAATTTAGTGGTTGTTTTATTTTATTCAGGGATGATGGTTTGGCAGTAGTGCTTGTGTGTGGGAATAGAAGAGGGGAAGCTATGTATTTTTACTAGAAAAAAAGTTAATTTTGGAAGAGTTGTGTTTTCGGAAGTGCTGGGTTCCTCTCGCATTTTACATTTTTTAGGTGGCACGTTCATTAAATAAACAGATTGGACTGTCTGCCATGTTTTGAATGACTGAGGGATGGGGACGGAGTGTGCACGTGGTGAGTGAGTGAGTGAGTGAGTGAGGGGATGAGATTGGTGGTCATCTGAGTGAGCAATCAGAGTCGTATATTTGGCACGCAGTATTAACAAAAACTACTAAACAGTCATATAGAGTAGGAAAAGAGAGAGAAATGAAACACACAATTTAAAGATATTGGTTACTGGGCAGGCTGGTAGTGAGGGGAAGTAAAATGTTGCAGTTTTATTTAATTTTTTTTTTGTGGGGTGAAAAACTGAGAGAAAAATGTCTGCCACTTGAAATGTGAAAATTCCAAAGGTTGGCACAAGGACTGTTTTTATGAACTACGTCTTTGTTGATAGGACTTGTTTTCACTCATGCATGCATTGTGCTCTCCCAATGCACGAGTAACAGCCAATCAGAATGAAATATTTTACCTAACTTTTTTTTCTTTTACAGAGTAGAATAGCTGGAAAGTAGCTCTGATTTTGAGGGTGAATGTTTTTAGTATAAATAGTGATTTGATGTTTACAGTTTGTTTTTACTTCGCCGTTGTAGACAGATATGTTGTGAATTCCTCTTTCAAAGTCTCTGTGTGCACATTGGGACAGCAAGGATCTCTGGGGTAAAGTGAGGACCAGCTCTCCTACTGTAAGACAGCTGAGTGGTACATATTCACACATCTGTACGTATTCTCTTTGACCAAAAGGACATGTCTGTACTTCCATTCTGTGGTTACCTGTTCCAAAGGAGCTGGCCATCTGAAAGGTGATCTCCTCACGCTGGTGGCTGTAGTACATGCGGAGGGAACTGACCCGCACGAGCTGCTGCAGCAGCGGCTGCCTCCCCAGGCTGGTGTCATACACCACGGTGTGGTTGCACTGAAAAGGTACCAGGAAGCCATCTTGTAGGAAGTTTTGTGCAGACCAGGCATACAGCTGGCCAGGGCTGATCTGAACATAGCGTTCATTGAATTCCTGAATTCAAGAAAGTAAACAGCATTAATTTAGATTTTTAAACAAGGTATTTATTGAATTTTCAAGGGGGGGGGCAGAAGGAAAAAAAAATCATACAGAATAGCACAGTATATTCCCATTTCCTCACTTTTCTGTCTAGAAAATCTACTGTTGCTCAATCTGCTTTCTCATACCGCTTCCCTAAACTCTGGTTCTCCCTTCCCTTGTCAGTTCGCTCTTCCTCTTCTGCTTATCCTTGAAGTCTCTCCTTCATGACTATTTTTCTACCTCCTACAGCTGCCCAATGACTCCCCCTTCCCACACTAGTTTTTCCTGGCAATCTGTTTCCTTCATTACCTGTTCACTGTTCTGTAACAGTAGTTCCATCCCCAAATTTATCTCAGTTTTTTTTCTATTACACATATATTAGTTATGCTGATTTATCTTCAGTTTTTCATAATGCTCCTTGATATATTGTATTTGCTGTATATGATTTTCCACATATCCTACCCACAGGACGCATCTGGAAACGAGCTCTTAGCAGCTCAGTATGTCTTTCCTGGTGAAAGCTTTGAAATACATCCATCCGTCAATAAATAAATAAATAAAAATGACCAAACTTAAGCTAAGAATGTCTAGTGTTTTAGTCCTTTCTCAGGCATCAAAACTGTACATCCCTGCCCTTCATTCTAAATGGTATCCTCCATTTATTTTCTTGTATCTTCATCCCCCACCCAGACTTTTATGTTCTTGTCCTCTTTTCCCTCCTCTTCCTCGCTCTGACAATCAATGTCAGCATAGCTGCACTCTTCCTCTAGTGCCACCACCCATTTAGCTGTACTGCTGTCACTACACATTCAGCATAGTAGACCCTTGTTGAGAAGCCGCTCACAGACTGACCACTAAAGGATACTGTGTAATGGTGTGTGCTAAGACCATCCTCTGGGGGTGAGCGCATTATCACCCCTGCCATGTGCATTTCTCTCAGCCAGCCCACTGAGTCCTGAGGTCCCTGTCAAAACAACGTCTATTTCTGCTGTAGTGCGATAAGCTGCCAGCAAGCTGTCAGACCAGCTTACAGCAAAAATTTCTTACAATGTGATGCAGGTGTTCCAGCACTTTTGGAACCATTTACATCAGTATCCCTGGGATTCACATGTACTTCTTATAAACTGCTGACACAGGAGAGATAAGGACATCACTTCCCACTGTAGCTGCGTGCTGAGATATCAGGATATCAGTAAAGCAGAGAGCCCTCTAGTGAAAGAACATTGAAATAGTCCCTTGAGGTAAAGCCATTCATTTAAATGTACTATTACTAATGTGTCTCTCAGATTCACACTCACTACCTGATTGACCTCCGTTTATGCAGCAAGTGCAATTTCAAAGTGCAATTACTATGCTTAAAAGTTCCTGTGTGACAATAGCCTAAGAGTTTTAAATTCTGTGCTGCACTAATACTGTATTTACTTAATAACATTTGATCCATTATGGAGCACCAAATGAACTTTATGTTTTAATCTTTGTTCTATAGTTTAATATATCCATAGGTCAGTCTGTCTGTCTGTCTGTCTATCTAACTATCTATTACAGCTGTTTACAATGAGTGGAAAAAGTCACAAAGGGGAACTCAAAGAAGCTGGTAGGAAGGAGATTCAGAAAAGACATCAGAAAGCATTTTTTTTACATACATGGTGGTGAATAAGTGGAACAGACTGCCAGAGGAGTTGTTCTGCACCAATCACTGGAGGAATTCTAGTGAGGATGGGACAGATTGGGCACACAAGGGTAGCAGGGGGATTACATGGGGAGGGGTGACCACTAGGGAATTTGCATCATATTATAGGTAGGGTCACACAGACAAGATGGTCCAGTGGGCCTTTTCCTACCATCAATTTATGTCTGTCAGTCTGTCCCTCTATCTATCTTCTGTCTGTCTGTCTATCTATCTATCTATCTTTGTGCAGTAACACCCAAATAGATGTCTGATCATATGGAAATATACAAATGCCTTGGGTGTGTGAGGCACAAGGCAACGCCAGGGACCTTCAACCAATCCTCTTCCACCCCAACCACCCACCCACCCAGGGGTGGCTGTCAATTTAAGGATTCACCCCCGTGACATCACATCCGGTGACATCACGTCCTGTTGCCTAGAACCCATCTCCCCACTTTCCCATTTGCAGTTATGCCTGCTACAGCCTAGAGACCTATGCTCCTAAGCTACTTCTACTCCTGTGCAGTACTCCTTCCCTTGGATCTTGCTCACCACAATGTATTGGCCCTGCCTCACGCTGTGCCTGTGCCTATCCCCACTAGCAGTGCACTTGCCCACTTACCCATCTGCTACTCTGCACTGTGCCCTGGCACCCCTCCCTCCTTGCTCCTGAACCTGCTCTCTTGCCCCTTGGGACCTCTGTGTGTCTCGGTCCTCCCTGCCCTCCCCCTAGCTTCCTCCTTGCCTCAGACACATCTGGGTGTCTTCTTATTCTTGCCTTCCTTTCCCTTCCTGTACCACCCTGCCAACCCCCTGCTCCCTTAACGTCCCCCCCCCCATGTCAATCGTAGGAAAACCTCTCACCATCTCCCAGCCAGGGTGTTAGTCATGCTACTACTCCTGTCGGGAACATTCATCCAAACCCTGGCCCAGTTCCCAGGAGCTCCCCAACTAGCACCACAGGCCTATGCATGGTCTCCATGAATATCTGTAGCCTCCTAAAAAAGTTTGACTCACTACAATGCCTAGTCACATCAATTAACCCTGATGTCATTGCTCTGGTTGAGACTTGGTTGTCGAAATCCTCCCCTGACTCCCTGGTCTCCCTTCCTGGTTTCACCCTCTTCCGGTCCAACCGTGTTGGGAGGCAGGCGGCAGCCTCGCATTATGTCAAGGAATCTCCCGTACTAGCCCTGCCTATTCAATCCTAGACTCCAGGGCCCAGCGCTTATGCTGAAACTAACCCTGACCCTTTAAAGGGACCCTTTATCTGACTACTGCATCACATGCCCCCAGGGACCAAACGCAGGCCATTGCCTCTCTTACAGAATACCTTTCCTTACTACCTCCTTCCACTGATCAAATTCTGGTGGGTGACTTAAATGTCAACTGGCTCAGCCCCTCCTCCTCCTCTACCCGTGACTCCTTTTCTGCAATAGACCTAACACAACTAGTTACCCAACTTACCAGGACTAACCCCAAGAGAGACTCCAGTACCCTGCTTGATGTGGTACTCACCAACCACCCTAATCAGATCCCCAATGTACAAGTCCTCCCAGACTCTCTCAGTGATCACTCCCCCATTCTGTTCCACTGGTCATCCTCAGTCCCCAAACCCATAGCACAGTCCATATGCAGGCGGCGTCTAATACCTGGTGGTCTGACAAAACTTAAGGAACTTCTGTCCCAAATTGACTGGTCTCCTATACAGGCAACTCCTGACATTGATACAGCTCTCTCCTTCTTTACCCAAACTTTTAATAATGCCTGCGATATCTTTGCCCCAATGTCGACCCACCGTTCTAAAAGGCAGAATGCCCCCTGGGTAACCCCAGCTTTGATCCACCAACTCAAACATAGGGACAACCTATGGCACCGTGCCATTGAGACTGGCCAGCCCAGTGACAGGCAGTTATATGCTGCCACCCGAAGCAAGTGCACTTGGGCCATCAGAAAGGCCAAGTCTGAGCACTATCGGTCCTCACTCACAGCCTCATGGGGGAACCCCAGAACCTTCTGGGATAACATTAAACAGTTAAATGCGTGCACACTCCCCCACCACCCAGATCAACATTAATGGTGTGATCTCTTCAGACCCAACCCTCATAGCCAATCACCTCAACACCTCATTCACTGACCTTAGCCCTATCCTCCCTACAAATTTTTTGACCCTCCTCCCCAGCACCTGCCGTAAATCTTTCTCGCCCTTATTTTCTCCTCCGCCATGTTTCTGCCCAAGAACTTAGGCTGCACCTTGTCACTGCCCTCAAGAGTAATAATGGAGGCAGTGACACCCTGAATCCGTGATCCTACTGGCTGGTCTTAGACACAGTCCTTACCCGATCACGTGCCTCATCAACCACTCTCTTTGCCTGGGGAAGGTTCCAACTGCCTGGAAAGTCACCACTGTCACCCCTATCTTTAAAGGTGGTGATAGGACTGTGGCTGGAAACTATCGGCCAATCTCCATTCTCTCTCCTCTCTCCAAGGCCTTGGAAAAAGTGGTAGCCTCTCAAATCTCTGACTACCTCTCCACCTACAATGTCCTATGTCCTGAGCAGCATGGCTTCCGAGTGGGCCACAGTACCAACACAGCCCTCCTAGAGTTCTCCAACTTTCTTCACTCATTCTTAGACACTGGTTCTCTGGCTGGTGCGGTCTTCATTGACCTCTCTAAAGCTTTCGACACTGTCTCCCACCCCCTCCTTCTTGATGCCCTTAGTCTCTCTGGTTTTGCTGCTGGGCCTATCTCCTGGTGCACCAGTTATCTGTCTGACCACTCACAGCATGTAAAAATTAATGGGACCTACTCAGACATCTGTCCCATCTTTTCTGGGGTTCCCCAGGGCTCCATCCTGGGCCCCTTACTATTCTCCCTTTACCTTAACACCCTTTCACGCTCTTGCTTGGGAACATTCTGTTATGCGCTGATGATGCAGTCATCTTTGCCTCAAGTCGTAACCTATTGCCCTCCAGGACTCGCTGCAGAAGTCCTTAGCTGAAAAGCGAGGCTGGTTCAAGGAACACAGATTGGTGATAAATCTTAAAAAACAAAAACCATGTTCTTCACTCATCCTCAAAACAAGTCCTGCAACTTCAAACTCCTCATTCACTTTGGGTCCTCTTTCCCACTCGAACAAGTTTGCTCTATAAATACCTAGGGATCCATTTTGACCTCCCTCTCCTTCCATGGACACATCGCTGCCCTAGCCACTGCCACTAATATCTGATTGGGCATCTTACATCAGTGTATAAACACTGCCTCCCCGGGTACTCTTTGACTTCGCAGTCACCTCCTCTATCCTGTCCCTAGTGGACTATGGACTGCCAGTGTATGGTGCTGCTGATCAGACCGCACTCCATAAAATTCGCACTACTCTGAATAAGGCCTGCAGGTTAATTACTGGGACACCTAGGTTAACACACACCTGTCTACTGTACGCTAAAGCACTGGTACTTGATCTTGATGAGCACCTCAAATATCTGACCTGTACCCTTACAAAAAAGACCCACCTCGGGCTATCCCTGCCTGGACTGACCACCACCATCTGCCGCTCTGTCCCACTAGTTCATACTCGGACCTCTGGGAAAACCTCTCTTGTTATCCCTAGAGCTAGGACCTCTCACGGCCAAAGAGCCTTCAGCTTTAGGGCCCCCTCCTGGTTCAACACACTGCCCCCCTCCATCTCTGAAGCTCCAACTATATTGTGCTTCAGAACGTCCTTACGGAACCACCTTGTTAACACCTGAAGCTGTAATTGCCACTAGTCAAAGCCGTACTCAATACTAATGACAAAGCTTACTACTAAGCTGCTAAGGACAACATAACTCTGGTATTGTTTGCATCAATCCTACCTGTACCAGCTTGTTTGTATCTATGTCTTAAGTTACTGTTATACTGTGTTATACTGTTATACTGTGTATTTTCGTTTGTCTTACTGTGACAAGGTACCTTTGTAAATGAGCCTATGGCTCAAAGGTTTTCCAAACTGCTGTCTAAATAAATAAATAAAAAATAAATAAATCGAGATATATGTTTACTTTAACACAGCCAGGCACCTTGGATGGCGTTACTGTGCTTATAAAACAGTCCTATGATTAAAAATAAAGAACAGTAAGCTGCAAGAGCCAAGCTGTCCAGTTTATGCAAAAATAACTGGAGACCATGTGAGAGTACTCAGCCAATCAGATTTTTGGCTTTTTTCAACCTATTTTATATATAGACCTTTTTCCCCAACTGGAAAGGTTCAGATTTACAAGGCTATGTTTGACAATAATTATTCACTTGTGACATCACCAAGGTATATACCTATACTAATTAAACTTTACTAGAGTAAAGAACAGTTACAGAAGAACTTACCGTAACAGTAGATCTTTGAGAGAATCTCCTCCATAAGGCCACACCTTTGGCACTGTAAGCCATCAGCACTAGGACCACATGGAATCTTTTGTTAGCCAGGGGCTGCCCACAATGACATGCAGTGTCTGCATGCATATAAACGTAGGCAGCCCCATCACTCCTCAGTTCCTCACTGGAGATTAGCCTCGGAGGACCTCCAACCATGGGGAATGAGGAGATGAGACCAGCACTAGGTATACAAGGAGAGGAATGGGGCTGGAGACAGAATGCATGGACTAGGTTTTAGGCACAGCATCTGATATAACCCCTATTGACAGCAAAATGGGGGAACGCGGGAGGGATGGCACGGCCTACTGGAGGAGATTCTCTTGAAGATCTGTTGTTATGGTAAGTTCTTATGCAACTGCTCTATCTTTTTCAAGGATATCTTCTCCATTAGGCCACACCTTTGGAATGATTCCCAAGCAGTACAAAGTAAACTGGTAGGATGGCAAGATCTAATATGTGATCAAGACAGAAGGCCTTGCT
Source organism: Neoceratodus forsteri (assembly GCA_016271365.2). Classification (NCBI taxonomy): domain Eukaryota; kingdom Metazoa; phylum Chordata; order Ceratodontiformes; family Ceratodontidae; genus Neoceratodus; species Neoceratodus forsteri. The sequence goes on along the minus strand of JADMNL010000022.1, from coordinate 491,753,912 downwards.
GTACAGCAAGCCCAAAGCAAATAAAAAGGGGCATTCAAATTCAAAGAAATTATGTCACATCTTTCTTGACAGCACCCCAGAAACATGACAATGCCGTAAACAGTTTTTACATTATAAAGACAACCTTATTGATTTTGGACTATTTTAAAAAATTTTTATCCTGCTAAATGCCTCCTAACTTGTGGAGAGGAGACAAGGTTATTTTTTGATCCCCAACAGTTAAAAACTTACATAAATAAAAAAAAATCTTGTAAGTTTGAGCAGAACCCTTCAGGAGGAGAACATTTAGAGGAAGAGATGCCTTCCTTAGGGGAAGAAACTAAATGATTGATGAATTCTGTTAGCTTTTCTTCTCTTGTCAGTGCATATGAATCTCTGTAACTGTTTATCATTTTTAATTTAATATAATAGTTACATGCTGAGGAACAAGGAACTATTAATTAAGATGACAAACTATTTAAAGCTTGTGTCAGCTAACCCGTAAAGATGATTTCTGTTAAGATTAATTTACCATATACTATAAACTTCCATTGGAATTCTTGAAAGATAGTGAATTACAACTATAAATTGATTGGTCCCACCCAGCTGGTAGACTTTATTTAAATTAGAAACACCATACAAGTGCATAACTGTTTCATAACTGACCATTTATAACCTTATTAGTTTTTTGACAGCTTATCTTGAGCTTGATCTGTACATACCTGGTGTGCTATTATAATTGTTATAACAAATTAAATCAATAAAAAAACGCAAGCCCAAAGCAAGCATGTCTATGAAAGACAATGTCCAGACTGCAATGTTTATTGACAGTATGAACAGTGCTCCATGTGGCTGCGGCATGTATGTCAGCAGCAGGTACATTATGTAAATATGCAACAGAAGTGGCCATACCCCTTGCGGAGTGACCACAAACAGCAGCAGGAAGTTCTTTACCATACTTCCTATAACAGAATGTAACACAATGTGCCAGCCATTTGGACAGGCATTGTTTAGACACAGGAGCGTCCTCTTTCCCTGGGGTGAATGAAACAAAAATCTGAGAGGACCTTCTGCAGTCCTTGGTGTGAGCAATATAGTATCTTAATATTCTATGAACATCCAAAGTATGGAGCAGTGTCTCACCCTGGTTCACATGCTCAGGATAATATACAGAAAGGCCTATCATTTAATTCAGTGTAAACTTAGATACCACGTTTGGTAGAAACGTAGGATCCGTACGTAAAGAGACTCTGTCTTTGAGAAAAATCAAATACGGAGGCTCACACATTACATCCTGAAGCTCAGAAATGTTTTGAGCAGTCATCGCAACTAAAAACAACGCTTTCCATGACAGGAAATGTAAGCCACAACTCACAGCAGACTCAAAAGGAGTCAACGTCAGTTTCTCAAGCACAATATTTAAGTCATAAGGTGGGACTAGATAATGGATAGGAGGTTCCGTATGAAGAATACCTCTCAGAAACATATGGGACACCTCTAATTGGGCAACCGTATGACCATCAATAGGGTATGGAAAGCTGATATAGAGGCCAAATGTACCTTAATTGAGGTATACTGTAGGCCTGAGTCAGACAAGGAAAGCAGGTGTTTCAACACAACATTCACAGGACATGTAAAGGGGTCCATATACACTGGGAAATGCTTCCCTTTTAGGGAAAAAGTGTGTCTGGCAGAAGACTTCCTAGACACAATCAGGACATCAACAACCTAAGGGGATACCCCAAAATGTGCAATGGCTATGCCTTCAGGAGCCATGCATTCAGAGGTAAGGACTTCAGATCTGGATGGATCAGAGATCCCTTGTCCTAGGATGACAATACCCAGACATAGAGTTAAGACGACAGAAGACTCCACCACCAGATGTTGAAGGAGTGAAAACCATATCTGGTGAGGCCAGAATGGAGCAATGAAAATGGAAATGGCACTCTCCATCTGCAGCTTGAGCAGAGCCCTCTGTATTAGAGAATTGGGGGGAAATGTGTATAGGAATTTTCCTTTGCAGGAGAGGGACAGTGTGTCTCACCCAAAAAACTCTAGGCCCTGGAACAAGCGAGCAGAAATGTGGCAGTTTTATGTTGTGTGGGTATGCAATAAGGTCCAACTCTGGATTACCCCACTTGTGAAGAGGTCATTTACTGTGGTGGTCAGCAGTTCCCATTCATGAACCATTGATTGGGGCCTGCTTAACCTGTGTGTCAAGATGTTTTGGAGACCTGGGAGAAACACAGCCAACAGCTGAAGGCTGTGAGACAGAGCCCAGTACCATACTCTCATTGCTTTCCTGCATAGGGCATTTGAGTGAGTGTCCCTTTGTTTGTTGATGTAATGCATCACACTGACATTGTCCACCTGGATTAGCAGAGGGCTGGGGCAGAGATGATTCTGAAATGCTTGGAGGCTGTACAGGACACCCCTCATTTTCAGGACATTTATACGTAGGTCGGTCTCCACCTTGGTCCATGACCCCTGTGTCTGGTAAGGTCTGAGATGAGTACCCCAGCTGGAGCCTGAGGCATGCAAGCTGAGGATTTGTACAGGAACTGGTACAAGGAATGGGATGCTCATCAATAGGTTTTCATGATCCATCCACCATAACAACACTCTGCAAATGTGACAAGAATCATTTGGTCCAGCTCCTCTGTTAACTGATCCCACTGAGCTGAGTGTCCACTTAAGGATTCTCATATGAAGATGTGCCAGTGGCACAGTCACTATGGCCTCAGCCACGAGACGCAGGAGTCATAACATTGTTCTCACGGAGACAGAGGGCTGGATTTTCAAAGTCCCTAGAATGCTGCAAGCACCTGCTGCACAGGGTGTCAGTTTTCTGTTTGTGGGGATGCTAAAAGGTCCACCTCTGCATGAGCATGATGCACAGAGCTTGCAGCCGTCTCCCGGCCAGCAATCAGGATTTCCACTCCCATGTGTCAAGTGCCTAATTTAGACCAGCTTTCCCTGCTCTAGCTTGTGGTATTCGGGGGACCCTTTTCATGGGGCTTGCAGCAAATATTTGGCACAAGCTTCCATAAAGTGAAGAAACTTTCGCAACTGCATCCAAGAATAGAAAAATTGTGTGCAGTTGCAGTAAAGGTGTTTGGTGCAGCTGAGCCAAAATACGGGTCTTTGACACAGGGCTTGACACAAGGCAAGCATCACCCTTTGAAAATCCAGCCCATAGTTGCTTCTGTAGACCAAGGCCCCGATATTCAAAAGGGTTGCGCTTGGCGCAACAGTGTTGTACCATGTACAGCCACTGATGCGCCCGGTGCGATATTCAAGCGAGGGATTGTGCCTGGCACAAATCCCAATGTGCCAGCGCATCAGTAATGTATCAGTGCAGGTGGGGGGGTCGTGCCCATGCATACTCCGCACATCCCGATATTCAGCCCGGGATGTGCTGAGTCCATGCATGCACAACCCCTACTTGCGCTGCACAAAAGCGAAACAAAAAAAAGGAACAATGGCTGGCCACCCACAGGTGAGCTGCCATATTGCAGGGTGTAACATGGCAGCTGACACCTGCGGGTGGCCACCCGAGCTCTGGCTGCACCCCGTGGTGGCGCCCCCCATGCCTGATCGCGGGCATCTGTTGAAATGAATAATGTCCTATATCCCTGGTGTTCCAGTGGACCGCTGTCAGCCCGATCGCGGGCTTAAGTGTAAAAATACTCACGTCCTATATCCCTGGTGGTCCAGTGGACCACTCACAGCCCGATCGCAGGCATTTGTATTAAAAATTAATTCCAATATCCTGGTGGTCCAGCGTACCCCCTTCCCCATCCGCCCACAGGCCCCCGCCCGCTCCCCGGTCAGCGGCGGCGGCAACACCCACCGCCTGCTGCCCCACCACCCGCGACTGACACGTGGGTAGGGCTGTACACCCATTGGTCCACAGCATTAGCCAATGGGTATGCAGCCTGTATGTACTACACAGTCCAGATATGTGAATGGATCCATTCACATATCTGGAATATATAATGCGGCATGGGCGCATGCCTATTGGCTCATGCTGTGGACTAATGGGCGACAGCCCTACCTGATGGTGTCAGTTGGTGGAAGGCGGGCGGCAGGCGGGTGGTGCCGCCCACCGCTGACCGGTGATGGGGGCAATGGGCCTCAGTGGTGGGTGGGGACCCGCTGAACCACCAGGGGATATTGGACTTAATTTTAATACAAATGCCCCGATCGGCTGTGAGTGGTCCACTGGACCACCAGGGATATAGGCCATGGAATGTTTTATACCTAAGCCCGCGATCGGGCTGACAGCGGTCCACTGGACCACCAGGGATATAGGACGTGCTTTATTATATACCTAAGCCCGTGATTGGGCATGTAGTGGTCCACTGAACCACCAGGGATATGGGACATTATTTAACTCTACATATGCCTGCGATCGGGCAGAGGGGCGCATTGCCGCGCTGTGCAGGTTGCGCCGGTCCCCAACGGCTGCTGCCTGGCAGGGTGCCAGGTGCAAGTGGCCAGGGATTGGTGCACCTGCATGTAAATGGGGCCATAATGAAATGCAAATGGCCCCATTTGTGCCTTGCATACATTATGGCCCCATTTGCATGTGCACTTTTGAATATCGCGGTTGTTGCACATAGCACAACGGAACTTGTGCTAGCGCATCCCCCTGCTCCACTCTGGCCACTGGCCACCATGTGCACTGCGGGTGGCCAGAGTGCGATATCCAATGATGCTGTGCCATGGTGCAGCTCTGTTGAATATTGCCCAGTCAATGCCCCTGCGCAGCCAAGTTGTGCTGCACCCAGGCTTGCGCCACAGCCTGGCGCACTCTGAATATCTGGGCCCCAGTGTGCCAGTGCACTCAGAGTGTCTACACTATCCTGTGACAGGAGAACACATCCCGTCTCTGTATCCAAGGCCACCCCTACTCATTGCAGTCTTTGGCACACAGTTAACACAGACTTTGGCACATTCACTGTAATCCCCAAGTGGTCAAACAACTGACACGTCCAAGACAGGACATGCAGCAGATCTTTCCTGGAGCTGGTGTTCAAAAGCCAGTTGTTCAGCTAGGGGAACTCATACAGGCCTTCCAACCTTAGTATCTCAGTGACAGTTGGGGGGGGCTGTAGACAAAGCCACTGGAGTGGGCATTGTTGAAGGTTTACCTTGTCTAAATGGTGACCCAAACCTCGCTAGTGAAGCAGACTTACGTCGCTTCATAGCCTGGTTGAAGCTCTGATAAATTTCTTTATTTATTTAAAATTTGGTAACTGGGAAAGGTACACTGAGCCAGGCTTCTTTCCAGGTGCAACCCGGGGAAAGGGAGATCGCATACAGACAAAGAAAACAAATACAACATGACAATATACAAGTGTGGTATTAAACAGAACAAGTTATATATGGGCAATTATAAGCCCTCGTGCAGTTTTCAGAACCATTGGGAGGCTGGAGGCTCAGCAGGTTGAGGGACAACAGCAAGGTGCAACAGGTGTGAGTCTGAGCAGGCAGTTAAGAGCAGGGAAAGAGTGGGTTAGACGAATGGAAGAGGAGAGTTGATTCCAGAGGAAGGGGAAGCAGTAGAAGGCAGACTGACCAGTAGTTGAGTGGGATGGGGAAGGAAGCAGGTGTGGGATTCCTTGCAGCACAGTGGATAAGAGGTAGGAATGGCAGGGGATAGGAGAGAAGAGAGATATGACTGAAGTGTCCCAAAGCAAAACTTGGTGATGAAGGCTAGGCAGTGGGCCTGTTGATGACAGGGAAGGGGTGCGATAGACAAAGAGGAAGGAGTACAAAGAGCAGTGATGTATGCAAAAAAGGAGTTTGTAGTGAAGCGACAAAAGGCATTTAGGAGGGTGTCTAGTCTGGCAAGGGACAAGGCGGAAGCAGTGCCATAGACTATATCCGTGTAGTTTTTTTATTTTATTTTTTTATTTTAGTCTTTGGTAACTCGGTAAGGCCCACTAGGCACAAGTGCCTGTTTTCAGGGGCGACCTGGGAGAACTGGACGGTTAAGTGACTTGCTCAGAGTCATATGGTATGCAAGTGGAGATTGTGAGAATCAAACTCAGGTCTGGTCTGCTAGATGTATCAAGCTTGCTCACACCTCATTCCTCTAACCTCTAGGCTATACTGCCAGCCCAGTTGAGCACAGGGAGGATCATTTTTACTACCGACTCATGGCAAACTGAGAGGGAGAGGCTGTCTTTGTTGCAGTACAGTATTCCTAGTTTGGGGCAGAATTTGGAGTGGAGGGCTTCAATATGGATGGAGAAGTTGAGATTGTTATCTAGCCATATCCCAAGGTATTTAAAGGCAGGGACTACATCAAGGGGGGGGGGGGAGTACTGTCCGAGGTGGTGAACACAGGAGGTGTCAATAGCCTAGCCAGTTTTTGTCTGGTGCTGAAGGTCATTAAGACAGTTTTTTTTTGTGTTTATCCTGA